>OY740820.1:17341513-17941513 GCA_963514005.1 Raja brachyura
ACCAAAACTACACACAATACTCCAGGTGTGGTCTCACCATCCTGGGAATGAACCTCGTTAATTCGATGGTGGTCCAACATAGACTCCGACAGCAAGGAGTGGTCCCGCCATCCCGGGAATTAACCCGGTGAACCTACACTGCACTCCCTCAACAGCCTACCCTACACACGCTAGGGACAATTTACACTTAGACCAAGTTTACAAACCCAAGCCCATTAACCTACAAACCTGCACGTTGTCTTAGGAGTGTGGGAGGAAACCGAAGATCTCGGAGAAATCCCAAACGCAGTCACGGGGAGAGCGTGCAAACTCCATACAGGCAGCACCCGTCGTCATTTCAGTCTGAAGAAGGGTCCCAACATCAGGAACATGTTTCCTGCCTCTAGAGTGTCCAAACCCTTAATAATCTTTCAAGATTATTAAGTGTTTGGGCACGCTCGAGGCAGGAAACATGTTCCTGATGTTGGGACCCTTCTTCAGACTGAAACGTCACCCATCCATGTCGTCCAGGGATGCTGCCTGACCCGTTGAGTTAATGCCCCTGTCCCACTTAGGAAACCTGAACGGAAACCACTGGAGACTTTGCGCCCCACCCGTGGTTTCCGTGCGGTTCCCGGAGGTTTTTGTCAGTCTCCCTAATGGTCGAAAGTGGTTTCTCACGGCAACCACCTTCAACTAGCATCGCAACCGGCTTCGACAAAAAAAATTCCCGATTTTTTAAAACGGAAACCACTGTCGACCGTTGGGGAGACTGACAAAAACCTCCGGGAACCGCACGGAAACCTTGGGTGGGGCGCAGAGTCTCCAGAGGTTTCCGTTCAGGTTTCCTAAGTGGGACAGGGGCATTACTCCAGCACTTTGTGGCTCTGTTTGTTTACCTGTTTTTATGTTGGTCACAGACACCATTACGAATGTCCCTCCCCCAGTCCTCGTGGATTTGCAATAACTCTCCTCCCAATGTTACAAACTCCCATTTATAGTAAATCTTGCCCAACCCAACGGAAGTCTGTAATCCTCACCACCCAAAGCATTCCTTTGATCGTCATGTTCCACAATGTAAGCCTGATGTCACTCACTGTCCGTAGATAGAACACAAAAAGCTGGAGTGACTCAGCGGGACGGGCAGCGTCTCGGGAGAGAAGGGACGGGTGAGACCCTTCTTCAGACCATTGACTCAATTGAGACAGCGCTGGTTAGATACAGATTGAAGCACCAATTACAACGTCCCATCACACACTCCCAGGGCAAGGAGGCGACACAAGTGGTGCAGCGACAGAGTTGCTGCCTCACGGGGCCGGAGACCCGGGTTCGATCCTGACCGCGGGTGCTGTCTGTACGGATTCTGCCAGGACCGCACTCTAACTGATGAGGGCATAATCCAGTTGCCTGACAACAGGGATTCCAGAGAAGGATTTTTTTTCTCACTCAGATTCATAAAGTCATAATAGAAACATAATAGAAAATAGGTGCAGGAGTAGAGGCCATTCGGCCCTTCGAGCCTGCACCGCCATTCAATGTGATCGTGGCTGATCATCCAACTCAGTATTTCACACACAGAGGGTGGTGAGTCTCTGGAATTCTCTGCCACAGAGGGTAGTTGAGGCCCGTTCATTGGCTATATTTAAGAGGGAGTTAGATGTGGCCCTTGTGGCTAAGGGGATCAGAGGGCATGGAGAGAAGGCAGGTACGGGATACTGAGTTGGATGATCAGCCATGATCATATTGAATGACGGTGCAGGCTCGAAGGGCCGAATGGCCTACTCCTGCACCTAATTTCTATGTTTCTATGTTTCTATGTATCCCGTACCTGCCTTCTCTCCATACCCCCTGATCCCCTTAGCCACAAGGGCTCTTAAATATAGCCAATGAACTGGCCTCAACTACCTTCTGTGGCGGAGAATTCCACAGGTTCACCACTTAATGAATTGGAGTAGAGAGTTAGATAGAGCTCCAGGGGCTAGTGGAATCAAGGGATATGGGGAGAAGGCAGGCACGGGTTATTGATTAGGGGTGATCAGCCATTATCACAATGAATGGCGGTGCTGGCTCAAAGGGCCGAATAGCCTCCTCCTGCACCTATTTTCTAGAATTAGGCCATTCAGCCCATCACGTCTACTCTGACATTCAATCACGGCTGGTCTATCTCTCCCTCCGAACCCCATTCTCCTGCCTTCGCCCCATAACCTCTGACAGATGTACCAATCAGGAATCTCTCCATCTCTGCCTTAAAAATATCCACTGACTCGGCCTCTACGGCCTTCTGTGGCAAAGAATTCCACAGATTCACCACCCACTGACTAAAGAAATTTCTCCTCATCTCTGTCCTTTAATCCTGAGGCTGTGACCTCTAGTCCTGGACTCTCCCATCCTCTCCACATCCACTCTATGCGGGTCTTTCACTATTCTGTACATTTCGATGAGGCCCCCCCCCCCATTCCTCTAAACTCCAGCGAGTGTAGGCCCAGCGCCGACAAACGCTCATCATAGGTTAACCCACTCATTGCTGAGAGTGGCGGGAGTCTGGAAGACAATGTCGGAGGGGGGTGGGGAAGACAGAGACTCTCACGGCTCTTAGACCGGTGCTCGAACAGGAACAGCCCCTTCCCTGCAGCCATCAGGCCATTAAACACTGCAACCTCATCAGCTGTAGACTACAATAGACTTATTATTATTGCATCTAAGGAGCGAAGGAGACAGGCGACGTTTCGGGTCGAGACCCTTCTTCAGACTCAAGAAGTGTCAACCATGCCTCCCCTCCAGAGATGCTGCCTGACCCGCTGGGTTTCTCCAGCCCTTTGTGTACCCTCGATTTTCCAGCATCTGCAGTTCCTTCTGAGAACCTGCAAACCGGCACGTCTTTGGAGTGTGGGAGGAAACCGGAGCACCCGGAGAAAACCCGCGCAGGTCACGGGGAGAACGTGCAAACTCTGCACGGACAGCGCCCGTGGTCGGGATCGACGCTGAGAGGCAGAAACTCTACCAATGCTCCACCAGGTTGCCCTGTTCTATATGACAAAGGGCTCAAGTTTGGAATGACTTCACCGTGCACGGGACCGACGGAATCAAACCAACCATAGAAGGGTCTCGACCCGAAATGTCAACCATTCCTTCCCTCCAGAGATGCTGCCTGACCCGCTGAGTTACTCCAGCATTTTGTGTCACGGGATGGCGGGACTGTCATATGTCGATAGAATGGAGCGGCTGGTCTTGTACGCTCTGGAATTTAGAATGGTGAGAGGGGATCTTATGGAAACATATAAAATGATCACGGGTTTGGAGGCAGGAAACAAGTTCCCGATGTTGGGGGAGTCCAGAACCAGGGGCCACACACAGTTTAAGAATAAGGGGTAGGCCATTTAGAACGGAGATGAGGAAAAACATTTTCACACAGAGGGTTGTGAATCTGTGGAATTCTCTGCCTCAGAGAAGGCGGCAGAGGCCAATTCTCGGGATGCTTTCAAGAGAGAGTTAGATAGAGCTGGCAAAGTTAGCGGAGTCAGGGGGATACGGGGAGAAGGCAGGAACGGGTACTGATTGGGGATGATCAGCCATGATCACAGTGAATGGCGGTGCTGGCTCGAAGGCCTACTCCTACACCTGTCGTCTATTGTCTATGGACCCGAAATGTCACCCATCCCTGCTCTCCACAGATGCTGCCTGACCCGCTGAGTTACTCCAGCATTTTGTGTCTGTCTTCAGTTTAATCCAGCATCTGCAGTTCCTTCCGACACATATTTTGCCAGTTGCCGGCTGCCACTGGAGTCTGAAGAAGGGTCTCGACCCGAAACGTCGCCTATCTCCTTCGCTCCTTAGATGCTGCTGCACCCGCTGAGTTTCTCCAGCCTTTTGTGTACAATGAATAACACGATCTCTGTCGAACATCGCCACCCTTTAAGTTAAAAGGCTGTTTAAACAGATATAAATAATGTGGGACGGTTTCATCATGAAATCGTAACCACAAACTCAGGGCAGAAACCAGACGCAGATCGTAAGGGGAAGAATTGACGGAAACAAACACAAATCGCTGCAGGCAAGCTAATAAAGGCCAGGGATTTATAGCCATCATTCAGTCTGAAGCTCCCAATTCATCTCCATAACATGCTCTCCTCAATATCAGCAAGAGAGACAGCGACAGACCCGTCCCCACCTGTACTGAACCCCAGTGCTCAACCGCCCCCCCACATCCCCTCTCCCGTGACCGCTCCCCCCAGCCCACAGCTCCCCGTGGTTAACGAGCGCTCCGCTCCCCCCCTCGGTCAAGTACAAGGCAGCGAGCAAGTGCCCGTCCATTATACATGACCCCATAAAACCGACTTTACAGCCGACCTTCAAATAAAAGCACCGCATTCCCCGGCCGGCCGCAAGGCTGAGGGGAGAACCACACAATGGTCCCGGCAAGCAGTATCTAGTGAGGCGGATACACTCAATAGACAATAGGTGCAGGAGGAGGCCATTCGGCCCTTCGAGCCAGCACCGCCATTCAATGTGATCATGGCTACCCATGTTCTGTACCCAGTTCAGCAGTGGGGCGAGGACACACTGGGGTACAGTGCCGGTGGGGACAGGTCTGTTGGTGCTGGAGGTGGTACTCCAGAATGAGCCAACTATCCAAAGGCCTCACTGAATTAATGAATTAATGAATTAATAGGTTTCTTGGCCAAGTATTCACATACAAGGAATTTGCCTTGGTGCTCGACTGACGGTGCAGTCACCTGGAGCAGCAGTCTCCTGGCTTTAGTCTGACCTTGAGAGGAGTGGCATGGAGCAGAGCTTCCTGTCCAACTGGGTCAAGTGTGGGGCATGGATAGGGCCCAGCCACACACGGCACAATGGGAGGATACGCGGTATAGACAGACTTCTCAGCATCCTCCCCACTCCCCGATGACATCAGCACCCCTCCCCAATGACATCAGTACCCCTCCCCAATGACATCAGTACCCCTCCCCAATGACATCAGTACCCCTCCCCAATGACATCAGTACCCCTCCCCAATGACATCAGTACCCACTCCCCGATGACATCAGCACCCCTCCCCAATTACATCACTTTCTCCATTGCGGTGACATCATCACTCCATGACATCATCACCGCCTCCTCGGTGATGTCACACACACACACACCCAGCCTCTGGTGACATCATAATGCTCCTTTTGGTGACATCATCACCCCTTCCAATGGCCCACTCCCCGCCATTCTTCGCCCCACTCCAGCGATTTCCCCTCTCACCCCCCCGGCACTAATATCCCCCTCCTCACCCCCTTCTCTCTCTCTACCCCTCCACACTAACTCCCCCACTGACACCCCCTCCGCACTCTCGCCTCCCCCTCATCAACCTCTCTCCCCTTCCCTCCACTCCCTACCCCTCCTCATTCCCCCCCCCCACTCTCCCCCCTCCACACTCCCCCCCTCCACACTCCCCCCCTCCACACTCCCCCCCTCACTCTCCCCCCTCCTCTCTCTCCCCCTCCTCACTCTCCCCCCCGAGACCCCCTCCTCACTCTCCCCCCCTCCTCACTCTCCCCCCCTCCACACTCTCCCCCCCTCCTCACTCTCCCCCTCCTCCACACTCTCCCCCCTCCACACTCTCCCCCCTCCACACTCTCCCCCCCTCCTCACTCTCCCCCTCCTCCACACTCTCCCCCCTCCACACTCTCCCCCCTCCACACTCTCCCCCCCTCCTCACTCTCCCCCCCTCCACACTCTCCCCCCTCCACACTCTCCCCCCTCCTCACTCTCCCCCCCCTCCTCACTCCCCCCCTCACACTCTCCCCCTCCTCCACACTCTCCCCCCCTCCTCACTCTCCCCCCCTCCTCACTCTCCCCCCCTCCTCACTCTCCCCCCCTCCTCACTCCCCCCCTCACACTCTCCCCCTCCTCCACACTCTCCCCCCCTCCTCCTCACACTCCCCCCCCCCACCGAGACCCCCTCCTCACTCTCCCCCCCCTCCTCACTCTTCCCCCTCCTCACTCTCCCCAGGGCCGTCCTAACCCATGGGCACTCATTGCCCGGGCCCCGACGCTAATCTATGTACTGTAGAGTGTTAATTGTACAACAGGAAAACAGAGACGAACATGGCAAGTGCATGGCGGTATATCTGATTGTGCATGAAGAAAGTGGCAGTGTTGGTGGGGGGGGGGGGCTCCAGTGCACTGCCTTGCCCGGGGATCTATAATGCTGTGAACACAGCCCTGGCTCTCCCCCTCCGCCCTCCACTGCCCCAGCCACTGCCCCTCCCTGGGCTCGAGGCCCCACCACAGCTGGGGGCCAGGACAGCTGGCGGCTCCTCTGCCATCCATGCATTGCCCACCCGAGACACACTGCCCACACTCGGTGCCAACACACCAAGCTCCAGACCACATCTATTCAAAGCCACAAACCACGCAGACACTCACGTACCAATTATATTACAATGAAAGCTGTGGGACGGGCACAGGCTGGATGCGCCGAGCAGACTCGAACCATAAACTAACTGACCCTTTGTGTGATTCTATTTTAAAAATAAGTATCGAAAAGACAGTTTGTGGTTCAAGTCTGCTGAGCGCATCCAGCCTGAGCTCGTCCCACAGCTGCCCAAGGGCACCCAACCAGAGCCTGCTCCTCCCACCCACCCAAATATTTACCCCTCACCCCCCTCCCTCCCCCACGAGAAGATGCAATTAAATCCGTCTCAAAATCTCTCACCATTTCCCCAAACCAATCTTGTTTGTGTGAGGAGAAACCTCTTCAAAGCCTGCCTTCCCCTCCCCTCTCCCCCCCTCTGCTCCCCCCTCTACTCTCCTCTCCTCCCCTCCCCTCCGCTCTCCTCTCTCCACCTCTCCTATCCTCTCCTCCCCTCTCCCCCTCTCCTCCCCTCTCCTCTCCTCCCCTCTCCCCCCCTCTCCTCTCCTCCCCTCTCCCCCTCTCCTCTCCTCTCCTCTCCTCCCCTCTCCTCCCCTCTCCTCTCCTCCCCTCTCCCCCTCTCCTCCCCTCTCCTCTCCTCCCCTCTCCTCCCCTCCCCTCCCATCCTCCCCTCTCCTCCCCTCTCCCTCCTCTCCTCCCCCTCTCCTCTCCTCCCCTCTCCTCCCCTCTCCTCTCCTCCCCTCTCCCCCTCTCCTCCCCTCTCCTCTCCTCCCCTCTCCTCCCCTCCCCTCCCATCCTCCCCTCTCCTCCCCTCTCCCTCCTCTCCTCCCCCTCTCCTCTCCTCCCCTCTCCTCCCCTCTCCTCTCCTCCCCTCTCCCCCTCTCCTCCCCTCTCCTCTCCTCCCCTCTCCTCCCCTCCCCTCCCATCCTCCCCTCTCCTCCCCTCTTCTCCCCTCCCCCCCCTCCCCTCCCCTCACTCCAGCTTCTATATCAGTGACAATATTGAGTTGGTGAGATTCAAACCAGCATTCCTTCCCTCCAGAGAATGGCCAGGCTGCCCGGCTGGTGGCCCCAGAGCTCAGGGATGTGTGTGTTTGTCTTAGGAGAACGAGAGAGAGAGAGTGTGTCAGGGAGCAGGAGAGAGAGAGAGAGAGAGAGAGAGAGAGAGAGAGAGAGAGAGAGAGTGTGTCAGGGAGCGGGAGAGAGGAGAGTGGGGAAAGTGTGTCGGGGAGAGAGAGAGAGAGAGAGAGAGAGAGAGAGAGTGTGTGTCGAGGGAGAGGAAGAGGCAGTGTGTGTGTGTGTGTGTGTGTGTTGGGGGGAGAGAGAGAGGAAGGAAGCGTGTGGCTGGAAGCAGGAATCGGAGAGAGTGCGTGTGTGGGTCTGGAGGAAGGGAGAGGGAGAGCGTTGTGGAGGGAGGGAGAGAGACAGAGGGAGTATGTGTTGGGGAGAGAGAGGGATATGTATCGAGGGAGAGAGGGTCTGGGGAGGGGCCAAGATTGACTCCAATCTCCAAGATCAAATAAATATTGTTCAACAATGCGGAACACAAGCACAAAGAGCTTGTTAAACCAGGAGACGTACATTTGTATAGCGCCTGTGGCAACATTCTTCCCTTCCCTCCCGCTCCACCCCTTCCCCGGGCACTTTCCCTTGCAACCGCAAGAGATGCTACACTTGTCCCTTCACCTCCCCCATCCACTCCTTTCAGGGACCCAAGCAGTCATTCCAAGTCCGACAGGGGTTCACCTGCACCTCCTCCAACCTCACCTACTGCATCCGTTGCTCCAGATGCCAGCTGATCTACATCGGTGAGACCAAGCGGAGGCTGGGCGATCGTTTCGCCGAACACCTCCGCTCGGTCCGCAATAACCAACCCGACCTCCCGGTGGCTCAGCACTTCAACTCCCCCTCCCATTCCGTATCCGACCTCTCAGTCCTGGGCCTCCTCCACGGCCAGAGTGAGCAACACCGCAAGTTGGAGGAACAGCACCTCATATTCCGCTTGGGGAGTCTGCATCCTCTGGGCTTAAACATTGAATTTTCTCAATTCTGTTAACCCTTGCTGCCTCCTCCCCTTCCCACCTCTCCCTCAGCCCTCGGGCCCTGGCATTCCCTCTCTCTCTATCTCTCCCCCACCCAAGTCGCACTAGCTTCTCATTTTCACACTACAAACAGCTTACAATGGCCTGTTTCCTTTATCATCGATACTTTTTTGCATATCTTTCATTCATTGTTCTTTATCTCTCCACATCACCGTCTATATCTCTCGTTTCCCTGATCCCTGACCAGTCTGAAGAAGGGTCTCGACCCGAAACGTCGCCTATCTCCTTCGCTCCTTAGATGCTGCTGCACCCGCTGAGTTTCTCCAGCTTTGTGTGTAACCCTGTGGCAACATGTTAGACCAGCGTACGATGATGCATGCGCTGGTAGTGAGGTTCCGACGGTGCAGGAAGGATCTGACTGGGAGGGCTCCCCTCACCACCAGCCAAGCCAGGTCTTGGTGCTTGTTGGTGAGTTCTGGGCGATGAGGCATTTTGCCAGACAAGCTGGGCAGTCTGCTCAGGGAACCACGCCACCGGGTCCATCGAGTCCTTTCCCTGCAGTGCCTGCAGGACATTCCGTGCTGACCACTGCCCAATGCGGCTTCAACCAGCATCTGCAGTTATTTCCATCGCATAAAAATAACAACGAGACACAAGGAACCGCAGACGCAGGATTCTTGAGTAAAAGTGCTGGAGTAACTCAGCGGGTCAGGCAGCGTCTGAAGGTTACCCAACATCACCTCTCCATTCCCTCCTGCAGATGCCGCCTGTCCCGCTGAGTTACTCCAACCAAAGATACTATCACTATAAGATATTTGCCTCCAACAGATATGCTGGAACCTGGACAATAGACAATAGGTGCAGGAGTAGGCCATTCGGCCCTTCGAGCCTGCACCGCCATTCAATGCGATCATGGCTGATCATCCAACTCAGTATCCCGTACCTGCCTTCTCTCCATACCCCATTATCCCTTTAGCCACATCTAACTCCCTCTTAAATATAGCCAAAGAACTGGCCTCAACTACCTTCTGTGGCAGAAAATGTCACAGATTCACCACTCTCTGAGTGAAAAATGATTTTCTCATCTCGGTCCTAAAAGACTTCCCCCTTATCCTTAAACTGTGACCCCTTGTTCTGGACCTCCCCAACATCGGGAACAATCTTCCTGCATCTAACCTGTCCAACCCCTTAAGAATTTTGTAAGTCTCTATAAGAGCCCCCCTCAGTCTTCTAAATTCTAGCGAGTACAAGCCGAGTCTATCCAGTCTTTCTTCATCTGGAAGTCCTGCCATCCCAGGAATCAGTCTGGTGAACCTTCTCTGTACCCCTTCTATGGCAAGAGCATCTTTCCTCAGATTAGAAAACCAAAACTGTACGCAATACTCCAGGTGTGGTCTCACCAAGACCCTGTACAACTGCAGTAGAACCTCCCTGCTCCTAGACTCAAATCCCTTTGCTACTCAAATCAGTCTGGTGAACCTTCTCTGTACTCTGAAGGGGACAAAAAAAACCTCAGCGGGTCAGGCAGCATCTGTGGAGGGAATGGGCGCACAATGTTTCGAGTTGGGAAACCCTTCTTGGGACTGGCAGCCACACAAAAAATATATATATATATCTTGCAACAAAGCACCTTCCAGGAGACAGTGCTTATGTTACTGGGATACTCTGGGACTTAAAATAAATCCTTGAAAACTATATTTAACAAAACATAGTAACTATTACTTGCACAGCGAGGTCTGTGCGTTTTAAAAGTTCGGCTCTTTTTTAAAGTCAGGGGGCCAGGAGAGCAGAGAAACAGGCCCTTCGGCCCAACTGGTCCATTCTAACCCAAGTTAAATTGTATTTGACCAGCCGGCGTTTGGGCAATTTCACTCGAAGATGTTCGTGTGTGTGTGTGTGTGAATCTGTCTGAGTGTCTTTTTCAATGTGTGTTGACTCAACTAGCAGGGGGGATGGGGTTGGGGGAGAGTGTGTGTGTGTGTGTGGGTGAGGTGCATGCGTTGTGCAAGGGGTAGTAAGTGTGTGGTGCGGAAGTCTGAATTAAAGGTCTTACATTTTGTGTCTAAAAATTCCGAACACTGCCTGTCCATTTCCCTAGCTGTCCAGCTGAGTTACTCCAGCATTTTGTGTTTAATTCCTAACTGGGAAACATTCTCAGTCCATTCCCCCGGCCAATAATCTACACCCTACTATAGTTACCCAACCAGATACAACTACATTTACGTCTGAAGAAGAGTCTCGACCCGAAACGTCTCCTATCTCCTTCGCTCCTTAGATGCTGCTGCACCCGCTGAGTTTCTCCAGCTTTTTGTGTAACCCTCGATTCTCCAGCATCTGCAATTCCTTCTTTAACACAACTACATTTAAGGTAGCTCTTTCTTCTCAAAAACCCTTTCTGGCTTAAGTCCTTCCTCCACCACCTCCAGTTTAAATTCCATTTGGAATATTTTGGAGGACCAGGAAACCAAGAGCCAGAGATGCTGCCTGTCCCGCTGAGTTACTCCAGCCAAAGATCCTATCGCTGTAAGATATTTGCCTCCAACAGAGATGCTGGAACCTGGAGCTAAACACAGAGTGCTCAAACATAGACAAAAGGTGCAGGAGTAGAGGCCATTCGGCCCTTCGAGCCTGCACCGCCATTCAATATGATCATGGCTGATCATCCAACTCAGTATCCCGTACCTGCCTTCTCTCCATACCCCCTGATCCCTTTAGCCACAAGGGCCACATCTAACTCCCTCTTAAATATAGCCAATGAACTGGCCTCAACTACCGTCTGTGGCAGAGAGTTCCAGAGATTCACCACTCTCTGTGCGAAAAATGTTTTTCTCATCTCGGTCCTAAAAGACTTCCCCCTTATCCTTAAACTGTGACCCCTTGTTGTGGACTTCCCCAACATCGGGAACAATCTTCCTGCATCTAGCCTGTCGAACCCCAACAAAAACCCTCAGCGGGTCGGGCAGCATCTGTGGAGGGAATGGACGGATAATGTTTCGATTCGGGAAACCCTTCTTGGGACTGGCACCCACACAAAAAAATCTAAGGTAGCTCTTTCTTCTCAAAAACCCTTTCTGGCTTAAGTCCTTCCTCCACCACCTCCAGTTTAAATTCCATTTGGAATATTTTGGAAGACCAGGAAACCAAGAGACAGAGATGCTGCCTGTCCCGCTGAGTTACTCCAGAATTTTGGATCTAATTCCTAACTGGGGAACATTCCCTGTCCATTTTCCCATCCAGAGATGCTGCCCGTCCCACTGAGTTAGTCCAGCATTTTGTGAATAATTCCTAACTGGGGAACATTCCCTGTCCGTTTTCCCATCCAGGGATGATGCCTGTCCCACTGAGTTACTCCAGCATTTTGTAAATAATTCCTAACTGGGGAACATTCCCTGTCCATTCCCCCATCTAGAGATACTGCCTGTCCCGCTGAGTTACTCCAGCTTTTTGTAAATAATTCCTAACTGGGGAACATTCCCTGTCCATTTTCCCATCCAGAGATGATGCCTGTCCCACTGAGTTAGTCCAGCATTTTGTGAATAATTCCTAACTGGGGAACATTCCCTGTCCGTTTTCCCATCCAGGGATGATGCCTGTCCCACTGAGTTACTCCAGCATTTTGTAAATAATTCCTAACTGGGGAACATTCCCTGTCCATTCCCCCATCCAGAGAAGCTGCCTGTCCCACTGAGTTACTCCAGCATTTTGTGAATAATTCCTAACTGGGGAACATTCCCTGTCCATTTTCCCATCCAGAGAAGCTGCCTGTCCCCTACCGAGTAACTACTCCAGCATTTTATGTCTAATTCCTAACTGGGGAACATTCCCTGTCCATCCCCCCGTCCAGGGAAGCTGCGTGTCGAGGCACTAGCCGGGAGTAGCGGGCACTGACTGGTCTCCTGTCCGGGTTTGGGACGTGGTTTGCCGGCTCCACACTCACCTTGCCCTCGGGGGAAGTGGCCGACCTGCCGCAGCTTTTCTCGGGGTTGTCCACTTTGATGAGCCGGTGTTTGGGCGAGGTGAAGCCGGCGGCTGCTGTCCGGCCGGGGTTGGGGTTGGGGTTGGGGTTGGGGATGGGGAGCGGGGCAAGGCAGCCCCGGCAGCCGGTGTAAGGGTCCTCGAAGTCCCGCAGTTTCTGCAGCCTGTAGGCGGTGAGGATGTCGGGCTGGGGCTGCCCGCCTGTCCGTGCCCGGTAGTCGGGCTTGGGCAGCGGTGGAGGCGGCTTGTTGCTGCTGCCCCTGAAGCTCAGGTGCTCCTTCAGCCACTTGGCCATCGCAGAGCATCGCTGTGGCCGGACCGGCCCCGCTCCCTGACCGCTGCCCACTCAAGCTCACTGGCGGGCGGCGGCCACAGCGGCTCAGCGCCGCCAGCCCGGACCACCGCTACTTACAGCCCCGCCGGCCGGAGGGGGACAGGAGGGGAGGGGAGAGGAGAGGAGACGAGAGGAGAGGGGAGGGGAGGAGACCAGTGGGGAGAGGAGGAGAGGAGGAGAGAGGGGAGGAGAGATAATGAGAAAGGAGGGGAGGAGGAGATGGGAGGAGGAGAGGAGGACAGGGAACAGGAGAGAGGAGGAGAAGAGAGGAGAGGGGAGGAGAGGAGAAGAGAGGAGGACAGATGTAGAGGAGCAGAGAGGGGAGGGGAGAGAATGGAGGGAGGAGGGGAGGAGAGATTGGAGAGGGAGGGGGAGAGAGGAGGAGAGGGGAGAGGGGAGAGGATAAGGGGGGATGAGAGGGGAGAGAGGAAGAGACAGGATATGAGGAGGAGAGGGGAGAGGGGATGAGAGGAGGAGAGATTAGAGAGGGAGAGGGGGAGGAGAGAGGAGGGGAGAGGGGGAGCGGGGAGGATACAAGATACAAGAAATATGTATCTGTCACATGTGCCAGATGGCTCGGTGAAATGTGATCACCAGACAGCCATTCACTAACACACAACGCACGATAGATTTAAACATAAAACATCCCCACACAGCTGAATCAAAAGTTTCCCACTGTGAGGGAAGGCACCAAAAGGAGCGAGGAGAGGAGAGGAGAGGGGATGAGAGAGGAGGGGAGAGGGGAGGAGAGGGGAGGAGGTGATAGGAGGGGACAGGAGAGATGAGGAGAGCGGAGGAGAGGGGAGGGGAGAGTAGGAGGAGAGGGGAGAGAATGGAGGGAGGAGAGGAGGAGAGATTAGAGAGGGAGAGGGGGAGGGGAAAGGAGCAGAGGGGAGGAGAGGGGAGTGTAGGGGAGGAGAGGGGAGGAGAGGGGAGACAAGAGAGAGGAGGAGAGAGGGGGAGAGAGGAGGAGCAAGGGGGGAGCGGGGAGGAGGAGGAGGGCGGGAATGATGAGGGAGTGATGGAATAACCGTGAATGGGTGGGAAGATGAGGAGAGAGTGAGAAATGTGGGCGAGGGAATGGAGGGATGGAGGGAGAGGGGAGGAGAATGAAATGAGTGAGGGGGGGGGGAATGAGTGAGGAGGGAGTAAATGAGGATGCGGGAATGAGAATGCTGGAATTGAGGCCGGGGGCATGAGGGAGGGGGAGGGGTGGGAGGGGTTTGGAAATGGTGAAACGTTGAGTTGAGTTTAGCTGCCACGTGTGCCGAGGTACAGTGAACAGCTTTTGCTGCGTGCTAACCAGTCAGCGGAAAGACTAACTACCTCACCATCCCCATCGCAGGTGACAGACTACTCACCGACATCCACTATAAACACACTGACTCCCACGGCTATCTGGACTACACTTCCTCCCACCCTGCTTCCTGTAAGGACTCCATCCCCTATTCCCAATTCCTCCGTCTACGCCGCATCTGCTCCCAGGATGAGATGTTCCACATAAGGATATGGGAGATGTCCTCATTCTTCAGGGAGCGGGGTTTCTACTATATATGAGGCTCTCACCGGGGTCTCTTCTATACCCTGTGACTCTGCTCTCACTCCCCATCCCCCCACTCGTAACAAGGGCAGAGTCCCCCTAGTCCTCACCTTCCACCCTACCAGCTGCCACGTACAACAAATAATCCTCCGACATGTTTGCCACCTCCAACATGACCCCACCACTTGCCCCATCTTCCCATCTCCCCCCCTGCCTGCTTTCCGCAGAGACCGCTCCCTCTGGCACTCCCTGGACAATTCGTCCCTTCCCACCCGTACTATCCCCCTCCCCGGGCACGTTCCCTTGCAACCGCAGGAAATGCTACACTTGTCGCTTTACCTCCCCCCTCCACTCCATTCAAGGACCCAAGCAGTCTTTCCGGGTGCGGCAGAGGTTCACCTGTACCTCCTCCAATCTCATCTACTGCTTCCGCTGCTCCAGATTGCAGCTGCTCTACATCGGTGAGACCAAGCGCAGGCTTGGCGATTGTTTCGCCGAACACCTCCGCTCGGTCCGCAATAACCAACCCGATCTCCCGGTGGCTCAGCACTTCAACTCCCCCTCCCATTCCGCATCCGACCTCTCTGTCCTGGGCCTCCTCCATGGCCAGAGTGAGCAACACCGCAAGTTGGAGGAGCAGCACCTCATATTCCACTTGTGCAGTTTGCACCCCAGCGGTATGAACATTGACTTCTCTAATTTCAGGCAGTCCCTACTTTCTCCTCCCCTTCTCAGCTCTCCCTCAGCCCACTGGCTCCACCTCTTCCTTTCTTCTTCCCCCACCCTCAGATCAGTCTGAAGAAGGGTCTCGACCCGAAATGTTGCCTATTTCCTTCGCTCCATAGATGCTGCCTCACCCGCTGAGTTTCTCCAGTATTTTTGTCTAACTAGGATTGACCATACATGATTACAGTCGAGTAATTCACACTGTACATGTATACATGAATAACATTCAGTGCAAGATAAAGTCCAGTAGAGTCTGATCAAAGATAGTCTGAGGGTCTCCAATGAGGTAGATAGTAACCACTCTCTAGTTGATGCTAGAGTGTTAAAGAAGGAACTGCAGATGCTGGAGAATCGAGGGTTACACAAAAAGCTGGAGAAACTCAGCGGGTGCAGCAGCATCTAAGGAGCGAAGGAGATAGGCGACGTTTCGGGTCGAGACCCTTCTTCAGACTGGTCAGGGATCAGGGAAACGAGAGATATAGACGGTGATGTGGAGAGATAAAGAACAATGAATGAAAGATATGCAAAAAAGTATCGATGATAAAGGAAACAGGCCATTGTAAGCTGTTTGTAGTGTGAAAATGAGAAGCTAGTGCGACTTGGGTGGGGGAGAGATAGAGAGAGAGGGAATGCCAGGGCCCGAGGGCTGAGGGAGAGGTGGGAAGGGGAGGAGGCAGCCAGGGTTAACAGAATTGAGAAAATTCAATGTTTAAGCCCAGAGGATGCAGACTCCCCAAGCGGAATATGAGGTGCTGTTCCTCCAACTTGCGGTGTTGCTCACTCTGGCCGTGGAGGAGGCCCAGGACCGAGAGGTCGGATACGGAATGGGAGGGGGAGTTGAAGTGCTGAGCCACCGGGAGGTCGAGTTGGTTATTTCGTAGGGAGGAGGACAACATCGGAGGCCTGGATCTCCTCAGCGCAGAGGGAGAACAAGGAGGGAAGCAGACAAGGACTCTAAGACTTTTGCCTTCCATCACAGTGAGGAAGTGCCTGGTGAACTCACTGTGGTGGATGTTAAATATGTCTTTATAGTGTGTTTTTTGTTTTTTATTGTATGTATGACTGCAAGGCAACGACATTTCGTTCAGACTGATGACAACAAATGATACTTTGATTTGATCTGAAGTTCCTTATTGTATATACATGTGCTGTGTTATGCTGTTGGTTCGATGGGCTTGTACAACTGCTGTGGAGCAAGAATGTCATTGTCCCAGCCCTGGTTGGAAGAATCAATTAGACCCTCGTGACTTTTGACCACAGAACAGAAACACAGGTTCTGCCGATAGGCGACACAATTGCAATCTATTCTTCCCCATGTGTTGAACAAATAAGGTTCACAGTGTGGGGTTGCATTCAGCATCTTTGTGAGGAATATCTCAAATCCGCAGCTCAGCGGGAGTCAGCATTGAGTACAGTTACTGGTGTTGCTTTGGCCTCACCGTTTCATTCCCCCTAAAACCAATCTTCCATTAATACTAGATTTATAAGACAGACACAAAACGCTGGAGTAACTCAGCGGGACAGGCAGCATCTCTGGAGAGAAGGAATGGAGATGTTTTTGGGACGATGCCCTTCTTCAACCAAAAGTCGCCCATTCCAGTTACTCCAGCTTTTTATGTCTATCTTTGGTTTAAAACCAGCATCTGCACAATAACAGATTCATCTTGCTAGTCTAAATAAGTTGTGCCTAGTGTGTATGATAGTGCTAGTGGACAAGGAGATCGCTGGTCGGTGCAGACTTGATGGGCTGAAGGGCCTTATTCCGTGCCGTATCCCGAAAGTCGGAACTCTATCTGCGGAACACATGGCTCGTGGCAAATGGGAAGGAAACCTTTTCACACAGAGGGTTGTGAATCTGTGGAATTCTCGGCCTCAGAAGGCAGTGGAGGCCAATTCTCTGGATGCTTTCAAGAGAGAGTTAAGGGCCTGTCCCACTTGGTGTTTTTTTCGGCGACTGCCGGCATCATTGACTGACGTGTCAGGTCACCGGAAAATCTGCGGTGTGGTGCGGCGGTGACACGGCGTGATGGCGTTTTCACGGCCGCTGTTATTTCAAGCGTCGCAACATTTTTTTGTCGTCGCTGGATTTCGAAATGTTCAACATCTTTTGGCGATACTGATATGACGCCGGCTGTCACCAAACATTGCGCCAAGTGGGACAGGCCCTTTAGATAGCGCCCTTAAAGATAGCGGAGTCAGGGGATATGGGGAGAAGGCAGGAACGGGGTACTGATTGTGGATGATCAGCCATGATCACAGTGAAGGGCGGTGCTGGCTCGAAGTGCAGAATGGCCTCTACTCCTGCACCTATTGTCTATTGCCTATTGAATTTGTGTTTTGCACGCTCAGCGGGTGTGTAAGGAGTCCCAACCTGAAGCATCACGCATTCACGTTCTCCAGAGATGCTGTCGGACCTCCTGAGTTACTCCAGCACTTTGTGTCTTTTCTTGGTAAACCAGCATCTGCAGTTCCTTAATTTTTACAGATTGTGCACTGACCTCTGACTCTGAGGAGTGTGAGTCTGAGTCAAGTCAAGTTGCAAAGGGCACAGAAGAGATTTGTCAGGATGTTGCCTGGGCTTGTTCGCTTGTTATAGGGACAGGTTGGATAAACTGGGACATTTTTCTTGGCACCACATGAGGCTGAGGTGCATGAGGTAGAGTTGCTGCCTTAAAGGTGCCTGAGACCCGGGTTCGATCCCGACTACGGGCGCTGTCTGTACAGAGTTTGTACAGACCGCGTGGGTTTTCTCCGGGTGCTCCGGTTTCCTCCCACATTCCAAAGACGTGCAGGTTTGTAGGTTAATTGGCTTTGGTATAAATGTAAATTGCCCCTAGAGTGTGTAGGATAGTGATAGTGTGCGGGGATCGCTGGTCGACGAGAAGGCGATGGGCCAAAGGGCCTGTTTCTAAGGACGGCACGGTGGCGCAGCGTTAAGAGTTGCTGCCTCACAGCGCCAGAGACCCAGGTTCGATCCCGACCACGGGTGCTGTCTGTATGGAGTTTGCAGAGGAGATTTACTAGAATGTTGCCTGGGTTCCAGCAACTAAGTTACAGAGAAATGTTGAACAAGTTAGGTCTTTATTCTTTGGAGCGCAGAAGGTTAAGGGGGGACTTGATTGAGGTCTTTAAAATGATGAAAGGGATAGACAGAGTTGACGTGGATAAGCTTTTCCCATTGAGGGTAGGGAAGATTCAAACAAGAGGGCATGACATGAGAATTAAGGGACAGAAGTTTAGGGGTAACATGAGGGGGAACTTCTTTACTCAGAGAGTGGTGGCTGTGTGGAATGATCTTCCAGCAGAAGTGGTGGAGGCAGGATCGATTTTAACATTTAAAAGTAAAGTGGATAGGTATATGGCCGGGAAGGGAATGGAGGGGTATGGTCTGAGTGCAGGTAGATGGGACTAGGGGAAAATAAATGGTCGGCACGGACTGGAAGAGCCGAGAAGGCCTGTTTCCGTGCTGTAATTGTTATATGGTTATATGGTTTGTACGCTCTCCCCGTGACCGCGTGGGTTTTCTCCGGGTGCTCCGGTTTCCTCCCACACTCCAAAGACGTTCAAGATTGTATGTTTCTGTAAATTGCCCCTAGTGTGTAGGATGCAAAATTGGGATAATATAGGACAAGTGTGAACGGGCGATCGTTGGTCGGCATGAACTCGATGGGTCGAAGGGACTGTTTTCATGCTGTATCTCTAAAATTAATTACAATTGCAGCTCCCATTGCACTCATACATAAACATGGTTTGGTGGGGGGCAGGAGTAATGTAACGTTATTAATGTTTTATGTGTCACTGTATGTAACTGGAGGGCGGAGCACCAAGGCAAATTCCTTGTATGTGAATATTTGGCCAATAAGCTTATTCACTCATTCATTCATCATTCATTCATTCAAATCAAATTGCATTCAGGCATGGAAGCAGACAGGAGATGTGGCAAGTTAGCGCCAAGCAGTTGGATACACGATACATTATGTATGTTTGTAAACTGCTGCAAAGAACAACTGCAGGATAAATTACCAATGGAGCAAATATAGCCGTCCTCGACCTTCACAATGATAGTCACTACTGGAGCCAACACTGCACTGCCCCTTCACTTGCCAAGTACAAGACTTACCTTGTCTGAAGAAGGGTCTCGACCCGAAACATCACCCATTCCTTCTCTCCAGAGATGCTGCCTGTCCCGCTGAGTTACTCCAGTATTTTGTGTCTATCTGCAGTTCCTTCCTACCCAAGGCTTGCGTGGGTAGGATAGGTTTAGAGGGATATATAGGTCAAACACAGGCAGGTGGGACTGGTGTAGATGGGATATGCTGGTTGGTGTGGGCAAGTTGGGCCGAAAGGCCTGTTTCCATGCTGTGTGATTCTACGACTTCACTGGCATTTAAGAGGCCTTTAGATAGGCACGTGTATCTTCCATTTGCAGTGGAATTCTCTGCCACAGAAGGCAGTGGACGTCAATTCACTGGGTGTTTTCAAGAGAGAGTTAGATTTAGCTCTTAGCATTAACGGAATCAAGGGATATAGGGAGAAAGCAGGTACGGGATACTGAGTTGGATGATCAGCCATGATCATATTGAATGGCGGTGCAGGCTCGAGGGGCCGAATGGCCTACTCCTGCACCTATTGTCTATGTTTCTATATGCAGCGAATGGCGAGACATGGATGACGTGCAGGCGGAGGAGATTAGTGTAACATTGCATCCTGTTCGGAACGGACATTGTGGAACCTGGGACCAGGGGCCACACACAGTTTAAGAATAAGGAGTAAAGGGCCGGTCCTACAAGCATCCGACTCCATGCGATGAGCGCGATCAAACTAGAAGCCGGGGCCGCGCGGAAGTCGGGTGATCCCATGTACAGGGCCGTTCCCACCAGCATGCGCCTGCATGCGGCAAGCACGACCAAACCGGCAGCGAGGGCCGCGCGGAGGTCGGGTGGGTGGCGCAATGCGGCGCAAAGTGAGGCGAACTTGGAGCGAAGTCTAAGGTAAGTTCGCCAGGACAGAGAGGGGCACAGAGGCACGATGTCGGGGCGGTGTGTAATGCGTCGAGGCGACTGCGAGCCGACAAGCCGTTGCCGCGCGGAATTTTTGAACATAGTCAGTTTTTCGGAGCCCCGCGCGATGTCGGGACGAACTCCGCACAATTCTGCACGGCTCCGGCGATCGAAGTGGGACCGGCCCCGCGACGCCGGACGGCTCAAGCGACCACGTTAGGTCACGCTAATCGCATAGAGTTACATGCTGGTGGGACAGGCCCTTAAGCAATTTAGAATGGAGACGAGGAAACACTTTTTCCCACAGAGAGTGGTGAGTCTGTGGAATTCTCTGCCTCAGAGGGCGGTGGAGGCCGGTTCTCTGGATGCTTTCAAGAGAGAGCTGGATAGGGCTCTTAAAGATAGCGGAGTCAGGGGATATGGGGAGAAGGCAGGAACGGGGTACTGATTGGGGATGATCAGCCATGATCACAATGAATGGCGGTGCTGGCTCGAAGGGCCGAATGGCCTCTACTCCTGCACCTATTGTCTATTGTCTATTGTTCAATCCTGAACACAGGTCACCGAGTCATAGAGTCACAGTGCATGAAGAAGGTCTGAAGAAGCTGCATCTGAAACTGGACATTGTTGAGTATAGTTTAGTTTAGGTTAGTTTAGGGATGCAGCGCAGAAACAGGTCTCATGTGCTGTACTGTTCAATGTTCTACGAGCACCACAGACGGGGGGGGGGGGGTTGCATTTAATTCCGGGGGCAACGTTTTACTTTCGTTTAGTTGAGTTTAAAAAAAAAATAGTTTTATTAGAAGCAGTGCGCAAAAGCATAAACCGCGGCATACGACATAATACATTTATTGTACAGCTTCCATTTTAAATTTCGGCTTGTACTCGCTGGAATTTAGAAGATTGAGGGGGGATCTTATAGAAACTTACAAAATTCTTAAGGAGTTGGACAAGCTAGATGCTGGAAGATTGTTCCCGATGTTGGGGGAGTCCAGAACAAGGGGTCACAGTCTAAGGATAAGGGGGAATTCCTTTAGGACCGAAATGAGGAAAACATTCTTTACACAGAGAGTGGTGGGTCTGTGGAATTCTCTGCCACAGAAGGTAGTTGAGGCCAGTTCATTGGCTATATTTAAGAGGGCGTTAGATGTGGCCCTTGCGGCTAAAGGGATCAGGGGGTATGGAGAGAAGGCAGGTACGGGATACTGAGTTGGATGATCAGCCGTGATCACATTGAATGGCGGTGCAGGCTCGAAGGGCCGAATGGCCTACTCCTGCACCTATTTTTCTATGTCTATGTCTAACTTTAGCAAAGATGGAAGATAAAAATAGATGGAAGAGCAGGAAGGGGAAAGGAAAAATGAGTGTGTAAGAATAGAACGACTAAAGTACCAAATGAGTCAAGGAACGCAGGGGACTAAGGGTACACTGTGGAATCGACAGAAGGATGTAGGGTTGTGTGGTTTTTTGTTGTTAATATTTTTTATTAGAAGTAAATACTAATTAAGACAATTTAAAATGTGAGAAAGAAATACAAAAGAATATACTATTCGTCACATACATTCTTAATATTTTTAAAGTTTACAGTCATTCTTATTTGTACTTCTATATTTTTTATTATTTTTAATACAGAAAGAAATTAATAGAAAGAAATAATAAAGGAAATTAAAATAGAAAATCACTAATGTGAGTGGCGTTTTAAACATTCTATACTTCAGTGATCTATTATATATGATTCTTCACCCATTCCTCGTTCAGGTTTCAGTCAGGCCCTCGAACCGAGCCAATTTGTCCCTTTAGGAACATAGAAACATAGAAATTAGGTGCAGGAGTAGGCCATTCGGCCCTTCGAGCCTGCACCGCCATTCAATATGATCATGGCTGATCATCCAACTCAGTATCCCGTACCTGCCTTCTCTCCATACCCTCTGATCCCCTTAGCCACAAGGGCCACATCTAACTCCCTCTTAAATATAGCCAATGAACTGGCCTCAACTACCCTCTGTGGCAGAGAGTTCCAGAGACTCACCACTCTCTGTGTGAAAAAATTCCTTCTCATCTCGGTCCTAAAGGATTTCCCCCTTATCCTTAAGCTGTGACCCCTTGTCCTGGACCTCCCCAACATCGGGAACAATCTTCCTGCATCTAGCCTGTCCAACCCCTTAAGAATTTTGTAAGTTTCCACCAGTCTCTGTGTGAAAAAAGTCCTTCACATCTCAGTCCTAAAGGATTTCCCCCTTATCCTTAAGCTGTGACCCCTTGTCCTGGACCTCCCCAACATCGGGAACAATCTTCCTGCATCTAGCCTGTCCAGCCCCTTAAGAATTTTGTAAGTTTCCACCAGTCTCTGTGTGAAAAAAGTCCTTCTCATCTCAGTCCTAAAGGATTTCCCCCTTATCCTTAAGCTGTGACCCCTTGTCCTGGACCTCCCCAACATCGGGAACAATCTTCCTGCATCTAGCCTGTCCAGCCCCTTAAGAATCTTGTAAGTTTCTATAAGATCCCCTCTCAATCTCCTAAATTCTAGAGAGTATAAACCGAGTCTATGCAGTCTTTGTTCATAAGACAGTCCTGACATCCCAGGAATCAGTCTGGTCCCAGGAATCAGTCAACCATTTAGATAATCAATAAATGGAGACCATGTTCCTCCAAATGGAAACCATGTTCCTCCCCTCCTCATTCGGCCCTTCGAGCCTGTTGGGTGTTTACGCGTGGCTATTTTCATATTTCATATTTATTTTAGTTGTTTATCATTTTTTAATATTTCACCTTGTACGTATCGTTAGCTTTTATGGTTCGAATGGTGGACTGACTGGAAGACATTTTTACATCTCGTTGGACATATTTCATGTTATAATAACAATAAAGAAACTACAACTACTGAGTGTGTTCAAAGTGTGAGTAAAAAACAATAAAAAGACAAAAACGGGGGAAAAAAAAAAAAAAAAGACTAAATAAAATTAAAAGTGTTGATACACCCGTTTCATTTCTCGTCCCCACCCATCAACCAGTAGTTTTGGTTGAGTTAAGTGTGGGATTAGTGTAGGTGGCTGGTGGGCGGTCAGTGTGGACACTGTCGGCCAAAGCACCTGTTTCCATGCTGTGTCTCTCCATTCATCTATATCCACAACCATAAACCTATCTTTACCTGATTTGCAAAATTATTTTTGAAGCCCCTCTTGAGTAGGGCAAGCGCATCACTGATTCCCGGCTGATAAAATCATGTCGTTATTACATTACTTGCCAGCTTCAATAAATATGAGAATGACTCTCGGACGTATCTTTGCTTCTTACGCACAATTGCAACAGTCATCTTTGTGCAAATTCCTATTTTTACGCAAATCAGGTCTGTCAGTAATATTGCAAGAGGAAGAGGGGAGTTCCCTCCAAATATTTGGAATCATAGAATCATACAAAATAGGTGCAGGAGTAGAGGCCATTCGGCACTTCGAGCCTGCACCGCCATTCAATATGATCACGGCTGATCATCCAACTCGGTATCCCGTACCTGCCTTCTCTCCATACCCCCTGATCCCTTTAGCCACAAGGGCCACATCTAACGCCCTCTTAAATATAGCCAATGAACTGGCCTCAACTAGCTTCTGTGGCAGAGAATTCCACGGACTCACCACTCTGAATGTTTTAGTGGAGTCATGCAGCAGGTACAAACCTGGACCAAAAGAGCAGCAGGAATCACAGAGGGGGGGGGGGGGGGGGGAGCCGCGAGAGACAGCGGTCTGTGTGGAGTTTGCACGTTCTCCCTGTGGCCGCGTGGGTCTTCCGCGGTTTCCGGTTTCCTCCTACATCCTGAAGCAGCGCGGGTTTGTAGGGTAATTGTCCCTCTGCAAATCGTGCCTAGTGTGCAGGGAGTGGGACACAGAGCTGGTGTGAATGGGTGATCGATCGATGGTTGGCATGGGCTCGATGGGCCGAAGGGCCTGTTCCACACTATCTCTTCACCAAGCTCAACTGAAAAACAAAATCACGCTTAAGAAACAGCTGAGAGCCAATTGATCTATTTTTGATGGGAGGGGGGGGGGTTAGATCGGTCCAATGGGAGATTTCTGGGAGGTATCAGGAAGTGGTTTGGATTAACATCTTCTCACCTCCTCCTGTGGAAACCTCCCTGTGTAGAAGCGCAGAGCTCCTGTCTGGGTTTTGATCAAAAGGCTCCAGGGCACAGCTTGAACCCGCGACCTTCTAAGCTGAAATAAGACTAACAAATTGCTGGATCCTTGTCAAGACCACTGAGCATCCTTCGGCAAGAGTAACCAGGCAGAAGACCGCGGTTACTGAAATAACAACAGCGATGTTAGCTCCACATCCACAGTTAGCTCAGGCAGTATGGGTGGGGAGAGAACCAGCGAGACTTTCAGGTCGACAGCCGTCCAGCAGAACCTTTCTTCTGGGTGCCTCTGGAAGTGGGAATCTATCTCCTGTGGCGGCACCTGATAGCAACCCAAGGTCACGATCACCGGCGCTCATGAGACTCCTCCAGGAGTAAGCCATTCGACCCTTCGAGAGTCAAGAATCAAGAGTGTTTTCAAGAGAGTCATGTATCCCAGATAGGAAAATGAAGTTCTTGAGAAACCCAGCGGGTGAGGCAGCATCTATGGAGCGAAGGAAATAGGCAACGTTTTGGATCAAAACCCTTCTTCAGACTCACGTTTCGACCCGAAACTTCACCTATTTCCTTCGCTCCATAGATGCTGCCGCACCCGCTTAGTTTCTCCAGCACTTTTGTCTCTTCGATTTTCCAGCTTCTGCAGTTCCTTCTTGAACAATGAAATTCTTGCTTGCGGCAGCACAACAAAATATGTAAACATAATACAGAACAGGAGATAAAAGTTCAGTGTGTCTATATACTATAGACCATATATATATATATATACACAATAAATAAACAGATAAAGTGTAATCGGCTGTTATTGCTCAGAGTTTGATGTCGTGTTTAAAGGGCCAGTCCCACCAGCATGCAACTCCATGCGATGAGCGCGACCTAACGTGGTCGCTTGAGCCGTCCGGCGTCGCGGGGCCGGTCCCACTTCGATCGCCGGAGCCGTGCGGAATTGTGCGGAGTTCGTCCCGACATCGCACGGGGCTCCGAAAAACTGACTATGTTCAAAAATTCCACGCGGTAACGGCTTGTCAGCTCGCAGTCGCCTCGACGCATTACACACCGCCCCGACATCGTGCCTCCGTGACCCTCTCTGTAGGTGCCTCCGTGACCCTCTATGTGTGTGGCTCCGTGGCCCTCTGTGTGTGTGTGCCTCTGTGCCCCTCTCTGTGTGCCCCTCTCTGTCCTGGCGAACTTACCTTTAAGACTTCGCTCCAAGTTCGCCTCACTTTGCGCCGCGTTGCGCCACTCACCCGGCCTCCGCGCGGCCCCCCGCTGCCGGTTTGGTCGCGCTTGCCGCATGCAGGCGCATGCTGGTGGGAACGGCCCTGTACAGGGGATCACCCGACCTCCGTGCGGCCCCCGCTTCTAGTTTGATCGCACTCATCGCATGGAGTCGGATGCTGGTAGGACAGGCCCTTAATAGCCTGATGGCTGTGGGGAAGAAAGCCAGCACCAGCCATTCAATATGATCATGGCTGAACATCCAAAATCAGTGCCCCGTTCCTGCTTTCTCCCCATATCCCTTGACTCCGTTAGCCCTAAGAGCTAAATCTAACTCTCTCTTGAGCATAGCTTCGACTCATGGGCACAAGGTAGCTTTAACGTGAGAGGGGCAATGTTTAAAGGAGATGAGCGGGGGCATTTATTTGACATAGAGGGTGGTGGAGGCAAATACACGAGTGGAGATCAAGAGGGTTTTACACAGCCACATGGATATGCAGGGAATGGAGGGATATGGATCACATGCTGGCAGAGAAGATTAGTTGAACTTGGCATCACGGATATTGTGGGCTGAAGGGCCTGTTCCTGTGCTGTCCTGTTCTATCTACTATGTTCTATGGGTTTTCCCTGACTGGCTGATATTATTCAACATTTTCTACTTTTAGTTTTGTTTAGAAATACAGCGCAGAACTTACCTGGACTTACCTGGATCCAGGCCTTACCTGGACTTACCTGGATCCAGGCCTTACCTGGACTTACCTTGTCTGCACGTCTGGCCGCCCGCAGTGGAGACTGCGGAGGGTTGTGGTCCCGACCACGGGGGATAATGGAGGAGGACTGGCCAAACTTTGTGCCTTCCACCACAGTGATGAATGCTGTGGTGGATGTTTGTGTTAAAATGTTATTGTGTATTTGTGTGTTCTTTTTACATCGTACCGCTGCTGGCAAATTCATTTCACTGCACTTTATGTGCAAGTGACGAATAAAACTTGACTTGACTTCAAAAAGACCCTTCGGCCCACCAGGTCCGTGCCAGCCAGCGAGGGGGCCAATTTACAATCATACCACGCCAATTAACCTACAATCCTGTATGTCTTTGGAGTGTGGGGGGAACCGGAGCACCCGGAGAAAACCCACGCAGGTCACAGGAAGAACGTGCAAACTCTGTACAGACAGCACTTGTAGTCAGGATCGAACCCGGGTCTCTGACGCTGTAAAGGGCCTCTGACGTTTGCATGCGTCTAGCGCGACCAAACGTGGTCGCTTGAGGCGTACGGCCTCCCGGTCCCAATTCGAACCGCGGAGGCGTATGGGGTTGTGCAGGGCTGGTCTCGACATCATACTCACCAATCAGCTGGGCAGGAGGCCGGCCGACTGAATTTGGACCTCGCACGGCTCCGGGCGGTGACGTCATCACGCAACGCCACGCGCTGGGCGTACGCCGTCAAGACGCTGAGTACGATGTCGAGACGCTGCGCACGTCCTCAATGCGCCTGTACAAACCATATAACCATATAACCATATAACAATTACAGCACGGAAACAGGCCTTCTCGGCCCTTCCTGTCCGTGCCGACCATTTATTTTCCCCTAGTCCCATCTACTTGCACTCAGACCATACCCCTCCATTCCCTTCCCGTCCATATACCTATCCACTTTACTTTTAAATGTTAAAATCGATCCTGCCTCCACCACTTCTGCTGGAAGATCATTCCACACAGCCACCACTCTCTGAGTAAAGAAGTTCCCCCTCATGTTACCCCTAAACTTCTGTCCCTTAATTCTCATGTCATGCCCTCTTGTTTGAATCTTCCCTACCCTCAATGGGAAAAGCTTATCCACGTCAACTCTGTCTATCCCTTTCATCATTTTAAAGACCTCAATCAAGTCCCCCCTTAACCTTCTGCGCTCCAAAGAATAAAGACCTAACTTGTTCAACCTTTCTCTGTAACTTAGTTGCTGGAGCCCAGGCATTTGTTGGCGTGTGGAATTTTTGGACAGTGCCAGTTTTTCGGAGCCCCGCGCGATGTCGGGACCGGCCCCGCGAGGCCGTACGGCTCAAGCGACCACGTTAGGTCGCGCTCGCCGCATGCAGTCGCACGCTGGTGGGACAGGCCCTTTCAGCAGCAACTCTACCGCTGTGCCACCGTGACAATCTAATGATGGAATTGGAGACCACCTTTTTGGTCAGACTAACACACAAGAGAGCTGATAATGGTTTAACAGTGCCCCAATTAACGAGGCTCCAGGCATACATAACGGCACTTAACACCAGGCAGCAGCTTGTTAGCAAGTACTCAATAAAAATCTATTTATATAGGTGATATAGAGTGTGTGCCGGTGCATGTAGCCGAGATCGTGGGACGGCAAGGAATATGCATGTCGCATAAATATGGTCTGATTTTCATTGTTAAATTTGGACTGAGTGGCTGTGGATTGTTCGATTGTGGAGTCATTTCCTAAGAGTGATCCCTAAAGGATCCTTATCTGTTTAAGAAGGAACTGCAGATGCTGGAAAATCGAAGGTAGACAAAAATGCTGGAGAAACTCAGCGGGTGCAGCAGCATCTGTGGAGCGAAGGAGATAGGCGACGTTTCGGGCCGAAACCATCATTACATGTGTTGGGAACACTCAACTGGAACGGGGTACTGATTGGGGATGATCAGCCATGATCACAGTGAATGGCGGTGCTGGCTCGAAGGGCCGAATGGCCTCCTCCTGCACCTATTGCCTATTTGAAATGTTGATTTTATATTTTCTCCCTGCAATGGTGTAATTAAATAACTCGCCTGAAGGAGACAATTCACCACAAATAAAATCCCTCGAGAGTCAATATTAAATAAATCCAACTATTTTCTCACAAGAAATACAGCAAATGGCCTTAAATCAATAGACAATAGGTGCAGGAGTAGGCCATTCGGCCCTTCGAGCCAGCATCGCCATTCAATGTGATCACGGCTGATCATCCCCAATCAGTACCCCGTTCCTGCCTTCTCCCCATATCCCCTGACTCCACTATCTTTAAGAGCCCTATCTAGCTCTCTCTTGAAAGCATCCAGAGAACCGGCCTCCACCGCCCTCTGAGGCAGAGAATTCCACAGACTCACCACTCCCTGTGAGAAAAAGTGTTTCCTCGCCTCCGTTCTAAATGGCTTACCCCTTATTCTTAAACTGTGTGTGGCCCCTGGTTCTGGAATTCCCCCAACATCGGGAACAAGTCAACAAAAGAAGGCTTTGACCAAGTGTTTAAACCAAATATAGGCACAAGAAGCTGGAGTAACGCAGCGGGACAGGCAGCATCTCTGGAGAGAAGGAATGGGTGACATTTCAGGTCGAGTCTGAAGATTCGTAGAGCACGGAAACAGGCCCTTCGGCCCAACTGTCAATGCTAACCAGCATGCCCCATCTACATTTAGCTTCGTTTAGTTTCGAGATACAGCGTGGAAATAAGCCCTTCGGTCCACCGAATCCATGCCGCCCAGCGATCCCCCCCCACCCCTCCCCCACATAAAACAAGCTCAAGAACACTAAAAACATACATTTAACACATCCTAAAAAAAACAATGAATAAGAGTGGGACGGACAGACTGTTGACGAGGCAGCCACTGCCTCAGGTCGACCCGCAACGTCACCCATTCCTTCTCTCCAGAGATGCTGCCTGTCCCGCCGAGTTACTCCAGCTTTTTGTGTCTGTCTTTGGTTTAAACCAGCATCCGCCGTTCCTCCCTACACACTACTTCCTCCAGAGTCTTCGATTGAGGATTTGTCCCCGATGTTTGGGGAGTCCAGAACCAGGGGGTCCCACGCAGTTTACGAATAAGGGGTGAGCCATTTAGAACAGAGACGAGGAAACACTTTTTCTCACAGAGAGTTGTGAGTCTGTGGAATTCTCTGCCTCAGAGGGCGGTGGAGGCCGGTTCTCTGGATGCTTTCAAGAGAGAGCTAGATAGGGCTCTTAAATGAGGAATAAAAGATAATGCCCCTGCCCTCTGAACTGGGACCATGGAATCTTTTACATCTACCCACTACCACCTGGTGGCGCCAGCAGTGGCTGCCTCGTCAACAGTCTGTCCGTCCCTCTCTCATTCATTGTTTTTTTTCGGATGTGTTAAATGTATGTTTTTAGTGTTCTTGAGCTTGTTTTATGTGTGGGGGCGGCATGGATTCGGTGGGCCGAAGGGCTTATTTCCACGCTGTATCTCGAAACTAAACTAAATGTAGATGGAGCATGCTGGTTAGCATCGACAGTTGGGCCGAAGGGCCTGTTTCCGTGCTCTACGAATCTATGGATCGCACAGGTTTGGAGAATTACATCGGGGGAGTGGAGTTAGAATGGATAGGACCACCACACGGCTAACAGCATCACTTATACCCAGAGGGGGGAGTTTTATGCAAACCCTGAATTTCTATTTCAGGTGGTTGAGAGAGTATCCTTAAATAAAACATCGTTTCACGCTGTATTCTTTAAACAAATCCTCAGGTGGCCTGTTGAATTCATGAATAAAGCATTCTGGAGAATAATTGCTGTAACTCGGGAAATAGACCAGGCGTTGTCAATTCATGGCATTGTCTTTGGTTTCAATTCCCCACCATATCCCCCCCCCCCCCCCCCCCCCCCCCCGCCGCGTTCGCTGAGCTTGGAGCAAGTTGGAGAAACATCGCAGCCCCATCCAGGGGGTCCGCAGAGGCTCCATGCAAATTGTGCAGAGGTAGCAACCGGCCTAAGTTCGGACCCAGAGTGGGAGGACCGTCGGGATTGGGGGGGGGGGGGTGGGGGGGAAGAGCATAGAAACATAGAAACATAGACAATAGGTGCAGGAGTAGAGGCCATTCGGCCCTTCGAGCCTGCACCGCCATTCAAGATGATCATGGCTGATCATCCAACTCAGTATCCCGTACCTACCTGCTCTCCATACCCCCTGATCCCTTTAGCCACAAGGGCCACATCTAACTCCCTCTTAAATATAGCCAATGAACTGGCCTCAACTACCTTCTGTGCCAGAGAATTAATTCCACAGATTCACCACTCTCTGTGTGAAAAATAATTTTCTCATCTCAGTCCTAAAAGACTTCCCCCTTATCCTTAAACTGTGACCCCTTGTTCTGGACTTCCCCAACATCGGGAACAATCTTCCTTTCATTGTTGAAAACATCAGTGACGCAGTGGCGCTGGTTTCCGACGGGAACGGTGACGGACGCACCACACATTCTGCGGACTTCCGCCGCTGGAAGTACAGGATGTTGGTGTGTGTGTGTGTGTGTGTGTGTGCTTTATCATCGTTCCTTACAACGCCACGTACGACAGTGATCGCAACTTCTACTGAAGTGCGGATGGCCGTTGGATCGCTAGAAGCTCACCCGCCCTTTTGTTTTTGGTCCTGCTGGAGGTCCACAGCCCCCTCCTCACCTGGCAAACCAGGTGGGGGAGGCGGTTTAGTCGCCGACTATCCGACCGTGGAGCGGGTAGTGCGGGATTACATGGTACCCGTGGAGGGGGGAACTCCCCCCCCCCCCGACCTATCATATAACCATATAACCATATAACAATTACAGCACGGAAACAGGCCTTCTCAGCCATTCCAGTCCGTGCCGACCATTTATTTTCCCCTAGTCCCATCTACCTGCACTCAGACCATACCCCTCCATTCCCTTCCCGTCCATATACCTATCCACTTTACTTTTAAATGTTAAAATCGATCCTGCCTCCACCACTTCTGCAGGAAGATCATTCCACACAGCCATCACTCTCTGAGTAAAGAAGTTCCCCCTCATGTTACCCCTAAACTTCTGTCCCTTAATTCTCCTGCCATGCCCTCTTGTTTGAATCATCCCTACCCTCAATGGGAAAAGCTTATCCACGTCAACTCTGTCTATCCCTTTCATCATTTTAAAGACCTCAATCAAGTCCCCCCTTAACCTTCTGCGCTCCAAAGAATAAAGACCCAACTTGTTCAACCTTTCTCTGTAACTTAGTTGCTGGAACCCAGGCAACATTCTAGTAAATCTCCTCTGTACTCTCTCTATTTTGTTGACCTGACCTGAGAAGGAGGGCCAGCCGCGCGGTGATTTGTAACCGTCGACGCCCTTTATGTAGCGACTATTCGCATACCTTGGGTACGCAAGCAACGAATCTCACTGTGAAAATATAGTATTATTTAATTCATTCATTCATTGATGTCTTATTGACAGGCCCAATGTCGCCAGCTCCACCATAGGAGTCATACAGCATGGAAACATGCCCTTCGACCCAACTGACAGAAATACACAGGCACAAGAACAGCATGGCTAATAGACCCAGGTTCATTCTTGCTATTGAGGGAGTGCAGCGTAGGTTTACAAGGTTAATTCCCGGGATGGCGGGACTGTCATATGCTGAGAGAATGGAGCAGCTGGGCTTGTACACTCTGGAGTTTAGAAGGATGAGAGGGGATCTCATTGAAACATATAAGATTATTAAGGGTTTGGACACGCTGGAGGCAGGAAACATGTTCCCGATGTTGGGGGAGTCCAGAATCAGGGGCCACAGTTTAAGAATAAGGTTGTAAGCCATTTAGAACGGAGACGAGGAAACATTTTTTCTCACAGAGAGTGGTGAGTCTGCGGAATTCTCTGCCTTGGAGGCCAGTTCTCTGGATGCTTTCAAGAGAGAGCTGGATAGGGCTCTTAAAGATAGCGGAATCAGAGGATACGGGGAGAAGGCAGGAACGGGGTACTGATTGGGGATGATCAGCCATGATCACATTGAATGGCGGTGCTGGCTCAATGTGATCCTGCACCTATTTTCTTTGTTTCTATGTCTATTCCCTCCAGATTCACCGCCTGACCAGTGGGGGGCCTCATCCGGGACGACAATGAGCTGGCTTACAGGGAGGAGGTGAAACAACTGGTGGACTGGTGCAACACGAACAACGTGATCCTGAATGTCGAAAAAACAAAGGAGGTCATCGTCGACTTCAGGAAAACCCGGCAGAGTCCCACACCACTTCACATCAATGACAGCAATGTGGAGGTGGTCAGTAGCACTAAGTTCCTGGGGGTGCAGATCACTAACAGTCTGACCTGGTCGAATAACATCTCATCAACAGTTAAGAGAGCGCAGCAGCGGTTGCACTTTCTGCGCCGGATGAGAAGAGCTCACCTCCCCCATCCCATCCTCACCACTTTCTACAGGGGCACCATAGAGGGTATTTTGACCGGCTGTATCTCTGTCTGGTTTGGGGACTGTAGAGCCTCCGACTGGAAGTCCGTGCAGAGAGTGGTGAGGACAGTGGAAAAAATCATCGGGGCCTCTCTCCCCTCAATCGGGGATATTGCGACCAAACGTTGCGTGTCTAAGGCCAGCAGTATTATAAAAGACCCCACACATCTCCATCACGGACTGTTCACTCTGCTGCCCTCGGGCAAAAGATATCGTAGCATAAGGAGCAGAACATCAAGGTTCTGCAACAGCTTCTTCCCACGAGCCATCAGACTCCTGAATGCCATGTAATGGGCTGCCACCATTGTCTATTTATCCTTTTATCCATGTTTATCCTTCTGTTAATGATCGTGTTGCACAGGGAGCCAAATGCAACGGAATTTCGTTTGGAACTGCATATATCGATGTATTTCTAAATGACAATAAAGCCTGTTTGACTTTGACTTTGTTTGACTTGACAAAGAGCAAATGAACCCAATGACCTGCGCTGCCTTAAAAGGAGCACCCGGAGGAGAGAACGTGCAAACTCCGCACACGCAGACAGCACCAGAGGTCAGAATCGAACCCATGTCGCTGCAGCTGAGAGGCAGCAGCTCCACCCGCTGCCCTGTTAGTGCAGCTAGCTTCGCTGACGTCCTGATGGAAACACATTTCCCAGAATGGGGATGAAAGCTGCAATTTCTGGCATATAAACACGTGAGCAGTGATTTTGGTAACAGAGGCAGTATTTCTTAAGACAGCTCTTTACAATTACCGAGTCATTGCCGCTTTGATGAGCTGCTCTCTTTTCTGTTCTGTCAGCAGAGTCATCTCGTGTCTCTTTAGCGTTCGGTGCAGATAGAGCTACAAAAGACGGCAGAAGCATTTTTAATGGGTTTCATTCAGACACATCAAAGGAGCCCCACAGAATAAAATATCTCTCCAATCCTCACTTCAAGAGGTGCACACAAAAGAGATGACTGCTTTGGTGTGAGTCCAGAACAACATCTTTTGTTTGGTTTTCTTAATAGCCTAGTTTGCCCCGAGACAAGATGTCAGTTACATACAAAATGCCAGAATAACTCAGCGGGTCAGACAGCAACTCTGGAGAGAAGGAATAGGTCTGAAGAAGGGTCTCGACCCGAAATGTCTCCCATTCCTTCTCTCCAGAGATGCTGCCTATCGCACAGAAACAAGGAAAATAGGTGCAGGAGTAGGCCATTCGGCCCTTTGAGCCAGCACCACTCTATCCTAAATGGCCGACCCCTTATTCTTAAACTGTGACCCCTGGTTCTGGACTCCCACAATATCGGGAAAATGTTTCCAAACATCTAGCCTGTCCAATCCCCGAAAAATTGTATATGTTTCTATAACATCACCTCTCATCCTTCTAAATTCCAGTGAATACAAGCCCAGTCGACCCATTCTTTCGTCATATGTCAGTCCCGCCATCCCGGGAACTAATCTGGTGAACCTACGCTGCACTCCCTCAATAGCAAGAATGTCCTTCCTCAAATTGGGGGACCAAAACTGCACCCAATACTCCAGGTGTGATCTCACCAGGGGCCTTGTACAACTGCAGTAGGACCTCCTTGCTCCTACAGTCAAATCCTCCCACAATGAAGGCCAACAGGCCATTAGCTTTCTTCACTGCCTGCTGTACCTGCGTGGGGTTTGTACGTTCTCCCCGTGACCTGCGTGGGTTTTCTCCGGGTGCTCCGGTTTCCTCCCACACTCCAAAGAGGTACAGGTTTGTAGGTTAATTGGCTTCGGTAAAACATTGTACATTGTCCCTAGTGTGTGTAGGATAGTGCTAGTGTATGGGGTGATCGCTGGTCGGTGTGGACTCGGTGGGCTACAAGGCATGTTTCCGCGCTGGATATCTAAAGTTGGAGTCTCAGCCCATCAACAGCACACGTGTACTTGGACTGACGGCACAGTTGGGGGATCAGAGGCATTATTTGGATGGGGGCTACCAGGTAACTGATTGCTTGGAATTAGCTCCAGGCTCCAAGTTGATCTCAGCCCAGAACACAGTTGTAAGTCTCAACAACGAATTAGAACATCTCCACATCTCTGCGTGACATTATTGCCCTGTAATAGCTCCCTGGTTTGTTGTATTCGCCATGTGAGTGCAAAACTTACTTAAACCCCCGTCCCACAGTACGAGTTCATCCCAAGAGCTCTCCCGAGTTTCCCCTGATTGGAACGCGGAGATTTACGGTGATGGCCGCTCGTCGGTACTCGGGGCTCTCGTGGACATTTTTCAACGCGTTGAAAAATCTTCACGAGTCTTCCCGTGCTTACCTGCCGTTAGCGAGTCTTCCCGAGTACCTGCCGTTAGCGTTGCAAGCCGCTGAGAGGCGTCCCCGAGCTCCGACGTACCCGCTACGTTCATTCTCCGTGCTTGCCACGAGTTTGATTTTTTAAAAACTCGGGAGAGCTCCTGGAATGAACTCGTACCGTGGGACAGGGCTATTACAGGGAGTTTTCTGACCATTCCAATGACTCCATTAAACATGCAGTAGCTGAGGGTACAGCTGTACTAAACCTTTTAGAAATTGGACGAGTTCAGAATCTTTATCATGTCAATGTCGATATTTGTACATTTTCATTTCACCTTTGGAAAGTTACACAATGCAGTTACGGAGGTTTTTGTCAGTCTCCCTAATGGTCTAAAGTGGTTCCCGTTTTAAAAATCGGGAATTTTTTAGTCGAAGCCGGTTGCGATGCTGGTTGAAGGTGGTTGCCGGAGGACAAAAACCTCCGGGAACCACACGGAAACTTTGGGTGGGGCGCAAAGTCTCCAGAGGTTTCCGTTCAGGTTTCCTAAGTGGGACAGGGGCATTTACTGACAGTTACAGCAAAAAAAAACTGCCTATAGAACACCGGCGCTCATGAGACTCCTCCAGCCCATCACGAGGGTTCGATTAGCCAGAGGCACCATCAGGCGGCCCGACAGTCTATCCCTTTATACTCCTCTTGGTTTTCTACAAGATCTCTGAACTCCTCCAGTTACAACCAACGACCCTACAGCGAGCAAGATAGACCACTCGACGAAAAAGTCGTAGTACGGTCATGGGCAGATTCGTGGGTAATTTCCGGCCCCGTTTCCGTAACCGGCTTCCGTCTCCGCCCCAAAGATCCCGTCATAGCGGAGCAAAGATACTAGTGCGGAGACGGAAGCCGGTTACGGAAACATCCTCGTAAAAATAAAAGTTCTTTGGTAAAAATCTTCTCCTCGTTTTCAGGAGAAAATTATAATTTAATAACACAAACTGTTCCCCCGCAACGTTGATTACACTGCGGGTCGGGTCGGGTCGGGTCGGGTCGGGTCGGGTCGGGTCGGGTCGGGTCGGATTACAGAAATGGATGAAAAAAAGGCCCACGTTCTGCTCCGTTGCGAACTACACGTCAGCCTCATTGCATTTAGCAGGAGTGGTCTATCTTACCCCTTCTATTGCTTTTCACGTTGTGTTTGTTTGGTCGAGTTTAGTTGCCGTATGCACACACGTACGGCACGGGGGCGCAGCGGTAGAGTTGCTGCCTCACAGCGCCAGAGACCCGGGTTCGATCCTGACTACGGGTGCTGCCTGTACGGAGTTTGTATGTACGTCCTTCCTGTGAACGCGCGCGTTTCCTCCGGGTGCTCCGGTTTCCTCCCACACTCCAAACACGTGCGGGTTTGTAGCTTAATTGGCCGCTGTAAAGTGTCCCGGGATAGTGTGCGTGGGATAGAGCTAGCGTACTCGGTGGGGGGGTCACATCTTAATTTGAATTTCAAAATTTCACGACAACTTTCCGTTCAAGGGTGAGTAAAATGGGGTGGAATTATAAAGCCCCCCCCCCCACCCCCCCCCCCACATCCATGTATCTGTGAATGTTCTGCTGAGTATATTCACAGTGGAAGTACACACAGACACGCTGCCCTTGGGACCACTAACGCTCAGTGCCACTGCGTATAACCTCAAGCACTGCACGGACAGAGTCCTTCAGATTCTAATTACTCAGCAGCTTGGACAGCCGGCTCAAAGAGGGATTCAGTGAGGGACAGCGTTCAGAGATGTGTCACTCCCTGACATAGACAATAGACAACAGACAATAGGTGCAGGAGTAGGCCATTCGGCCCTTCGAGCCTGCACCGCCATTCAATGTGATCACGGCTGATCATCCAACTCAGTATCCCGTACCTGCCTTCTCTCCATACCCCCGATCCCTTTAGCCACAAGGGCCACATCCAACTCCCTCTTAATTATAGCCAATGAACTGGTCTCAACTACCTTCTGTGGCAGAGAATTCCACAGATTCACCACTCTCTGTGTAAAGAATGTTTTTCTCATCTGGGTCTTAAAAGACTTCCCCCTTATCCTTAAACTGTGACCCCTTGTTCTGAACTTCCCCAACATCGGGACATAGACAATGTCCCTGATGTCCCTGACAATAGACAATAGACAATAGACAATGGGTGCAGGAGTAGACCATTTGGCCCTTCGAGCCAGCACCACCATTCAATGTGATCACGGCTGATCATCCCCAATCAGTACCCCGTTCCTGCCTTCTCCCCATACCCCCTGACTCCGCTCTCTCTGCAGATCTCCAGTCCTTAAACTTCGAGCGGGGAGGGATCAAGGAGGGCAGGTACATAGTTCCCTGAAAGTGCCGCCACAGGTAAACAGGGCTTATGGTGGCACAGTGGTAGAGTTGCTGCCTCACAGCGCCAGGGACCCGGGTTCAATCCTGGCTGTGGGTGCTTGCCTGTACGGAGTTTGTACGTTCTCCCCGTGACTGCGTGGGTTTCCTCCAGTGTCCTCCCGCTCTTCAAAATAGGTTAATAGACTTCCGTAAAATTGCAAATTGTTCCCAGCTCGTGTAGGAGAGTGCTAGTGTGCGGGGATCGCTGGTCGGCGCGGACTCGGTGGGCCGAAGGGCCTGTTTCCTTGCTGTATCTCTAAACTACACGCAAACACCAATGGATACATCCTCTCCACGTCCACTATCCTGGCCTTTCATGCTTTAAGGGCCTGTCCCACCAGCATGCAACTCTATGCGATGAGCGCGACCTAATGCTTGAGCCGTCCGGCGTCGCGGGGCCGGTCCCACTTCGATCGCCGGAGCCGTGCAGAGTTCGTCCCGAGTTCGTCCCGACATCGCGCGGGGCTCCGAAAAACTGACTATGTCCAAAAATTCCGCGCGGCAACGACTTGTCGGCTCGCAGTCGCCTCGACACTTTACGCACCGCCCGGACATCGTGCCTCCGTGAACCTATCTGTAGGTGCCTCCGTGACCCTCTCTGTGTGTGGCTCCGTGGCCCTCTGTGTGTGTGCCTCTGTGCCCCTCTCTGTGTGCCCCTCTCTGTCCTGGCGGACTTACCTTAGACTTCGCTCCAAGTTCGCCTCACTTTGCGCCGCGTTGCGCCACTCACCCGACCTCCGCGCGGCCCCTACTGCCGGTTTGGTCACACTTGCCGCATGCAGGCGCATGCTGGTGGGAACGGCCCTGTACAGGGGATCACCCGACCTCCGCGCGGCCCCCGCTTCTAGTTTGATCGCGTTCATCGCATAGAGTTGCATGCTGGTAGGACAGGCCCTTTAATCTCCTCACGGGCGGAGTGTGAGTGGGAAGGAACTACTTTATACTCAAGGTAGTCACAAACTAGCTGGAGTAACTCAGCAGGACAGGCAGCATTCATGGAGAGAAGGAATGGGTGACATTTCAGGTCTAAAACATAGACATAGAAAATAGGTGCAGGAGTAGGCCATTCGGCCCTTCGAGCCTGCACCGCCATTCAATGTGATCATGGCTGATCATCCAACTCAGTATCCCGTACCTGCCTTCTCTCCATACCCCCTGATCCCTTTAGCCACAAGTGCCACATCTAACGCCCTCTTAAATATAGCCAATTAACTGACCTCAACTACCTTCTGTGGCAGAGAATTCCAAAGACTCACGACTCTCTGTGTAAAGAATGTTTTCCTCATTTCGGTCCTAAAGGAATTCCCCTTATCCTTAGACTGTGACCCCTTGTTCTGGACTCCCCCAACATCGGGAACAATCTTCCAGCATCTAGCTTGTCCAACCCCTTAAGAATTTTGTAAGTTTCTATAAGATCCCCCCTCAATCTTCTAAATTCCAGCGAGTACAAGCCGAGTCTATCCAATCTTTCCTCATATGAAAGTCCTGCCATCCCAGGAATCAGTCTGGTGAATCTTCTCTGTACCCCCTCTATGGCAAGGATGTCTTTCCTCAGATTTGGAGACCAAAACTGTACGCAATACTCCAGGTGTGGTCTCACCAAAACCCTGTACAACTACAGTAGAACCTCCCTGCTCCTATACTCAAATCCTTTCGCTATGAATGCTAACATACCATTTGCTTTCTTCACTGCCTGCTGCACCTGCATGCCTACTTTCAATGACTGGTGTACCATGACACCCAGGTCTCGTTGCATCTCCCCCTTTCCTAATCTGCCACCATTCAGATAATAGTCTACCCTCATGTTTTTGCCACCAAAGTGGATAACCTCACATTTATCCACATTATACTGCATCTGCCATGCATCTGCCCATTCACTCAGCCTATCCAAATCACCCTGCAGCCTCCAAGCATCCTCCTCACACCTAACTATACCCCCCAGCTTGGTATCATCTGCAAATTTGGAGATGTTGCATTGAATTCCCTCGTCCAAATCATTAATATATATTGTAAATAGCTGGGGTCTCAGCACTGAGCCTTGCGGCACCCCACTAGTCACTGCCTGCCATTCTGAAAAGGACCCGTTTACTCCTACCCTTTGCCTCCTGTCTGCTAGCCAGTTCTCTATCCACATCAATACTGAACCCCCAATACCGTGTGCTTTAAGTTTGTATTCTAATCTCTTATGCGGGACCTTGTCGAAAGCCTTCTGAAAGTCTAGATATAACACATCCACTGGTTCTCCCTTATCCACTCTACTAGTTACATCCTCGAAAAATTCTATCAGATTTGTCAGACATGATTTACCTTTCGTAAATCCATGCTGACTTTGTCCAATGATTTCACCACTTTCCAAATGCGCTGCTATCCCATCTTTAATAACTGACTCTAGCAGTTTCCCCACTACCGATGTTAGACTAACTGGTCTGTAATTCCCCGCTTTCTCTCTCCCTCCTTTTTTAAAAAGTGGGGTTACATTAGCTACCCTCCAATCCTCAGGAACTACTCCAGAATCTAAGGAATTTTGAAAAATTATCACTAATGCATCCACTATTTCTGTGGCTACCTCCTTGAGTACTCTGGGATGCAGACTATCTGGCCCTGGGGATTTATCGGCCTTCAATCCGTTCAATTTACCCAACACCACCTCCCGGCTAACCTGGATTTCACTCAGTTCCTCCATCTTATTTGACCCCCGTTCCACTGCTATTTCCGGCAGATTATTTATGTCTTCCTTAGTGAAGACAGAACCAAAGTAGTTATTCAATTGGTCTGCCATGTCCTTGTTCCCCATGATCAATTCACCTGTTTCTGACTGCAAGGGACCAACATTTGTTTTAACTAGTCTCTTTCTCTTCACATATCTATAAAAACTTTTGCAGTCAGTTTTTATGTTCCCTGCCAGTTTCCTTTCATAATCTATTTTCCCTTTCCTAATTAAGCCCTTTGTCCTCCTCTGCTGCATTCTGAATTTCTCCCAGTCCTCCGGTAGGCTGCTTTTTCTGGCAAATTTGTATGCCTCATCTTTTGTTTTTATACTATCCCTGATTTCCCTTGTTATCCATGGATGCACCACCTTCCCCGATTTATTCTTTTGCCAAACTGGTATGAACAACTTTTGTACTTCATCCATGCAGTCTTTAAATACCTTCCATTGCACATCCACTGTCAACCCTTTAAGAATCACCTGCCAGTCTGTCTTGGCCAATTCACATCTCATACCTTCAAAGTTACCTTTGTTCAAGTTCAGAACCCTTGTTTCTGACTGAATTTTGTCACTCTCTATCCTAATGAAGAACTCAACCATATTATGGTCACTCTTGCCCAAGGGGCACGCACAACAAGACTGCTAACTAACCCTTCCTCATTACTCAATACCCAGTCTAGAATAGCCTGCTCTCTCGTTGGTTCCTCCACATGTTGGTTGAGAAAACTATCCTGCATACATTCCAGGAAATCCTCTTCCTCAGCACCCCTGCCAATTTGATTCACCCAATCTACATGCAGATTGAAGTCACCCATTATAACCGTGTTACCCTTGTTGCACGCATTTCTAATTTCCTGTTTGATGCCATCCCCAACTCCAATACTACTGTTAGGTGGCCTGTACACAGTTCCCACTAGCGTTTTCTGCCCCTTAGAGTTTCGCAGCTCTACCCATATCGATTCCACATCCTCCAAGCTAATGTCCTTCCTTTCTATTGCATTAATCTCCTCTCTCACCAGCAACGCTACCCCACCTCCTTTTCCTTTTCGTCTATCCCTCCTGAATATTGAATATCCCTGGAGAAGGGTCTCGACCGGAAACGTCGCCCATTCCTTCTCTCCAGAGATGCTGCCTGTCCCGCTGAGTTACTCCAGCTTTCTCCGTCTATCTTGAGTGGAGGGTATGTTGGCAACGGAGCAGTGTAGCCAATGGCAACTCAGTGATTCGGGTTTAATGACCATCAGATCGTCCTTGCCACGAGCAGCCTTCCATCAAAGGATCATAAAAGTGTTATTTAGCCGAGCGTCTGTACATTAGTGATCATTAGGCCTGCCTGCCATTTTCCACTGCATTAAACAATATCCTACGTAAACCTGCCTTATGAATATCCAGTTATAGCTGCAACCTCCCTCCAATTTAATCCTGCCATCATTACCCAGACTACAGTTAAGGTGTGTGAGTGTGATTTACAACTGCTGCAGACATCTGTAGCAGAGGGCAGTCACGGTGGCGCAGCGGTAGTCGCTGCTTTACAGCGCTTGCAGCCTTGGAGACCCGGGTTCGATCCCGACCGCGGGCGCTGTCTGTACGGAGTTTGCACGTTCTCCCCGTGGCCTGCGTGGGTTTTCGCTGAGATCTTCGGTTTCCTCCCGCACTCCAAAGACGTTCAGGTATGCAAGTTATTTGACTTGGTCTATATCTAAATTGTCCCTAGTGCATGTAGGATGTGCGGGGATCGCTGGTCGGTGCCGACTGGATGGGCCGAAGGGCCTGTTTCCACGCAGTAACTCAAAAACAAAACACCTAATTTAGGGTAGGTCCAATTTTAACAAAAAGAAGGAACTGCAGATGTTGGGGGCGTCCAGAACCAGGGGCCACACACAGTTTAAGAATAAGGGGTCGGCCATTTAGAACGGAGACGAGGAAACACTTTTCCTCACAGAGAGGTTGTGAGTGTGGAATTCTCTGCCTCAGAGGGCGGTGGAGGCCGGTTCTCTGGATACTTTCAAGAGAGAGCTAGATAGGGCTCTTAAAGATAGCGGAGTCAGGGGATATGGGGAGAAGGCAGGAACGGGGTACTGATTGGGGATGATCAGCCATGATCACATTGAATGGCGGTGCTGGCTCGAAGGGCCGAATGGCCTACTCCTGCACCTATTGTCTATTGTCATAGTCTCTGCTTTGACTGTCTGCCTGTACATCGACGCTGCCTTGCCTTGTTTGGGAAATCAAAAGGGCAGTCGGGCAAAGGGAATCATATTCTGGGTCCGCTGGCTGCCAGAGGCAAGAATCTTCCACGTCCATTGAAAGTAAATGAGTCTCATTGACAGAAATGAAAGGGTGGTGTGGACAGCTGAGGGCTCTGGGGTATTGTGAAGTGTCAAACCACTTTGACAGCCAAACAGTAAACCATCCACTTCATCTAGGTCCTCTTAACAACAGATATCGGCTCTAGGTAGCCAGTGCCATAGTGTCTGAAGAAGGGCCTCGACCCGAAACGTCACCCATTCCTCCCCTCCAGAGATGCTGCCTGTCCCGCTGAGTTACTCCAGCATTTTGTATCTATCTTCACACAGTCACGTTGCTGGTCTAAGTCTGCGTGACACGCTGGTGCAGTGGTAGAGTCACTGCCTTGTGCCCCTGTCCCACTTAGGAAACCTGAACGGAAACCTCTGGAGGCTCTGCCACCCAAGGTTTCCGTGTGGTTCCCGGAGGTTTTTGTCAGTCTCCCTAATGGTCGAAAGTGGTTTCCTTTTTAAAAATCGGTAATTTTATAGTTGAAGCCGGTTGCGATGCTAGTTTAAGTATTTGAGTAGAGGAGCAGGGAGGTTCTACTTCAGTTGTATAGGGTCTTGGTGAGACCATACCTGGAGTATTGCGTACAGTTCTGGTCTCCAAATCTGAGGAAGGACATTATTGCCATAGAGGGAGTGCAGAGAAGGTTCACCAGATTGATTCCTGGGATGTCAGGACTGTCTTATGAACAAAGACTGCATAGACTCGGTTTATACTCTCTAGAATTTAGGAGATTGAGGGGGGATCTTATAGAAACTTACAAAATTCTTAAGGGGTTGGATAGGCTAGATGCAGGAAGATTGTTCCCGATGTTGGGGAGGTCCAGGACAAGGGGTCACAGCTTAAGGATAAGGGGGAAATCCTTTAGGACTGAGATGAGAAGGTCTTTTTTCACACACAGAGTGGTGGGTCTCTGGAACTCTCTGCCACAGAGGGTAGTTGAGGCCAGTTCATTGGCTATATTTAAGAGGGAGTTAGATGTGGCCCTTGTGGCTAAGGGGATCAGAGGGTATGGAGAGAAGGCAGGTACAGGATACTGAGTTGGATGATCAGCCATGATCATATTGAATGGCGGTGCAGGCTCGAAGGGCCGAATGGCCTACTCCTGCACCTAATTTCTATGTTTCTATGTTTCTATGAAGGTGGTTGCCGGTGGACAAAAACCTCCGGGAACTGCACGAAAACCTTGGGTGGGGCGCAAAGTCTCCAGAGGTTTCTGTCAGGTTTCCTAAGTGGGACAGGGGCATTACAGCGCCAGAGACCCGGATTCGATCCCGAGTGCCGGTGCTGAAGGGCCGGTTTCTATGCTTTATATCTAAACTAATTGCAGATATTAGAATCTTGAACCAAAAAACACACAGTGCCGGAGAAACACAACAGGTCGGGTCAGGCAGCATCTGTGGAGGGAATTGACAGACGATGTCTCGAGTCAGGACCAGCCCACCTTCAGACTCCAGCCCACTTTCATTCCTAGACCAGTTTCATCGTCCTCAAAATGTCCTCCATAAACCACAACCTGGTCCTCATTACTATGACGGCATACTGAGGCACGGTGGTAGAGTTGCTGCCTCACAGCGCCAGAGACCCAGGTTCAATCCTGACCACGGGTGTGTTGTCTGCATGGAGTTCGAACGTTCTCCCCGTGACCTGCGTGGGTTTTCTCCGGGTGCTCCGGTTTCCTCCCACACCCGCAGGTTTGTAGGTTAATTGGCTCGGGTAAAATTGTAAACTGTCTCTAGAGTGTAGTTTAGTGCTAGTGCACGCAGAGATCGCTGGCCGGCGCGGACTCGATGGGCAGAAGGGCCTGTTTCCGCGCTGAATCTCTACAGTCTGGAGACATGGAAGCTTGTGATGAAATGTGATGGGGGATGATTGCAGTTAAATGGAGAGTGGAGGGCCATTAATTCCCGGACTGCAGCTCCATTGATTACAAGTAATGAGACACACACTCTCAATCTCACGTCTGTGCCACGGCTATGATTCAGGATTCTCGGCAGGCACGGTCTGAGCTGTAAAGTTAGCTCATTTAATCTCCCCGAACCTCGCTCGTTACAAAGCCAGGGGGTTTATAACACAAAGGTTGGACCACGAACACACGCTGTCATTTCTAGAGACACAAGGAACTTGGGGTGACACAGTGGCATGACTACCAGAGCCACCGCCTCGCAGCGGCACAGACCCCGGTTCGATCCTGACCACGGGTGTGTGGAGTTTGTACGTTCTCCCTGTGACCTGCGTGGGTTTTCTCCAGGTGTTCAGGTTTCCTCCCACCAGGTTAGTAGGTTAATTGCCTTTGGTAAAATTATAAGCTGTCTCTAACGTGTATGATAGTGCTAGTGTACGGGGCGATCGCTGGTCGGCACGGACTCGGTGGGCTGAAGGGCCTGTTTCCGCGCTGTATCTCGAAAGTTTTATGTCCCTTGTCCCCCACATCGTCCCCCCCTCCTCAACCCACATCAACCCCCTCTCTCCCTTGTGCCTCACCTGGACCCGCACCGATTTCTCCCCTCCCCCCCCACCTCCATCCTTTCCTCCAGCTTCACAATTCACAACTCTTCAATCCTTTTGAACCCAGGCCCCTTTCCTGCATTGCTATGTTCTGCACCCATCATCTCATCCAACTTTCTTCCCCCCCACCCCACCCCACCCCACACAATCAGTCTGAAGAAGGGTCCCGACCTGAAACATCACCTATCCGTGTTCTCGAGGATTACTCCGGCACTTTGTCTTTAGTTTAGTTTAGTTTCGGCGTGGAAACAGGCTCCTCGGCCCGCCGAGACCGCGCCGACCAGTGATCCCCGCACATTAACACTACCCTGCACAAACACAGGGACATTTTGTACATTTACACCAAAGCCAATTAACCTACAAACCTGCACGTCTTTGGAGTGCGGGAGGAAACCGAAGATCTCGGAGAAAACCCACGCGGGTCACGGGGAGAATATAAAATTATAAAAGGACTGGACAAGGCTAGATGCAGGAAAAATGTTCCCAATGTTGGGCGAGTCCAGAACCAGGGGCCACAGTCTTAGAATAAAGGGGAGGTCATTTCAGACATTTCAAAATTTATTCACCCAGAGAGTTGTGAATTTGTGGAATTCCCTGCCACAGAGGGCAGTGGAGGCCAAATCACTGGATGGATTTAAGAGAGAGTTAGATGGAGCTCTAGGGGCTGGTGGAGTCATAGAAACATAGAAAATAGGTGCAGGAGGAGGCCGTTCGGCCCTTCGAGCCAGCACCGCCATTCATTGTGATCATGGCTGATCGTCCCCTATCAATAACCCGTGCCTGCCTTTTCCCCATATCCCTTCACTCCACTAGCCCCTTGAGCTGTACCAAACTCTCTCTTAAATCCATCCAGTCACTTGGCCTCCACTGCCCTCTGTGGCAGGGAATTCCATTAATTCACAACTCTCTGGGTGAAATTTTTTTTTCTCATCTCAGTCTTAAGCCCAAGGGATATGGGGAGAAGGCAGGCACGGGATATTGATAGGGGACGATCAGCCAAGATCACAATGAATGGCGGTGCTGGCTCGAAGGGCCGAATGGCCTCCTCCTGCACCTATTTTCTATGAACGTACAGACAAGCACCCGTAGTCGGGATCGAACCCGGGTCTCCGGCGCCGTGAGGCAGCGACTCTACCGCTGCGCCACCGTCTTTAAACATCAGTCTCTCTCGAAACAAGGCTCTTTCCTGAAACCGCTCACTGCCTGTTGCGAGCCGTGAATAAAACACCAGGGTTAATAGTTATCCTGAGTAGACGTGTTAAAAATCTGGCTTGACGTATATGAGCTTCCCGAACCACACTGTAACAAACAGTCACAAGCAGTAATCTGTGCGCAGGCAGCAAGCTGCGATAAGGTGCATCCCCTGAAGCGAGAAACGGCACAGTTTGAGTCTAGAGGGACTTAATCTACTATAATTACAAAGCCCTTTCAAATATGGACACTGACTATTTCCTGCATTTATTCTCCAAATGATTTCTTTTTCCGATATAAGCCGCAGACGGGATTACTGCTTCACTGAGGTTTGGTCAGTGAACATAAGATCGAGACACAAGGATCTGCTGGACTCAAAGCGCTGGAGTAACTCAGCGGGTCAGGCAGCATCTCTGGAGAACATGGATAGGTGGCGTTTTTTGGGTCAAGACCCGATCGGTTAAATGGGCCGAGTTTCTGGCCCAGAGCAGGGAGGGGTCGAGGACCGGAGGGCAGAGGTTTAAGGTGGGGGGGGCGGGAAAGATTTAATACAAAGTAAGTAAGTAAGTTTATTGGCCAAGTATTCACATACAAGGGATTTGCCTTCGTGCTCCGCTCATAAGTAACAACATGGCATAAAAGATTTAACCTTTTCACACAAAGGGTAGTTAGTGGGTGTATGGAACGAGCTGCCGGAGGAGGTAGTTGAGGCTGGGAAACATTTAGACAGGTACATGGATAGGACAGGTTTAGAGGGATATGGGCCAAGCACAGGCAGATGGGACTGGTGTATCTGGGGCATGTTGGTCGGTGTGGGCAAGTTGGGCTGAAGGGCCTGTTTCTGGGCTGTAATTGTTCTATGGTTATATGGTTATAAACGAAACTATTCCAAAGAATGGCGGGATGCGGATCGCGTACGGGCAGATAAGATTAACAATTGGAGGAGCAGCACCTCATATTCCGCTTGGGGAGTCTCCATCCTGGTGGCATGAACATCGAATTCTCTCAATTCTGTTAACCCTGGCTGTCTCCTCCCCTTCCCACCTCTCCCTCAGCCCTCCTTTTTCCTTCCCCCCAGCGAAGGAAATAGGCAATAGGAAATAGGCAACGTTTCGGGCCGAAACCCAAGGGTTTCGGCCCGAAACGTTGCCTATTTCCTTCGCTCCATAGATGCTGCCGCACCCGCTGAGTTTCTCCAGCATTTTCTGTCCACCTTCGATTTTCCAGCATCTGCAGTTCCTTCTTAAACATAAACATATTCCGTGAATCCACCGGTCCCTAGAGCTCTATCTAAACATTAAACATAGAAACATAGAAACATAGACAAAAGGTGCAGGAGTAGAGGCCATTCGGCCCTTCGAGCCAGCACCGCCATTCAATGTGATCACGGCTGATCATCCAACTCAGTATCCCGTACCTGCCTTCTCTCCATACCCTCTGATCCCCTTAGCCACAAGGGCCACATCTAACTCCCTCTTAAATATAGCCAATGAACTGGCCTCAACTACCCTCTGTGGCAGAGAGTTCCAGAGACCCACCACTCTCTGTGTGAAAAAAGTCCTTCTCATCTCGGTCTTAAAGGATTTCCCCCTTATCCTTAACCCCTTGTCCTGGACCTCCCCAACATCGGGAACAATCTTCCTGCATCTAGCCTGTCCAACCCCTTAAGAATTTTGAAAGTTTCTATAAGATCCCCTCTCAATCTCCGAAATTCTCGAGAGTATAAACCGAGTCTATGCAGTCTTTGTTCATAAGACAGTCCTGACATCCCAGGAATCAGTCTGGTGAACCTTCTCTGCACTCCCTCTATGGCAATAATGTCCTTCCTCAGATTTGGAGACCAGAACTGTACGCAATACTCCAGGTGTGGCCTCACCAAGACCCTATACAACTGAAGTAGAACCTCCCTGCTCCTGTACTCAAATCCTTTTGCTATGAAACAACTTGGGGATGATGTCCAGCATGGATATTGTGGGCCGAAGGGCCTGTTCCCCTGCTGTACTTTCTATATTCTATCTTGGGCATGACAAGGACTTAGCGGGTCAGGCAGCATCTCTGGAGAACATGGATAAGTGACGTTTCAGGTTGGGACCTATTGCTTCAGTGGCTTAATGCTGCCACCTAATGGCACAGCGGCATTTCACAAGACACTGCACAATTTATTTTTAATTCTCTCTTTGTCAGACATTCGGCTGGAGTAACTCCCCAGGACAGGCGGCATCTCTGGAGAGAAGGAATGGGTGACGTTTCGGGTCGAGACCCTTCTTCACAGCGGTTTTATATAGAAACATAGAAACATAGAAAATAGCTGCAGGAGGAGCCTTCGAGCCAGCACCGCCATTCATTGTGATCATGGCTGATCGTTCCCTATCAATAACCTGTGCCTGCCTTCTCCCCATATCCCTCGACTCCACTTGCCCCTAGAGCTCTATCTAACTCTCTCTTAAATCCATCCAGTGACTTGGCCTCCACTGCCCTCTGTGGCAGGGAATTCCACAAATTCACAACTCTCTGGGTGAAAAAGTTTTTTCTCACCTCAGTCTTAAATGACCTCCCCTTTATTCTAAGACTGTGTGGCCCCTGGTTCTGGACTCGCCCAACATTGGGAACATTCTTCCTGCATCTAGCTTGTCCAGTCTTTTTATAATTTTATATGTTTCTATAAGATAACCCCTCATCCTTCTAAACTCCAGTGAATACAAGCCTAGTCTTTTCAATGTTTCCTCAAAAGACAGTCCCGCCATCCCAGGGATCAATCTCGTGAACCTACGCTGCACTGCCTCAATCACAAGGACGTCCTTCCTCAAATTACCAAAACTGTACACAATACTCCAGATGTGGTCTCACCGCAGCCCTACACAACTGCAGAAGAACTTATACCAAGAATTCCACTGAAACTGTAATTTTTCTGACAGATCCCAGTGGCGCAGCGGTAGAGTCGCTGCCTCACAGAGTCAGAGACCCGGGTTCGATCCTGACTTTGACTGCTGTCCGTATGGGGTTTGTACGTTTTCCCCGTGACCTGCGTGGGTTTTATCCAGTTTTCTCACACATTCCAAAGACGTACAATTTTGGTCTCCTAATCTGAGGAAAGACATTCTTGCCATAGAGGGGGTACAGAGAAGGTTCACCAGACTGATTCCTGGGATGTCAGGACTTCCATATGAGGAAAGACTGGATAGACTCGGCTTGTACTCGCTAGAATTTAGAAGATTGAGGGGGGATCTTATAGAAACTTACAAAATTCTTAAGGGGTTGGACAGGCTAGATGCAGGAAGATTGTTCCCAATGTTGGGGAAGTCCAGAACAAGGGATCACAGTTTAAGGATAAGGGGGAAGTCTTTTAGGACCGAGATGAGAAAAACATTTTTCGCACAGAGAGTGGTGAATCTGTGGAATTCTCTGCCGCAGAAGGTTGCTGAGGCCAGTTCATTGACTATATTTAAGAGGGAGTTAGATGTGGCCCTTGTGGCTAAAGGGATCAGGGGGTATGGAGAGAAGGCAGGTACGGGATACTGAGTTGGATGATCAGCCATGATCATATTGAATGGCGGTGCAGGCTCGAAGGGCCGAATGGCCTACTCCTGCATCTATGTTTCTATGTACGGGTTTGCGGGTTAATTGGCTTCGGTAAAATTGTAAATTGTTCCCCGTGTGTGTCGGATAGTGTACGGGGTGATCGCTGGTCGGCGCGGACTCGGTGGGCCGAAGGGGTTTTTTTGCTCGTTGTATCTCTAAAGTCTTCAGGTTGTCACGTTGGAACCAGCCTCTAGCTGCTCAGTGGCGGCAGGAGTCTTAATTTTGGTCCAGTCTCACAGAGCCTCCATGTTGTCTGCGTTCAACTTCTTGTCCATCCCTCAGCACGGACCCCACGGCCTTGGATCGCGCCTAGTGGCATCATTCCCCAATAACCCCACCAATACCTCCAACACTTTAGACTTTAAGCCCCTCCATGTGACCTCGTGGCCACCTAATTTCCTCTCAGCGCTTCTGAAAGGAAAGGTCTTGGAGACTGGAGGTCCTGGACCACCGTGACAGATGTTGTGGTCTTTGTAGTCCCCGGAGGAGCCCCCTCTTAATGGCCCTGTCCCACGGTACGAGTTAATTCCAAGAGCTCTCTCTCCCGTGTTTCCCCTGATTCGAACTCGGAGATTTACAGTAACGGCCGCTCGTCGGTACTCGGGGCTCTTGTGGACATTTTTCAACGTGTTGAAAAATCTTCACGAGTCTTCCCGTGCTTACCTGCCGTTAGCGAGTCTTCCCGAGTACCCGCCGTTAGCGTTACGAGCCGCTAAGAGACGTCCCCGAGCTCCGACGTACCCGCTACGTTCATTCTCCGTGCTTGCCACGAGTTTGATTTTTTTTAAACTCGGGAGAGAGAGCTCTTGGAATGAACTCGCACCGTGGGACAAGGCCATTACTGATCCCACCCTCTGCACATCCACCCCTGGCCCCTGCCCTATCGATGTGTAATTGAGTCTACTCTCCATGAGGTGGCAGTGGCACTCTGCTGGCCACCTGCTCAACGGGACATGACGCCCACGCTCCCAGCAACATTCTGCTGCGGGATCTTCTGTTCTCCAGGCTGTTCCCACGGTCTGAAGAAGGGTCTCGTCCCGAAACGTTGCCTATTTCCCTTCACTCCATAGTTGCTGCTGCACCCGCTGAGTTTCTCCAGCACTTTTGTCTACCCACAGTAGAGTTGCTGCCTCTCAGCACCAGAGACCCAGGTTCAATCCTGACTCCGGGCGCTGTTCGTACAGAGTTTCTACCTTCTCCCCGTGACCGCGTGGGTTTTCCACGACTGCTCCAGTTCCTCCCACACTCCAGGTTTGTCGGCTAATTGTCTTCAGAAAAGATTATAAATTGACCCCGGCTTTCTTCTTATCGAGTCCACACACAAGATCTCGGCATCTGCATACAACAGTGTCTGTCTTGTCGCCAGGAAGTGAGCGGGCAAGATCATCTCTGACCCCTCTCACCCTGGCCACAAACTCTTTGAATCACTTCCCTCTGGAAGGCGACTCCGGACTGTCAAACCTGCCACAGCCGGACATAAAAACAGTTTTTATCCACGAGTAGTTACTCTACTCAACAGCCAAAAATCTGTAGCCTCCCTTTGATCTGGGATTTTGTTGGTTCACATGCTTGATCAATGGTGTTTTATCATTAATGTTTAGTGTTTTCTGAGTCATTCATGACTGTCACTACATGTCATGTTGTTACTTGTGGGCAGAGCACCAATGCAAATTCCTTGTATGTGAATACTTGGCCAATAAACTTACGTACTTACTTACTTAAAGCAACATCTGCAGCTCCTTGTTCCAACATAATGAAAGATAGAAACTCTTCTCGCTGCTTCTGTCCAACAGAAGGTACAGAAGCTAGAACGTGTCCAGCACCAGACTCAGGAACAGCTTCTTCCATATCTAGGGTGCTGCCCCATTCACCTCTATCCTCTAGAATTTAGTAGATTGAGAGGGGATCTTATAGTAACTTACAAAATTCTTAAGGGGTTGGACAGGCTAGATGCAGGAAGATTGTTCCCGATGTTGGGGAGGTCCAGGACAAGGGGTCACAGCTTAAGGATAAGGGGGAAATCCTATAGGACCGAGATGAGAAGGACTTTTTTCACTCACAGAGTGGTGGGTCTCTGGAACTCTCTGCCACAGAGGGTAGTTGAGGCCAGTTCATTGGCTATATTTAAGAGGGAGTTAGATGTGGCCCTTGTGGCTAAAGGGATCAGGGGGTATGGAGAGAAGGCAGGTACGGGATACTGAGTTGGATGATCAGCCATGATCATATTGAATGGCGGTGCAGACTCGAAGGGCCGAATGGCCTACTCCTGCACCTATGTTTCTATGTCTCTATCCCACTGTGGACGTTGGGCAGTCTCTGGAACTGCTGCGCTACAAAGCTGAGAACTACCAACAGACGCGTAGAAAAAGCAGTTGGCATTAGTTTTGAAACTCTCGCTAACCCTATTTTTGAGTTGGCTCAGAGACCGGACATTGAGAGGACCAGCTCGAGAGCAAAGATCCTCGAGTCAGCGGGCGATGGGTAACAGGGCAGCGGTGCGGCGGAGCTTACTCCTGTGTCAGCGCGACTAACCTCAATCGGTCCCTTGAACTAGTATTGTCATTCAAGAAGACCACAACTGATTTAACTTGTGAGCCCATTTTCCCCACCATCTCTCCACCTGCCATCACCCCACCCCCCGTCCACCCATTCAGTCATTCGGAAGGGAGGAGATCCAATTGAATTGTTACTTTCTTCATTTCTATTTATTTATTTATTTATTTGTTTTTGGAGCATAAAAAATTCGATGTCCCACCAGCCTTTTTTTTTCAAAATTTACCAACTCAAAATGGGGGTGCGTCTTCATAGCTGGGAAATGCAGTATATTCAACACTCCGTATCTGCCCCTTGGCTCCATCTTTTGTACCAGTTTGAACTGACTGTATCTGTGTGTGTATGTATGGTGTATCTGACTAATTGTACAGCACGCAAATAAAGCCTTTCATTGTCTCTTGGTGCCCGTGACAACAATAAACTTAAAATGGCCCCTCGGCCCATCTTGTCCATGCCAACAACCCATACTAATCCCTCTTATAAGGTAGACACAAAAGCTGGTGAAGCTCCGTGGGCGAGACAATAGACAATAGACAATAGACAATAGGTGCAGGAGTAGAGGCCATTCGGCCCTTCGAGTCAGCACCGCCATTCAATGTGATCATGGCTGATCATCCACAATCAGTACCCCGTTCCTGCCTTCTCCCCATATCCCCTGACTCCGCTATCTTTAAGAGCCCTATCTAGCTCTCTCTTGAATTTATCCAGAGAACCGGCCTCCGAGGCAGAGAATTCCACACTCACCACTCTCTGTGAGAAAAAATGTTTCTTCGCCTCTGTTCTAAATGGCTTACCCCTTATTCTTAAACTGTGGCACCTGGTTCTGGACTCCCCCAACATCGGGAACATGTTTCCTGTCTCTAGCGTGTCCAAACCCTTGAGAATCTTACATGTTTCAATGAGATCCCCTCTCATCCTTCTGAACTCCAGAGTGTACAAGCCCAGCCGCTCCATTCTCTCAGCATATGACAGTCCCGCCATCCCGGGAATTAACCTTGTACACCTACGCTGCACTCCCTCAATAGCAAGAATGTCCTTCCTCAAATTAGGGGACCAAAACTGCACACAACACTCCAGGTGTGGTCTCCAGGTGTGAGGCAGCATTTATGGAGCAAAGATATAGGCGACGTTTCGGGTCAGATGCTCAGATGCCGCCATGACCCTGAGTTCCTCCACCACTTTGTGTTTTGTGCAGGATCCCAGCGCTTGCATTTCCCTGTGTCCGGTTCACACCGCATCAATGTTTACAAGCTCTGGATGGGGATGCTTTCACCAGCCAGTTGTTAAACACATCACGTCTTTTATAGCTCATTTTAGCCAAGTTCGCACTTAACCGCAGATTGCTATGAAGCCCATTTACAGCGATAGATAATGAGGAATATGAGGCATCTCCTGGCATGTCACCAAAGAACTCCTCCAGCAAATGACCTACAGTCGATTGGCCTTGATGTTCCCAATAGAGCTGAGGAAAGGAATATCTACCATAGTACACAGAGCAGTGAGGCAGGGCAGTCACGGTGGTGCAGCGGTAGTGTTGCTGCCTTACAGCGAATGCAGCACCGGAGACCCGGGTTCGATCCCGACTACGGGTGCTGTCTGTATGGAGTTTGTGCGTTCTCCCCGTGACCTGCGCGGGTCAACTGAATAAAAGGAATGGGTAACGATTCTTCAGACCGAGGGTCGGGGAGAGGGAAACGAGAGATATAGACGGCGAGACAGAGAGATGTGGAACAGATGAATGAAAGATATGAGCGGGAGGAATCACAGAGGGGGAGCAGCGAGATACGGTGTTGCAGGACTCTCGTCAGAGGGAGGAGGAGGAGGACTTCGATAGTCGGCACACCTTGAGGAGATTTCACAGTGGAGCAGATGAAATGTGCAGGAAGGAACTGCAGATGCTGGTTTACACCGAAGATAGACACAAAAAGCTGGAGTAACTCAGCGGGACAGGCAGCATCTCTGGAGAGAAGGAATGGGTGACATTTCGGGTCGAGACCCTTCTTCAGACTGCGAGTCAGGGGATAAAGGGAATCGAGGGAGATACTGGCAGAATGTGATTGAGGCAGTGCAGCGTAGGTTCACGAGATTGATCCCTGGGATGGCGGGACTGTCATATGAGGAAAGATTGAAAAGACTAGGCTTGTATTCACTGGAGTTTAGAAGGATGAGTGGGGGGGGGGATCTTATAGAAACATATAAAATTATAAAAGGACTGGACAAGCTAGATGCAGGAAAAATGTTCCCAATGTTGGGCGAGTCCAGAACCAGGGGCCACAGTCTTAGAATAAAGGGGAGGTCATTTAAGACTGAGGTGAGAAAAAACTTTTTCACCCAGAGAGTTGTGAGTTTGTGGAATTCCCTACCACAGAGGGCAGTGGAGGCCAAGTCACTGGATGGATTTAAGAGAGAGTTAGATGGAGCTCTAGGGGCTAGTGGAGTCAAGGGATATGGGGAGAAGGCAGGCACGGGTTATTGATAGCGGACGATCAGCCATGATCACAATGAATGGCGGTGCTGGCTCGAAGGGCCGAATGGCTTCCTCCTGCACCTATTTTCTATGTTTCTATGTTTCTAATGGGGAGATGTACTGACTCCATCAACTAACCTGTCGAGCCTGCAGCAAGCTGACAGCTTCATATCACGTCTGTCCTCATTATACCTCTCCCACTCGCTGATGCCTGCTTTATCAAAGTGGAACATCTGGTTACTATCCCCAAATGGCCTTGCAAACAGCTGGAGAGGATGGCAGGCTGCCGACCTTGAGATCCAAATCGGGTGCACGTCCTGTGGTGGTGATGTAAGTAGGCAGCTCCAGGAGGTTGCGAGTTCAAATCCCGCTCTGGGGATCTGAACAGAGATACATGTGGAGTCTATTTTCCACATGTATCTCGGTGCAGTGAAAAGCCTTTGTTGCGTGCTTACCAGCCAGCGGGAAGACTGCACCAGTTTACAATCGAGCTGTCCACGGTGTACAGGGGTGTTAGGCGTGTTTGCACATGCACTAGTGTGCCCAGCACACATGGAGTCTGGCGTCTGGGTTGGGCACCATCTTGGATCTGGAGTGTAGAAACATAGAAACATAGAAAATAAGTGCAGGAGTAGGCCATTCGGCCCTTCGAGCCTGCACCGCCATTCAATATGATCATGGCTGATCATCCAACTAAGTATCCCTTACCTGCCTTCTCTCCATACCCCCTGATCCCTTTAGCCACAAGGGCCACTTCTAACTCTTAGCCAATATAGACAATGAACTGGCCTCAACTACCTTCTGTGGCAGAGAATTCCACAGATTCACCACTCTGTGTGAAAAATGTTTTTCTCATTTCGGTCCTGAAAGATTTCCCGCTTATCCTTAAACTGTGACCCCTTGTCCTGGACCTCCCCAACATCAGGAACAATCTTCCTGCATCTTGCCTGTCCAACCCCTTAAGAATTGTGTAAGTTTGTATAAGATCCCCCCAAATTCCAGCGAGTACAAGCCGAGTCTTTCCAGTCTTTCCTCATATGAAAGTCCTGACATTCCAGGAATCAGTCTGGTCAACCTTCTCTGTACTCCCACTATGGCAAGAATGTCTTTCCTCAGATCAGCTGTACACTGCAAGGGCCAGGAAGCGAGCGGGTAAGATCATCTCTGAATCTTCTAAATTCTAGCGAGTACATTGAGTGTAGCACTGAGGACTCAGCTGCCATGATTCCCCTGACCTATTACTGAGGGGGTGGCTGTACTGTTGCAGGTGCTGTCCTCTGGACTGAGGGCTGGCCTACCCCCTTGGGTGGGCTGGGACCTTCAGCCCCGGGTTGGGCTGGTCAGCTCTGCACTGGGATTGCTCGGGTTCAGTTAGGATTGGTCAGGATACCGTTGGGGTTAGTCAGGTCCGGGTTATGATTGGTCAGGTCAGCGTTGAGTTTGGTCAAGTTGAGTTGGGATTGGTCAGGAAGAGTTGGGATTGGTCAGGAAGAGTTTGGATTGGTCAGGAAGAGTTGGGATTGGTCAGGATGACGTTGGGGTTGGTCAGGTCCGAGTTGCGATTGGTCAGGTCAGTGTTGGGTTTGGTCAAGTTGAGTTAGGTTGGTCAGGAAGAGTTGGGATTGGTCAGGAAGAGTTGGGATTGGTCAGTTCCGAGTTGGGATTGGTCAGGATAACGTTGGGGTTGGTCAGTTCCGAGTTGCGATTGGTCAGGTCAGTGTTGGGTTTGGTCAAGTTGAGTTGGGATTGATCAGGAAGAGTTGGGATTGGTCAAGAAGAGTTGGGATTGGTCAGGAAGAGTTGGGATTGGTCAGGAAGAGTTGGGATTGGGATTGGCCGGCTCTGCATTGGGATTGGTCGGAAAGGGTTGGAATTGGCGAAGAAGGCTTGGGATTGCTCGAGTTGAGTTAGGATTGGTGGAATGCGCTGGGATTGGTCGGACGTGGGTTGGGATCGGTCAGCTCTGGGTTGGGTCGGTCAAGAGCTTTTCAGGATAGCATTGGATGTGACCATCTCGGGGTGAGATTGTCCGTGACTGGGATGTTTCGATGTTAGACCCTTGTCGAGACCCACATCCCCCCTTAGGGAAGTTTATCAGAGAAAACTGATGACACAACATCCGCCAGGATGGCTTTGTGTCCTTTCATTAATGATCCAGCAAATGTTGGCTAATAAAACAAGCGGGAATGGATTACAGGAAAGCAAATTACTGGAGGGCTTTTGTGCAAACTATTAAGACTGTCAAATGTGGGCTGTTGATGGAACCTGTGGCAATCTGCCAGACAGTAACATGAAAGACATTTAATTGAGGGAATGAATGCCAATGTTTTTCAGTCGGGAGAGATGATGAGGGTCAGAGAGAACGAAGGTGTCCCCATTTCACACCAAATTTCAGATTTCGTTCAGTTTTAGTGTAGTTTAGAGAAACAGGTCCTACAGCCCAACCGAGCCCGCCAACCAGCGATCCCCGCACATGAACACACTATCCGACACACTAGGGACAATTTTACACATACACAAAGCCAATTAACCTACAAGCCTTTGGAGGTCTTTGGAGCGTGGGAGGAACGCAAAGATCTCGGAGTGAACCGATGCGGTCACGTGGAGAGCGTGCAAACTCCGTACAGACAGTTAGACAGGTACATGGATAGGGCAGGTTTGGAGGATTATGGGCCAAGTGCAGGCAGGTGGGTCTAGTGTCGATGGGACCCGTGGGTCAGTGTGGGCAAGGTGGGCCGAAGGGCCTGTTTCCACGCTGCATCAGACTATGACAACATATGCAGGAGTTTGTGTGTGTGCCAATTTAAGAGGTGAATAGTGCACAATAATATTCAAGAATGCTTTTCAATCAGTTGGTGATAGATTATCAAACATTCACCACAGTCATAATGCAAACCACTCATCCGGTGCAGATTTACGTCCTCATTTAAGATCCAAAAACCTCCTTGTGCCAAAGCACTAATGTACTGGGACTTTGTAAATGAGATGCCTGCCTAACGCACTCAACAATGTGTGAATGGTTTGAAGTTATGGAGTTGCTTACAGAACCAATGTTGGGTATTTATTAACACAGACACTACACGGCAGCTAATTGTCCGATCAGCTGAGAAGGTTGTTGGCTGCAACCTTCCCTACATTGAAGCATAGAAACATAGCATAGAAAATAGGTGCAGGAGTAGGCCATTCGGCCCTTCGAGCCTGCACCGTCATTCAATATGACCATGGCTGATCATCCAACTCAGTATCCTGTACCTGCCTTCTCTCCATACCCTCTGATCCCTTTAGCCACAAGGGCCACATCTAACTCCCTCTTAAATATAGCCAATGAACTGGCCTCAACTACCCTCTGTGGCAGAGAGTTCCAGAGGCTCACCACTCTCTGTGTGAAAAATGTTTTTCTCATCTCGGTCCTAAAGGATTTCCTCCTTATCCTTAAACTGTGACCCCTTGTTCTGGACCTCCCCAAAATCGGGAACAATCTTCCTGCATCTAGCCTGTCCAACCCCTTAAGAATTGTTGTAAGTTTCTATAAGATCCCCCCAAATTCCATCGAGTACAAGCCGAGTCTATCCAGTCTTTCCTCATATGGAAGTCCTGCCATCCCAGGAATCAGTCTGGTGAACCTTCTCTGTACTCCCTCTATGGCAAGAATGTCTTTCCTCAGATCAGCTGTACACTGCAAGGGCCAGGAAGCGAGCGGGCAAGATCATCTCTGACCCCTCTCACCCTGGCCACAAACTCTTTGAATCACTTCCCTCTGGAAGGCGACTCCGGACTGTCGAAGCTGCCACAGCCAGACATAAAAACAGTTTTCATCCACGAGTAGTTGCTCTACTCAACAGCCAAAAATCTGTAGCCTCTTTTTGCTCCGGTATTTGATTTAATTCACATGTTTAATCCATAATGTTTTATTATTAATGTTTAATGTTTTCTGTGTCATTCCTAACTGTCACTGTATGTCACGTTGTCACTTGCGGGCGGAGCACCGAGGCAAATTCCTTGTATGTGAATATTTGGCCAATAAACTTATTCATTCATCGTTCATTCATTCATTCAATGATTAAAAAAACACAATTAGACAGTTTAGAAAAAGCAGTAATGAACTCAACCACTGCAAAAGAAAAATTGACTTTAAGGTCTAATTAACTGGTTGTTCTAACACTGCTCTGGGAATTTGCTGTTTGCAAATTGGCTGCTATTTTTTCCAATAAAAATCAGAATAATCAGTCGGTAGACACAAAAAGCTGGGGTAACTCAGCGGGCGAGGCAGCATCTATGGAGAGAAGGAATGGGTGACGTTTTAAACAGCTGTGAGAGAAATGTCTCGACCTGAATCAGCGCCTGTTCACTTTCTCCAGAGATGCTGTCTGACCCGCTGAGTTACTCCAGCTTTTTGTGTCTATCTCTGATGATGTTGGCAGCATTGGCGAGTCTGCCAGGATTACTGAGCTCAAATCTTGGAACTCACGTCCACCAACCGGTACCTCCGCGCGGATGCGAAGGAAGGGACTGCAGATAGCAGTCTCTCGGTCCTGGGCCTCCTCCACGGCCAGAGTGAGCAACACCGCAAGTTGGAGGAACAGCACCTCATATTCCGCTTGGGGAGTCTGCATCCTCTGGGCTTAAACATTGAATTTTCTCAATTCTGTTAACCCAGACTGCCCCCTCCCCCTTCCCACCCCCCCCTCAGCCCTCGGGCCCTGACATTCCTTCTCCATCTCCCCCCCCCCCCCACCCCAGTCGCACTAGCTTCTCATTTTCACACCACAAACAGCTTACAATGGCCTGTTTCCTTTATCATCGATACTTTTTTGCATATCTTTCATTCATTGTTCTTTATCTCTCCACATCACCGTCTATATCTCTCGTTTCCCTGATCCCTGACCAGTCTGAAGAAGGGTCTCGACCCGAAACGTCGCCTATCTCCTTCGCTCCTTAGATGCTGCTGCACCCGCTGAGTTTCTCCAGCTTTTTGTGTAACTGCAGATAGATGCTGGTTTAAACCGGAGATAGACACGAAATGCTGGAGTAACTCAGCGGGACAGGCAGCATCTCTGGAGAGAAGGAATGGGTGACGTTTCGGGTCGAGGCCATGAAGAAGTAGCTGTCTCTTGAATAATATTGAAAGCATACTTGCACGAGATTTTATATGAAGCTTGGATAACTAATGTACTCAATGTGTCAATTAAAGATTGACAACTTCCGAAATGCATTTAACAGAGTCAGGCTGTCTGTTTAATTTTGCTTTTGTTCAAACTAAATTGTTAGTAATTACAGCATGATAAATGATGGCCACACAACCTGCGGTCCAGATTAGCTCCAAATTGCAGATTAGCCGCTATCCTAATAATATTTACCGCACAGCAGAAGCCAGCTCTCATCGAGTTCTCTCCACAGCCACAGAGCTTCTAAGCCCCCGGCATCATCCAAATTGCATGCGTCAATGACTCAAGATTTAATATCGAGCTTGGCTTGAAGAAACAGCAAGGACTTTCAGCTCAAAGCTCGCTGGTATAAACTGGCTCACAGTCGAATAGTGCCGGAGCTTTTAAACGATCAAAGCCATCGTCCCTCGCTGTTTTTTAATAACCTCTTTGTCCTTAATCCATAAACTGGAGCACAAGACGGCCGATGTGGGATTACTGACCGCCCCGCGGTTCAGGTATAAGCTCAGGGGCGACCGCGCTTTTGCAGCTGCAGCAGATAGAATAGAATAGTTTCTTTATTGTCATTGTAACATGAACCATGTACAACGAAATTTAAAAATGTCAGCCAGTCAGTGCAACATTCAAACCATAAAAACTAACAATACATACAAGGTAAAATATTAAAAAAAGATAAACAACTAAAATAAATATGAAATATAAAAACAGCCCCCATAAACACCCAACCCTACATCCTTCTGTCGATTTCACAGTGTACCAACCACAGTCCCTTAGTCCCCGCATTCCTTGGCGGCTACATTTAGTGCCTTTATAGCAGTGGGGTAAAAACTGTTTTTAAGTCTGTTTGTCCTTGTCCTTGTAGATCTGTACCGTCTGCCTGACGGCAACAGTTCAAACAGGGAGTGTCCGGGGTGGGAGATGTCCTTTATAATATTCTGGGATTTTTTGATGCAGCGGGAACTGTGTAAGTCTTCCAAGGTAAGGAGAGGGCAGCCGACAATCCTCTGGGCTAGATAGACTATGGAACAGCATCCCTCTTCCCATCAGAACTGCCTCCTCCATCAACTCTTTGAAGTCTGGACTTAAAACTTACTTCTACTCGCAAGCGTTTCTTGAGGTCCTCTGAGGGAGCGCTGTGTGTGTGTGTATCTATGTATGTATTGTTAGATCTATGTACCACTGTATGTCGCACATTAGTACCTGCACTGGTGTAACGCACTTTGGTCAACGAGACTTGTTTTTAAATGTGCTATCGAAATAAAATTGACTTGACTTGACTTGATAAACATGTCTACAGCACAACTTCACGTTTCGTTTAGTTTTAGAGATAGTGTGGAAACAGGCTCTTCAGCCCATCAAGCCCATGCTGACCATCGATCGCCTAGTACGCTACTTCTATGTAGCATTCACTCCCTCGATAGCCAGTTAAGCTATCAGATACGCACGTCTTTGGAATGTGAGAGGAAACCGGAGCACCCGGAGGAAACACATGCGGTCACAGGGAGAACGTGCAAACTCCGTACAGGCAGCACCCGTGGTCAGGATCGAACCTGGACATCTGACACTTTAAGGCAGCAACTGTGCTGTGCTGTACCACTCTACATTAATTGGTGGCTGCGTATCCAATTGTTCCTCAACTCTGGAAACTCTCATTGCCTCTCTTTCTCCTCACAGACACATTTTCAGATCCTTGATCCAATACCTCATGTTCCTTCTCCCACCGTTTTTGCAAGAGGGGCACGGCCAGCGTTTATTATCCATCATTGGTTGCCCCTCAGGTGTGATACCTGCTTGCATTCTGATATCCTTCAAAAAACATCACCCATTCCCGATGTCGGGGGAGTTCAGGACCAGGGGCCACACACAGTTTAAGAATAAGGGGTAGGCCATTTAGAACGGAGACGAGGAAACACTTTTTCTCACAGAGAGTGGTGAGTCTGTGGAATTCTCTGCCTCAGGGGGCGGTGGAGGCCGTTTCTCTGGATGCTTTCAAGAGAGAGCTAGATAGGGCTCTTAAAGATAGTGGAGTCAGGGGATACGGGGAGAAGGCAAGAATGGGGTACTGATTGGGGATGATCAGCCATGATCACATTGAATGGCGGTGCTGGCTCGAAGGGCCGAATGGCCTACTCCTGCACCTATTGCCTATTGTCAATTGTCTATTCCTTCTCGCCAGAGATGCTGCCTGCCCCGGCGAGTTAATCCAACATTTCGTGTTTGTCTTTGCATGTGTAGCTCGGGTTAATGATTCCATTCGAGTCCAGGAACGACTATTTACCTCTTCCAGGAATGCCGTTGCCTGTGTTAGTGCGTGCTGTTATTCCAGTCCATGGTCATGCGTGAATCAACGCATTAAATCCGTCCACATTTTGCTACACAGTATGTGGGATTACATTTGACATTTAAAAGGTGAGCATGGCATGTTTCATTTCTTGAAAGGTCAACTCTTTTAGTCTAGCTGCAGAGTGGTATTACATGTCTGGCATTAAAAGCAGAGAAATTAATCCTTCCAGACGGCACTCTAATGTGTCATTTTAGCTCAGTTGATAAAACACTGTCGTTCTCCCACACTAATCCATTGCGATGAAGTGTACCGTCAACATAAGGGCGGCCATGGTGGTGCAGCGTAAAGGTGCTGGCTTAAGGGCCTGTCCCACTTGGAAGACCTAATCCACGAGTTTAGAAGACCCGAGACAAGTTGAAAAAAATGTCAAGGGCGTGTTGACTCGCCGAAGTGAAACGCCTCCTACGTCTATGGCTACGACCTCCTATGTCTATGTCTACGACCTCCTACGTCTATGTCTACGACCTCCTATGTCTATGTCTACGACCTCCTACGTCTATGGCTACGACCTCCTACGTCTATGTCTACGACCTCCTATGTCTATGTCTACGACCTATGTCTATGTCTACGACCTCCTACGTCTGTGTCTACGACCTCTACGACTATGTCTACGACCTCCTATGTCTGTGTCTACAACCTCCTACGACTGTCTACAACCTCCTACGACTGTCTACGACCTCCTACAACTATGTCTACGACCTCCTACGACTGTCTACGACCTCCTACGTCTGTGTCTACGACCTCTACGACTATGTCTACGACCTCCTATGTCTATGTCTACGACCTCCTACGTCTATGGCTACGACCTCCTACGACCCCCTTGACCTCAGTCTTCCACACCTAAGACCGTCTACGACTAGCCATGAGTGGAAAATGATCACATGATAAAATCATGTCATGTTTGCATTTTTTCTATGATTATCTACGACTACAATCACTACCATCACTACCTAGTACGCACGCCCTACGACCTACCTACGAGTAAAAAGTATCAATTTTTTCCATGCTGACTTTTTTTTAACTCGTGGACTGGAAAAAATGCCGCGACCTACTCGCGGAGACCACTCACAAGCACGAGGAAGAGTTACGAAGACCTCCTACAACCTCGAGGCGACCATGCTGCGAGTATAAGTCAAGGGCAAACTCGGCGGAGTTCGGCAATTAGGTCATGAAAGTGGGACAGGGGCTTAAAGGTTAACATCTCCAAAACAGGGACAGCGCAGTTAACATGGAATGAACCTCTCTCTGCACAGTCCCATCATCAACCATCCCACGGGTAAAGAGAGCACAGGTTACATGTAGAGAGATTTATTCCGACTCTAGATAGACCCAAAATGCTGGAGTAGCTCATGGGACAGGTAGCATCTCTGGAGAGAAGGAATGGGTGATATTTCGGGTCGAGACCCTTCTTCGGACTGGGTATTCCCTCATCATGTATCTACACACTGTAAATGGCTCGATTGTAACCATTCAGACTGAAGAAGGGTCTCGACCGGAAACATCACCCATTCCTTCTCTCCAGAGATGTTGCCTGTCCCGCTGAGTTACTCCAGCATTTTGTGTCTATCTTCGGTTCAAACCAGCATCTGCAGTTCCTTCCGACACACTTCGTTCTGACATGTGTTGTTCTTGCCCTTGGGACATTATTGGGGATTTTGAGGCTGCCCGCAAACACAAAATCGTGTCAGCATTCAGCACAAATCTACTTTTCTGCACCACCAAAATGGAAAATAACCTGGAACTAAAGAAACTTTGCAGATAATGGCAAAGTGGTGTTGCTGTTCCATCACATATGTTCAAAAGATACAATTAGAAGATTGCAATTAAAAAATGAATTGCTTCCCAATTGAGAAAATGTACTTTGGAAAATGTTCATTAACTTAATGACCTCCTTTGGAAAATTAAAAGCACCGATAAAGTGTGGTTTAATTTTCACACGAATAATTGCAAAAAGGGATAAATTATAATCAAGTACAAAAATGAAGTATTAACCATGCAATTAACACAACGATTATGAATTCAGGCACGCACTTTCAGAATGAAATATTTCCAAGGGTAGACTTTTACGGGTTAGATGCAGTTGGAAGATACTTCAGTATTGTCCCATCCAACATTCAAAGGGTAGGAAGAGCATGGTTTAGTTAAAGATATAAACCCCTGTCCCACGGTACGAGTTCATTCCACGAGTTCTCCCGAGTTTGCCCTGATTCGAACTCGGAGATTTACGGTAATGGCCGCTCGTTGGTACTCGGGGCTCTCGTGGACATTTTTCATCATGTTGAAAAATCTTCACGAGTCTTCCCGTGCTTACCTGCCATTAGCGAGTCTTCCCACCTACCTGCCGTTAGCGTTACGAGCCGCTAAGATACGTCCCCGAGCTCCGACGTACTCGCTACGTTCATTCTCCGTGCTTACCGCGAGTTTGATTTTTTAAAAACTCGGGAGAGCGCCTGGAATGAACTCGTACCGTGGGACAGGGGTTTAAAGGACCTGTCCCACTTGGCCGCTATATGCGCGCCACGCAGATGGCGCGTGAGGGTTTTGTACGTCACAAAATCCCGCGATGCCTCGCGCTGCCGTGTGTCACTGCGTATGTCATCGCGCAGCACGCTCGCGTAATGCGCACCATGCAGGCATCACGTGCGTTTCACGACGTGCACGTCATGCGTCGTGACGCGTAAATGATGTCGCATAACTTAAGCGCAAATGACGGCAAGTGGGACAGCCCCTTGAATCTCCCTCTACACGGCCCTAAATCAAGCCCAACGCAGGCAACTATCTGCCGGCTCGCCACAGACGCAGATCCACAATCGCTCCACACTCTTAAATCTCGACTCTGATGGCAACATTTCTTGCATTAACTGTGATCTTCTTAAACTCCTCTCAGATCTCAGAAAGCACACCAGCTCCTCTACTTCCTTAGACGAAGTAGGAAGTTCGACATGTCCTCTACAACTCTCACCAACTCCTACAGATGCGCCGTAGAAAGCATTTGATCAGGATGCGTCACAAAGCTTGGGTTGGGAACGGCTCCATCCAGGACCGCAAGAAATTGCAGCGAATTGTGGACGCAGCCCGGACCATCACACAAACCGACCTCCCTTCTATTGACTCCATTTATACCTCAAGCTGCCTCGGCAAGGCCAGCAGCATAATCAAGGATGAGTCTCATCCTGCCCACCCCCTCCTCTCCCCTCTCCCCTCTCCCATCGGGCAAAAGGTACAGAAGTGTGAAATCTCACACACCTCCAGATTCTGGGCCAGTTTCTTCCCAGCTGTTATCAGGCAACTGAACCATCCTACCACAACCAGAAAGCAGTGCTGAATTACTATCTACCTCTTTGTTGATCCTCAGATTACACCTGATCAACGCAATAAAAAGCTTTTCACTGTACCTTGGTACATGTGACAATAAACTGAACAAACATGGGTTAGGTAAAGATTAAAGCACATACGACACCTTCCCATCACACATGTCCCGGACAGGGCTAGGATGCCCGGGTGACACTGGAGCGGAAACAGGCTCTATCCACAGGGACAACCTTCCAACCTTCAGGATGTGGGAGGAAGCCTGAGCACCGGTGTGGATACAGGGAGAAGGTGCAAACTCCACACAGAGAGCACCGAAGGTCAGGTTTGAGCTCAGGTAACGGGAGTGTGCAGCCGAAGAACTACCAGCTGCACCATCCAGAAACACTGACATTTAAAAAAAATTAAAAATCAAAAATAAATTTAAAATCCACACTTCCATTGCATCAGTGGGCGTGCTTCACTGACTTGCTCGGAAGGTTAAAGCACCAATAACCTGTGGTTTGATTTTCACACGAATAATTGCAAAAGGGGATAAATTGTAATAAAAGTGATCAGGAGCGGAAAAGACTACAAATAGTAGTCAACACTGCCCAGTCCATCATCGGCTCTGGCCTCCCTTCCATCGAGGGGATCTATCGCAGTCGCTGCCTCAAAACAGGCTGGCAGCATCATCAAGGACCCACACCACCCTGGCCACACACTCATCTCCCCGCTACCTTCAGGTAGAAGGTACAGGAGCCTGAAGACTGCAACGACCGGGTTCAGGAATAGCCACTTCCCCACAGCCATCAGGCTATTAAACTCAACTCAAACAAAACTCTGAACATTAATAGCCCATTATCAGTTTATTTGCACTTTATCAGTTTATTTATTGATGTGTGTGTATATTTATATAATGGTATATGGACACACTGATCTGTTCTGTATTCATGCCTTATATATTCTGTTGTGCTGAAGCAAAGCAAGAATCTCATTGTCCTGTCTGGGACACACGACAATAAACTCTCTTGAATCTTGAAATGAAGTATTGGCCTAATTAGTATTAACGAACAAAATGTGTACTGCACAATGGAGGAACTCACCAAGCCTTTGATATCTCCATGCATAAACATATCGGAAACTTTGTGATGTGGGGGATAATCTGTCAAACGTTCTTGATGGTAGATTCAAGTCAAATAAGTCAATTATATTCTCTGCATATGTCAAGATAATTACTCTACTGGTGGCCCAGCCAGTTCTTCGAAGAAGATGCTCCAAGAAATACAAAGTAATTTAAGCTTTTAGACTATAGACAATAGACAATAGGTGCAGGAGTAGGCCATTCGGCCCTTCGAGCCAGCACCGCCATTCAATGTGATCATGGCTGATCATCCCCAATCAGTACCCCGTTCCTGCCTTCTCCCCCATATCCCCTGACTCAGTCTTAAAATAAAAGGGAGGTCAAAGAGGGGCCACAGTCTTAGAATAAAGGGGAGGTCATTTAAGACTGAGGTGAGAAAACACTTTTTCGCCCAGAGAGTTGTGAATTTGTGGAATTCCCTGCCACAGAGGGCAGTGGAGGCCAAGTCACTGGATGGATTTAAGAGAGAGTTAGATAGAGCTCTAGGGGCTAGTGGAGTCAAGGGATATGGGGAGAAGGCAGGCACGGGTTATTGATAGGGGACGATCAGCCATGATCTCAATGATTGGCGGTGCTGGCTCGAAGGGCCGAATGGCCTCCTCCTGCACCTATTTTCTATGTTGCTATGTTTCTATGACTCCTTTATTTTTAAGAGCCCTATGTAGCTCTCACTTGAAAGCATCCAGAGAACCGGCCTCCACCGCCCTCAAATTCCCGTTTTGGAACCGGTTTGGGACTGAATCCCGTGCACTCCTGTCGTGGGTTTTTGATAGATGAATGAAGAGCATTTTAATTCTCTAGCTCTGGATTTATTGCTGAGCCAGGGATGAATGGGTCAGTGAAGGTTGAAGGGGTGGGTCACACTGTGATGGGAGCGAGCTTCCTGTCCAGTCGCAGATGATAGATGTCGAGAATCGATAAACTCTGTGGGAGAGAGGAAACATTTACTTTGGCTCGAAAAGATCAAACAAGACAAGTTGTAGAAGACACTCACTGCCTGATTAATGTGTGTGTAGGGAAGGGCTTCATGCACAGTAGTTATTTTAGTTTTAGTTTTAGAGATATAGTGCGGCAACAGGCCCTGCGGCTCGCCGAGTCCACGCCGACCGGCGTTCCCCGTTACGCTAGCACACACGACACACGAGGGAACAATTTGCAATTTTTTTATGGAAGCAATTGACCTATAAACCTGCACACCTTTAGAGTGTGGGAGCAAAATGGAGGACCCGAGGAAAACCCACGCAGGTCACGGGGAGAACGTACTACATACTTAACCCAAGATAGAGACAAAATGCTGGAGTAACTCAACGGGACAGGCAGCATCTCTGGAGAGAAGGAATGGGCGACGTTTCGGGTCGAGACCCTTCTTCAGACTGATGTCAGGGGATCAGTCTACGGACCACTTAAAATGTTTTGCCCTTACACACTAGGGACAACCAAGCAAGCTACAATCCTGCACATCTTTGGAGTGTGGGAGGAAATCGGAGCACCCGGAGAAAACCCACGTGGTCACCGGGAGAACGTACAAACTCTGTACGGACAGCAGCCGTAGTCAGGATCGAACCCACGATTCTGGTGCTCTAAGGCAACTGCTCTACCGTTGTGCCACCATGACGACCTCCTTCACAATCACAATAGTACTTTATTAGCCAAGTATGTTTTGCAACATACGTGGAATTTCATTTGCCAAGTTAGTGATACAAAACCAACGGAACACACAAAATATATTTTAACATAAACATCCACCACAGTGACTCCTCCACATTCCCCACTGTAATGGAAGGCGAATAAAAGTTCAAATCTCTTCCCTTCTTTGCTCTCCCGCGGTCGGGAGCCTCGAGCCCTCCGTTGACGGGACAATCTTGACTCCCGTAGCCGGCGTTTGGGCCCTCCATGTCGAGGCGATCAGCTCCTGCATCGGGGGGATGTCAGCTCCCCCGCGCCGGGTGATCGAACCCCGCGTCGGGCCTGGTCGAGCCTTCCGCAACATTGGAGCTCCTGACAAGCCTCTCCGGTGACTGCGAGCCCTTGATTGTAAGTCTACAGGCCGCGGTTGGAGCGATGCCAGGTAAAGTATCCGCTCCGATGTTAAGTCTGCGCCCCGCGGTGGGGCACAAAGTCAGTCCGAGGAAGCCTCCAGCTCCATCGATGATAGGCCGCAGAGTGACCGGAGATGCGACCCGGAAAACAATCGCATCTCTGGCAAGATAAGAAACTGAAATACAAAACAAACTGGAGAACATTTACATAGACTTCTAGCACAAACTTAAAAATTTTAAAGATGAAAGAACGGACTGTTGACAGGGCTGCCAATCATGCAGGACAGTACAGAGGGCGCGTGAAGGGCCTGTCCCACTGTACGAGTTCACACAAGAGCTCTCCCGAGTTTTTAAAAAATCAAACTCGTGGTAAGTATGTAGAATGTACGTAGCGGGTACGTCGGAGCGGGTATGTCGGACGTCTCTTAACGGCTCGTAACGCTAACGGCAGGTACTCAGGAAACACGGTAAGCTCGTGAAGACTCGTGAAGATTTTTCAACATGTTGAAAAATGTCCACGAGAGCCCCGAGTACCCACGAGCGGCCATTACCGTAAATCTCCGAGTTCGAATCAGGGGAAACTCGGGAGAACTCTATGAATTAGCGCGTGCAGTGGGACAGGCCCATAACTCTGTACTTAACCTGTGTTGACATTGCAATGAGTGTGAGATTTACTACGTATCTAACCCATCCTGTTCTACCACGATGTGTTTGATAGGACCAACAAGAGGGGGCTTTAAATCATAGAAACATAGAAACATAGAAAATAGGTGCAGGAGTAGGCCATTCGGCCCTTCGAGCCTGCACTGCCATTCAATATGATCATGGCTGATCATCCAACTCAGTATCCCGTACCTGCCTTCTCTCCATACCCTCTGATCCCTTTAGCCACAAGGGCCACATCTAACTCCCTCTTAAATATAGCCAATGAACTGGCCTCAACTACCCTCTGAGGCAGAGAGTTCCAGAGACCCACCACTCTCTGTGTGAAAAAAGTCCTGCATGCAACCCCTTCTGCCTCACCGTGATGTGTTGGATGGGACGGTAGAGAGGCAGTTTGACTCTGATGAACCGACAATCCCCTGGAACCTAAAGGGCGAGAAACAACAGTGAGTTTAACCAGAGACAGACACAAAATGCCGGAGTAACTCAGCGGGACAGGCAGCATCTCTGGAGATTAGACGGTTTGGGTCGAGACCATTCTTCAGACTTAACCAGCCCCTGCCTCTAGCCGTACTTCACACTGATCTCACCCACACATCTATATTTATTTCGCTAGATAATGCTGATGATTTTTCACTCTGGGTAACTCTTCTATTGTCTGAACAAGAACCACCGGCACTTAATACGTCAAATAAAAATTGTTCCAATCTGCCAGGGACAACGCGTCTGATTTTAACAACCACAATACTCCCTCTTAAATAAAAGGACTTACTTTGATAGATGGCAATATCCTTGGGGACTCAACGTCCTTTTATTTCTCGGGTGAAAATCCAAGAATATCTGGAAGCATACGTTAAGAAGATAAATATGGAGAGTTAGAGAGGTAATCACAATGGTTTAAGAAAGCTGCTGAGAAACTGCAATCTTTCGAGTTTCATTAGAAATCCCATTCTCAATCCAATATCTCTGGGATAAGTAAGTGAATCCACGCACCATAACAAATGGCGCTGTTAAGGTTTTAATTAACAACATTGATTGGAGAATCTACAAGAGGAATAAGCTGCCACTGGGCATGAGGCCGATTCACTGGGCATGAAGCATTTTTATTAACCAGTAAAACTCATCAAGGCCTGAAGCCACTCTGAGAATTGCAACATATATTCTGATGTCAATGGCTATAAAAAAAAAAGGGCAAAGCGATATTAGTGAAGAACAGGGCAGAATTGGGGATTGGAAGGTCATTGAAACCAAAATCAAAGCCATTATCATTAATCAAGAAGGGGCCAACCGCCTCGAGCTGATAGTTATGGCCAACAGTGTTTCAGTTCAGAACCTGCAGTTGCTCCATTGACCAGTGATGATCCCAGATCGAGCGGAGGGGTACGATCTTTGAAACGTAGTTTAGTTTCGTTTCTGGTCACCTGTACCGAGGTACAGGGAAAAGCTTTTGCAGAGGACACAAAGCTGGGTGGCAGTGTGAACTGTGAGGAGGATGCTATGAGAATGCAGGGTGACTTGGACAGGTTGGGGGAGTGGGCAGATGCATGGCAGATGAAGTTTAATGCGGGTAAATGTGAGGTTGTCCATTCTGGTAGCAAAAACAGGAAGGCAGATTACTATCTAAATGTCTAAAGAAGTGTCTCGACCCGAAACGTCGCCTATCTCCTTCGCTCCTTAGATGCTGCTGCACCCGCTGAGTTTCTCCAGCTTTTTGTGTAACCCTCGATTCTCCAGCATCTGCAGTTCCTTCTTTAACACCATCTAAATGGCGTCAAGTTGGGAAAAGGGGAAGTACAACGAGATCTGGGGGGTCCTTGTACACCAGTCTATGAAAGTAAGCATCCAGGTACGGCAGGCAGTGAAGAAAGCGAATGGCATGTTAGCCTTTATAACAAGTGGAATCGAATATAGGAGCAAAGAGGTCCTTCTGCAGTTGTACAGAGCCCTAGTGAGACCACACCTGGAGTATTGTGTGCAGTTTTGGTCCCCTAATTTGAGGAAGGACGTTCTTGCTATTGAGGGAGTGCAGCGTAGGTTTACAAGGTTAATTCCCGGGATGGCGGGACTGTCATATGCTGAGAGAATGAAGCAGCTGGGCTTGGACACTCTGGAGTTTAGAAGGATGAGAGGGGATCTCATTGAAACATAGTTTCTTTATTGTCATTGTAACATGAACCATGTACAACGAAATTTAAAAATGTCAACCAGTGAAAGATTGTTAAGGGTTTGGACACGCTAGAGGCAGGAAACATGTTCCCGATGTTGGGGGAGTCCAGAACCAGGGGCCACAGTTTAAGAATAAGGGGTAAGCCATTTAGAATGGAGACGAGGAAACACTTCTCCTCACAGAGAGTGGTGAGTCTGTGGAATTCTCTGCCTCAGAGGGCGGTGGAGGCCGGTTCTCTGGACGCTTTCAAGAGAGAGTTAGATACGGCTCTTAAAGATAGCGGAGTCTGGGGATATGGGGAGAAGGCAGGAACGGGGTACTGATTGGGGATGATCAGCCGTGATCACATTGAATGGCGGTGCTGGCTCGAAGGGCCGAATGGCCTACTCCTGCACCTATTGTCTATTGTCTATAATGTTTAGTGCAAGGGAAAGCCAGTAAAGTCAGCGGGACAGGCAGCATCTCTGGGTCCCTGAATCTCTGACCTTTCATAAGGTCATAAGGGGTAGGAGTAGAATTAGGCCATTTGGCCCATCAAGTCTATCCGCCATTCGCTCATGGCTGATCTATCTCTCTTTGCTTCTCCCCATAACCTCTGACACCTACACTAATCAAGAATCTATCTATCTCTGCCTTAAAAAATATCCACTGACTTGTGGCCTCCACAGCCATCTGCGGCAAAGAATTCCACAGATTCCCACTCTCTCACTGAAGAAATGTCTCCTCATCTCCTTCCTAAAAGAACGTCTGAGGATTTTGTTGGATCTTGGGCCTGTGAACCCCAACATTGCTACCAAGCCTCTTGCGAGCGGAACAGTCCCTACTTATCTACATTCCATAACCTTCGCAACGGTGAATAACCTCACGATATATTTGAAATATCCCGGGGAGTGCATGGGGAAATGAATCAACACTTCAAGGTTCCTCTGGGAATGGGTCAATTATTGCAAGACATTCCTGAGTGTATTTAATCCATGGTCCTGGCTCATTTGAGTAATTGGCCAGTGTGTTCCATCTGCCTCTGTACACCCCCCTCCAGTATCAACTGTAATTGAATGCTGAAATAATTACTTGTCAGTTTTAATGCTGGACGCTGATTTATATATGTTGCAGGAGCTGAAATTACCTTTCAATAATTTCATTGTGTCACCAATTGCTGAATTTCAGTGGCACCGGGCAGCCGTCTAGAATACACGACAACTGTCCAGGTGCCTTCACACACGCAGCTCAGTCTAGTCAGCGGCTACAGGGCCAGAAGGTGGTGGGTTCAAGTCCCACGGCAACAGTTAAAGTACGGACTGGAACTAGCGCACTATTCCGAGACGCAGAGAGGTCCAAAGGCCAGCTTATTGTCACGTGCGCCAATTAAGGCGCAGTGAAACTGGAATTACCATGCAGCCAGACTAAAAAAAGCAACAAGACACACAAATACATAAAAGTTAACATAAACATCCACCACAGTGGATTCCCCACATTCCTCATTGTGATGAAGTCTAGTCTTCTTCCTCTTTATTCTCCCGCGGTCGGGGCAGTCGAACCATTCGCTGTCGGGGCGATTGAAGCTCCCGCAGTCAATAGACAATCGACAACAGACAATAGGTGCAGGAAGAGGCCATTCGGCCCTTCGAGCCAGCACTGCCATTCAATGTGATCATGGCTGATCATCCCCAATCAGTACCCCGTTCCTGCCTTCTCCCCATATCCCCTGACTATTTATAAGAGCCCTATCTAGCTCTCTCTTGAAAGCATCCAGAGAACCAGCCTCCACCGCCATCTGAGGCAGAGAATTCCACAGACTCACCACTCTCTGTGGTGGTCGAAGCTCCCGCGGCTTGGAGCTCCCGAAGTCGGTCTCTCCATGGACCGAGGTTTGGGTTTAGGTTTGTTGTGGTCACATGTACCAAAGGACAGTGCCCATCTTTGCTTCCAAGATGGCTCCCAATCTAGGCGACTATTTGTGTGCCCGTCACCGCAGCGGATCTGCAATCACACATTACAATTCCTCCATGCTTTCAAATCTCTATTCCTACAGACCTGGCTTTAACCTGCACCAAACGTTCTATCGTAGCCGTTGCCTCAAAAAGTAAGTAAGTTTATTGGCCAAGTATTCACATACAAGGAATTTGCCTTGGTGCTCCGCCCACAAGTAACAACATGACATACAGTGACAGTTACGAATGATTCAGAAAACACTAAACATTAATAATAATAAGACATTAATGATAAAACACCATCGATCAAGCAAAACGCAGGCAAAATCATCAGAGACCCACACCATCCGGGCCACACACTCATCTCACCACTGCCATCGGGAAGAAGGTACAGGAGCCTGAAAATTGTAACGTCCAGGTTCAGGAATAGCTACTTCCCCACAGCCTGATGGCTATTAAACACAACAGCGAATAAGCTCTGAGCTCGGAACTGCAAAAGACTATTTGCACCATATATTTTGTTTTTTATTGAACTTTTTTTCTCTCTTCCCCCATTATATACAATATTTACATATTTACATATTCTGTTGTGCTGCAGCAAGCAAGAATTTCATTGTCCCATCCGGGACATATGACAATAAAGCTCTCTTGACTCGACTGCAATCATGTGTTGTGTTTCCGCTGACTGGTTAGCACGCGACAAAGGCGTTTCACTGGGAGGGAGGGAGTGAAGGACGGGGTTGTAGTCTCGTGTACTTCAGTCCAACATGCACGCTAACCCGCCCATCACATCTACGCAACACAGTGGTATAACGGTACAGTTGCTGCCTCACAGCGCCAGGGACCCCGGTTCGATCCCGACCACGGGTGCTGTCTGTACGGAGTTTGTACGTTCTCCCGGGTTACACAAAAAGCTGGAGAAACTCAGCGGGTGCAGCAGCATCTAAGGAGCGAAGGAGATAGGCGACGTTTCGGGTCGAGACCCTTCTTCAGACTGGTCAGGGATCAGGGAAACGAGAGATATAAACGGTGATGTGGAGAGATAAAGAACAATGAATGAAAGATATGCAAAAAAGTATCGATGATAAAGGAAACAGGCCATTGTAAGCTGTTTGTGGTGTGAAAATTAGAAGCTAGTGCGACTGGGGTGGGGGGGGGGGGGGGAGATGGAGAAGGAATGCCAGGGCCCGAGGGCTGAGGGAGAGGTGGGGAAGGGGAGGAGGCAGCCAGGGTTAACAGAATTGAGAAAATTCAATGTTCAAGCCCAGAGGATGCAGACTCCCCAAGCGGAATATGAGGTGCTGTTCCTCCAACTTGCGGTGTTGCTCACTCTGGCCGTGGAGGAGACCCAGGACCGAGAGGTCGGATACGGAATGGGAGGGGGAGTTGAAGTGCTGAGCCACCGGGAGGTCGGGTTGGTTATTGCGGACCGAGCGGAGGTGTTCGGCGAAACGATCGCCCAGCCTCAGCTTGGTCTCACCGATGTAGATCAGCTGGCATCTGGAGCAACGGATGCAGTAGATGAGGTTGGAGGAGGTGCAGGTGAACCTCTGTCGGACCTGGAAGGACTGCTTGGGTCCCTGAAAGGAGTGGATGGGGGAGGTGAAGGGACAAGTGTAGCATCTCTTGCGGTTGCAAGGGAAAGTGCCCGGGGAAGGGAAGGGAAGAATTGACAAGGGAGTTGCGGAGGGAACGGTCTTTGCGGAAGGCAGACAGGGGGGGAGATGGGAAGATGTGGCGAGTGGAGGGGTCACGTTGGAGGTGGCGAAACTGGCGGAGGACTATCTGTTGTATGCGCTGGCTGGTGGGGTGAAAGGTGAGGACCAGGGGGACTCGGCCCTTGCTGTGAGTGGGGGAATGGGGAGAGAGGGCAGTGTTGCCGGGCATGGAGGAGACCCTGGTGCGAGCCTCATCTATAGTGGGGGAGGGGAAACCCCGTTCCCTGAAGAACGAGTACATTCTCCCCGTGGGTTTACGAAGGGACTGCAGATGCTGGAAAATCGAAAGGTAGACAAAAATGCTGGAGAAACTCAGCGGGTGCAGCAGCATCTATGGAGTGAAGGAAATAGGCAACGTTTTGGGCCGAAATTTGTCACTAGTTGCAGTGACTAGTGGGGTACCGCAAGGCTCAGTGCTGGGACCCCAGCTATTTACAATCTACATTAATGATCTGGATGAGGGAATTGAAGGCAATATCTCCAAGTTTGCGGATGACACTAAGCTGGGGGGCAGTGTTAGCTGTGAGGAGGATGCTAGGAGACTGCAAGGTGACTTGGATAGGCTGGGTGAGTGGGCAAATGTTTGGCAGATGCAGTATAATGTGGATAAATGTGAGATTATCCCCTTTGGTGGCAAAAATAGGAAAGCAGGCTATTATCTAAATGGTGGCCGATTAGGAAAAGGGGAGATGCAGCGCGACCTGGGTGTCATGGTACACCAGTCATTGAAAGTAGGCATGCAGGTGCAGCAGGCGGTGAGGAAAGTGAATTGTATGTTAGCTTTCATAGCAAAAGGATTTGAGTATAGGAGCAGGAAGGTTCTACTTCAGTTGTATAGGGTCTTGGTGAGACCACACCTGGAGTTCCGGTCTCCAAATCTGAGGAAGAACATTATTGCCATAGAGGGAGTGCAGAGAAGGTTCACCAGACTGATTCCTGGGATGTCAGGACTGCCTTATGAAGAAAGACTGGATAGACTTGGTTTATACTCTCTAGAATTTAGGAGATTGAGGGGGGATCTTATAGAAACTTACAACATTCTTAAGGGGTTGGACAGGCTAGATGCAGGAAGATTGTTCCCGATGTTGGGGAGGTCCAGGACAAGGGGTCACAGCTTAAGGATAAGGGGGAAAAATTTTAGGACCGAGATGAGAAGGACTTTTTTCACACAGAGAGTGGTGGGTCTCTGGAACTCTCTGCCACAGAGGGTAGTTGAGCCAGTTCATTGGCTATATTTAAGAGGGAGCTAGATGTGGCCCTTGTGGCTAAGGGGATCAGGGGGTATGGAGAGAAGGCAGGTACGGGATACTGAGTTAGATGATCAGCCATGATCATATTGAATGGCGGTGCAGGCTCGAAGGGCCGAAAGGCCTACTCCTGCACCTAATTTCTATGTCTCTATGTTTCTATGTTTCGATGAAACCCTTCTTTGGGCCTATGTGGATTTTCTTGGAGATCTTCGGATTCCTCCCACGCTCCAAAGACGTACAGGTTTGTAAGTTAATCAGCTTGGTAAATGTCAAAAATGTTCCTAGTGGGATAGCATCAATGCGCGGGGATCGCTGGTCGGCGCGGGCCCGGTGGGCCGAAGGGCCTGTTTCCGCACTGCATCTCTAACCTAAACTAAATGCGGCCTAACCGAGGCCCCATAAAACTGCAACATGACTTCCTGGCTGGAGCTAACTGCGGGCCATTTACCCCTCAATAGTTCCCTGCTGGAAATGTGGAGAGTAAATCGAAGGAAATGTTTTTCTCTGATTGAATAGGGAGGTAAATGCCTCCTCGTTAAGCCAAGGTCAATGATACCAGTGGAGTGATTCTTATTAAGAATCACATCAGCATGTAATTACATTAGCGCACATTTTTCATGAAGGGCCTCCCTTCAACATCCATTACACTGACTCATGGCTCTCAAGCCATTACCTTTACATTAATTCTAACATAGATGATATCTGGACCATTTGATGTGCAGGGACAGTCAGCATGTATTATCTACAGACCAACAGACAGAGCTAAGAATCGGTCCTCATACGATCTGTACTTGGAATTTACAATTAAAACACAGCTGGAATGTATGTGTAAGAAGGAACTGCAGAACTTCTAGTTTAAACCGGAGGCAGACACAAAATGCTGGAGTAACTCAGCAGGACAGGCAGCATCTCTGGAGAGAGTAACTCAGCAGGACAGGCAGCATCTCTGGAGAGAAGGAATGGGTGACGTTTTGGGATTGAAGGGTCTCGACCCGAAACGTCACCCACTCATAAGGTCATAAGGAACAGAAGTAGAATTAGGCCATTCGGCCCATCGAGTCTACCCCATCATTCAATCATGGCTGATCTCTGCCTAATCCCTGATGCTCCCTGCATCAGTCTGAAGAAGGGTTTTGGCCCGCAACTTTGCCTATTTCCTTTGCTTATATAGAAACTTACAAAACTCTTAAGGGGTTGGACAGGCTAGATGCAGGAAGATTGTTCCTGATGTTGGGGAAGTCCAGAACAAGGGGTCACAGTTTCAGGATAAGGGGGAAGTCTTTCAGGACCGAGATGAGAAAAACTTTTTTCACACAGAGAGTGGTGGGTCTCTGGAATTCTCTGCCGCAGAAGGTAGTTGAGGCCAGTTCATTGGCTATATATAAGAAGGAGTTAGATGTGGCCCTTGTGGCTACAGGGATCAGGGGGTATGGAGAGAAGGCAGGTACAGGATACTGAGTTAGATGATCATGTTGAATGGCGGTGCAGGCTCGAAGGGCCGAATGGCCTCCTCCTGCACCTATTTTCTATGCTTATATGTTTCTATGCTGCTGCACCCACTGAGTTTCTCCAACATTTTTGTCTACCTTCGATTTTCCAGCATCTGCAGTTCCCTCTTGAACACGCCTAACCCCATTCTCCTGCCTTCCCCCCCGCAACCCTTGACACCCATATTAATCAATAATTTGTCTACCTCTGCCACTGGCTTGTCCTCCGCAGCCCTCTGTGCCAATCGTTCCACAGATTCACTACCCTCTGACTAAAGAGGTTCCTCCTCACCTCCTTTCTAAAAGAGCGCCCTTTAATTCTGTGGCAATGACCTCTGGAATTTCCCAACCAACAAGTCAAGTCAAACAAACTTTATTGTCATTTAGAAATACATCGATATATGCAGTTCCGAATGAAATTCCGTTGCATTTGGCTCCCTGTGCAACACGATCATTAACAGAAGGATAAACATGGATAAAAGGATAAATAGACAATGGTGGCAGCCCATTACATGGCATTCAGGAGTCTGATGGCTCGTGGGAAGAAGCTGTTGCAGAACCTTGATGTTCTGCTCCTTAAGCTACGATATCTTTTGCCCGAGGGCAGCAGAGTGAACAGTCCGTGATGGAGATGTGTGGGGTCTTTTATAATACTGCTGGCCTTAGACACGCAACGTTTGGTTGCAATATCTCCGATTGAGGGGAGAGAAGTCCCGATGATTTTTTCCGCTGTCCTCACCACTCTCTGCACAGACTTCCAGTCGGAGGCTTTACAGTCCCCAAACCAGACAGAGATACAGCTGGTCAGAATACTCTCTATGGTGCCCCTGTAGAAATTGGTGAGGATGTGATGGGGGAGGTGAGCTCTTCTCATCCGGCGCAGAAAGTGCAACCGCTGCTGCGCTCTCTTAACTGTTGATGAGATGTTATTCGACCAGGTCAGACTGTGATCTGCACTCCCAGGAACTTAGTGCTACTGACCACCTCCACATCGCTGTCATTGATGAGAAGTGGTGTGGGACTGTGCCGGTTTTTCCTGAAGTCCACGATGACCTCCTTTGTTTTTTCGACATTCAGGATCAGGTTGTTCGTGTTGCACCAGTCCACCAGTTGTTTCACCTCCTCCCTGTAAGCCAGCTCATTGTCGTCCCTGATGAGGCCCACCACTGCCCCCGAACACCTACACGTTCGGGGCAACCTTATATCGGTCAATTAACCTGCAAACCCACATGCATTCGGGACGAGGGCGGAAGCTGGAGCACTTGGAGGAATCATAGACACATAGAAAAATAGGTGCAGGAGTAGGCCATTCAGCCCTTCGAGCCTGCACCGCCATTCAATGTGATCATGGCTGATCACCCAACTCAGTATCCCGTACCTGCCTTCTCTCCATACCCCCTGATCCCTTTAGCCACAAGTGTCACATCTAACGCCCTCTTAAATATAGCCAATGAACTGGCCTCAACTACCTTCTGTGGCAGAGAATTCCAGAGACTCACCACTCTCTGTGTAAAGAATGTTTTCCTCATCTCGGTCCTAAAGGAATTCCCCCTTATCCTTAGACTGTGACCCCTTGTTCTGGACTCCCCCAACATCGGGAACAATCTTCCAGCATCTAGCTTGTCCAACCCCTTAAGAATTTTGTAAGTTTCTATAAGATCCCCCCTCAATCTTCTAAATTCCAGCGAGTACAAGCCGAGTCTATCCAGTCTTTCCTCACATGAAAGTCCTTTCAAACTGTTACTTCACAATTATACAACACTACTTAATGATTTGGAATACCACTCGCTCCTACGCCGTCAGATGGCTTGCAGGCACATTTAAAATGAGCAAAGTATAACATGGTCCCTAGGAAGCCACACTAACTGCAGCAGTCTTACTGAGTCATTGCAATCCATGAGCGCGAACATTCAGGTGCAGGAAACAGTTAGCAAGGTAAATGGTACATTGCCTTCATTGCAAGATGATGTGAGCCGTGCTAGCTAAAGCTACTCTGGGTATTTGTGACTCTGGCGAGAATATCATGTTTCTCCTGGAATGGACTTATTCTTCATCGAGGTAAAATGTACACAGAGACACACAAAACTACAGATGCTGGAATCGTGTGTGTAACACAAACATAGAAACATAGAAACATAGAATCTAGGTGCAGGAGTAGGCCATTCGGCTCTTCGAGCCTGCACCAGCATTCAATATGATCATGGCTGATCACCCAACTCAGTATCCTGTACCTACTTTCTCTCCATACCCCCGATCCCTTTAGCCACAAGGGCCACATCTAACTCCTTCTTAAATATAGCCAATGAACTGGCCTCAACTACCTTCTGTGGCAGAGAATTCCACAGACTCACCACTCTCTGTGTGAAAAATGTTTTTCTCATCTCGGCCCTAAAAGATTTCCCCCTTATCCTTAAACTGTGACCCCTTGTTCTGGGGTCGGGAACAATCTTCCTGCATCTAGCCTGTCCAACCCCTTAAGAATTTTGTAAGTTTCTATAAGATCCCCCCTCAATCTTCTAAATTCTAGTGAGTACAAGCCGAGGCTATCCAAAGTACTGGAGTAACTCAGCGGGTCAGGCAGCACCTCTGTAGAACATGGATAGGCAACGTTTCACATTCGGGATTCTCCTTCAGTCTGAAGAGGGGACACACCTGAAATGTTGCTTGTCCATTGTCTTTGGACGTCAGAGATATTAGAGGCGTGTAAACAGGACCTTCGGCCCACCGAGTCCACGCCGACCAGCGATCACCCCATACACTAACACTCTTCTACACACACTAGGGATCATTTTTACAAGTTAACCTACAAACCTGCACATCTTGGTGACGTGCGGGGAAACTGGAGCACCTGGAGAAAACCCACGCAGTCGCAGGGAGAAGGCACAAAGTCCGTACAGACAGTAGCAATGTTACAAAATTTTGAGATTTTAAAAATCAAGTCTGCAATTTATCCCATCAGATAAAGCATAAAAAGAAGTTTAATTTGACACCTAATTCACTTTCATATCTTCAGTATTAAGAAAGTTATGGCCATTTTCATACTCGGAAATTAGCATCTTGTTCCCCATTGCCTTTCAATTGACTTAACTCAAAAGCTGTGATCTAGAACAGTCAAAAGCCCATAACGTTCTTAAAAATTAAGAGAACTCAATGAAATTTTCAGTTATTATAGATTGAAGCATTCTGAAACAAATATGAAACAATCTTACTTGGATGACCTGAAATTAAAGCATATAATTAGTTAGTTATCTAATTGTAGCTAATTACAAAATTCAATGAGTAGATCTAAACATCTATCCATTTCTTATGAAAATATAAACTTTTTTTTAATTGCCTAAGTGTCCAAATAACATTCACACAATAATCCACAATATAACATAATTTTTAAATCTAATTTTCATGAATTTCTGGGCCAAATGGAAGGAATTTAGTGTTTGATTCCTGTAAATTAATGGCCATTTAAATCAACTAGCGAGTGGGTTTTAGTGGAATGCGGTGGATTGGAACGTTGCGTTAGCGGTGAAGTCGGGAGGAAAAATACTATTTGTTCATACATTTTTTTGGACCCCATTTCGCAACATGAAAATATTATTAAAGCCTCCATAAAAACCAACTTTTAATATAAAAATAAACTGTGTACCTTTTTGTCTCCCCTACGCAAAATCCTTCTGGTTGTCGGTGCTCACGGCTTTTGAAGGTGATTTTTAAATTACTCTAGTTAATAAGTAATTTAGAGTAAGTTAAAAATACCTTCATTCATGAAATGTCGAAGCGATTTTTCTTCCGCAACGAGATCGCCCAACATAGATCGATTTTCCATGTCTGTTGAAAAACGGCACTTTAAGCCCGCCCCCCTCTGAAAGGCGCCAAAGTCGCGCACACGGGGAGTGGCAGAACTGCAGCGCTGCTCAAGGTAAGTTTTGCAACATACCTACAGACAGCACCCGTGGTCAGAATCAAATTCGGGTCTCCGGTGCTGTAATGCCCCTGTCCCACTTAGGAAACCTGAACGGGAACCTCTGGAGACTTTGCGCCCCACCCAAGGTTTCCGTGCGGTTCCCGGAGGTTCCCTGAGTTATTTGTCAGTCTCCCGAATGGTCAAATGTGGTTTCCGTTTCTTCTATGTTCCGGCGATTATTTCAAAAAATTCAAAACCGGCCGTGACTAAAAATAGGTTGCCGTTTTAAAAATCGGTAATTTTTTAGTCGAAGCCGGTTGCGATGCTAGTTGAAGGTGGTTGCCGGAGGTTGTGGAAGATAAGACCTTTTTTTCACGCATTTTTATTCCACCAGGGAGGTTTTACCTTCCACTACCTGCAACCTGCGGCAACCACCTTCAACTAGCTCCGCAGCCGGCTTCGACTAAAAAATTCTTGACATTTATGAGCGTTTATAGGTGCATATAGCCATATAACCATATAACAATTACAGCACGGAAACAGGCCTTCTCCGCCCTTCCAGTCCGTGCCGACCATTTAATTTCCCCTAGTCCCATCTACCTGCACTCAGACCATACCCCTCCATTCCCTTCCCGTCCATATACCTATCCACTTTACTTTTAAATGTTAAAATCGATCCTGCCTCCACCACTTCTGCTGGAAGATCATTCCACACAGCCACCACTCTCTGAGTAAAGAAGTTCCCCCTCATGTTACCCCTAAACTTCTGTCCCTTAATTCTCATAAATTTGCATATGGTGAGTGAGTGGTAGTGGGATCACTTTGAAGGCCCAAACAAAACTGCTGGTCTACAGAGCCATTGTCCTCTCCACCCTGTTGTATGGAGCCGAGTCATGGACCACCCACAGCAGGCACCTGAGAGGTCTGAAGAAGGGTCTCGACCCGAAACGTCGCCTATCTCCTTCGCTCCTTAGATGCTGCTGCACCCGCTGAGTTTCTCCAGCTTTTTGTGTAGCCCTGGAACAAGCCCATCAAAGACCCTTATGAAAGATTCTTAGGATCAGCTGGGAGAACAATCGCACCAACATCAGCGTTTTGGAGGAAGCCAACATGACCAGCATCACCACCACAATAATGCAGCACCAACATCGATGGACTGGCCATGTCATCCGCACGTCCAACACACGTCTCCCTAAACAAATCCTGTACTCTCAATTGAAGGAAGGTCGACGAGCCCCCGGTGGGACAAAGAAATGCTTCAAAGACAACATCAAGAACAGTCTGAATAAATTCCACATCACATCGAGCAACTAGGAGCTCAAAACCGATTTTTAAAACGGCAACCTATTTTCAGTCGCGGCCGGTTTTGAATTGTTTGAAACAATCGCCGGAAACATAGAAGAAGCGGAAACCACTTTTGACCATTAGGGAGACCGACAAAAACCTCCGGGAACCGCACGGAAACCTTGGGTGCGGCCCAAAGTCTCCAGCGGTTTCCGTCCAGGTTTCCTAAGTGGGACAGGGGCGTTTGGCAGCGACTCTACCCACTGCGCCACCCTCTAAGAATCAAGAGCGTTTTATTGATTTATGTCTCGAAAACGGAATAATGAAATTGTTACTTGCAGCATCAGCATCACATTACTCAATAAATAAAAACATCTCCAGAGATTCTGCCTGACCGCCCCGCTGAGTTACTCCGGCACTTTGTATTCAAGGTGAGGCATGTCTTCAACAGGATATGAGTTCACATAATGCGGACAAGTGATAAACTTTCTGCAGTTCCCCAAATACGAAGAGTTGTCAAAATAAAATTCTCCTTGGGAAAGGCATCCGACTGCAACGGCCCAAGTGCGAATCCTCAACAACCCATTCCCTGAGCACCAGGCAGATGGCATCTTCCTGTCAAACAGATGGCAATGCCTTCAGGACATCTATCACTGGTGTGCAAAGCCGCCTTCTCAGTGAAATGCTTGGCCGTGTCTTAAAGGGAAGGTGTCCCTCCAATCCCCGGTGGAACTGAGGTCCTAACTAAAGTGGCAGGTAGTGCCACTCCTCGCATCTCCAGGTTCCATGCTGAGCTTGGGTGCTGAGGATAGAAACATAGAAACATAGAAAAACAGGTGCAGGAGTAGGCCATTCGGCCCTTTGAGCCTGCACCGCCATTCAATATGATCATGGCTGATCATCCAACTCAGTGTCCTGTACCTGCCTTCTCTCCATACCCCCTGATCCCTTTAGCCACAAGGGCCACATCTAACTCCCTCTTAAATATAGCCAATGAACTGGCCTCAACTACCTTCTGTGGCAGAGAATTCCACAGATTCACCACACTCTGTGTGAATTTTTTTTTTCTAATCTTGGTCCTAAAAGACTTCCCCCTTATCCTTAAACTGTGACCCCGTGTTCTGGACTTCCCCAACATCGGGAACAATCTTCCTGCATCTAGCCTGTCCAACCCCTTAAGAATTTTGTAAGTTTCTATGAGATCCCCCCTCAATCTTCTAAATTCTAGCGAGTACAAGCCGAGTCTATCCAGTCTTTCTTCATATGGAAGTCCTGCCATCCCAGGGATCAGTCTGGTGAACCTTCTCTGTACCCCCTCTATGGCAAGAAAGTCTTTCCTCAGATTAGGAGACCAAAACTGTACGTCTTTGGAATGTGTGAGAAAACTGGATAAAACCCACGCAGGTCACGGGGAAAACGTACAAACCCCATACGGACATCACTCAAAGTCAGGATCGAACCCGGGTCTCTGGCGCTGTGAGGCAGCGACTCTACCGCTGCGCCACTGGGATCCGTCAGAAAAATTACAGTTTCAGTTCTCCTTCCACAACCCAAGGCGCGCTCTGGCTTCCACCCACACCCCGAAAGTGTAACGGTTATTGTATGGTAGAATGCAGGGAAATGCAAAATACATCAAAGGGCAGTTGCTGATAAGATGGGGAGTGAGACTGATGGGATTGGGCTGCCAGGACCCAGTAATGGGCTGAAAGGCCTCCTTCATATCATAGTTCCGTCTGAAGAAGTCTCGACCCTAAACGTCACCCATTACCCATTCCTTCACTCCAGAGATGCTGCCTGTCCCGCTGAGTTACTCCAGCATTTTGTGTCGATCTTCACATCATAACATTTTGTAATGGCAATTTCTTTAACTTTCTCAATGTCCAACTTTGATAGCCAATCCTATTCGGGGATGTGGTGGAGATGTGGCTTACGCACAAGCAGACAGCAAAAACTAATCTTCCAGCCATTGTTTCTTGATTAATTGGTCCTTTATTGAAGTTGTTCAAAACAAAGGAATGATTCATAAAAGCTTCCCTTCCTTCTATCCGTGTTTCATCCATGTCGTGTCGAATACAAATGAGTCTTGTAGCAATAATCATGTGCCTTGTGGCAGTGTGTTGTCTTCACCGCCCCTCGAGGCTAAAACTAAACTCGCAATCTATGTTTAAGAAGGAACTGCAGATGCTGGAAAATCAAAGGTAGACAGAAATGCTGGAGAAACTCAGCGGGTGCGGCAGCATCTATGAAGCGAAGGAAATAGGCAACGTTTCGGGACGAGACCCTTCTTACCAGTCTGAAGAATTGATTGAATGGCAGAATACACTTGATGGGCCAAATGGTCTAATTCTGCTCCTATCACTTATGCCCTTGTGAACATTGCCCCAGCTAATGACTTCATTACAACTGACGCAAGCAGAGAGTGATTTAAGATTGGCCTGTTAAATGGAATTCTCTGCCACAGAGGCAGTGGAGGCCAATTCACAGGATGTATTGAAGAGAGAATTGGATATGGCTCTTAGGGCTAACGGAATCAAGGGATATGGGGAAAAAGGAACGGGGTACTGATTTTGGATGATCAGCCATGATCATATTGAATGGCGATGCTAGCTCGAAGGGCCGAATGGCCTGCTCCTACACCTATTGTCTATGTTTCGGTTTCTAAGTCCAGGCTTGGAAGTCATCTATCTTCTCAACTGAGTTCACCCAGAGGACAATTCTGATCATAAATTCCACAAGGCAACAACACAGCCCAGGATTTAACGGGTTAAACGCGGTCCCTGAGAAAACATGAGATCATTATCCTGGGAGCAAATTATCAAATCATTTGCAGCCACAGGCCTGGGGATGAGTGCTGATTAGTTCTTTCAGCTAAATTCAGCTAATCGAATCACGTCCTTGAAAAACTGCTGTACTTTGCCAGAATCCTCTGCGTTTAGAGGTGGAACTCTTTATTCTGTAAGACAGAATGTTTTCAAAGTCACTGCCTCAAAACCAATCATTTATTTGATGCCTCGGCTTATTTCCTTTTCAATATTCCTGTTGCAATTTCTTTGTCTGGATTATAATGGAAGATTGCTATGTAAACATGTCACACTGCAATTGCACACTTCTACCAGCAAGGGCACTGCAGTAGCCCCATGGACTACCAATGGAAGTACTAAGTTAAGATGGACCAGTTTACTTGAGGAGTTTCTAATGTAGATGTGGACGCCAGAACACAGAATCTAAATACTCGTACAGCATGGAAACCAGCCCTTTGGTAGCAAAAGGATTTAAGTTTAGGAGCAGGGAGGTTCAACTGCAGTTGTACAGGGTCTTGGTGAGGCCACACCTGGAGTATTGCTTACAGTTTTGGTCTCCTAATCTGACGAAAGACATTCTTGCCATAGAGGGAGTACAGGGAAGGTTCACCAGACTGATTCCTGGGATGTTAGGACTTCCATATGAAGAAAGACTGGATAGACTCGGCTTGTACTTGCTAGAATTTAGGAGATTGAGGGGGGATCTTATAGAAACTAATGAAATTCTTAAGGGGTTGGACAAGCTAGATGCAGGAAGATTGTTCCCAATGTTGGGGAAGTCCAGAATAAGGGGTCACAGTTTAAGGATAAGGGGGAAGTCTTTTAGGACCGAGATGAGAAAATAAAATTCACACAGAGAGTGGTGAATCTGTGGAATTCTCTGCCACAGAAGGTAGTTGAGGCCAGTTCATTGGCTATATTTAAGAGGGAGTTAGATGTGGCCCTTGTGGCTAAAGGGATCAGGGGGTATGGAGAGAAGGCAGGTACGAGATACTGAGTTGGATGATCAGCCATGATCATATTGAATGGCGGTGCAGGCTTGATGGGCCGAATGGCCTACTCCTGCACCTATTTTCTATGCATCTATGTGCCCAAGACGACCAAGATGCTCCATCTACACTAATCCCACCTGCCCGTGTTTGCTCTATATCTCTCTAAAACGTTCCTATCCATGTACTTGGACGGCACTGCAGTAGAGCTACAGTAAAGACCACCAGGGGGCGCCGGGGCGATGGCTGCCCTGCCGGCAGTCTGTTCGTTTTTCCATTCTTTTTGTTATTTTTTAGTGTGTTAAAAGTTTGTTTTCATGTTTTTTTTTAATGTGGAGAAGTGGGGGAGGGGATCGGGGGAAACTTTTTTTTCAGGTTCTTACCTTGCCGGGGATGTGATTACGTTCTCCGGGCTCTGCGGCCGACCATCGATGGAGCTGGGAGCCGCCTCGGACTGTCGTGGACCCCACCGCGGGGCGCGGACTCAACATCGGAGCTGATCCCTTGCCTGGGATCGATCCCTCCGCGGACTTTAACATCAAGAGCTCACAGTCTCGGGAGAGGCCGAGTCAGGAAGCTCCAACGTCCCGGAAGGTTCGACCAGCCCCGACGCGAGGTTCGATCGCCCGGCGGGGGGGAGCTGACATCCCCACGATACGGGAGCTGATCGCCTCGACGCGGACGGCCCGAATGCTGCCGGCTACGGGAGTCAAGACCGTCCCGCCAACGGGGGGCTTGAGGCCCACGACCGAGGAAGAACTAAGGGAAGGGACTTGAACTTTATTTCACCTTCCACCACAGTGAGGAATGTGGAGGGGTAACTGTGGTGGATGTTCGTGTGAAAATGTGTTTTTGAAGTGATCTGTTGCTTTTAATTGTATGACTGACCTGGCCAATGAAATTCCTCGTATATTGCAAAACATACTTGGCGAATAAATCTGATTTTGATTCTCATTCCGATTACAGCATCAGAGACCCGGGTTCGATCCTGACTATGGGTGCTTGTCTGTACGGAGTTTGTACGTTCTCCCCAGGACCTGCGTGGGTTTTCTCCCACGGTTTTGATCCCAGCACTCCAAAGACGTATTGGTTTGTAGGTTAATTGGCTTGGTAAATGTAAAATGATCCCTAGTGTGTGTAGGATAGTGTTAATGTGCGGGGATCGCTGGTTGTTGTGGACTCAGTGAGCCGAAGGGCCTGTTTCTCTAAACTGAAAACTGTTTCTCTAAACTAAACCTGTCTAAATTATTACATAGAAACATAGAAAATAGGTGCAGGAGGAGGCTATTCGGCCCTTCGAGCCAGCACCGCCATTCATTGCGATCATGGCTGATCATCCCCTATCAATAACCCGTGCCTGCCTTCTCCCCATATCCCTTGACTCCACTAGCCTCTAGAGCTCGATCTAACTCTCTCTTAAATCCATCCAGTGACTTGGCCTCCACTGCCCTCTGTGGCAGGGAATTCCACAAATTCACAACTCTCTGGGTGAAAAAGTTTTTTCTCACCACAGTCTTAAATGACCTCCCCTTTATTCTAAGAATTCTTAAATATCGTTACAGTACCTGCCTCAATAACCTCCTCTGGCAGTTCGTCATGGAGGGATATGGAACAAACGTGGGCAGGTGGGACGAGTGTAGATGGAACATCTTGGCCATCGTGGACGAGTTGGGCCGAAGGGCCTGTTTCTGTGCTCTATGAGTCCATGACTCTAAGACAGCTACTTCAATGGGCTTGTGCCCAGTAACACAATGGGAGTGTCTGTTTAGATTTCATGCTCAGATGTCTAAAGTGGGACTTCATCCCAGAAGGGTTGGCTCAACTAAGGCCCTGGTGAGACACAGCTGATTCTGCACTAAATCAACAGGGTACAAAGTTGGAATCATGGGTTAGAATCACTGGTTTGGAATAATAATGTCATCCCGTGCAGAAACTGCGGATTTGTAATCAAGATTTATAGATGTGTCTTTGAGTGGAGATGCATGTTTCACATCTCTCCGCTCCAGATAATCTCTTTAATGCACTGAAAGTATTGCCAGAAGCAGAGAATGACTTGGTGAATGCTGAACGAAGGCAATCAGAAGCCAGTGTCCAAACTGTACAGAAACCAGCTGCCCGGACAATCCAATCAGCAGAAATATAAATGAGGATTACAAGCTCCGTTGAGTGCCAGGAGGCGGGTAACTCAATCAAGTCACCAGCATCATGATCCTGATTCCTGTCCCTCTGCCCAGGATACTCCCTGCAAACATTCGCTGCACCAGAGAGAGAGAGAGAGAGAGAGGCAGTGAAACATAGAAACATAGAAGGGTACACAAAAAGCTGGAGAAACTCAGCGGGTGCAGCAGCATCTAAGGAGCGAAGGAGATAGGCGACGTTTCGGGTCGAGACCCTTCTTCAGACACAGAAACATAGAAAATAGGTGCAGGAGGAGGTGTCGAGCCAGCACCGCCATTCATTGTGATCATGGCTGATCGTCCGCTATCAATAACCCGTGCCTGCCTTCTCCCCGTATCCCTTGACTCCACTAGCCCCTAGAGCTCTATCTAACTCTCTCTTAAATTCATCCAGTGATTTGGCCTCCACTGCCCTTTGTGGCAGGGAATTCCATAAATTCACAACTCTCTGGGTGAAAAAGTTTTTTCTCACCTCAGTCTTAAATGACCTCCCCTTTATTCTAAGACTGTGGCCCCTGGTTCTGGACTCGCCCAACATTGGGAACATGTTTCCTGCATCTAGCTTGTCCAGTCTTTTTATAATTTTATATGTTTCTATAAGATCCCCCCTCATCCTTCCAAACTCCAGTGAATACAAGCCTAGTATTTTTAATCTTTCCTCATATGACAGTCCCGCCATCCCAGGGATCAATCTGGTGAACCTACGCTGCACTGCCTCAATCACAAGGATGTCCTTCCTCAAATTAGGAGACCAAAACCGTACACAATACTCCAGATGTGGTCTCACCAGAGCCCTATACATTTGCAGAAGAACCTCTTTACTCCTGTACCGAAATCCTCTTGTCATGAAGGCCAACATTCCATTAGCTTTCTTCACTGCCTGCTGTACCTGCACGCCAACTTTCAGTGACCGGTGTACAAGGACACCCAGGTCTCGCTGCACCTCCCCCTTACCTAACCTAACCCCATTGAGATAATAATCTGCCCCCTTGTTTTTGCCACCAAAGTGGATAACCTCACATTTATCTATATTATACTGTGCAGTACACACCTCCAGATTGAGTCTGAAGAAGAGTCTTGACACGAAACGTCGCCTATTCCTTCTCTCCATAGATGCCTCCTCACCCGCTGAGTTTCTCCAGCATTTTTGTCTACCTCCAGATTCAGGTCCAGTTTCTGCCCAGCTGTTATCAGGCAACTGAACCATCCAACCAACAACTAGAGAGCGGTCCTGAACTACTATCTACCTCTTTGGAGACCCTCAGACTATCTATGTTCGGACGCTACTGGACTTTATCTTGCACTAAATTATTCACATTATTCCCGTTAGCGCACAGTTTGATTACTTTCCATTCTACCATAGAGATATGACATCTATAATAGACTTTATTTGTATCTCTATGATTCTACAGACCTTGCCTGGGAACCTGGGGCTCACCAAAATTGTTCCTAATTGGGCCCCGCACCTCCTAAGGTTGGTACACTGTGTGTGGCTGTGGATGGCTCGATTGTAATCATGTCCTGTCTTTCTGCTGACTGGATAGCAAGCAACAAAAGCCTTTAGACAATAGACAATAGACGATAGGTGCAGGAGTAGGCCATTCGGCCCTTTGAGCCAGCACCGCCATTCAATGCGATCATGGCTGATCATCCCCAATCAGTACCCCGTTCCTGCCTTCTCCCCATATCCCCTGACTCCGCTATTTCTAAGAGCCCTATCTAGCTCTCTCTTGAAAGCATCCAGAGAACCTGCCTCCACCACCCACTGAGGCAGAGAATTCCACAGACTCACCACTCTCTGTGAGAAAACGTGTTTCCTCGTCTCCGTTCTAAAAGGCCGACCCCTTTATTCTTTTCACTGTACACTCGGTGCACATGACAATAAATTAAATCACATGTACCACATGTACCGCATGTACCGCATGTACCGCATTACCACATGTACCACATGTACCACATGTACCACATGTACCACATGCACGGCCAGAGTGAGCAACATCGCAAGTTGGAGGAACAGCACCTCATATTCCGCTTGGGGAGTCTGCATCCTCTGGGCTTAAACATTGAATTTTCTCAATTCTGTTAACCCAGGCTGTCTCCTCCCCTTCCCACCTCTCCCTCAGCCCTCGGGCCCTGGCATTCCTTCTCTCTCTATCTCCCCCCCCCCACCCAAGTCGCACTAGCTTCTCATTTTCACACTACAAACAGCTTACAATGGCCTGTTTCCTTTATCATCGATACTTTTTTGCATATCTTTCATTCATTGTTCTTTATCTCTCCACATCACCGTCTATATCTCTCGTTTCCCTGATCCCTGACCAGTCTGAAGAAGGGTCTCGACCCGAAACGTCGCCTATCTCCTTCGCTCCTTGGATGCTGCTGCACCTGCTGAGTTTCTCCAGCTTTTTGTGTAACCCTCGATTCTCCAGCATCTGCAGTTCCTTCTTTAACAAATTAAACCACACCTTGAATAAACTGAACTCAAGGAGAAGAACCACATGGTGTAGAGGTTTACCACCGTGATGTTAGGATAAGGGATATGAACTACAAGCAGAGGTTGAACAAACTTCAATCAATTTGTTCATCGCGTACACAATAACGTACGGTGAAATGAATTTGCCAGCAACGGTACAATCAAGAAAGAACACACAATACACAATAAAACATTTAACACAAACTTCCACCACAGTATTCTTCACTGTGGTGGAAGGCACAAAGTACAGTCAGTCCTGCAAACCGGTCTGAAGAAGGGTTTCGGCCCGAAACGTCGCCTATTCCCTTCGCTTCATAGATGCTGCCTCACCAGCTGAGTTTCTCCAGCATTTTTTGTCCACCTCCAAACGCCAGAGGGGAGACCTGAGCGAAGTAGATAAAATGATGAGACACGCAGACAGGGTAGACAGTCAGAACCTTTTTCCCCAGTGTGGAAACATCAAACAATAGAAGGTGTGAGGGGCAACGTTTAAAGGAGGTGTGCGGGGCGACTTTTTTACAGGGAGAATGGGTGCCTGGAAACACAGTGTCAGGGGTGGAGGATGGAGACAGATGCGATAGTGGCGTTTAATAAGCTTATAGATAGACACGTGGAGATGCCGGGAATGGTGGAAGAGCGCGAAGCCAGACGAGATTAGAAGCATAGAAACATAGACAATAGGTGCAGGAGTAGGCCATTCGGCCCTTCGAGCCAGCACCGCCATTCAATATGATCATGGCTGATCATCCAACTCAGTATCCCGTACCTGCCTTCTCTGCCATACCCTCTGGTCCCCTTAGCCACAAGGGCCACATCTAACTCCCTCTTAAATATAGCCAATGAACTGGCCTCAACTACCCTCTGTGGCAGAGAGTTCCAGAAACCCACCACTCTGTGTGTGAAAAAAGTCCTTCTCATCTCGGTCCTAAAGGATGTCCCCCTTATCCTTAAGCTGTGACCCCTTGTCCTGGACCTCCCCAACATTGGGAACAATCTTCCTGCATCTAGCCTGTCCAACCCCTTAAGAATTTTGTAATTTTCTATAAGATCCCCTCTCAATCTCCTAAATTCTAGAGAGTATAAACCGAGTCTATGCAGTCTTTCTTCATAAGACAGTCCTGACATCCCAGGAATCAGTCTGGTGAACCTTCTCTGCACTCCCTCTATGGCAATAATGTCCTTCCTCAGATTTGGAGACCAGAACTGTACGCAATACTCCAGGTGTGGTCTCACCAAGACCCTATACAACTGACGTAGAACCTCCCTGCTCCTATACTCAAATCCTTTTGCTATGAAAGCTAACATACCATTCGCTTTCTTCACTGCCTGTTGCACCTGCATGCCTACTTTCAATGCCTGTTTAACTTGGCACCATGTTCGGCACAGACATTGTGGGCTGAAGGGCCTGTTCCTGTACTGTACAGTTCTATGCGTAGGAAAGAACTGCAGATGCTGGTTGAATCGAAGGTAGACCCAAAATGCTGGAGTAACTCAGTGGGACAGGCAGCATCTCTGGAGAGAAGGAATGGGTGAGTGAAAAAGTGTCTCCATGTTCTTTAGTCAGAGGGTAGTTAATCTGTGGAACTCATTGCCACAGAGGGCTGTGGAGGCCAAGTCAGTGGCAGAGATAGACAAATACGGGTGTCAAGGGTTATGGGGAGAAGGCAAGAGAATGGGATTAGGAGGCAGAGATCAGCCATGATTGAATGGCAGAGTAGACTCGATGGGCCGAACGGCCTAATTCTACTTCTGTTCCTTATGACCTTATGAGTGGGTGACGTTTCGGGTCGAGACTCTTCAATCAAAACGTCACCCATTCCTTCTCTCCAGAGACGCTGCCTGTCCCACTGAGTTACTCCAGCATTTTGGGTCTAGCTTCGATTCAACCAGCATCTGCAGTTCTTTCCTACGCATAGAACCGTACAGTACAGGAACAGGCCCTTCAGCCCACAATGTCTGTGCCGAACATGGTGCCAAGTTAAACAGGCATTGAAAGTAGGTGCAGGTGACTCCCGCTGAGTCACTCCAGCATTTTTGTGCCTGTATGGTTGGTTCTATGTTGTATGAGAATCACATCCAAATTAATCAAAAGGAGTGAATATATTTCCTGTACTAGTCAGTCAGCATTGGTGCAGCATTTAAACCAGGCTCCTGGCTTTAAACCGCACGCACGAGGAGTGGTTCTTTCATCAACTGCAGCAGGATTAGTACAACCATCGAGTTTCACAAGGCAGGCGGATTGTTGCTTTCTCACCTTCTCACATCTGAGCCACATTACAAATGTGGGTCTAATCCGGGAAGCAGCCAGTAAACCTTTTGATCCTCTTCAAAGAAAGAGAAAGGGATTTCTGCTGCTTAGAACGGATCTGAGTATGTTACCACTAATTACGCACTGGAGCTAATGTTGTCGGTGGATAAGTAGTGGTCAAGGCACCAGGGACACATTGCACCTCGTGTTTCTACATTCAGCTGAGAATGGTTTAAAGTGCCCTCTCACCTTTGACAGTGGCGAGCAGCAGTCTTTCACTACCTGATATTGTAAACATAGAAACATAGAAAATAGGTGCAGGAGGAGGCCATTCGGCCCTTCGAGCCAGCACCGCCATTCATTGTGATCATGGCTGATCGTCCGCTATCAATAACCCGTGCCTGCCTTCTCCCCATATCCCTTGACTCCACTAGCCCCTAGAGCTCTATCTAACTCTCTCTTAAATCCATCCCGTGATTTGGCCTCCACTGTCCTCTGTGGCAGGGAATTCCACAAATTCACAACTCTCTGGCTGAAAAAGTCTCTTAAATGACCTCCCCTTTATTCTAAGACTGTGGCCCCTGGTTCTGGACTCGCCCAACATTGGGAACATTTTTCCTGCATCTAGCTTGTCCAGTCCTTTTATAATTTCATATGTTTCTATAAGATCCCCCCTCATCCTTCTAAACTCCAGTGAATGCAAGCCTAGTCTTTTCAATCTTTCCTCATATGACAGTCCCGCCATCCCAGGGATCAATCTCGTGAACCTACGCTGCATTGCCTCAATCACAAGGATGTCCTTCCTCAAATTAGGAGATCAAAACTGTACACAATACTCCAGATGTGGTCTCACCAGAGCCCTATACAACTGCAGAGGAACCTCTTTACTCCTGTACTGAAATCCTCTTGTTATGAAACAAGGTTGTATATTGTAAACAAGGTTATCAAATGGGCCATGATCTTATGATACGATAGAATTTATCCCAGGACGGATATTGATCTGTCAACAGTCATAAAACACAAGATGCGTGAAACGTGAAATTAATGTGACAAGTGGAAAGGATTGGGGAGGAGGGGGGGAGGGGGGGAGGGGAGCCAGTCTATCCCACGACAGACTGGGTTCTTTGCAGAGCGTCAGTCCTTCTGACACCCATTTGTGGCCATTTCCCAAGAAAGCGAGCAGCATGTTGGCCTTTATAACAAGAGGAGTCAAGTATAGGAGCAAAGAAACATAGAAACATAGAAACATAGAAATTAGGTGCAGGAGGAGGCCATTCGGCCCTTTGAACCTCCACCGCCATTCAATATGATCATGGCTGATCATCCAACTCAGTATCCCGTACCTGCCTTCTCTCCATACCCTCTGATCCCCTTAGCCACAAGGGCCACATCTAACTCCCTCTTAAATATAGCCAAAGAACTGGCCTCAACTACCCTCTGTGGCAGAGAGTTCCAGAGACCCACCACTCTCTGTGTGAAAAAATTCCTTCTCATCTCGGTCCTAAAGGATTTCCCCCTTATCCTTAAGCTGTGACCCCTTGTCCTGGACCTCCCCAACATCGGGAACAATCTTCCTGCATCTAGCCTGTCCAACCCCTTAAGAATCTTGTAAGTTTCTATAAGATCCCCTCTCAATCTCCTAAATTCTAGAGAGTTCCTTCTGCAGTTGTACAGGGCCCTAGTGAGACCACACCTGGATTATTGTGTGCAGTTTTGGTCCCCTAATTTGAGGGAGGACATTCTTGCTATTGAGGGAGTGCAGCGTAGGTTTACAGGGTTAATTCCCGGGATGGCGGGACCGTCATATGCTGAGAGAATGGAGCGGCTGGGCTTGTACACTCTGGAGTTTAGAAGGATGAGAGGGGATCTTATCGAGACATATAAGATTGTTAAGGGTTTGGGCATGATAGAAGCAGGAAACATGTTCCCGATGTTGGGGGAGTCTAGAACCAGGGGCCACAGTTTAAGAATAAGGGGTAAGCCATTTAGAACGGAGACGAGGAAACACTTTTTCTCACACAGAGAGTGGTGAGTCTGTGGAATTTTCTGCCTCAGAGGGCGGTGGAGGCCGGTTCACTGGATACTTTCAAGAGAGAGCTAGATAGGGCTCTTAAAGATAGCGGGGTCAGGGGATATGGGGAGGGCAGGAACGGGGTACTGATTGGGAATGATCAGCCATGATCACATTGAATGGCGGTGCTGGCTCGAAGGGCCGAATGGCCTACTCCTGCACCTCTTGTTTATTGACTGCTTCATAAATCTAGCACTCCTCGGGAGCAAAGAGGGTGAGACTTGGCTTCGACCACCCACCGGCCAACAGCCAACATCTCAAGTCGAATTATTCTCCGTCTTTCATCAACTTCTCTGTGATTCCATAGAAGACCAGCTGGGATGGGACATGTTGGTGGGCAAGGACGTGTTGAGCCAAAGGGCCTGTGGGACCGTGACAACGACTCTAACTGGGTCAATCCTCAAAGCACCCTTGTCCTCAACCAGTTGGGGATTACGGGGCTGGTGAAGAATGGGGCCGTTCAATCCGCAAGCCAAGCCGCAGAGAACGCCACTAGGTAGGTGGCTTTGGATTAAGATGGCTGATCCGTGGGCGGTTGCTGCTGGGACACAAGACGGGCACTGGTCAACCCCGGCTGGGTCGCCTGGGCGAGGGTGTCTGATGGTGTGAGACCCGAAACACCCGATGACCCCAGATCACATCACTGAGGATGCGTCGCAGCGCATCTAGAAGATGTATCTTTCACACATAGCTTTTATCAACTTCTCATTGACTCCATATGTCACCAGATCTGATGCAGAAGAGAATCCCAGCAACGCCTCTGTGCTAAGGAGGTTTGTAGTGTATATGGAGGGGTGGGGGTTGGATAGGATAAGTCTTTCAACTAGCTAGCACGGATTTGATGGGCTGAATGGCTCCTGGCGCTGGATGAATTGAGTTCTACATGTGTGTAGGAAGGAACTGTGGATGCTGGTGTAAACCGAAGATAGACACAACAATCTGGAGTAACTCACAGTGGGACAGGCAGGCAGCAAATCTGGAGAGAAGGAATGGGTGACGTTTCGGGTCGGGACCCTTCTTGACCCCTTTTCTCCTCCCCTGAAGAAGTGTCTCGACCCCAAACAATAGACAATAGACAATAGGTGCAGGAGTAGAGGCCATTCGGCCCTTCGAGCCAGCACCGCCATTCAATGTGATCATGGCTGATCATCCCCAATCAGTACCCCGTTCCTGCCTTCTGCCCATTTCCCTGGACTCAGTCGTAGAATAAAGGGGAGGTTAAAGAGGGGCCACAGTCTTACAGAATAAAGGAGAGCTCCTCCTCTCTCCTCCTGTCTCCTCTCCCCAGTGCAGCCTGCCCGCGCTAATCGGACACACCGACCTCGCTCTCTATAATTATAAACTGCAGCCACAGAGGAGCGGATCAGGTTCAGACAGAGTAACGACGTGTAATGTTTGCATCTCTCGCCCGTCGTATCGCACGCTCGACTCAACCCAGCCCGGTTGGTCATTTTGTGAAATGAATGACGAATAAGGGTGGCACGGTGGCACAGTTGCCATCTCACAGCGCCAGAGATTCAGGTTCAATCCCGACCACAGGTGCTGTCTGTACGGAGTTTGCACGTTCTCCCTGTGACCCGGCTTTCTCCAGGTGCCCCGGTTTCCTCCCACACTCCAGGTTTGCAGGTCCATTGGCTTCAATAGACAATAGACCATAGGTGCAGGAGGAGGCCACTCGGCCCTTTGAGCCAGCACCGCCATTCAATGTGATCATGGCTGATCATCCCCAATCAGTACCCCGTTCCTGCCTTCTCCCCATATCCCCTGACTCCGCTATCTTGAAGAGCCCTATCTAGCTCTCTCTAGAAAGCATCCAGAGAACCTGCCTCCACCGCCCTCTGAGGCAGAGAATTCCACAGACTCACCACTCTCTGTGAGAAAAAGTGTTTCCTCGTCTCCATTCTAAATGGCTTACACCTTATTCTTAAACTGTGTGGCCCCTGGTTCTGGACTCCCCCAACATCGGGAACATGCTTCCTGCCTCTAGTGTGTCCAAGCCCTTAACAATCTTATATGTTTCAATAAGATCCCCTCCCATCCTTCTAAACTCCAGAGTGTACAAGCCCAGCCGCTCCGTTCTCTCAGCATATGACGGTCCCGCTATCCCGGGAATTAACCCTGTAAACCTACGCTGCACTCCCTCAATAGCAAGAATGTCCTTCCTCAAATTAGGGGACCAAAACTGCACACAATACTCCAGGTGTGGTCCCACTAGGGCTGGATGCCACCCATTCCTTCGATCCAGAGAGAGATGCTGCCTGTCCCGCTGAGTTATACTCCAGCATTCTGTGTCTATCTGTGTGTGTGTGTGTGTGTGTGTGTGTGTGTATGTCACACACCTCGGTGCTGGCGGCTGCGGGTCCCTCAGTCCCCTCCAGCCAGTGAGCATGTTCCGCAAAGCAGGTTTGCGGTGATGTGACGCTCTGGACCGCCTTGCCTTTAACTAGCGCCGCTGCTCCTGTGTCTGCTCCGCTTGAAGCGCCTAGACTCGCGGGACCAGGGGCAAGGCTGGCGTGGGACAGCGAAGATGGACTCAATCCGCTATCTCTGCCTGCTAACTCTTGCAACAAGTAAGCGCACCCTTTATATATACATATATATATCTCCTATTGCCAGTTACATTACAGCCGGAGGAAATATTTGCCTGACTCCCACCGCTGCATATTAAAGAGTGTGGGAGACCTGGTCTGATTTCTATCAAATGTTACAGTTGCATTTTTAAATCCTATTTAATCCTATAGGAATTTTAGCTCCTATTTTTTTAAAGGAGGGATTTTTTAAACGGGAGATTTTTAAACGAGAGATGCTCCTTGCAATGTGTTGGGATTGGGCGCAGTCTTGCTCGCAGGCAATAATTGGCGATGCAACTTAAAACGAGAGAACTGGCCGATGCATCTCCTCTTCCAACGGGTCGACGCTCCCAGACTCGCACCTGGGGAGGGTGTTTTAGCTACAAAAAAAGCTGGAGTAACTCAGCGGGTCGGGCAGCATCTCTGGAGAGAAGGATTATTTGACGTCGCCTATTCATTCCTTCTCTCCAGAGATGCTGCCTGTCCCGGCTGAGATTCTTGTGTGTCTATCTTCGGTTTGAAACAGCATCTGCAGTTCCCTTCATTCCTACTACACCCGAGCTGTTTTAGACGGGGTAGATGGATTAGCACTGGCTGTTGTCGGGTAGTTAGTCGTGCACTAAGGACAGTCTGAAGAAGGGTTTCGGCCCGAAACGTCGCCTATCCCCTTGGCTCCATAGATGCTGCTGCACCCGCTGAGTTTCTCCAGCATTTTTGTCCACTCTGCCTCATACACATACATGGTGGTCTCTTCAACACTTGTCTCACTGCTGTGTGAAAGAGGACGTTCTCTAAAAAGGTTGACATCGGATAACTCAGTGGCCGTTGACATTGGACTTTGGTCAGAGTTGGTTGCAGCTCTAAATCTGTGTGAGACAGGGTGTAGAGTAGGGACAGTTCCCTGGGATTTAATATATATACAACACATAGTCCTCCGCCAGTTTCGCCACCTCCAACGTGACCCCGCTACTCGCCACATCTTCCCATCTCCCCCCCTGTCTGCCTTCCGCAAAGACCGCTCCCTCCGCAACTCCCTCGTCAATTCTTCCCTTCCCTCCCGCTCCACCCCTTCCCCGGGCACTTTCCCTTGCAACCGCAAGAGATGCTACACTTGTCCCTTCACCTCCCCCCTCCACTCCTTTCAGGGACCCAAGCAGTCCTTCCAAGTCCGACAGAGGTTCACCTGCACCTCCTCCAACCTCATCTACTGCATCCGTTGCTCCAGATGCCAGCTGATCTACATTGCTGAGACCAAGCGGAGGCTTGGCGATCGTTTCGGCGAGCACCTCCGCTCGGTCCGCAATAACCAACCCGACCTCCCGGTGGCTCAGCACTTCAACTCCCCCTCCCATTCCGTATCCGACCTCTCGGTCCTGGGCCTCCTCCACGGCCAGAGTGAGCAACACCGCAAGTTGGAGGAACAGCACCTCATATTCCGCTTGGGGAGTCTGCATCCTCTGGGCTTAAACATTGAATTTTCTCAATTCTGTTAACCCTGGCTGTCTCCTCCCCTTCCCACCTCTCCCTCAACCCTCGGGCCCTGGCCTTCCCTCTTTCTCTATCTCTCCCCCACCCAAGTCTCATTTTCACACTACAAACAGCTTACAATGGCCTGTTTCCTTTATCATCGATACTTTTTTGCATATCTTTCATTCATTGTTCTTTATCTCTCCACATCACCATCTATATCTCTCGTTTCCCTGATCCCTGACCAGTCTGAAGAAGGGTCTCGACCCGAAACGTCGCCTATCTCCTTCGCTCCTTAGATGCTGCTGCACCCGCTGAGTTTCTCCAGCCTTTTGTGTACCCTCCCTGGGATTTAAGCCAGTTTGATATCGTGCACTACATCGGATAAATCACACTCTGGGAACTGCATGCACTGACATTTACAGCTAACCAACATCAAGAAAGCACCAGCATACTTATTCATTTTCCATCGCTTGCTGGCTGCCTGGTCCCTTAGTTGTCTGCGCCTCAACTATCTCTAAGGTGCCAGGATTTTCACCGCAGTTGCTGTGAGATTTAACATAAGAAGGCGGATGTTCCACTTTTCACTTTTCAAAGGCCATGATTGAATATTTAAAATATTCTCTCTCCGTTCACCTCGAATGTGCTTTTTTTAAATTATTGAGAGATGCACCAAGAATTGGCTGTGGGCAAAAGTGCTGGAGAAACTCAGCGGGTGCAGCAGCATCTATGGAGCAAAGGAAATAGGAAATAGGAAATAGGAAATAGGATATTGGAAATTGGAAATTGGAAATCGGAAATCGGAAATCGGAAATAGGAAATAGGCAATAGGAAATAGGCAATAGGAAAAAGGCAATAGGAAATAGGAAATAGGCAATAGGAAATCAGAAATAGGAAATAGGAAATAGGAAATTGGAAATAGGAAATAGGCAATAGGCAATAGGAAATCAGAAATAGGAAATAGGAAATAGGAAATTGGAAATTGAAAATCGGAAATCGGCAATAGGCAATAGGAAATAGGAAATAGGAAATAGGATATTGGAAATTGGAAATCGGAAATCGGAAATCGGCAATAGGAAATAGGCAATAGGAAAAAGGCAATAGGAAATAGGAAATTGGAAATTGGAAATTGCAAACAGGAAACAGGAAACAGGAAACTGGAAACTGGAAACTGGAAACTGGCAACTGGAAATTGGAAATTGGAAATAGGAAATAGGAAATTGGAAATTGGAAATAGGAAATAGGAAATAGGAAATAGGACATAGGAAATAGGAAATTGGAAATTGGAAATCGGAAATAGGATATTGGAAATCGGAAATCGGCAATAGGCAATAGGAAATAGGAAATAGGAAATAGGAAATTGGAAATTGGAAATTGGAAATCGGAATTAGGCAATAGGAAATAGGCAATAGGAAATAGGAAATAGGAAATAGGCAACGTTTCGGGCTGAAACCCAAGGGTTTCGGCCCGAAACGTTGCCTATTTCCTTCGCTCCATAGATGCAGCCGCACCCGCTGAGTTTCTCCAGCACTTTTGTCTACCTTCGATTTTTCCAGCATCTGCAGTTCCTTCTTGAACACCAAGAAATGACCCCTGGCTTTATCAGTTCACACGTTCATAAGTCATAGGAGCAGAATTAGGCCATTCGGCCCATTGAGTCTACTTCACCATTGACCAGTCTGTAGAAGGGTCTTGACCTGAAACGCCACCCATTCCTTCTCTCCAGAGATGCTGCCTGCCCCGCTGAGCCAATCCAGCATTTTGCGTCTACCTTTGGTTTAAACCAGCATCTGCAGTTCCTTCCTACACATCTAATCATGTCTGAGGTGGACAAAAGTGCTGTAGAAACTCTGCAAAACTCTATGGAGCGAAGGAAATAGGCAACGTTTCGGGCCGAAACCCGTCTTCAGACTGATCATGTCTGATCTATCTTTCCCTCTCAACCCCATTCTCCCGCCTTTTCCCCTCAACCCCTGACATCCGTGCTAATCAAGAATCAATCTCTGCCTTAAAAATACCCATTGATTTGGCCTCCACAGCCGTCTATGGCAATGAACTTCAACAGATTCACCACCCTCTGACTAAGGCATGTCATTTTATTCTGAGGCTCTGCCCTCTGGACCTAGACTCTCCAGCTAATGGAAACACCCTCTCCGCACCCACTCTATCCAGGCCTTGCACTCTTCGAGTCTCATTAGTCTGTTTCAGAAGTTTCAGGGGGTTGTTATGTTGGTTCACTCACAATGAACAGTTGGCGACCCACTGTGTTGGGGTGTTGGGGCCCACTGAGTTCCTCCTGCACAAAGCTGCCGGTCCCCCCCCCACCCCCCCCCCTCCCCCACCTCCCCCCCCACCACACCATCAGCTGTATCACCACCTATCATAGAAACACAGAAACATATAAAATAGGTGCAGGAGTAGGCCATTCGGCCCTTCGAGCCTGCACCGCCATTCAATATGATCACGGCTGATCATGCAACTCCGTACCCCATTCCTACCTTCTCTCCATACCCCCTGATCCCTTTAGCCACAAGGGCCACATCTAACTCCCTCTTAAATATAGCCAATGAACTGGCCTCAACTACCTTCTGTGGCAGAGAATTCCAGAGGCTCACCACTCTCTGTGTGAAAAATGTTTTTCTCATCTCGGTCCTAAAGGATTTCCCCCTTATCTTTAAGCTGCGACCCCTTGTTCTGGACTTCCCCAACATCGGGAACAATCTTCCTGCATCTAGCCTGTCCAACCACTGAAGAATTTTGTAAGTTTCTATAAGATCCCCCCAAATTCTAGCGAGTACAAGCCGAGTCTATCCAGTCTTTCTTCATATGGAAGTCCTGCCATCCCCTTAAGAATTTTGTAAGCTGTCACTTGCCAAGTTTGGTCGACTCCCATCTCTGTTTTTCCCGTTTTCTCCACCCTACTCCAATCAGCCTGAAGAAGGGTCCCAACCCGAAACATCAGTTCAGTTTATTGTCACGTGTACATTATCTGTCCATTCCCTCCAAACAATTAGACGGGTACATGGATATAGGACAAGTTTGGAGGGATGTGGACCAAATGCTGGCAGGTGGGACTAGTGTAGCTGGGACATGTTGGCCGATGTGGGCAAGATGGGCCGAAGGGCCTGTTTCCACACTGTATCACTCTATGATGTTCCTCCAACACTGTGTGTTCTGTGTATAACTGGTGTTCCTTCACACACAACAATAAGGAGCATCTCAGTAGACAATAGACAATAGGAGCAGGAGTAGGCCATTCGGCCCTTTGAGCCAACATCTCCCCAGAAAATACTTCCTCCTTATGTCCCTAATAGGGGCAAAGGTGGGGGGTGGTTCGGAGAGTTGCTGACTCTCTGTAAGTATAGTTTAGTTTAGTTTAGTCTAGTTTGGAGATACAGCGTGGAAACAGGCCCTTCGGCCCATCGAGTCCGCACCGACCAGCGATCACCCCGCACACTAGTCAAGTCAAAGTCAAACAAACTTTATTGTCATTTAGAAATACATCGATATATGCAATTCCAAACGAAATTCCGTTGCATTTGGCTCCCTGTGCAACACGATAAATTAACAGAAGGATAAAATGGTTAAAAGGATAAATAGACAATGGTGGCAGCCCATTACATGGCATTCAGGAGTCTGATGGCTCGTGGGAAGAAGCTGTTGCAGAACCTTGATGTTCTGCTCCTTATGCTACGATATCTTTTGCCCGAGGGCAGCAGAGTGAACAGTCCGTGATGGAGATGTGTGGGGTCTTTTATAATACTGCTGGCCTTAGACACGCAACGTTTAGCACTATCCTACACACACTACGGATAATTTTACATTTATACCAAGCCAATTAACCTACAAACCTGCACGTCTTTGAAGGGTGGGAGGGAATGGAAGATCTCGGAGGAAACCCACGCAGGTCACGGGGAGAACGTGCAAACTCCGTACAGACAGCACCCGTGGTCAGGATCGAACCTGGGTCTCTGGTGCTGTGAGGCAGCAACTCTACCACTGCATCACTACAGTTTCAGTTCAGTTCAGTTTAGTTTATTGTCACGTGTACAGAGGTGCAGTGAAAAGCCTTTGTTGCGTGATATCCAGTCAGCAGAAAGACAACGCATGATTACAATTAATCCATTTAAAGTGTATTGGAAACAAGACATGGGAATAATATTTAAAGCCAGCAAAGTCCGCTCAAGAATAGTGATACAGTGTGGAAACAGGACCTTCAGCCCAACTTGCCCACACCGGCCAACATGTCCCAGCTACACTCGTCCCACCTGCCTGCATTTGGCCCATATCCATCTAAACCTGTCTTATCCATGCACATGTCAAATTGTTTCTTAAACATTGCGATGGTTGGTCGGTGAGTGGTCGAAGCCAAGTCTCATCCTCTTTGCACCCTAGGAGTGCTGGATTTATGAAGCAGTCCATAGACAATAGGCAACAGGTGCAGGAGGAGGCCATTCGGCCCTTCGAGCCAGCACCGCCATTCAATGTGATCATGGCTGATCATCCCCAATCAGTACCCCGTTCCGATCTTCTCCCCATATCCCCTGACTCAGTCTTAGAATAAAGGGGAGGTCAAAGAGGGGCCACAGTCTTAGAGAATAAAGGAGAGCTCATCCTCTCTCCTCCTGTCTCCTCTCCCCAGTGCAGCCTGCCCGTGCTAATCGGACACACCCCGCTCGCTCTCTATAATTATAAACTGCAGCCACAGAGGAGCGGGTCAGGTTCAGACAGAGTAACGATGTGTAACGTTTGCATCTCTCGCCCGTCGTATCGCACGCTCGACTCAACCCAGCCCGGTTGGTCATTTTGTGAAATGAATGACAAATAAGGGTGGCACGGTGGCGCAGGGGTAGAGTTGCCGCCTCACAGCGCTGGAGACCCAGGTTCAATCCCGACCACGGGTGCTGTCTGTACGGAGTTTGCACGTTCTCCCTGTGACCCGGCTTTCTCCAGGTGCTCCGGTTTCCTCCCACACTCCAGGTTAGCAGGTCCATTGGCTTCAATAGACAATAGACAATAGGTGCAGGAGTAGAGGCCATTCGGCCCTTCGAGCCAGCAACGCCATTCAATATGATCATGGCTGATCATCCCCAATCAGTACCCCGTTCCTGCCTTCTCCACATATCCCCCGACATATCGGAGACGAGGAAACACTTTTGCTCACAGAGAGTGGTGAGTCTGTGGAATTCTCTGCCTCAGAGGGCGGTGGAGGCAGGTTCTCTGGATGCTTTCAAGAGAGAGCTAGATGGGGCTCTTAAAAATAGCGGAGTCAGGGGATATGGGGAGAAGGCAGGAACGGGGTACTGAATGGGGATGATCAGCCATGATCACATTGAATGGCGGTGCTGACTCGAAGGGCCGAATGGCCTCTACTCCTGCACCTATTGTCTATTGTCTATTGTTTCAGGTTGAGAACCTTCATCAAACTCATCGTTTCTCTCCAGAGATGTTGCCTGTCCTGCAATTTTGTTGTCTTATCTTCGGTATAAACCAGCGTCGATAGTTCCTTCCGCACGCTGGTAGTCTGAAAGCATTGTTTCTTATTCCACAGCAGCCTACGGAGCAGAGGTTGAAGAAAAGCTGATGAATCACCTCCTGAATTCTGAGAAATACAATAAGTTGATCCGACCGGCTAAGAACAACTCTGAGTTGGTGTCTATTACCTTCCAGGTGTCACTGGCACAGCTCATCAATGTAGTAAGTCAACCTCATCTACATTTCCATAGCACCTGAAGGACCATTAACACTGCATAGGGAGATGTTAGAACAGGCCACCACAACTCGGTCAAAGGGATTTAAGCTTCATGGAAGAGAGCGAGTGGTCTGAAGAGCAGAGGACTCTGAGTCTGGGAGACAAGAGCCATCGATAACAAACCAGGAAACCCGCTGAACGTTAAAATCGCCAGAGGTTTCACACCCGGAGTATTGTGTGCAGTTTTGGTCCCCTAATTTGAGGGCGGACATTCTTGCTATTGCGTTAGTGCAGTGTAGGTTTACAAGGTTAATTCCCGGGATGGCGGGACTGTCATATGCTGAGAGAATGGAGCGGCTGGGCTTGTACACTCTGGAGTTTAGAAGGATGAGAGGGGATCTCATTGAAACATAAAAGATTGTTAAGGGTACACAAAAGGCTGGAGAAACTCAGCGGGTGCAGCAGCATCTAAGGAGCGAAGGAGATAGGCGATGTTTCGGGTCGAGACCCTTCTTCAGACTGGTCAGGGATCAGGGAAACGAGAGATATAGACGGTGATGTGGAGAGATAAAGAACAATGAATGAAAGATATGCAAAAAAGTATCGATGATAAAGGAAACAGGCCATTGTAAGCTGTTTGTAGTGTGAAAATGAGAAGCTAGTGCGACTTGGGTGGGGGAGAGATAGAGAGAGAAGGAATGCCAGGGCCCGAGGGCTGAGGGAGAGGTGGGAAGGGGAGGAGGCAGCCAGGGTTAACAGAATTGAGAAAATTCAATGTTTGAGCCCAGAGGATGCAGACTCCCCAAGCGGAAGATTGTTAAGGGTTTGGACACGCTAGAGGCAGGAAACATGTTCCAGAATCAGGGGCATTAAGAATAAGGGGTAAGCCATTTAGAACGGAGACGAGGAAACACTTTTTTTCACAGAGAGTGGTGAGTCTGTGGAATTCTCTGCCTCTGGGGGCGGCGGAGGCCGATTCTCTGGATGCTTTCAAGAGAGAGCTAGATAGGGCTCTTAAAAATAGCGGAGTCAGGGGATATGGGGAGAAGGCAGGAACGGGGTACTGATTGGGGATGATCAGCATGATCACATTGAATGGTGGTGCTGGCTCGAAGGGCCGAATGGCCTACTCCTGTGTCTATTGTCTATTAATAAATCTAGTCTGAAACTTCTGCACCATGTGTTGTGAAAGCAATCTAGATTTACCAAGGAAAACTAGCCCTGCCCAAATATTGGGCTATTTGCCAGGACAAATGTAGTTTAGTTCAGGGATCCAGCATGGAAAGCCCATCGGCCCACCTTGTCCATACTGTTCATCATTCATCGGTTCATATTAGTTCTGTGTTACCCCACTTTCTCATCCACTCTCCCTATACACTGAGGCCAATTAATCTACAAACCTGCTCGTCTTTGGGACGTGTGAGAAAGCCAGAGCACCCAGAGGAAACCCTTGAGGTCACAGGGGGAGAACGTGCAAACTCCACACATCTGGTACCCGAGGTCAGGATTGAACATGGGACTCTGACATTGATGCTAACTCTCTGATCTCCCACTTCTGTCTTTAGAATGAGCGTGAACAGATAATGACAACAAACGTTTGGTTGAAGCAGGTGAGTGTCTATCCAAGGTTTGCCAGGAGGTGGGAATGTCCACCGCTCTGGGCCAGGGGCCGTAGTCACTCCCACCTGTGTGTGCTTCATTACAGGAGTGGGTGGACTACCGGCTCAGGTGGGACCCTGCGGAATTTGAAGGAATTAACAAGCTACGAGTGAAGTCCAAGGAGATCTGGCTGCCAGACATCGTGCTGTACAACAAGTAAGCCCAACGTCTAGGTGTTGGAAGGAACTGCAGATGCTGCTTTACACCGAAGATAGACACAACATGCTGGAGTAACTCAGCGGGACTGTCATATGCTGACAGAATGGAGCGGCTGGGCTTGTACACTCTGGAGTTTAGAAGGATGAGAGAGAATCTCATTGAAACATATAAGATTGTTAAGGGCTTGGACACGCTAGAGGCAGGAAACATGTTCCCGATGTTGGAGGAGTCCAGAACCAGGGGCCACGGTTTAAGAATAAGGGGTAAGCCATTTAGAACATAGACGAGGAAACACTTTTTCTCACAGAGAGTGGAATTCTCTGCCTCAGAGGGCGGTGGAGGCCGGTTCTCTGGATGCTTTCAAGAGAGAGCTAGATAGGGCTCTTAAAGATAGCGGAGTCAGGGGATATGGGGAGAAGGCAGGAACGGGGTACTGATTGGGGATGATCAGCCACGATCACATTGAATGGCAGGAGTAGGCCATCGAAGGGGCCGAATGGCCTACTCCTGCGCCTATTGTCTATTGACTATTGTCTATTGTCAAGGATCATATGCATGCAGGTAGATAAGAGTTGGTCTTTGCATCATGTCAGCAGGGGCATCGTGACCTGGAGGGCCTTTTCCTGTGCTGTATTTTTTTCAGTTTAGAGATAGAGCACGGAGACAACCCTTAAGCCTAGCGAGTCCGCGCCGACCGGCGATCCCCGTACACTAGCACACGCTACACGCTCGGGACAATTTACAATTTTTTTTACCAAAGCCAATTAACCTACAAACCTTGTAATGAGCTGACTCGAACACACACCAAGATACAACACATGTTTATTAAATCTACTTACCACAAGGGTCTGCAGACATCACATTGCCGAGCTGCTACTCGTTCTAACTGGCGTAAGCAGGCTCTTGATAATATGAAGCACATAATAGGTGGGGAAACACTACTAAGAAATATAATAGTGGGTTACACAAAGAGCTGGAGAAACTCAGCGGGTGCAGCAGCATCTAAGGAGCGAAGGAGATAGGTGACGTTTCCGGTCGAGATCCTTCTTCAGACAGATATAATAAGTGGCTAGTATGAAATAGCCGATCTACAAACCTGTACATCTTTGGAGTGTGGGTGGTAACCAGGGAACCTGGGGGAAAACCCACACAGTCACGGGAAGAACATACAAACTCCGCACAGACAGCACCTGTAGTCAGGGCTCGGTGGACCACAGGGCCTGTCTGGCACTGTATCACTAAAGTAACGGCTAAGAGACCCTTCAGCCCACAATGTCTGTGCCAAGGACAGCACTTCTCTGCCATGCACACAATCTATATCCCTCCATTGCCTGCATAAGCTGGAGTAACTCCGTGGGACAGGCAGCATCTCCGGATAGAAGGAATGGGTGACGTTTTGGGTCGAGACCCTTCTTCAGTCTGAAGAAGGGATTTATCCCGAAAGGTCTGAAGAAGGATCTCGACCTGAAATGTCACCTACTCCTCCCATCCAGAGGTGCTGCCTGTCCCGCTGAGTTATTCCAGCATTTTGTGTCTATTTTCCGTGTGAAACCGGCATCTGCAGTTCCTTCCTACACATTTCAATAGACTGTGATTAGTATTCAATACATTAAAGGGCCTGTCCCACCAGCATGCAACTCCTGTACCTGCCTTCTCTCCATACCCCATGATCCCTTTAGCCACAAGGGCCACATCTACCTCCCTCTTAAACATAACCAATGAATCCTAAAGATAGCGGAGTCAGGGGATATGGGGAGAAGGCAGGAACGGGGTACTGATTGTGGATGATCAGCCATGATCACAATGAATGGCGGTGCTGGCTCGAAGGGCCAAATGGCCTACTCCTGCACCTATTGTCTGTTGTCTATTGTCTAAGTCTATGTCCTCTGGTTTTTGATTCCCCCATTTTGGGAAAGAGACTTTCTATTCTCCCTCACGATTTTGTACACTTCTTTAAGGTCACCCTTCATCCTCCTGCGCTCCAAGGAATGAAACGGGCTTCTTGGTCAGCGTGAATAGGATGGGCCGAAGGGCCTGTTACCGTACTCGATGACTCGATGACTTCTTGCGTGTGGCGTGCACAGCCTAAAGTTGTTGGACAACTCGTTCAATTTGATCTTCTGTTTGTGCACGTCGAGTTGATTGCATTAGTCGAAACAGGGCGGACCACGTGAAGGTTGCAATCTTCCACCCCACTCGGTGACCCTATTCCCCCCGCACTCCAGTGCAACCGCCTGCCCTCTCTATCGCTTCTCTGTCCATCGCTATGATCCTCTCTCTCTCTCTCTCTCACGCTGCAGCGCTGACGGGACCTACGAAGTCTCCCTGTACACAAATGCCATCATCTGGTGCAACGGAAGCATCTACTGGCTGCCACCTGCCATCTACAAGAGTGCCTGCAAGATCGAGGTGAAGCACTTCCCCTTCGACCAGCAGAACTGCACCATGAAGTTCAGGTCCTGGACCTACGACCACATGGAGATCGACATGGTCCCCAAAACGGAGAGTGCAAGCATGGATGACTTCACCCCTAGTGGGGAGTGGGACATTGTGTCACTTCCAGGGAGAAGGAACACGAACCCAATGGACCCAGCGTACGTTGACGTGACCTACGACTTTATCATTCGGAGGAAGCCCCTCTTTTACACCATCAACTTAATAATACCATGCATCCTCATAACCTCACTGGCTATTCTGGTCTTCTATCTACCATCAGACTGTGGTGAGAAGATGACTCTGTGTATCTCTGTGCTACTGGCCCTCACTGTCTTCCTGTTGCTCATCTCCAAGATCGTCCCACCAACCTCGTTAGATGTCCCACTGATTGGGAAGTACCTGATGTTCACCATGGTCCTGGTGACCTTCTCCATCGTGACCAGCGTCTGCGTCCTGAACATCCACCACCGTGCCCCAACCACGCACACCATGCCCCAGTGGGTGAAGGTGGTCTTCCTGGAGAGGCTGCCCGCCCTGCTGTTCATCAAAAGGCCCCAGAGCAACGGCAGCGGGCAGAAGCCGCCCCAGCAGAAGAAGAGCAACTGCTGCAGCGGTCACCTGGGCGCGGCGGAGAGGAACAAAAACGCCGCCTTCTTCATGAACCCAACATCGGCCAAAGTCTACGACCTGAATGTGATCGATGCACCCGATGGCTTTGGTTGCCATCAGGACGTGAGGTTGAGAACTTCCACCAGACACTCCCTGGAGCTCCAGGAAGCCATCGACGGGATCAAATTCATTGCAGACCACGTGAAAAATGACGATGAGAACCAGAGTGTAAGTGTGGCTTCATTCCTACCGATCTGGACTTGCGTTACGTTAGCGACAGGCGGCTGCGGAGGCCAAGTCAATGGATATTTTTAATGCGGAGATTGAAAGATTCTTGGTTAGTAACGCCCCTGTCTCACTTAGGTTGCAGGTAGTGGAAGGTAAGACCTCCCTGGTGGAATAAAACTGGGTGAAAAAACCTTCCACCACCTGCAACCTCCGGCAACCACCTTCAACCAGCATCGCAACCGGCTTCAACTAGAAAATCGCCGATTTTAAAAACGGAAACCTATTTTTAGTCGCGGCCGGTTTTTGAATTTTTTGAAATAATCGCCGCAACATAGAAGAGGCGGCAACCACTTTCAACCATTAGGGAGACTGACAAAAACCTCCGGGAACCGCGCGGAAACCTTGGGTGGGGCGCAAAGTCTCCAGAGGTTTCCGTTCAGGTTTCCTAAGTGGGACAGGGGCATAAGGGTGTCAGGGGTTGCAGGGAGAAGGCAGGGAAATGGGGTTGAGAGGGAAATAGATCAGCCATGATAGAATGGCGGAGTAGACTTGATGGGCTGAATGGCCTAATTCTGCTCCTACGTTTAGTTTATTGTCACGTGTACGGGAGGTACAGTGGAAAGCCTTTGTTGCGTGCTAACCAGAGCAGAAAGATAACACATGATTGCAATCGAGCCGTTTACAGTGCATGATAAGGGAATAATATTTAGTGCAAGGTAAAGAGGTAATTTACGAGTTCTCCTGAGTTTTTCCCCGATTCGAACTCGGAGAATGTCCGTAGCGGGTACGTAGGAGTTTGTGGATGTCTCGTAGCGGCTCGTACGAGTAAAATGTAACCATTTTTTTCATCACGAGTATGTTTTTACTTGTGGCCTTTTTTCGCAGTGTTGAAAAAATGTCACGAGTTTACCGGATTTCCCGAGTACCCACCGTTACTCATACGAGCCGCTACGTGACATCCACGAGCTCCTACGGGCCCGCTACGGACATTCTCCGAGTTCGAATCAGGGGAAAAACTCGGGAGAACTCTTGTTTTACCTCGTACAGTGGGACAGGCACTTAAAGCCAGCCAGGTCTGAACAAGGATAGTCCGAGGGTCACCAATGAGGTAGATAGTAGTTCGGAACTGTTCTCTGGTCGTGGGCGGATGATTCAGTTGGCTGATGATATCAGCTGGGAAGAAACTGTCCCTGAATCTGTGGGTGTGCGTTTACACACATCTGTACCTTTTGCCCCAATGGGAGAGGGGAGAAGAGGGAGTGGCCGGGGTGCGACTCGTCCCTGATTGCTACTCTCAAAAACAACTGAAGCTCAGCTCATGTTCAAGCCTAATGACAGAAAGTATGGGCAAGGGGATGGGGTTTGGGAGGAGCGACAGAGACAGTGGGGGGGGGGGGGGGAGAGGGAGAGGGAGGGGGAGAGGGGATAGGGAGCGAGAGAAAGAGAGGGAGAGGGAGAGGGAGAGGGGATAGGGAGAGAGAGAGGGAGAGAGAGAGGGAGAGAGAGAGGGAGAGGGAGAGGGGAGGGAGAGGGAGAGGGGAGAGAGAGAGGGGAGTGGGACAGGGAGAGGGAGAGGGAGAGGGAAGGAGAGGGAGAGGGGACAGGGAGAGGGAGAGGGAGAGGGAGAGGGGAGAGGGAGAGGGGAGAGGGAGAGGGAGAGGGAGAGGGAGAGGGGAGAGGGAGAGGGGAGAGGGAGAGGGAGAGGGGAGAGGAAGAGGGAGAGGGAGAGGGAGAGGGAGAGGGAGAGGGAGAGGAAGAGGGAGAGGGGAGAGGGGAGAGGGGAGAGGGAGAGGGAGAGGGAGAGGGGAGAGGGAGAGGGGAGAGGGAGAGGGGAGAGGGAGAGGGAGAGGGGAGAGGGGAGAGGGGAGAGGGAGAGGGAGAGGGAGAGGGGAGAGGGAGAGGGAGAGGGGAGAGGGAGAGGGGAGAGGGGAGAGGGGAGAGGGAGAGGGAGAGGGAGAGGGAGAGGGGAGAGGGAGAGGGGAGAGGGAGAGGGAGAGGGAGAGGGAGAGGGAGAGGGAGAGGGGAGAGGGGAGAGGGGAGAGGGAGAGGGAGAGGGAGAGGGAGAGGGAGAGGGGAGAGGGAGAGGAACCAAGATGGGAAAAGAGAGAGGGAACGAGACAGAGAGTGGTGGAACAACTTGGGGGAGAGAGCAAGAGAGAGAGAGGGAGAGGAGGAGATGGAGGGAGAAGAGAGAGAGAGGGGGGGATAGAGAAAGCGAGGCAAGGGGAGAGGGAGAGGGAAAGAGAGGGGAGAAAGAGAAAGACTGGGCTCAAATGCCCCGGCAGCCAAATAAATTAATTCCCGTACAGCACAAAATAAGAAGGAAAAGTTGCCCCAAAATGATAAAGGGTTTTGGTAAACACGGAGGGTGCTCTAACAATGGTGCCTCACAGCTCCGGAGACCCAGTGCCACCCTGACCCCCCCCCCCCGGGTGCTGTCTGTTGTGGAGTATGCACGCTCTCCCTGTGACAGGGTGAGTTTTTCAGGGGTCCCGAAAAGGTGCGTCAGATTAACAGGGTGCTGGTAATTGTTGGTGGGTAGTAGAATCTGAGGAGAGTTGATGGGAGTCTGAGGGAGGACACAAGGATATTAAGGGCCTGTCCTACCAGCATCCGACTCCATGCGATGAGCGCAATCAAACTAGAAGCGGGGGCCGCGCGGAGGTCGGGTGATCCCCTGTACAGGGCCGTTCCCACCAGCATGCGCCTGCATGCGGCAAGCGCGACCAAACCGGCAGCGGGGGCCGCGCGGAGGTCGGGCGAGTGGCGCAACGCGGCGCAAAGTGAGGCGAACTTGGAGCTAAGTCTTAAAGGTAAGTTCGCCAGGACAGAGAGGGACACACAGAGAGGGGCACAGAGGCACACACACACACAGAGGGCCACAGAGCCACACACATAGAGGGTCACGGAGGCACCTACAGAGAGGGTTACGGAGGCAAGACGTCGAGGCGGTGTGTAATGCGTCGAGGTGACTGCGAGCTGACAAGCTGTTGCCGCGCAAATTTTTGAACACGGTCAGTTTTTCGGAGCCCCGCGCGATGTCGGGACGAACTCCGCACAATTCCGCACGGCTCCGGCGATCGAAGTGGGCCCGGCCCCGCGACGCCGGACGGCTCAAGCGACCACGTTAGGTCGCGCTCATCGCATGGAGTTGCATGCTGGTGGGACAGGCCCTTTAGTGTCGGAGTAGCCAAACTAGGTGCTCGATGATCTGCACGGACTCGATGGGCCGAATTAAGTCAAGTCAAGTCACTTTTATTTCTATAGCACATTTAAAAAACAACTCTCGTTGGCCAAAGTGCTTCACATTGGTATAAGAATAGTGTAACAAACAACAGTGGTTCACAGATTAAATACAAACATCACTACACACATGTAGCCCTCACTCGGATGACGTCAAGAAAGGCTTGGGAGTGGAGATTAGTTTTTAGTCTCGACTTAAAGGAGTCGATGGAGGGGGCAGTTCTGATGGGGAGGGGGATGCTGTTCCAGTCTAGGAGCTGCAACCGCAAAGGCGCGGTCGGTCGCCCCTGATCTTATGCCTAGATGTTCAGCAACCCCAAGTCGGCCGATCTGAGGGACCTGGAGGCGGTGTGGTGGATGAGCAGGCTTTTAATGTAGGTGGGGGCAAGCCCATTGAGGGCTTTGTAGACACGGCCTATTGCCACAGTCTGTCTCTCGATGGCACATCAGAAGGGTTTGGCTTCAGTCCCGCTCTGCCCAAGCTCGGCTGACTCAGAAGGTCAGAGAGCGACAATCATCTTTCAACGCTGATTTAGGATAATTGGTGGTGGAACATGTAGTCTTTCACAGTGATGGATGGAGATTCCATCAACAATTCAGCGAGAAATCTTTACTTTAGTTTGCTTTAGTTTATTATTGCCATAAACATAAAAACATCCCTCACAGAAGGCAGCAAAGTTCAGTTTTTTTGTTGCATGCTATTCAGTTAACACAAAGACTGTATGTGATGGCTCAAAGGGCCGAATGGCCTACTCCGGCACCTATTGTCTATTGAATGCAATCAAGCCGTCCACAGTGTAGATAGAACGTAAAGAGTACAGCGATTAGTGCAAGTTAAAGTTCAATTGAAGATAGTTTTAAGGTTTCTGAACCTTTGAATTTTCAACTACCTGAGGTAGATGGGAGGTCAGGACCGCTCTCCATTTGGTGAGGACAATGCAATTGCCTGATAACAGCTGGGAAGAAACTGTCCCTGAATCTGGAGATAACCAAGTGTAGGCTTGGCGATCTCTTTGGCCCAACACCTCCGCTCGGTCCGCAATAACCAACCTGATCTCCCGGTGGCTCAGCACTTCAACTCCCCCTCCCATTCTGAATCCGACTTTTCTGTCCTGGGCTAGAGTGAGTCTCACTGTAAATTGGGGGAGCAGCACCTCATATTTTGCTTGGGCAGTTTGCACCCCAGCGGTATGAACATTGGCTTCTCCAATTTCAGGTAGTCCCTGCTTTCTCCCTCTTTCCACTCCCCTTCCCAGCTCCCCCACAGCCCACTGTCTCCGCCTCTTCCTTTCTTCTTCCCCCCCCCCCCCACCCCCCACAACAGTCTGAAGAAGGGTCTCGACCCGAAACGTCGCCTATTCCTTCGCTCCATAGATGCTGCCTCACCCGCTGAGTTTCTCCAGCATTTCTGTCTACCTTCTGAATCTGGAGGTGTGCGTTTTCACACTTCTGTACCTCTTTCCTGGCGGGAGAGGGGAAAATAAGAAGTGTCTCGGATGAGACCAGTCCTTGATTATTCTGGTGGAGTCAATGGAAGGGAGGTTGGGCTGCTTCCCCAACTCTCTGCAATTTCCTGCCGTTGTGGATGATGCTGTTCCCAAAGCGTGCACGCTGCGATGCACCCCGACAACGTGCTCTGTAGAAGTGGCCGTGGGTTGTCGGGGACATGCCGATCCTCCTAAACCTTCCAAGAAACCAGAGATGTTGGTGCGTTTTTCTGGCCTTGACTAGGGTAGCAAGCGGCCGTTTCGTAAACTCCGAGCCGCTGAGAGCGTTATTCCCACGTCGGAGTTCCATCGTTCTGGCGGGACGTCCTGAAACATCGGGCCGCCGTAGCGGCGACTGCGGAGGCCTCAAGTGGCCCCGACCACGGGTAAACATGCAGGAAGTGGACTGAACTTTGCTGCCTTCCCTCACAGTGGGAACCATTGTGGGGGGATGTTTTTATGTGTTTATGTTTAATGTCAAATTCTATAACGTTGCATTTATTTTGTCGGTATGTTGCAAATGCCAACTCAAATTTCACTTCGCCAAATGGTATATGTGACAATAGATGTCCCTTGGCCTTGTGGTGTGGAATGGTGAAGGACTATCTGTAAGAGAAATTTTGTTTTTGTACCACATGTTAAGTGCAACAAATTCCCTCCCTTTGCAGGTGAATGAAGACTGGAAATATGTGGCCATGGTGGTGGATCGGCTGTTCCTGTGGATTTTTATTGTGGTTTGTATCTTGGGGACGGTCGGATTGTTTCTGCAGCCGTTCTGCCAAACGCACCATCACTGAGTGAGACCTGCGCGCGGACTTCCGCTGCTCTGGGACTTTTTAATCCACTGGCTTTTTTTCACCAGGAAGGTGGAGCATTCGCCAATCCCAAAGTCCTCGCTACCTACCGATCCATATAAAGCTGTGCTATATCGGGGCATTATTATGTATGAATTGTCACATAACTTTGGCTTCAACAGCTAAACTTCTACTAATCAGTTAAGGCTTTGGTTTGATACAAAGTATTTTTGATTATTTAACTTTATATCTTGCTTTTGAAAATTGCTCAGTTCTAAATAAATAAAAACACTGTGAAATAATTGGTGCTCTTCCTCATTCACGGGCAGACAGGGGGGGGCGGAAATCCTGGGGGGGACAGGGGGGACACGTCCCGCCCATGCTTTGAGAGGTGGGGGATAATCCCCCCCACCCAATGTTTTGTAATCCGGACTTTGTCAGACGCTTTTGAAGGGTTGAATCGGCACGTTCACGGGGCCTTTCATCGCCCGGCGCGGCTTAAAATCAAACTGCTGCATCGAGGCGATCGAGGTGATCAAGGCGATCGAGGCTCCCGATGTTGAAGCCCCCGCCAGCCGATGAAAGAACCCGTGAACGGGCCGATTCAAGCCCCACAATTCGGGGCGGACGAAGCTGCTGTTTGCTGGAGTTCGGAGTCGGTCACCAAGCAGGTCAGCTCCTGATGTTACCGTCCACAGGGCCCACGGCGGAAGCTTCGCGTGTGTCAGTGCGCAAACGAGCGCGCGCCCGCCATTAAATTGTGTCCCCCGCATGTTTTGATAGCGATTTGCCTGCCTGCGGGCAGACAATGTTGGAATGGAGGAGGTTACAGAATAGAGCAACATTATCACATGAATCATAAGTAGAGGGACAAGAGCAGGGAAGTTAGACACAAAAAGCTGGAGCAACCTCTTCTTCTTGCGTGTGGCGTGCACAGCCTGAAGTTGTCGGACAACTTGTTCCATTTGACCTTATTTGATTGTGCACGCCGGGTTGATTGCATTCGTTGAAACAGGGCGGACCACGTGAAGGTTGCAAACTTCAACCCCACTGGAGCAACTTAGTGGGTCAGACAGCATCTCTGGAGAAAAGGAATAGGTGACCCAAGTCTCGACCCGAAACACCACCTGTTATTTCATCCCAATCCTATTTTCAAATACCGTGGATAATACATAATAGATAACGTTCAAGAAGGAACTGCAGATGCTGGAAAATCGAAGGTGGACAAAAAAGCTGGAGAAACTCAGCGGGGGCAAGTTTCTCCAGATAATAGATAATAATTGGTTTTGATGCCAGTGCCATTTGGTGGATTTTTTACGAGGAAAATATGATTAAAAATGACTTTAATAAATTGGTTACTACTCCATTAATTCATTAGCATCAGGATGTGCGTTGGACCGGATTTCTGAACGAAAGCACTAGCTGCTAAAGATATTATTTACGTGGATGGTAGTGTTTGTATCTTGGGCACTTGGTTGAGATTAATGAACCTGCAAATTACAAATATCATCGTAATTTCCTGTTGGGTTTCTCCGAGTTGCGGAATTAGGGCCATTTTTCAAAATTATCATGCGGCGTCTCTCGTGCCCGTAGGATGTCCGAAAGCACTTTGCAACCAATTAATTCCCACTTGTGATGTTGTACATTACATTCTCACACACAGCAACGTGATCAGGACCAGGGCGTGTGCTTTAGAGGTTGATGCTGGGTGGTATGGAAGAGAAGGTAGACAAAAGTGCTGGAGAAACTCAGTGGGTGCAGCAGCATCTGTGGAGTGAAGGAAATAGGCAACAGGAAATAGGCAACGTTTCCTATTTCCTTCGCTCCATAGATGCTGCCGCACCCGCTGAGTTTCTCCAGCATTTTTGTCTACCTTCGATTTTCCAGCATCTGCAGTTCCATCTTAAACAGTATGGGAGAGAATCCTTCTACTATTGGTGTCAATGCTTTCACATTGACTTGCGAGGAGGACCAGCCACCTTGCTTCAACCTCTCATTCAGAAAACAGCAACCCCAACAGTCCCTCAGTCACCACAAGTTTATATGTGTAAACTTGGCCTGTTCCACCAGAATGCAACTCCACGCGATGAGCGCGACCTAACGTGGTCGCTTGAGCCGTCCGGCGTCGCGGGGCCGGTCCCACTTCGATCGCCGGAGCCGTGCGGAATTGTGCGGAGTTCGTCCCGATATCGCGCGGGGCTCCGAAAAACTGACTATGTTCAAAAATTCCGTGCGGCAACGGCTTGTCGGCTCGCAGTCGCCTCGACGCATTACACACCGCCTCCAGGTCGTGCCTCCGTGAGCCTCTCTGTAGGTGCCTCCGTGACCCTCTCTGTGTGTGGCTCCGTGGCCCTCTGTGTGTGTGCCTCTGTGCCCCTCTCTGTGTGCCCCTCTCTGTCCTGGCGAACTTACCTTTAAGACTTCGCTCCAAGTTCGCCTCACTTTGCGCCGCGTTGCGCCACTCACCCGACCTCTGCGCGGCCCCCGCTGCCGGTTTGGTCGCGCTTGCCGCATGCAGGCGCATGCTGGTGGGAACGGCCCTGTACAGGGGATCACCCGACCTCCGCGCGGCCCCCGCTTCTAGTTTGATCGCGCTCACCGCATGGAGTCGGATGCTGGTAGGACAGGCCTGCAGGAAAGAACTGCAGATGCTGATTTACAAGGAAGGTAGACGCAAAATGCTGGAGTAACTCAGCGGTTCAGGGCAGCATCTCTGGAGAGAAGGAATGGGTGACGTTTTGGGTCGAGACCTTGCTTCAGAAACATCATCCATTCCTACTGTCCCGCTGAGTTAATTCTGCATTTTGTGTCTATCGTAAGTGATGGGCCAATAGTTCTTCTGCAGTTGTATAGGGCTCTGGTGAGACCACATCTGGAGTATTGTGTACAGTTTTGGTCTCCTAATTTGAGGAAGGACATCCTTGTGATTGAGGCAGTGCAGCGTAGGTTCACGAGATTGATCCCTGGGATGGCGGGACTGTCATAGATGGGATTCCAACTATCAAAGTAACAGTGGTTTACACAAAAAGCTGGAGAAACTCAGCGGGTGCAGCAGCATCTATGGGGCGAAGGAGATAGGCGACGTTTCGGGTCGAGACCCTTCTTCAGTCTGAAGAAGGGTCTCGACCCGAAACGTCGCCTATCTCCTTCGCTCCTTAGATGCTGCTGCACCCGCTGAGTTTCTCCAGCTTTTTGTGTAACCCTCGATTCTCCAGCATCTGCAGCTCCTTCTTTAACAAAGTAATAGTGGTCCTCATTTATCAATTGTATATTAACTCTGGTTCTGTTTGGGCTTTTATTAACAGATAGGAAGGGAGAAGAAAAAAACCCACAATAATAAGTTACCAATAATACAACTTTGGAGATAGGTCGGTAGATTATAAAACACTATGAAACATTCATCTAATGCTGGGTTCGAGCTTGAGAGGTTTCCGTGCCGGACCAAGTTACCCTTTCAAAAAGTCAATAACTGGACACCATATTCTAGCAAATAAATCTTGTTTGTCAATTAAGGCAAGTCTAGTTCTTTTCAAATGTCAGGTCTCCGACATTTCAATAATCCACATTTTAATTGTGGGGGTTGCTGGACGAAAGCCCTTCAAACATCACTATTGCTGTATGCTATATTTAAGAGGGAGCTAGATGTGGCCCTTGTGGCTAAAGGGATCAGGGGGTATGGAGAGAAGGCAGGTACAGGATACTGAGTTGGATGATCAGCCATGATCAGATTGAATGGCGGTGCAGGCTCGAAGGGCCGAATGGCCTACATTCTACACCTATTTTCTATGTTTCTATTGCGTCTGCCTCCACCACCACCCTTGGCAGCACATTCCAGGCACCCACCACCCTCTGTGTAAAAACCTTGCCCCGTGCATCTCCTTTAAACTTTGCCCCTTTCACCTTGAAGCTATTGAGAAACAAGGAAATGCAAGTGCTGGATTACAAAGAAAAAGGGACAAACTGTTGGAGTAACTCAGCAGGTCAGGCAGCATTTCTGGAGATCATGGAGAGGTGATGTTTCAGGTCGGGCCCCGTCTTCAGTCTGAAGTAGGGTAGCTGCCCAAAACATCACCTGCCCATGTTCTCCAGAGATGCAGTCTAACCCACTGCGTTACTCCAGCCTTCAAGCTAGGCCCACGTGTTTTTGACATGGCTACACTTGATAAAAGATTCTGACTGTCTACCCTATCTACGCCTCGCATCATTTGTTATATCTACTCACCCAAGTACCTCTAAACCCTCCCACTGCCATTGTCAAGCAGGAAAAGGGGACAGGAGCAAGCGAACACCACAAGATGCCAACCATCCAGCTTTGAAAGTAGACAAAAAATACTGGAGAAACTCAGCGGGTGAGACAGCATCTATGGAGCGAAAGAAATAGGCAACGTTTCGGATCGAAACACTTCTTCAGAACCTGAAACGTTGCATGAAGAAGGGTCTCGACCGGAAACGTCACCTATTCCTTCGCTCCATAGATGCTGCCTCACCCACTGAGTTTCTCCAGCATTTTTGTCCACCTTCGATTTTCCAGCATCTGCAGTTCCAGCATTTAAACATCCAGCATTGAAATGCTGCTCTTGTCAACACCACCCAATAATATATATAGTTTTAAATCAAATGATTTATAGAAAATAGACAATAGACAATTGGTGCAGGAGTAGGCCATTCGGCCCTTCGAGCCTTCACTGCTATTCAATGTGATCATGGCTGATCATTCACAATCAGTACCCCGTTCCTGCCTTCTCCAAAAAGATTAATTTATTTCCTAATGAATGTTTAAAAATGTAGATTACAAAAATGTCCGTGGAATTCTCTGCCTCAGAGGGCGGTGGAGGCCGGTTCTCTGGATGCTTTCAAGAGAGAGCTAGATAGGGCTCTTAAAGATAGTGGAGTCAGGGGATATGGGGAGGAGGCAGGAACGGGGTACTGATTGGGGATGATCAGCCATGATCACATTGGATGGTGGTGCTGGCTCGAAGGGCCGAATGGCCTCTACTCCTGCACCTATTGTCTATTGTAGCAAATATTGGAAAGGTTATAAAGAAGCAAAAACATGTCTTAATGTGAAATTCTGGTCTACCATTTCCTGGATGTCTGTTGTTTGGCATTGTGGACCTTAATATTTAATATCCACCCATTAATGATGCTAACATACAAATTTAATTTTAAACTATACATTATTTCAGAAGGCCCTTTTAATATTAAAATGCCGATCTCCATGGGGAAAATTGCGGTTGAATTAGATGATTGCTGTTTCAAAATGATAAGAACATTATATTATAATGTACCTATTAGCAACGGCTGAGTGGCCAACACTACTCCAGTGAGAAGTTGGAGAGTTCAAATCCCTGTGTCTGAGTTTCAAGCGCAAAACACAGGCAGCACAGTTAATGCAGCTGGCAGAGCTGCATCCTCCCAGCACCGGAGACTCGAGCTCAGCCGTGACCTGGGGTGCTGCCTGTGTGGAGTTTGCACGTTCTCCCTGTGACTGGCGGTTTCTTCCGGGTGCACATCCCACAAACGTGCAGGTTTGTTGGTCAATTGGCCTCTGTAATTTTTCCCCTAGCGTGTAAGGAAGTGGGGATTGCATAGAACTAGTGTGTTTGTTTGCTAATTGCTAGACACATCTTGATACAATTTAAAGTACTACATAGATTACATTATTCAAAATCAAAATTACATAGAATTTTTTCAAATATACCAGCCATATGTGATAAATGTCAACACTTAGACACTAATCTAACGCACTCATTCACAAACTGTATAAAAATTACTACCTTTTGGGCAGAAATTTTTAAGATAATCTCGAATGTTGTTAATACAAATTTGCTTCCTGACTCAAAATTAATAATATTAGGAATATTAGAACAGATCAATTAATAACAATAAATCAAAGAATTTTTATCGATTACAGTTTAATAATTGGGAAAAAACTAATATTGAAATTTTGGAAGGGTCCTACATCCCCAACAATCAAAATGTGGATCACTGGAATGTCGGAGACACTTCATCTGGAAAGATTAAGACTTGTCCTTCTGGGCAAGTTGGATCAATTCAGAGGGACATGGTCTCCACTTATTGAATATTTAAAGGGTCAAAGTGGTTCGGTGCGTGAACCTGACTGATGCCCGAACGAAGAAATAGACGAAGATTTACATATAATAACCCATGGATATATCTCCAATGATGTACAAACTGCCTAATACTTCATTCATCTTTCTGAATCCCTATCTTTATTTAATTTTTCTCTTTTATTTCCTATCTATAATAAAAATGAAAAACTCATAGAAGTACAAATTAGAAATAATTGTTAATATTAATAATATTAAGAATGTATATGACATGTATATCCTTATCTTGATATGTACTTACTTCTAATAAAAAATATTTAACAGAGCTAGTGTGTGAACAGGTGATCGATGGCCGGCTTGGACCAGGTGGGCTGAAGAACCTGTGTCCACACTGCATCTCTTAATTCAACTCAATTCAACATTCAGGCTGTCCTTCCAGTGGAGCGCTCTGTGAATGTTGTACAGTCCGAGGGGTTATCTTTCAGCTGAGAGGATAAATCGAGGCTCCGTCTGTCCCTAATGATTAAATACTAACGTTTCCTCCAATGTATACATTGACGAACTGCGAAGGTATCCCGAATGTTCTGGTCATTAAATATCCTTCAACCAATCATCCAGTCATTGATTCACTGATGTCTGTGGGAGCTTGCTGTGCAAAAATGATCCCCAATCTTGCCACACTCACCACAGCCCACTACTGGCTGTAGATCACGTTGAGATATCCTGATGTGACAAAAGGTGGCAGAGGAAGACAAGGTGTTTTTTTTTCTGCACCATGCATTATAATCCCAGCAATATTTCTTACAAACACGGGACAACGCTGACAGATCTGTGAGGTAGCAAGATAGAAAATAGGTTCAGGAGGAGGCCATTTGGCCCTTTGAGCCAGCACCGCCATTCATTGTGATCATGGCTGATAATTTTACTGGCAATTAGTACTAATTTTCTGGATGGTAAACATGAGTTGATTAAGAGCTCCCCAGTGCCTCTGGGCTTGAAGCATCATTGACCTGAGCTAAAGTTCACAGTGAGGAACAACAGATCTGTAATCAGTGTTTCATATTTTGCAAGAGTCCCTCCGCAGTGCTGCATGTGACATGGTTTTGCCTCGAGGAGCAAGGACTGTATAATTTGCTGGGATTTATGGCGTTATACCACTGCAGTCTGCAGTAATGACTACTAACCGCTACTGTGTGAATCATTGTCTGTAGTCAGATAGAAAGAGGGAGTCAGCAGGAGAGCGTTACACAATCTGTAACTGGTCCACGAGGCACATAAATACATCAAATACTGGAAGCACTCGCTCAGCAAGTCAGGAAACATCAGTGGGGAGGGCAGCGGGGTTGGTGCTTTGGTCATGAACCCTTGGTCGGAACTGGAAAACGGAAACAAATGTGTTTTAAGTTGGGGAGAGGGAGAGAGGGAGAGAGAGAGAGAGAGAGAGAGAGGGGGGGGAGAGAGGGAGGGAGAGAGAGGGGGAGAGAAGGGGGGAGAGAGAGGGGGAGAGAGAGGGGGGGAGAGAGAGGGAGAGAAGGGGGGAGAGAGAGGGGGAGAGAGCGGGGAGAGAGGGGGGAGAGAGAGGGGGGGAGAGAGGGGGGGAGAGAGAGGGGGAGAGAAGGGGGGAGAGAGAGGGGGGGAGAGAGAGGGAGAGAAGGGGGGAGAGATAGAGAGAGGGGGGGAGAGAGATGGGGAGAGAGGGGGGAGAGAAGGGGGGGAGAGAGATGGGGAGAGATGGGGGAGAGAAGAGGGGAGAGAGAGGGGGGGAGAGAGAGGGAGAGAAGGGGGGAGAGAGAGAGAGAGAGGGGGGAGAGAAGGGGGAGAGTGAGAGAGAGAGAGAGAGAGAGAGAGGGGGGGAGAGAGGGGGAGAGAGGGGGGAGAGAAGGGGGGGAGAGAGATGGGGAGAGATGGGGGAGAGAAGGGGGGAGAGAGAGGGGGAGAGAGCGGGGAGAGAGGGGGGAGAGAAGGGAGAGAGAGGGGGGGAGAGAGAGGGAGAGAATGGGGGAGAGATAGAGAGAGGGGGGAGAGAGATGGGGAGAGAGGGGGAGAGAGAGAGGGGAGAGAGAGAGAGAGAGGGGGGAGAGAGAGAGAGAGGGGGAGAGAGATGGGGAGAGAGGGGGAGAGAGAGAGAGAGAGAGGGGGGGGGAGAGAGAGAGAGAGGGGGGAGAGAAGGGGAGAGTGAGAGAGAGAGAGAGAGAGAGGGGGGGAGAGAGGGGGAGAGACGGGGAGAGGGGGGGAGAGAGAGAGGGGGAGAGAGAGAGAGAGAGGGGGAGAGAGAGAGAGAGGGGGGGAGAGAGATGGGGAGAGAGGGGGAGAGAGAGGGGAGAGAGAGAGAGAGAGAGAGGGGGGAGAGAGAGAGAGAGAGGGGGGAGAGAAGGGGGAGAGTGAGAGAGAGAGAGAGAGAGAGGGGGGGAGAGAGGGGGAGAGAAGGGGGGGAGAGAGAGAGAGAGGGGGAGAGAGAGAGAGAGAGAGAGAGGGGGGGAGATATGATTGGGTGCAAGCCAAACTTGTCAGAGCAGGGTCCCGACGTGAAACGCCACCTACCCATATCCAGTGGCACTGAGAAAGAGAGAGAGAAAGAGAGAGAGAAAGAGAGAGAGAAAGAGAGAGAGAGAAAGAGAGAGAGAAAGAAAGAAAGATAGGAAGAGGTCAAGTGTGACACTGAGTTGGTCGATCCTCTTGGTGAACGCTGCATAGTTCCAGCATGTTAGGACCACAGTACCGGCTCTCCTAGGCTTACAAATGCCGGACTTACAAACATTGTACACACACTAGTGAGCTCCCACATATTTTTATCAAATTAACAAAATAATTAGTTTTGAAATAAAACCTGTTTACATTTTACCCCCCCCCCCCCGTCCCCCCCCCCCGTCCCCCCCCGTCCCCATCCCCCCCCCCCCCCCCCCCCCCCCTTCAGTAATCAGACAGTATTGTCCTCTAAGAACACAAAGGGCCACTTTCACCACCGCAGGACACTTAAGAGAGTTGCTTTAGAAATTGACAAGTAACCACTTCTATTACAATGTGATACAATAGAACTTCATTTATCCCTGGAGGGAAATTGGTCTGCCAACAGTCATAAAACACAACAAGATAGATGGAATCAACTAAAGTGAAGAATTGGACAGTCCAGGATTGGGGGATGTGCAAAGATTGTGGGAAGGGGGGGGTGGGGGGGGTCAGTCTACCCCACGACAGAAGGGGGAGGGGTTGTCCAGTTTGATAGCCACAGGGAAGAAGGATCTCTTGTGGCGTTCTGTGCTGCATCTTGGTGGAACCAGTCTGTTGCTGGAGGTGCTCCTCTTCAGCAAGTTGACCACTTGCTCAACGTTAACTCTAGTCCATGTTGAGACCACTAGGGGATCATGACAGAAGCCTCCTCGTGGCGATCCCTGGAAGTGACAATGCGATGCACGCGTCGGGCGACAGTTCTGTCAACATGTTGGACAACAATAGACAATAGACAATAGGTGCAGGAGTCGGCCATTCGGCCCTTCGAACCAGCACTGCCATTCAATGTGATCATGGCTGATCGTCCGCAATCAGTACCCCGTTCCTATCTTCTCACCATATCCCCTGACTCCGCTATCTTTAAGAGCCCTATCCAGCTCTTTCTTGCAAGCATCCACAGAACCTGTCTCCACTGAGGCAGAGAATTCCACAGACTCACCACTCTCTGTGAGAAAAAGCGCTGCCTCATCTCCGTTCTAAAAGGCTTACCCCTTATTCTTAAACTGTGTGTCCCCTGGTTCTGGACTTCCCCAACATCGGGAACATGTTTCCTGCCTCTAGCGTGTCCAAACCCTTAATAATCTTATATGTGTCAATAAGATCCCCTCTAATCCTTCTAAACTCCAAAGTGTACAAGCCCAGCCGCTCCATTCTCTCAGCATATGACAGTCCCGCCATCCCGGGAATTAACCTTGTAAACCTAAGCTGCACTCCCTCAATAGCAAGAATGTCCTTCCTCAAATTAGGGGACCAAAACTGCACACAACACTCTTCTTCTTCTGTCGTGTGGTGTGCACAGTCTAAAGTTGTCGGACAACTTGTTCTATTTGATCTTCTGTTTGTGCACGTCGAGTTGATTGCATTAGTCGAAATGGGGCGGACCACGTGAAGGTTGCAATCTCCCACCCCCAACACAATACTCCAGGTGTGGTCTCACTAGGGCCCTGTACAACTGCAGAAGGACCTCTTTGCTCCTATACTCGACTCCTCTTGTTATAAAGGCTAACATGCTGTTCGCTTTCTTCGAACAACGACAGAAGCCAACAGCGACCTACATCGTCCGACACAGGAGCGAATGAACGAACTCTAGTCCAGTGTAACAGCCCCTGACAATTCGAGCCCATGGAAGCAGCCACAGAGTGTAGGTCATACTAATTCTGTACCATTGTAACTCAGGGGGTAGTCCTGATTTTCCAATCGACTGCATTGTGGCCTTAGGACTTTTTCTCGTTAACTGTTAACTGTAAGTATATTCTGCACTCATGGAGTTTTCTCTTTGCACTGCTAGTCCTAGTGCATGGCTTCATTATATGCATGAACAGTACAATTAGACTGGATAGCAAACAATTTTTACACAGTTCCCCGATACACGTTACAATAATAAAATCAAGACCATAAATAAATGTTCATTTTAATTGGACCCGATCAATGTGATTCATTACAATACTGTGCAGAAATGGTCGAGATTGAAGTGAATTGGTGTGTGGTCAATTTATGGACAGCTGGTAAAACCAAACCTCGTTCAAAACCTGGATTTGAGGGAAACGTGGATTGCTGGAATAACTCAGCGGGTCAAAATGTGTAGGAAGGAACTACAGATGCTGGTTTACACAGCAGATAGGCACAAAAAGCTTAAGTTCGTCGGTGATAGCTGCAGAATTAGGCCATTCTGCCCATCAAGTCTACCTCCGCCATTCAACCATGGCTGATCTATCCCTCTCAACCTCATTCTCCTGCCTTCTCCGCATAATCCCTCACACCCTGGATGCTGGAGTAACTCAGGAATCATAGACTCGGTTTATACTCTTTAGAATTTAGGAGATTGAGAGGGGATCTTATAGAAACTTACACAATTCTTAAGGGGTTGGACAGGCTAGATGCAGGAAGATTGTTCCCGATGTTGGGGAGGTCCAGGACAAGGGGTCACAGTTTAAGGATAAGGGGGAAATCCTTTAGGACCGAGATGAGAAGGACTTTTTTCACACAGAGAGTGGTGGGTCTCTGGAACTCTCTGCCACAGAAGGTAGTTGAGGCCAGTTCATTGGCTATATTTAAGAGGGTGTTAGATGTGGCCCTTGTGGCTAAAGGGATCAGAGGGTATGGAGAGAAGGCAGGTACGGGATACTGAGTTGGATGATCAGCCATGATCATATTGAATGGCGGTGCAGGCTCGAAGGGCCGAATGGCCTCTACTCCTGCACCTAATTTCTATGTCTCTATGTTTCTATGTTCCTGTCTGATTGTCACTTAGAGGTTGTGATTGTTCCACATAGCCACCACCCTCTGTGTGAAAAATAGTTTCTCCAGCACTTTTGTCTACCTTATTCCTTGTGCTGTTCCTTGTGCGTCTGGATATGAGGGGGGCGGGCTGTGGCGTGTACAGGCGAGGGGCAGGGACTGTTGCTGACCCAACCCCCCCCTGACTCTGAGCCCAGACTCGGGGAGCAGCGCTTGCTCCGGGCGCTGTCCTTTCAGCACCACGCCCGCTCCTGCGGATGGCAGGAGCCCGGGCGCTCGGCGGCTGGTTCCTGCTGCCGCTGCTGCTGCTTCTACTCCTGGGAGGTGAGTCCAACTAGTGTGTCTGCTCTACACTCGGGTCTGTGGCAGATAGATTCTAACCCTATCCTTTAAACAACCATCTCCTGCGTTTTACTTCGGAGAAGTCGAGAAATGACACAAGACTCTGTAAACAGGCACAACATTCCAAGGTCGCGAAAGTGGGACAGGCCCCTTAACTCAGCAGCATCTATGGGGCGAAGGAAATAGGCGGCGTTTCGGGCCGAAACCCTCCCCCTAACCCTTCTTCTTAACTCAGCGGGACAGGCAGCGTCTCTTAAGGGGATTCTTAAGAGGTCTCTTAAGAGGAGACCCTTCCTCAGAAACGTCACCTAATCCTTCTCCCCAGAGGTGCTGCATGTACCTAATCAGTCCGACCCAAAACGTCGCCAATTCCTTCTCTCCATGGACGCTGCCTGTCCCACGGAGTTACTCCAGAATTTTCTGTCTTTCAAACTTACAAAATTCTTAAGGGGTTGGCCAGGCTAGATGCAGGAAGGTTGTTCCCGATGTTGGGGGAAGTCCAGAACAAGGGGGTCACAGTTTAAGGATAAGGGGGAAGAGATGAGAACATCATTTTTCACACAGAGAGTGGTGAATCTGTGGAATTCTCTGCCACAGAAGGTAGTTGAGGCCAGTTCATGGGCTATATTTAAGAGGGAGTTAGATGTGGCCCTTGTGGCTAAAGGGATCAGGGGGGAAGGAGAGAAGGCAGGTACGGGATACTGAGTTGGATGAACAGCCATGATCATATTGAATGGCGGTGCAGGCTCGAAGGGCCGAATGGCCTACTCCTGCACCTTTTGTCCATGTTTCTATGTAAACCAGCATCTTCAGGTCCTTCCTACACATCTGTGGCTCCGTAACTCCACTACCCATAAATATGCATGTGAGATCTTACCCAGACATGTAAGAAATATTTCCTGCAGACCTCTCTCTCTCTTCCTCTTCCTGCACAGTATCAGTTATACCGGGTTAAATGAAAGTAATTGGCGCTCCCTCGCTGCCACAGACGGCAGTGGAGGCCAATTCACTGGATGTTTTCAAGAGAGAGTTAGATTTATCTCTTTGGGCTAAAGGGAACAAGGGATATGGGGGGGAAAAGCAGGAACGGGGTACTGATTTTACATGATCTGCCACGATCATATTTAATGGCGGAGCTGGCTCGATAAGGGCCGAATAGCCTACTCCTGCACCTATTTTTCTGTGTTTCTATGTTTCGATGAAAGGTGCTCTGACCTTCGAAGGGGAGAAAAGACTCTTCGCCAAACTCTTCGACAACTATAGTCTGCACATTCGGCCTGTGAAGAATGTGTTCGACCCAGTCATCGTGCACTTCGGGGTGTCCCTGTCTCAGCTCATCAAAGTGGTACAGTAACCCGCTATCCTTTATTATTATTAAGGATTAGGAAAAGGGGAGATGCAACGAGATCTGGGTGTCATGGTACACCAGTCATTGAAAGTAGGCATGCAGGTGCAGCAGGCAGTGAAGAAAGCTAATGGTATGTTAGCATTCATAGCAAAAGGATTTGAGTACAAGAGCAGGGAGGTTCTACTACAGTTGTACTGGGTCTTGGTGAGGCCACACCTGGAGTATTGCATACAGTTTTGGTCTCCAAATCTGAGGAAAGACATTTTTGCCATAGAGGGAGTACAGAGAAGGTTCACCAGACTGATTCCTGGGATGTCAGGACATCCATATGAAGAAAGACTGGATAGACTTGGCTTGTACTCGCTGGAATTTAGAAGATTGAGGGGGGATCTTATAGAGACTTACTAAATTCTTAGGGGGTTGGACAGGCTAGATGCAGGAAGATTGTTCCCGATGTTGGGGAACTCCAGAACAAGGGGTCACAGTTTAAGGATAAGGGGGGGAGTCTTTTAAGACCGAGATGAGAAAAACATTTTTCTTTCACATACAGAGAGTGGTGAATCTGTGGAATTAATTCTCTGCCACAGAAGGTAGTTGAGGCCAGTTCATTGGCTATATTTAAGAGGGAGTTAGATGTGGTTAAAGGGATCAGGGGGTATGGAGATAAGGCAGGTACAGGATACTGAGTTGGATGATCAGCCACGATCATATTGAATGGCGGTGCAGGCTCAAAGGGCCGAATGGCCTACTCCTGCACATATTGTCTATGTTTCTATTATCCATTTATCATGTCACGGCATATGTTTGCGAACTACCCAGTTAAAATAAATCAAGATATACACGAGTACTGTACAATCAAGCCACTAGCATAACACTGAACGCAACCACTGCCCAATATATTAATTTGAAGGGCAATTAACTGTTCTCATTACTACTTGTGGAAAGTTGCTGAATGCAAATTGGCTGCTGGCTTTGCCAATAAAAATGAGAATAATCTGTATATTAGAACTTGCATGTTCTGCCTGTGACCACATTGGTATTCGTATCGGCTTATTATTGTCACCTATACTGAGATGCAGTGAAAATATTTTGTTTGTGTGTTATGTAGTCAAATGATATCATAAATGAGTATAAATAAGGCATATAGAAATACAACATAAATAGTGCAGAGAGAACGAGCAAACTAGAATATAGTGTTCCCACATTACAGTTATTGTGTAAAAGTTCAGGGTCCAGAATGTGGTAGGTTGGAAGATCACCCTAGCCTATGGGAGAACGTCATTCGTCCCATCAAATCTGCTCCGTCATTCAATCATGGCTGATCTATCTCTCCATCTCTAACCCCATTCTCCTGCCTTCTCCCCATAACCCCTGACACCCGCACTAATCAAGAATCTATCTATCTCCACCTTAAGAATACCCATTGACTTGTGGCCTCCACAACCTTCTGTGGCAATGAATTCCACCCTCTGACTAAAGAAATTCCTCCTCATCTCCTTTCTGAAGGTCCATCCTTTTATTCTGAGGCTGTGCCCTCTGGTCCTAGACTCTCCCACTAGTGGAAACATCCTCTCCACATCCACTCCATGAGGGCCTACCCAAAAGGAGAGGGGAGAAGAGGGAATGACCGGGGTGGAAAAGGTCCTTGATAATGTCGCCTGTCTTCCCGAGGCAGCGTAAAGTGTAGCTGGAGCTGATGGTGGGAAGGCAGGTCTGTGTGATGCGCTGGGCTGCATACACATTTCTTCATCAGATGTTGTGTTTTGTTCACTAAGCTTTCCTGCACCGATGACCGCAACCCTAATATGTTTCCGCCTGATTTGTTACAGGATGAAGTCAATCAAATTATGGCGACAAACCTCTGGCTGAAACATGTGAGAATGCCTTGTTGGGAGTGAGTGGGTGGGTCCACACCAAGTTGTTTGTTTATGTCACACACACACAGCGAGTGTGAATAGCTGGCGCTTTGCTAAAGGGCCTGTCGCACCAGCATGCAACTCCATGCGATGAGCGCGCCCTAACGTGGTCGCTTGAGCCGTCCGGCGTCCGGGGCCGGTCCCACTTCGATCGCCGGAGCCGTGCGGAATTGTGCGGAGTTCGTCCCGACATCGCGCGGGGCTCCGAAAAACTGACTATGTTCAAAAATTCTGCGCGGTAACGGCTTGTCGGCTCGCAGTCGCCTCGACGCATTACACACTACCTCGACGTCGTGCCTCCGTGACCCTCTATGTGTGTGGCTCCGTGGCCCTCTGTGTGTGTGTGCCTCTGTACCCCTCTCTGTGTGCCCCTCTCTGTCCTGGCGAACTTACCGTTAAGACTTCGCTCCAAGTTCGCCTCACTTTGCGCCGCGTTGCGCCACTCACCCGACCTCCGCGCGGCCCTCGCTGCCGGTTTGGTCACGCTTGCCGCATGCAGGTGCATGCTGGTGGGAACGGCCCTGTACAGGGGATCACCCAACCTCCGCACGGCCCCTGCTTCTAGTTTGATCGCGCTCATCGCATGGAGTCGGATGCTGGTGGGACAGGCCCTTAAGTATTTAATTGGCACTTGTATTGATATATCTAATTATTGTAGCAAAAGATCGTCAGCTAACCAACCGGCTGAGGTTGTCAATGGGCAGGAGGGATTCGGGTAGTGAGCTCTGAGTCTGTATTCCTACCGGGGGCAAAATCATCTGGGGAGGTGGTGAAGAAATGAGAGCCAGTGAAATCTGAAAAGTTAAATGCTGGAACGAATTATTAATGGGCAACACCCTTGGGTGCCATGGTACATGACCTGGGTGTCATGGTACACCAGTCATTGAAAGTAGGCATGCAGGTGCAGCAGGCAGTGAAGAAAGCGAATGGTATGTTGGCATTCATAACAAAAGGATTTGAGTACAAGAGCAGGGAGGTTCTACTGCAGTTGTACAGGGTCTTGGTGAGGCCACACCTGGAGTATTGCATACAGTTTTGGTCTCCTAATCTGAGGAAAGACATTCTTGCCATAGAGGGAGTACAGAGAAGGTTCACCAGACTGATTCCTGGGATGTCAGGACTTCCATATGAAGAAAGACTGGATAGACTCGGCTTGTACTCGCTGGAATTTAGAAGATTGAGGGGGGATCTTATAGAGACTTACAAAATTCTTAAGGAGTTGGACAGGCTAGATGCAGGAAGATTGTTCCCAATGTTGGGGAAGTCCAGAACAAGGGGTCACAGTTTAAGGATAAGGGGGAAGTCTTTTAAGACCGAGATGAGAAAAACATTTTTCTTTCACACACAGAGAGTGGTGAATCTGTGGAATTAATTCTCTGCCACAGAAGGTAGTTGAGGCCAGTTCATTGGCTCTATTTAAGAGGGAGTTAGATGTGGCACTTGTGGCTAAAGGGATCAGGGGGTATGGAGAGAAGGCAGGTACGGGATACTGAGTTGGATGATCAGCCATGATCATATTGAAGGGCGGTGCAGGCTCGAAGGGCCGAATGGCCTACTCCTGCACCTATTTTCTATGTTTCTATGTTTTTACCCTTGGGTGCGGGAAGTAAAAAACAAACTGCTGGAGGAACATCAGACTTGGGAAGGGTCCCTACCCTAAATGGTGTCTGTTCATTTCCCTCCACAGATGCTACTTGACTTGCCGAAGGGCCTGTCCCACTTGGGCGTCATTTGCCCGTCACGCAGATGGCGTGGATAGATTTTGTACATCCCAAAATCCTGACTCATTGATTATTGAAAGGGGTAGCTGAGCTCAGCATTGTAACTCAATCAGTACCCTGGTGTAGGATTAGATGAAAAGATGTATTCTGGGATTAGTATACACGTCCCTATAGATATTGTTATGTGAAATTCCATTCATTGTTAAGATGTATTCCTTATTTTTTTTATTATATAATAATTGGGTTTTTAAATATTTTTTTATTCGTTTATTATAATTTTTTTAAGTTTTTTAAAAATTATTTTTTATTTTTTTATTTTCTTATATAATTATTATAATTATTATTTAATCACTATCTATTGATTAATGATCTATACTTTTACATTCTTATCACTCTTATACTTTCCAAAAAAAAACAGAAGTATAAATAGATTATTCTGTAACATCTGTACAATTTTTGTCACAAGTCTAATTGGTATTTGAAGAACTGTTAACCATATAACAATTACAGCACGGAAACAGGACCTCTCGGCCCTTCCAGTCCGTGCCGACCATTCATTTTCCCCTAGTCCCATCTACCTGCACTCAGACCATACCCCTCCATTCCTTTCCCGTCCATACACCTATCCACTTTACTATTAAATGTTAAAATCGATCCTGCCTCCACCACTTCTGCAGGAAGATCATTCCACACAGCCACCACTCTCTGAGTAAAGAAGTTCCCCCTCATGTTACCCCTAAACTTCTGTCCCTTAATTCTCATGTCATGCCCTCTTGTTTGAATCTTCCCTACCCTCAATGGGAAAAGCTTATCTACGTCAACTCTGTCTATCCCTTTCATCATTCTAAAGACCTCAATCAAGTCCCCCCTTAACCTTCTGCGCTCCAAAGAATAAAGACCTAACTTGTTCAACCTTTCTCTGTAACTTAGTTGCTGGAACCCAGGCAACATTCTAGTAAATCTCCTCTGTACTCTCTCTGTTTTGTCGACATCCTATAATTAGGCGACCAAAATTGTACACCATATTCCAGAATTGGTCTTACCAATGCCTTGTACAATTTTAACATTACTTCCCTACTCCTATATTCAATGCTCTGATTTATAAAGGCCAGCACACCAAAAGCTTTGTACTGTTCTACCTTAGACAATATGCATTGCTTCTAATAAAAATATATATTTTTAAAAACAAAATCCTGGGATGCCGCAGCTCGACCGCACGTCACTGCTTACGTCTCCACGCAACATGCGTCGTGATGCGTTGAGACGCGCAAATGATGGCCAGGTGGAACAGGCCCTTGAGTTCTTCCAGCACTTTATTGATTGCTCACGATTCCAGCATCTCTTGTGTCTCTGTTCTCATATTTTATTGAAGTCTGATCCAAAACGTCACCTATCCATGTTCCCCAGAGTAGGAAAATCAAGGCATGGGCTTAAGGTGAAAGGGGAAAGATGGAATAGGAACCTGGGGGGCAACTTTTTCACACAGAGGCTGGTGGGTATATGGAACAACAACAACCTCTAAGAGACAATCAGACAGGTACATGGATAGTAGACCAAAGTGCTGGAGAAACTCAGCGGGTGAGGCAGCATCTATGGAGCGAAGGAAATAGGCAACGTTTTGGGCCGAAACCCTTCTTTTGTCTACCTTTGATTTTCCAGCATCTGCAGTTCCTTCTTAAACACAGGTACATGGATTGTTAAGCAAGGAACTGCAGATGCTGGTAAAATCGAAGGTAGACCCAAAATGCTGGAGAAACTCAGCGGGTGAGGCAGCATCTATGGAGAGAAGGAATTGGCAACGTTTCGGGTCAAGACCCTTCTTCAGACTGATTAGGTACATGGACAGGGAAGGTTAAGGGGGATATGGGCCAAACAAGGCCAAATGGAACTAGCCTAGATGAGGTATCTTGGTTGGCATGGACGAGTAATGCCACATATTGGACCCTCCATTTGTTAAGGTCACATCCAACTGTTACAGCCACAGTAGAGAAGCTGTGGAGGGGGTGAGTTTTTACATAGTGGACGGGGTGTCAAGCCAGTACTGCGTCTGAAATTGTTGATGGGTTCACCTTGACTGAGGACGTCCTGGTTTGGTTGGAGTCCAGAAATACGCCACACCACTGATCCTCAAGAAACTATCACATTGTGGTAAAAAAAAAAATTAAATCTTCAGATATAATCCGTCAAATATACCGACATATTGGGACAATAAGAAGTTCTTGTTAATAATAGGTTTCCTATTAATAATAGGAAAAAAACTAATCTTAAAATTCTGGAAAAATGCTCCTACACCAACATTAAATATGTGGATCTCAACGATGTTTGAAACACTACATCTGGAAGATATACAGATACAGATACAGATACAGATAGATTTTATTTGTCGCATGTGCCAATTGGAACAGTGAAATTAAGTCACCATACAGCCACAAATAAAGAACACAACATGGAGTAGACAGAAATTCAACATAAAACATCCCCCCACAGCTGGATCAAAGTTCCCCACCGTGAGGGAAGGCACCAAAGTCAGTCTCTTTCCCTGATGTTCCCCACTGTTCCCCCGTGGTCCGGGGCTTCCCGAGCCCCCTGCAGTCACCGCTATGTTCAGGCCCGCTCCCCGGGGTGATGTAAGCCCGACATGGGGGCTGGGGGACGTCCTCAGCGGCCTGGACCCCGAGTCGGCCCCCTCCTACCGGAGTCTGCGGCTCCCAAGGTCCGCAGGGCGCGCCGGGCGGAGACACAATGCTGGAGGCCCTCGGCAAAGGGCCCCAGGACTCCATAGAGTTCAACGCCGCCCGCGTTGGGAGCTCTCTAAACCAGAGCTCCACGATGTTGGAGCAGCGGCCCAACGCTCCGGAGCTCCAACGGCGACCCAGGTAGGCATCGCCCGCTCCGTGGTGACTCCAGCACTGCGCCGCCGCTGTTGCAGCTCTGGTCCTGTTCCTGGTCCCCGGCAGGAAAGGCCGCTCGGATCCAGGAGGTCGGCCGCGAGGTGGGGGGGGGGGGGGGCGAGGACGCGACTCGGAGAAATAGTCGCGTCCCCGCCAGGAAGCGACTGGGAGTTAGTTTCTCCCTTACCCTGCCCCCCTCCCCCACATAGAAAAGTTAAAGATTCCCCAAAAAACAGACTTTAAACTAACGAAAAATAAAAAAAAGAGGAAAAACAAACGGGCTGCTGTTAGTGCAGCGCCCCCTAGTGCACGCCCCTATGAGACTCCGCCTGGCAGGAAAATCAGATCGCTTCTATCAGACGTGGTCTACATTTACTACAAAGATAGGGTGCAGGAGTACCTCGGGCCTTGGTCGGGGGGCGATGAAAAACTATCGAGTTGGTGGATTCCTTTTGCGTGATATATATAACATAGTAACCGGCTTTTTTTTTCTCTCTCTTTTTTCTTTATCTTTTCTAGGATCTATCTCTTAATCCCCTTTCTCCAACTGTTTGACCTAGCAATGTTACAAAATTTTGAGATTTAAAAAATCAAGTCTGCAATTTATCCCATCAGATAAAGCATAAAAAGAAGTTTAATTTGACACCTAATTCACTTTCATATCTTCAGTATTAAGAAAGTTATGGCCATTTTCATACTCGGAAATGAGCATCTTGCTCCCCATTGCCTTTCAATTGACTTAACTCAAAAGCTGTGATCTGGAAAAGTTAAAAGCCCATAACGTTCTTAAAAATTAAGAGAACTCAATGAAATTTTCAGTTATTATAGATTGAAGCATTCTGAAACAAATATTAAACAATCTTACTTGGATGACCTGAAATTAAAGCATATAATTAGTTAGTTATCTAATTGTAGCTAATTACAAAATTCAATGAGTAGATCTAAACATCTATCCATTTCTTAAGAAAAGATAAACTTTTTTTAAATTGCCTAAGTGTCCAAATAACGTTCACACAATAATCCACAATATAACATAATTTTTAAATCTCATTTTTATGAATTTCTAGGGCAAATAGAAGGAATTTAGTGTTTTATGCTGTAAATTAATGGCCATTTAAATCAACTAGCGAGTGGGTTTTAGTGGAATGCGGTGGATTAGAACGTTGCGGTTAGCGGTGAAGTCGGGGGGAAAAATACTGTTGGTTCATACATTTTTTTGGACCCCATTTCGCAACATAAAAATATTATTAAAGCCTCCCGAAAAAACCAACTTTTAATATAAAAATAAACTATTTACCTTTTTTTCTCCCCTACGGAAAATCCTTCCGGTTGTCGGTTCTCACGGCTTTTGAAGGTGATTTTTAAATTACTCTAGTTAATAAATAATCTAGCGTAATTTAAAAATACCTTCATTGATGAAATGTCGGAGCGATTTTTCTTCCGCAACGAAATCGCCCGACATTCATCGATTATCCCAGTCTGTTGAAAAACGGCACTTTAAGCCCGCCCCCCTCTGAAAGGCGCCAAAGTCGCGCAGACTGCAGCGCCGCTAAAGGTAAGTTTTGCAACATACCTACTTTGACCAAGGGGTTTTTTTCTTCTCCCCTTTGGCACGCTCTTTCACTTTTACAACTCTTTTCACCTACTTCATTCTCTTTGTTTCTATTCTTTTTCTTTAAAAGCCATAAAACTATGGGGTACAATGATTGTAACAATATATATACGTGATGTTCACTGATGCATTTGCCACTATTAAATAAAAATATTGTTTTTAAAAAGAAGTTCCTTAAAAAGCACCTGGTGTACACAAGGGTAAATATTTTCACTATCAATTCGCTGCATTTTCACCACAGCCGACAACTACATTTCATACAGGCTGTACTTGCCTTTAATGTTTAATGTTTAACCTACCGTCTGTTCATCTTTATCGTCTGCCCCAGATTTGGAATGATTACAAGTTAAGATGGGATCCTGCGGAATACGAAGGAGTGGACTTTATCAGAGTTCCTTCCAACAAAATCTGGAAACCAGACATTATCCTGTACAACAAGTAAGAAATGTCGCCACGTCACCGGGCACAGATGGACCGTACAATCCTTGCTCACGTTTAGCGATAGGGAGATACATCGCCCGCGCCGACCAGCGATCCCCGCACATTAAAGGGCCTGTCCCACTTACAGCACCGCCATTCAATGTGATCATCGCTGATCATCCCCAATCAATACCCCGTTCCTGCCTTCTCCCCATATCCCCTGACTCCGCTATTTTTAAGAGTCCTATTTAGCTCTCACTTGAAAGCTTCCAGAGAACCTGCCTCCACCGCCCTCTGAGGCAGAGAATTCCACAGACTCACACCTCTCTGTGAGAAAAAGTGTTTCCTCGTCTCTGTTCTAAATGGTTTACTCCTTATTCTTAAACTGTGTGACCCCTGGTTCTGGACGCCCCCAACATCGCGAACATGTTTCCTGCCTCTAGTGTGTCCAAGCCCTTAGCAATCTTACATGTTTCAATGAGATCCCCTCTCATCCTTCTAAACTCCAGAGTGTACAAGCCCAGCTGCTCCATTCTCTCAGTGTATGACAGTCCCGCCATCCCGGGAATTAACCTATGCTGCACTCCCTCAATAGCAAGAATTAAAACATTCTAATTCTCTGTTATCCCGTCATCCACATTTGTGTACGTCAAGTAGGGCCAGAATTGACCTTTGGAGACATTCAGCATGTAAACAGGCCTTTCTGCCCACCGTGCCTGTGTTAATCATCAAGCCCCTATTTACATGAATCCTATTTCATTCTTGCCACATTCACATCAACCCCATCCTCACCTCCCCCACAGGTTCTACCATTCCCCCCACACGCAATTAACCTACAAACCCGCACATCTTTTGGGATGTGGGAGGAAATGGGAGAGCCCAGAGAAAACACACGCAGTATGGTGCTGTCCACAGAGGCAGCACCATAGCAGTCAGCATTGAACCAGGGCCACGGCTGGTCTAACTATTCCACCCCTAAACGTAGCCCTGAATTAACCCAGTGCCCAAACACACGCAGGTAGAGAGCGTTCTCTTGAGCGAGAGAGCAGATGCTTTAAAGCACGGAGAATAAGTAGAGAGAATCGACCCCTCTCTTGCCAGACTTTGTGCTGCCCCCACCTCTAGGCTCCAGGTTTCCCCTCTCCCCCATCAAACTGAAGAACTGAAAGGTTCCCCAATGAAAGATAGCTGTTTCTTTTCTTTTCTTTTAATATTTTTATTAGAGCCATGTACATATCATAGTCCAAACCACTCCACACTTTGTTAAACGATTACATATTAAGTATCCAGGATTCCAGGGGCCCCACTACCAGTGTAGCTGGGATCCTCATTCATCAGTTACATATTAACATTGCCTCTAATTATTTATTTATGTTTATAGATAGAAAAAATAAAGAGAGAAAAAAAAATTAGAAAAATAGAATAAACTACCAGTAATACAACTTAGGAGATTGGTCCGTAGGTCAGAGAACATAGAAACATAGAAACATAGACAATAGATGCAGGAGGAGGCCATTGGGCCCTTCGAGCCTGCACCGCCATTCAATATGATCACGGCTGATCATCCAACTCAGTATCCCGTACCTGCCTTCTCTCCATACCCTCTGATCCCCTTAGCCACAAGGGCCACATCTAACTCCCTCTTAAATATAGCCAATGAACTGGCCTCAACTGCCCTCTGTGGCAGAGAATTCCAGAGACCCACCACTCTCTGTGTGAACATAACTATTAGTCTAGTCCTGGATTCAAGTTTCAGTCCCGGCCCAATCTACCCCTTCAAATAATCTATAAGTGGAGACCATATTCTAGTAAATAATTCTGGTTTGTCAATTAAGACTATTTTTTTCCAAATATAAGGTCTCCAACATCTCCATAATCCACATTGAGAAAGATAACTGTTTCTAACTCATGAATCGACACAACTCAACATCTAGTTTGGAGCAATCCAATTGCTGATGGACAAGACAATCCCCTTTCACCTCTCTTCTACCCCCCTCAGTCCTTCCCCATTCAGTACCGTGGCACTCCATGGTAGCGAGGGTCTTCTCTGAAGAGCTTTATCCTCATTTAATGATATGTATGAAGTCTACTCACTAGGTTTGGAGAGCAGAAAGACAAAGCAAGGGACAGGAAGTAGGACAAGCTCTTTGAACAAAATTAATCCTTCAATGAGAATGTATTGAAATTACTCCAGGACAGATAGACGCAAAATGCTGGAGTAACTCAGCGGGACAGGAAGCATCTCCGGAGAGAAGGAATGGATGACGTTTTGGGTTGAGACCCTTCTTCAGACAGCTGTTAGGAGAGAGGGAGATACATAGATAAGGAGGTGTAAGGTGTGAAAACAGGACAAAGGGAATGGAGATCAAGGAACATGTCCAATAGAACGTTGTTAGCTGGGAGAAGCTAACAACAATGCAAACAGAGATGAAATGTAGTCGGAGACAGTAAGACTGGTCGGAGAACTGGGAAGGGGGAGGGATGGGGAGGAACAGCGAGGGTTGCTTGAAGTTAGAGAAGTCAATGTTCACACCGCTGGGGTGTAAGCTGCCCAAGCGAAATATGAGGTGCTGCTCCTCCAATTTGCGCTGGGCCTCGCTCTGACAGTGGAGGAGGCCCTGGACAGAAAGGTCAGCGTGGGAATGGGAGGTAGAGTTAAAGTACTTAGCAACCGGGAGATCGGGTAGGTTTAGGCAGAATTACAAAACTACTCTAGTTGGAAATCTTCTTCTAATCTTTTTAGTTTGTCTAGAGGTCTGCAAATAAACTTGGTGCTGGGGGAACAGTGCTTCAGGTAGCAACTGCGGTGGGAATGGAAGTAAAACACTTCGAGTGGGACCCTTCTTCAGACTGATGGAGTGATGGAGTAATGGGAAGGAAACTGTATCCACCTATCACTTCGCAACCCGCCTATCTCCTTCGCCCCATAGATGCTGCTGCACCCGCTGAGTTTCTCCAGCATTTTGTGTACCCTCCACCTATCACTTGCCAGGTTTTGCCCCACATCCACCTCTCTTTTCCAGCTTTCACCGCCCCCCCCCCCCCCCCCCCCACTCCTTGAGGAAGACTCCCAACCTGTCCATTCCCTCCACAGATGCTGCCCGTCCCGCTGAGTTCCTCCAGTACTTAGAAACATAGAAAATAGGTGCAGGAGATTTACTAGAATGTTGCCTGGGTTTCAGCAACAAAGTTACAGAGAAAGTTAGGTCTTTATTCTTTGGAGCGCAGAAGGTTAAGGGGGGCTTGATAGAGGTCTTTAAAATGATAGAAACATAGAAACATAGACAATAGGCGCAGGAGTAGAACATTCGTAAGCCTGCACCGCCATTCAATATGATCATGGCTGATCATCCAACTCAGTATCCTGTACCTGCCTTCTCTCCATACCCCCTGATCCCTTTAGCCACAAGGGCCACATCTAACTCCCTCTTAAATATAGCCAATGAACTGGCCTCAACTACCTTCTGTGGCAGAGAATTCCACAGATTCACCACTCTCTGTGTGAAAAAAGATCTTCTCATCTCGGTCCTAAAAGACTACCCCCTTATCCTTAAATTGTGACCCCTTCTGCTGGAGTTCCCCAACACCGGGAACAATCTTCCAACATCTAGCCTGTCCAACCCCTTAAGAATTTTGTAAGCCTCTATAAGATCCCACCTCAATCTCCTAAATTCCATCGAGTACAAGCCGAGTCTATCCAGTCTTTCTTCATATGGAAGTCCTGCCATCCCAGGAATCAGTCTGGTGAACCTTCTCTGTACTCCCTCCCTGTCCATTCCCTCCACAGATGCTGCCCGTCCCCTTGAGTTCCCCCAGTACTTTGTCCTTTGCTCAAACTTCCAGCATCTGCAGTCTCTCCTGTTTCCATCAGACCCTTGCTGCATTCAAATGGAAGCCTATTCGCTCCTTCAATCACTAAATGTAATTTGACTTAAACCATCCAGGAAAAATAATGCCAGGTTGGATTGGAGTGATGCAAAATTTATAGGGACATTAATTCATATTAAAATCAATAATTTATTCTCCATGAACCGTGCATTTAATGAGACTGGGCATCCATTCCATGGATAAGCAATTCTAATCTGTTATGCATATTGATTTTATGGCATCTTTTGACGTATTAGGTTGTAGAAGTCTTGCCACTGGAGTCAGAAAGCCACGGGTTTAAATCTTGTTCAGAGCACCGGGGGTAAAAGTTTCACTTTGGTGCAGTCGGCAATCCAAGTGCAGGCTACGCCCAAAGTAAGCAGATTATCTTTGCAGGCAGCCTTGACGGCCAACATATGTCTGCAATTGTCAGAAGGTCAAAGTGGTGATGAGTGCACAGTGTGGGTACAGGATAGTTGTATGTACACATCCAGCATCTTGCATAAAAGATCAAAGAAAGTCGATCTGTGGAAAATGTAAAGCCCCTGTCCCACTTAGGAAACCTGAACGGAAACCTCTAGAGACTTTGCGCCCCACCCAAGGTTTCCGTGCGGTTCCCGGAGGTTTTTGTCAGTCTCCCTTATGGTCGAAAGTGGTTTCCTTTTTAAAAATCGGTGATTTTTTTAGTCGAAGCCGGTTGCGATGCTGGTTGAAGGTGGTTGCCGGAGGACAAAAACCTCCGGGAACCGCACGGAAACCTTGGGTGGGGCGCAAAGTCTCCAGAGGTTTCCGTTCAGGTTTCCTAAGTGGGACAGGGGCATAACTCGCACGTAACATTTTACAATTCCACAATCTACTGCCTTGTCCCTTGTACATAGAAACATGGAAAATAGGTGTTGGAGGAGGCCATTCGGCCCTTCGAGCCAGCACCGCCATTCATTGTGATCATGGCTGATCGTCCCCAATCAATAACCCGTGCCTGCCTTCTCCCCATATCCCTTGATTCCACTAGCCCCTAGAACTCTATCTTAAATCCATCCAGTGACTTGGCCTCCACTGCCCTCTAAACCTTGTACCTTCCGAAGAGTCCACCAGGAACTATACTTGAAGTTGGACAATTTTATATTGGATAATTTTAACATTTATCAGACAATGAATCAAGCCAATGAACCTACAAACCAGTACGTCTTTGGTGTGTGGGAGGAAACCGAAGATCTCGGAGAAAACCCACGCAGACCATGGGGAGAACATACAAACTCCGTACAGACAGCACCCGTAGTCAGGATCGAACCCGGGTCTACAGCGCTGCATTTTGCTGTAAGGCAGCAACTCTACCACTGCGCCATTGTGACTCATGGAGTTGGTCCTAGTACAGTAGTCCCTTCGGCCCATCGGGTCAATGCTGGTCATCATGCCATCCTATATCAAACCCACTCACCTCCATTAATATCGTATCCCCCCATGTTTTGCCATTAACGCCCCTGCCTATAAGCCCCTTAAATGTTGATATTGTCATTGCCTCCATCACCTCCTCAGTTCATCCCAAGTACTACCTACCAAATGTCCTGCTCGGATCCGCCTTTAAACCTCCTGCCTCTCATTTGACAATAGACAATATACAATAGGTGCAGGAGTAGGCCATTCGGTCCTTCGAGCCAGCACTGCCATTCAATGTGATCATGGCTGATCATCCACAATCAGTACCCCGTTCCTGCCTTCTCCCCATATCCCCTGACTCCGCTATCTTTAAGAGCCCTATCTAGCTCTCTGTTGAAAGCATCCAGAGAACCGGCCTCCACCGCCCTCTGAGGCAGAGAATTCCACAGACTCACCACTCTCTGTGAGAAAAAGTGTTTCCTCGTCTCCGTTCTAAATGGCTTACCCCTTATTCTTAAACTGTGGCCCCTGGTTCTGGACTCCCCCAACACCGGGAACATGTTTCCTGCCTCTAGCGTGTCCAAGCCCTTAATAATCTTATATGTTTGAACACATGCCCTCAGTTTTAGAGGCCTGTAAAAGGGGAAACAGACTCTGGCTATCTACCTTATTTAATGTCGGAAGGAACTGCAGATGCTGGTTTAAACCAAAGATAGACACAAAAAGCTGGAGTAACTCAGCGGGACAGGCAGCATCTCTGGAGAGAAGGAATGGGTGGCGTTTTGAGGAAGGGTCTCGATCCGAAACGTCACCCATTCCTTCTCTCCAGAGATGCTGCCTGTCCCGCTGAGTTACTCCAGCGTTTTGTGCCTCACATAACTTTATATACTTTGATCATGTCACCTCTCGGGCCCCGTTGGTTCTCGGGTAAACCCATCCAATCTCTCCTTATACATCAAGCCCTCTAATCCAAGCAATACCCTTGTGAATCATTCCTAGTTCAATAACATCTTTCCAGTGGTGTGGCAGCATCCTTGGAGAACATGGATAGGTGACGTTTCGGGTCGTGACCCTTCTTCAGCCTGATCAGGCACTTTGACCCACCGACCATCAACCAACCATGTTTCTGAAGAAGGGTTTCGGCCCGAAACGTTGCCTATTTCCTTCGCTCCATAGATGCTGCCGCACCCGCTGAGTTTCTCCAGCACTTTTGTCTACCTTCGATTTTCCAGCATCTGCAGTTCCTTCTTAAACAACCAACCATGATTAGTCTGAAGAAAAACGTCACCAATCCATGTTGTCCAGGGATGCTGCCTGACCCGCTGAGTTACTCCTGCACTTTGTATTTTTTTTTGTCGTAAACCAGCATCTGCAGTTCCTTGTCCCCACAGATACTGTGTCACTCACAGCAGCCGATCCACCTACCAACCTACATGGCGTTGGGATGTGGGGGGAAACTGCAGCACCCAGGGGAATCCCATGCGGTCACGGGGAGAACATGCACGCTCCACACAGGCAGCGCCCAAGGTGGTCAGGATCGATCTTGAGCGTCTGGCACTGCGAGGCTGCAGATCCATACTGCTGCGCAACTCCTTGTGCATGTGCAGTTCCAGCAGCATAGATTCATGAAAGATGATGATATTGGAGGAGGCCACTATCTGTCTCATCAGAAAAAATATTCATTCTAATCCCATCGTTAAGAGTCAAGTGAAGAGAGTTTAATGTCGTAGACTCTAGGAATGGAATCGTAAAATAGTTTATTTGTGCAACTTTATAGACAAGTGAACCTCTGCCTCACCTGAAAGGACTGTCGGGGTCCCGAGAGTCGAGGGGGGAGGTATTGGGACAGTTGTTGCATCTCTTGCGGTTGCAGGGTGAAGTACCTGGGGAGGGGGTGGTTTGGGTGGGAAGGGATGAGGAGAGAACAGTCTCTGCAGAAAGCGGAACGGGGTGGAGATGGGAAGGTGTGGCTGGTGGTGGTATCCTGGTATGTCGGAGGATTTTGTGCTGCATGCGCCGGGTGATGGGGTGAAAGGCGAGGACTGTTTGGATACATGGCCCTTATTGCCGACAGCATCCAAGTGCTTATGCGTAGTGATACATGTACTGAACTGTAAACAATAATGGTACATGCAACATACTATACCTTACCAATATGAGTGGCCATCCGAGTACTTCTGGTGAGGCCAACAATAAGGGAACTGTGATGGCAATAAAAACTCACGGATTCTATTTGGCCATAGAAATAGACAATAGGTGCAGGAGTAGGCCATTCGGCCCTTCGAGCCAGCACCACCATTCAATGCGATCACGGCTGATCATCCCCAATCAGTACCCCGTTCCTGCCTTCTCCCCATATCCCCCGACTCCACTATCTTCAAGAGCCCTATCTAGCTCTTCCTTGAAAGCATCCTGGGAACCGGCCTCCACCGCCCACCGAGGCAGAGAATTCCACACTCACCACTCTCTGTGAGAAAAAGTGTTTCCTTGTGTCCGTTCTGCATAGAAAATAGGTGCAGAGGGAGGCCATTTGGCCCTTCGAGCCAGCACCGCCACTCATTGTGATCATGGCTGATCGTCCCCAATCAATAACCCGTGCCTGCTATTCTATTCTAACCTATTCTAAATGGCTTACCCCTTATTCTTAAACTGTGGCCCCCTGGTTCTGGACTCCCCCAACATCGGGAACATGTTTCCTGCCTCTAGCATGTCCAAACCCTTAACAATGTTATATGTTTCAATAAGATCCCCTCTCATCCTTCTAAACTCCAGAGTGTACAGGTTGGTAGGGTGGTTAAGAAGGCAGATGAGATACTTGCCTTTCAGGGTGATGGTTTTTAATCCAGGGAGAGGCCAGACAATGCTGACCATAGAATTGCGACTGATATTCTATTCACCTGGGTTGTGATTCCAGTGCAGTTTCTGATTTCCAAACGGATGGAAACACCAAAGTGTTGCTGATGTCCAACGGGACGGTGACCTGGGTTCCACCAGTTATTGTCAAGAGCTCCTGCAAGATGGACGTGACCTATTTCCCATTCGACTACCAGAACTGCAGCATGAAGTTTGGCTCCTGGACCCACGACAAAGCCAAAATTGACCTGGCCCTGATCGGCAGCCAGATGAACATGAAGGACTTCTGGGAGAGTGGTGAGTGGGCCATTATAGCGGCCCCTGGCTACAAACACGACATCAAGTACAACTGCTGCGAAGAGGTCTACACGGACATAACCTACTCTCTTTACATCAGACGGATGCCTCTGTTCCACACCATCAACATGATCATCCCCTGTTTGATGATCTCCTTCCTGACTGTTCTGGTTTTCTGGCTGCCCTCTGCCTGTGGGGAGAAGATAACGCTGTCTGTCTCGGTTCTCCTGGCGCTCACTGTGTTTCTCCTGGGGATCACGGAGAGCGTGCCATCCACTTCCTTGGTGATCCCTCTCATTGAGGAGTACTTGCTCTTCATCATGATCTTCGTGGTCCTGTCCATCATTATAACTGTCTTTGTGCTCAACATCCACGACAGAGGTCCCGCCACCCACGTCATGCCGGGCTGGGTGAAAACCGTCTTCCTGCGTTCGCTGCCACGCATCCTGCGCATGGCGAGACCCGGGGGCGACGGCGAAGCTCTGGGGAGCCCGACGGCCAACTCCCCCGACCAGCTCTCCGACTTCAGCGCGTCCTCGGAAACCTGCGTCCAGGACCTGCGATGCACGTGCTGCAGAGGTTGCAAGCTGAGACTCCTGAACACCGGCGTCGGTCTAATACGGAGCCCCAGCGCAGACACCCCGGATGCTCTGCTTGCAATCTCCGTCCCGTCTTCAGAGGTACAAGAAGCGGCTGACAGCATCACACACATAGTGGAGCAGATGAAGATGCAGGACGAATACAAGGAGGTGAGAGGCATGGAGCTTAAAGTTCAGCATTCAATGTTTCATAAATAGAGGCATGGAGTACAAGGCAAGAAAGAATGAACATTGAATTTGAGTATAGGAGCTGGGAGGATTTGAGTCTAGGAGCAGGGAGGATCTACTACAGTTGTACAGGGTCTTGGTGAGACCACACCTGGAGTATTGCGTATGGTTTGTGGTCTCCTAATCTGAGGAAAGACATTCTTGCCATAGAGGGAGTACAGAGAAGGTTCACCAGACTGATTCCTGGGATGGCAGGACTTCCATATGAAGAAAGACTGGATAGACTCGGCTTGTACTCGCTAGAATTTAGAAGATTGAGGGGGGGATCTCATAGAAACCTACAAAATTCTTAAGGGGTTGGACAGGCTAGATGCAGGAAGATTGTTCCCGATGTTGGGGAAGTCCAGAACAAGGGGTCACAGTTTAAGGATAGGGGGGAAGTCTTTTAGGACCGAGATGAGAAATACATATTTCACACAGAGAGTGGTGAGTCTGTGGAATTCTCTGCCACAGAGGGTAGTTGAGGCCAGTTCATTGGCTATATTTAAGAGGGAGTTGGATGTGGCCCTTGTGGCTACGGGAATCAGGGGGTATGGAGAGAAGGCAGGTACGGGATACTGAGTTGGATGATCAGCCATGGTCATATTAAATGGCGGTGCAGGCTCGAAGGGCCGAATGGCCTACTCCTGCGCCTAATTTCTATGTTTCTATGAATTCTCCAGTTTCAAGTAATAACCCCCTACCTCCTCTCTTCCTGTGCTCAAGCCCCACCCCGATGAATGACCATTTCTCCAACTATCCCCACCCTCTCAATCACCCTGTTCCTTTCTCCCCCCTTACAAATTCATCTCCCATTCCCTGCCTTCCCTTTCATCTCCCCTCCCTTGTACACTCATCTTGCATCCCCTTCCACCCACGTCCCTCCCTCTGGCTTTACATTTCATTCCTTCCCCTCTTTTCAACCTCTCGCCGTTTTTGTCTCCTTTGTCACTTCCTCCCACCCATTCATCAATCCAACATCCCCCTCATCTGTAACCGCCTTTCACTTGCCAGACTTTGTCCAACCCTCTCGTTTCCTGCTTTCTCCCCTCCCACTAGAGTCACTCCGAAGAAGGGTCTCGATCGGAAACGCTGTGTCTGTCCATTCCCTCCACAGAGGCCCAAGAGTGCAGGAACTTTTCCCACTGATGGAGGAGTAAAAATCCAGAGGACATGAGTTATATTTAAGCAGAGTATGGTTACAATCGAGGGTGCATTACAATCCAGGGATAGTAGTGGAGGCAGATTCATTCAAAGGAGAACCGGTCCACTGCTAGAAAGAAAATAACTTGCACGACAGCTGACTTGGTCTTTCACAGAGCTGGGATGGACTTTACAGTGTAGAGATACAGCATGGAAACAGGCCCTTCGGCCCACTGAGTCCACACTGGTCTTCGATCACCCGTACATACTATTTCTATGCATCCCCACTGCCGACACATCAAGTGGCAATTTTACAGAGGCCAATTAACCTACAAACCCGCACGTCGTTGGGATATGGGAGGAAACCGGAGCACCCGGGGGAAACTACTAATGATCACATTGAGAATGTGCAAACTCCACACAGACAGCACCTAAAGTCAGGATTTAACATATATCCCTGTGCTGTGGGATAGCAGCTCTGTGATACAATCTAGGAAAAGTGATCCCTGGTAACATCATAGAACGGCTAGCAATCAAAAGTTGACACCAAATCACCTCAGAAGGAGGTGTCAGGATATGTGACCAAAAGTTTGGTCAACGAAATGAGTGGTAAAGTCTAAAGAAGTGTAGGGCATTTTTTTACATAGAGGGTAGAGAGTGACTGGAACATGCTGCCGGGGGTGGTGCTTGAAGCTGATACATTGGTGGTGTTTAAAAGACTTTCGGATAGGCATAACTGGCTTGGGAAATTCAGCGGGTCAGACAGCATCTGGAGAGGCAATGTTTCAAGTCGAGACCCTTGTTCAGCCTTATTGGAGTAGAGGGGAGAAAACTGGAAAAGAGAGGTAGGGGTAGGACAAAGACGGGCAAGTGGATACAGGTGAGGGGGAGAGATGATTGGAAAATGGGTGGAGTTAGTGGCAAAGACTATTTAACTTATTTGAAGGTATATTTTTGAGTGAGATTGAGATCTCAGGAGTTTAGTGTTGGTTATGTGAGCAGCGTGATCTGCTAAACACAGTGAGTTGTAACACTGGGGTGTGGACCTGTAAGGGGACACTGAATCGTTAAGCCTTCCAGTGAACACGGAGGATTTTTGTGGAAACAGCTTTGTTGGTATCTTTCATGTTCGCATTAGGCCAAATCTCAGGAACATAAGAGAAAACAATGTTTACAATCACATTAAAAAAACCCGAGACCACAGTTGGAATATGGTGTGCAATCTTCTTCTTGCGTGTGGCGTGCACAGCCTAAAGTTGGTGGACAACTTGTTCTATTTGATCTTCCGTTTGTGCACGTCGAGTTGATTGCATTAGTCGAAACAGGGCGGACCACGTGAAGGTTGCAATCTCCCACCCCAGAGTGCAATGTTGCTCTTTAACTAGAAACGGTAAAACTGGTTCCTTGAAGATGGATTAGATTTGAGCTTCTCTCTAGAGTTGGGAGAATTGGAAGCATTTCACCCCATTGAAATGCAAACAATTCTTGGAAGGCTCAACAAGACTGAGTTTACAACCAGGGTTCAGTGTCTCAAGGGGAAGCCAATTTAGGATTTAATGGATGAATTTAAAGATATTTGAAATTGAAGAAGGGTTGGCCAATATTCGGCATTCTCTTTCCAGAGGTCAGCAGAGGGTTAGTATCCGATCCATTCAAAACTGAGACCAATAGATCTTTTGGACATGAGGAATCAGGGGCTCTGGTGATGGAACAAGAAACATTGAAAATAGGTGCAGGAGTAGGCCATTCGGCCCTTTGAGCCAGCACAGCCATTCAATATGATCATGGCTGATCATCCAAAATCAGTACTTCGTTCCAGCTTTCTTCCCATATGCCTTGATTCCATTAGCCCTAAGAGCTATATCTAACTCTCTCTTGAAAATCCAGTGAATTGACCTCCACTGCCTTCTGTGACAGAGAATTCCACAGATTCACAACTCTCTGGGTGAAAAGGTTGTTCTTCATCTCAGTCCTAAATGGCCTACCTCTTATTCTTTAACTGTGATCCCTGGTTCTGGTCTCCCCCAACATCAGGAACATTTTTCATGCCTCTAGCTTGCCAATCCCTTAAGAATTTCAAATGTTTCTATAAGATCCCCTCTCATACTTCTAAATGCCAGTGAATATAAGCCCAGTCGATCCATTATTTCATCATACTATATGTCAGTCCCGCCATCCCAGGAATTAACCTGGTGAACCTACGCTGCACTCCCTCAAAAGCAAGAAAGTGGTGTTTGGGGTTTTAAATCACCCAATACCCACTCTAGCTCCGATTCCTTATGTGGAGTTCAACTGATAGCAGATAATTAAGGTCAAACACATAGAAAATCACATATTATATTGATTCCATTTAGCAGCAGGAAAAATCATGCAGAACTGTTCATCATTTAGCCACCGTTCAATGTCCTGAAGGCATGGATTCTGCAATGGGTGAAGTTCCACAGCACCAGGCTGACATCTGGTGGCGAATGATGGCACTTCAGCAGTCTCACTATCTTTAAATCCCTGCCTTTAATTCACTGAGCTGGCATCACTCAGGAAAATGCAACTATCCTTCAATTTTTTTTCCCCGTTTGCTCTTCCAGCTTTGTGGAATGGATCCACAAAGACTAGGTGTCAGGTTTGAATTGTGCAAAGGGAGCTTCACTCTGTGTCTAACACTCCATCAGCTGAGGAAAAAATGATAGACAATAGACAACAGACAATAGGTGCAGGATTAGGCCATTCGACCCTTCGAACCAGCACCGCCATTCAATGTGATCATGGCTGATCATCCCCAATCAGTACCTCGTTCCTGCCTTCTCCCCATATCCCCTGTCTTCGGTATTATGATTGAATTGAATTGGAAAGTTACATGGAAATAGGCCCTTCAGCCCCCCACCCCCCTCCCCCCTGGATCACCCATTCACACTTGTTTTAGATTATCACATCGTCTCATCTCATAAGGGGCAATTTAGGGGCCAAATAACCTGCAGTGTGAAAATATGCATCTTCCAGATGCGCTGGGACACATCCTCAGTGATGTGACCTGGGGTCATCGGGTGTTTCGGGTCTCACAACATCAGACACCCTCGCCCAGGCGACCCAGCCGGGGTTGATCAGGCCCCAACTTGCGTCCCAGCAGCAACCGCCCACGGATCAGCCATCTTAATAACTACTCTGCAGGGGTTGGGAGACTCTAGTGCGTGGAGGGACTGGGCTCTGTGGGGCAACTCCCGGCCGGGCTCCTCCTGCGTCTCACCAGGTTCAAGGCCTGTGCGCTGTACCTCTTTCTCCTTCTCCGAGCATTTCATTCTCGCCTGATGGATGTTTAGGCCTTTACTTGTGAGCTTTACTTTGCCAACTTCTGGTATCATGGGCCTGGTAGTGTGCAATGGGACAGTGCAGACGGAACATTACTCTGCGCATGTAGAGGTTTTTTAACCTGTGTCGTTTAGTTTATTGTCAAGTGTACCGAGGTAGTGAAAAAGTTTTGTTGCGTGCTAACCAGTCAGCAGAAATAGTACTGTACCTGCCCTACTAGTGTTTAAAGAACACTCGAGTCCCAACCTAAAATGTCACCTATCTATATGCTGCAGAGATGCTACCTGACCTGTTGAGACATGTTACATGTACACTTCAGAACTTTATTTTAATGGCCTTCTCTTCAGGTACAGGATGATTGGAAGTACGTAGCCTTGGTGATCGATCGGATCTTCCTCTGGATCTTCATCGTGACGTGCATCTTGGGAACAACAATTTCCTTCCTGCAGCCACTGATGGCCGCCAACGAGATGTGAGCAGAGTTGCAACCAAGATGCAAACACAGACGGTTCTTTTCAAAATTGTTCCAAGAAAAGGTTAAAAGATTGGGCGGGTTCGCAGGGGAGAGGACCAGGGAGCAAGAAAAGGAAGAACGGGCATATTAACCAATTGTGGAGAAAAATTAGCCATTTCTGCAAACTGATTGCCATCTTCCTTGTGGCTTCACTTACTGTTGCATGTGCTCAGCTTGCCTTGTTCTGAAGTTAGAAAGCCCATTGATAAGAGATGCATGCAAATTTGACATGTGCAGAATCCAGGAAAGCAAGTGCCACAAAGACCAAAGTGGTTCAAATATGTCAAGATGACACAGTGACAAGGTGTGGGGGGAGAAGTGGTAAGCAAAGATTATAGAGTCTTTGGTGGTAAGGAGAGTGCGGAAAGGGGACTGCAAGTTCTACTCTTTAAGCAACCTGGGAAAATGTTACATTAATCGTGTAATGAAAGTAATAAAGTGGAATAAAGTCAAAGTTTGAACCAAAGGATAAAAATAGAGTCATAGAGCTGTAGGGCCAGGAAGCAAGCGGGCAAGATCATCTCTGACCCCTCTCACCCTGGCCACAAACTCTTTGAATCACTTCACTCTGGAAGGCGACTCCAGACTGTCAAAGCTGCCACAGCCAGACATAAAAACAGTTTTTATCCACGAGTAGTTGCTCTACTCAACAGCCAAAAATCTGTAGCCTCCCTTTGATCTGGGATTTTGTTGGTTCACATGCTTGATCAATGGTGTTTTATCATGAATGTTTTATTATTATTAATGTTTAGTGTTTTCTGAGTCATTCATGACTGTCACTACATGTCATGTTGTTACTTGTGGGCAGAGCACCAATGCAAATTCCTTGTATGTGAATACTTGGCCAATAAACGTACTTACTTACAGCACGGAAACAGGTCCTTCAACACAACTTGTCCAAGGCAATGAATTTGGCATTCTAGGTTATTTGTTCCAAATCATTGCAAAATGGAAATGGCACCAAATGGTCAGGGCATGAAACAAAACCGTACTTCAAACCAGACATAACTGTTGGTCACCAAGTGAAATAAACACAGTCCCAGTGAACTGTCCTTTCTAGAGCTCAGTTACACCAACAAGGATGTAATCATTTTGAGCATCAATCCTGTGCTCATCACAACCAGGCAAGAAGTCAAGTACTGCAACTGGCATTGCAAGCTGGAGGAGGGAGACGGGAGGTGGAAATGAAACCTCAAATTAATTGATCTCAACAATTTCCACCTTGGAAGTCCATCCCACAGGTTGGCTGCTTGTTCAAAGAAAGCACTAGGGCTGTAGACAATAGACAATAGGTGCAGGAGTAGGCCATTCGGCCCTTCGAGCCAGCACCACCAGATCATTCTGAAATTTCTCCACAGTTGTGAGGTTCTAGTTTTCCGGAAGGAGCAAGGAATTCCCTGGCCAAGCAATTATTAGATCACCTCAGCCTCACTCAAGTCCTGAGGGAGGACACCCAATTTACAGCATTGCTCTGATAAAAATCTGCTATCACATTGCTTGGAAATGTATACAATTCACCACCTGAATCACTGCAGCCATATTTCCTGCTTCCCCGTTAAACTACCTAATGCTCACACATTGTTTAAATTTGTCAGTTTACTAAAAAAAATACTGTGCAACGAATTGTGTGAAGGTTTTAGTACGAGTAATATTCGATAATCTGGAAAATCTACACAAGAGACTGCAGATGCTTCAATCTTAGGCAAAAAAACTCCCTTCCACCCACATCCTTTCCTCCACCTTTATATTTCACTCTCTTTCCTTATCTGCCACCCTATCATCTCCTTTTCACCTCCAATCTTTGTCATTTATTTTGTCCATCTGGCATTCAACCAATCCACCACCCCCCCCCCTTCACCTGTATTCACCTATCACTTGCCAGGTTTTACCCCCCCCCCTCCACTCCATGAGTATGAAGAAGGGTCCCGACCCAAAACATCATCCATTCTCTCCACAGATGCTGCCTGACCTGCTAAGTTTGTTCAGCAGTCCAGATAATCTGCATGTCCTGGAGCAGATTTTCTATAGTGCTGGAGGACTCCAGTGATTGAGGGATTGGGTTATCTACCATTATCTGACACTCTCAGCATTTTGGTGGCAAGGGAGTGTCGGATCAATAGTATATAACGCCACTCCTCAATCACACCAATTAACCTCTGCAGTACCCTCTCAATAGCTGCGGGCACTTCATGCTCATTCATCCATCATTTTTTTGTTTGATTTCCCTGTACACCTCTACCTCAAAAACATGCGACGCTGTAACTCCATTGAAGTGCATCATTGAATAAAATTCAATTAACAGTGGAGAGAATTCGTGCCACATTTTGAGCCAACACATTGACAAACTGGAAAGTCAAAAGAGTAACACCCACGACCCAATGATCAAAGAAATCTTTAATGTTTGATGCATTTAAAATTTTTTATAGCACAGAACAGCTCCAAACCTATTATCTTCACCGATTTGGGAATCTTAGCTGTTACAATTCTTCATGACCTAGAGACATGCAGAGGGGCAAAAAGTGTACTTGACAAGGCATCCAACCAAAGTGTATGCAACCCAGCACATCACCAGCTTCTATGGAGAAGCTGCTGGAAGCGTTAGTCGTTTATGAAAATTCATTTTCTGGTAACATGTGGATAAATAAATCGGCAAAGACCACACTTGCCCTTCAGAAGATCATAACATCATAGGATGCTGACTGTTTTTGCAAAACCATGTAAATTGTCCGTGACAGACTGAATGGCAATACGGGCAGTAACGTTGAAGAAACATAATCACGATTCAGGTCTTCATTGGCAGCAAGCACGACAACATAAAAACGGCAGGTCTGAAAGCAAACTCTCGGGTGAGAAATACTCCGCACTGTAGTTTAAGAGGTAAAGTTTAGTAAGGAGGATGTTCAGAATTTGAACTGCGGACTCAAGGTGCCAATTCCATTGAGGGATGGGGAACAGAATCGAGACTTTAATTTAAACCCAATTGTAAAGGCTTGTAAACATTCTCCAAACTGGGAAGGCTCTTTGATGCTGGGGCATATAACAATGTTTAAATCCCAACACCTGGCACAATTTGCTGCTGCCTAGAAATGGCAATCTACCAGGTGCCAAAGCCAGATAAAAGAGTGTGACAAGAGTGTGGCACCGTCTCATTTTCCAACAGATAAAAGATGGTCTATGATAGTAACTGAAAACCTCTGCACATTTTTAAAATCAACAGGAAATTGTTTTTTTTTTTAAATATTCAACCAGTTCTCGCTGCTTTCTTTTGGATAAAGGCATCCAAGATTCTCATAGGAGTTATAAACTTACCAGTGCTAATGTTCACCCTACAATTATATTTTCTTATAACACACGCCAGTCTATGGAGTTAAGCATTCTGCCATGCACTCTGCTCCTTTATTCTGGTGGTAATGTGCACGGGCCATCCAAGCTAAGGGGCTCCTCCAGCAAAAATGAGTTCCAGTGCAGCCTGGATGTCCCCTCCAGTGGCCTGCAGTGCTCGAAGGCTCAGCTCGGTATCCTGTATCCCCATGTCCCGCAGCTGCTGAAGTTGAGGCTGCCACTGGTTCTGCAGGGGGGCAAACAGGGCCAGAGTCAGACACTATTCCCTTCCAGCCTAGGCGGACTTTGCTCAGCTACCAACTAAAGCAGCGGAGCTGAATTTGACAACGTGGGGATCTACAGCGCGGTCTTTTGGATGTACTCGCCTCCAAGGTGAGTTTGGCTCACAACTCTCCCCAAAGACGCATTGGTCAGGAGTTCCATACACCTAGTTTCAGTACTGCACACAAAGCTAAGCAAAGGCACTACTACTTCCTTAGAAGATTGAGGAGGTAGAGTAGAGAGCACACTGAATAGTTGCCTCAGTCTGGTTTGGCAAACCAAACACCCAGGAACGGAGGAGATTACAAAAATGGGCAGACACCGCCTGGCCCATCACAGCTACTGACCTCCCCACCAAAAAAAATCTATGAGGTTATCTATGAGGAGCTGCCTCAAAAAGGCAGCTAATATCAAAAACTACCCGAGTCACAGTCTCACTTCATTACTGCCATTGCGAAGAAAGTGCTGAAAACCATGCCCACCAGGTTCAAGAATAACTTCTTCCCAGCAACCATCAGGCACTTGAAGACTACACAACACTAGCCTCAACTATGAACTTCCACGGACTGCCTTTGATAACGCCAGGACTTGCCAAGGTTTTTACCATGGTATTAATTTATTGAATTGAAGCAAATGATGGGGCTATTAAGCTGTTGCAAGTAAGAATGCCATTGTTCAATGGATAATCAAACACTGCCAACTGTGGAGGCCGTTGCTGAGAAACACCTACCTGAAGAGCCGAGATATTGGAGGCTTGCAGAGCCTGCTGCAGGGCCTGGCTGAATATGTCGTGACTGATGGGCGCTGTCGACGCCGCGCCTGAATTCATCACCGGAGACAGACTCGACGATGTGCTCTGGGGGAGAGGAAGCACAGGCCAAGTTAGTGGCTGAGAACAGGCGGCAGAGGAGGGTGGGAGCGTCTGGGCAGGGGATGTCAACACACCTGCGCCCCTGTCGTCGGGGTCACTGCACTGCTCTCTGGTGTGCTGGCCAGGGCCAGGGCAGTCGCCAGCTCGCTCTGTGTAATGGGTCGAGGTCCCACAGAACCGCTGTAGCCCAGAGTAGCGGGGCGGGAGCCAGCGGCGTTGCTCGAGGAGGCTGTGGCCCGGGACTGTGAAGAAAGCAGAAAGAATTTTACTGATGCCTCCTGTGTGGAGTTTGTACCTCCTCCCCGTGACCGCGTAGGATTCTTCCAGGTGCTTTGGTTTCCTCCCACATCCCAAAGACGTGAGGGTTTCTAGGTTAATTGACCTCTGTAAATTGCCCCTAGTGTGATGAATGCAAAAATGGAATAGCATAGAACTAGTGATCAATGGTCGGCGTGGACTCGGTGGGCCTGTTTCAGTGGTGTATCTCTAAACCAAAAACATTCTCCACGTATACAGTAATCAACTACAAACAGATCAATATATTGTTATGTTTAAGACACAAAATAAGCATTGGTACATCAGGACAGTGAGTGTTATATGGCTCTGGGCTCCCATTACTTGCAACATAAAGAGCCATTCAAAGTAGCAAATGAGAAGGCCATGCGATGGCTTTATAGAGGTGATGGCCCTCCATTGACCTGGGAAAAGAAATGGTGTTGGCTGCGTGTCTAGGGTGAGATGGCAGGTTGCTCTCAAATCCCATTCCAGAGGCAGGCACAAAGCTCCAGGCTGGCAATTTGCTGCAGCACTGAGGTGGTGCTGCAATGGAGGCATGATCCCAAGGACAAGATTAAACTGATAGCTCATCTGCTTTCTCGGGCAAGATCCCAGAGACCATTCGAACCCCATGGATTCCTGGTCCAATATTTATTCCTCGACATAAGCAGCAAGAATGGACTATCTGCCTTCTTACTTTAGTCATTATTACAAATGATGTACAACAAAGATTTCTGCAAAATAGTTGGGAGCCACTTTCTATGAACACCATGTCTACATTCGAGAAGTACTTAAATGACTAATATAACTTGGGTTACCCAGATGTAATGAAAGCTGCAATAGAAATAGAAGTCTATTTATATTGCCAAGGGCAGCTGAGAACTTTTTCATTTTAAACTGCTAGTTAATCCCACTAACCAAAGCAGGTACTACTTGGCAGCTTTGCTAAAGCCATTTCCAAGTTGCATGAAGATGTTGTATGCACACGCACTTTCTCTGTGATTAGTGTGCACTTTGCTTACCTGCTGAAAGTCATCTTCATCATCAGACAGTCCGTCAAAGAGGTATCCCCCTGAAACAGCAAGAAGGGAAGAGTTACAAATTAAACTCTTAATGGTAACATTGAATGAGTGGGCTTATTATGCATGTGTGCGGACTACAAGTCTGGATGCTGCCTTGCCTTAACAGATAACTGGAACAGGCAATGTTAGAAGCCTGGATTGAATCAATCTGTGCAGCCAGGTTTGAATTTTTTCCTGGGTTAACAAGATAATTTATGGCATGGAGCACAATGCTCTCTCCACGATGACCAAGTCCAATCTGATCTGCTTATCTCAATGTCAGAATAACCCGCACGCAAGAGAAGCCTCCAACTGGCAAATCAAACACAGTAAAACCACTTGGGTTCCAGCAACACATTTCTTTCCCCTTATTACAAACCTTCTGTTGCATCAGAATATGGAAACAAGTGCTGGAAACCTGCAGTAAAACAGAAATGAATCCAGACAAGCAGTAAGTTGAGTTAACACGTTTGTGACTGTTCTTCACCCAGCCTGCATGTCCAATGAAGATAGACACACAATGTTGGAGTAACTCAACGGGGCCGGCAGCATCGCTGGAGAGGAGGAATGGGTGATGTTTCCGGTTTCAGATTTCCAATGAAGGTTCATTGGTAAACTAGTAACTGTCCCTCCCATCTGCAGACTTTCATGTCCAGGAAAAAGGGCAACAAATGAAATGCCCATGACGGACCTTTTCTTACTGGTTGAACGCTTTGTGGTTTGTAAATCTTTAGGAATCTGCTTTCCCACTGCCCAAAGTGATTTTCAGCACCCACTTCACACTCTTTTGGTGACTTTGCCCTCGGCTCCAAAAAACTAGAAATCTCATTTTATTGGTGACAAGACATCTTGGAATGTCGTGCCATTTAAAATGCTATGCTCTATAAATACCACATTTTTAATTGTACAGATGCAATTCTTACCTGGCACTTCGCTGTATGAACTAGATGGAATATTCCTCGAGTTGCTGCCAGCAGTTGGAGGAGGGGTAGTGCCAGTCACAGAGTGTAGCACCAACACCATTGCATTGACTAGTGCAGGGTGTGAGGTGATTAACCTGCCAAGGAGATCATGTACACATTAAACTCAAAGCAGTAACGTGGTAGAGCAACTCTTCATTTCTTGAGTTTGTATGATGTGCAAAATCTCACACCAATGTCCCTTCAGTCAGTCTGGTCAGTGGTCTCCCGAGTTGCCAAGTAAAGAAATGAGGTGCCTCCTGTAACAGATCTTAATAAACTTGCGGTGGTGTGCGCTCCTCAATCTGGGACTTGGGTCCAAAGGCAAACTTTGGTTTGTACATGCAAGTTTGCATCTTTAAAGTGTAGGAAGGAACTGCAGACGCTGGTTTAAGCCGAAGATAGACACAAAAAGCTGGAGTGACTCAGCAGGATTTTGTCTGAAGTAGGGTCTCGACACAAAACGTCACCCATTCCTTCTCTCCAGAGATGCTGGCGGTCCCACTGAGTTACTCCAGCTTTTTGTGTCTTTTTGCATATTTACAGCACAGCAGACCGTTCCATCAAAAGCATCTCAATGAGGCTACGGCATCATCTATCATCAGAGATCTCTACCATTCAGGCCATGCCCTCTTCTCACTATCGGTTACCATTGCGTGTGCAGGAGGCAAAGAAGCCTGAAATCCCACACCACCAGATTCAGGAACAGCTACTATCAGGTTCTTGAACCAACCTATAAACCTTAATGGGTACACAAAAGACTGGAGAAACTCAGCGGGTGCAGCAGCACCTAAGGAGCGAAGGAGATAGACGACGTTTCGGGTCGAGACCCTTCTTCAGACTAGTTAGGGATCAGGGAAATGAGAGATATAGACGGTGATGTGGAGAGATAAAGAACAATGAATGAAAGATATGCAAAAAAGTATCGATGATAAAGGAAACAGGCCACTGTAAGCTGTTTATAGTGTGAAAATGAGAAGCTAGTGCGACTTGGGTGGGGGAGAGATAGAGAGAGAAGGAATGCCAGGGCCCGAGGGCTGAGGGAGAGGTGGGAAGGGGAGGAGACAGCCAGGGTTAACAGAATTGAGAAAATTCAATGCTTAAGCCCAGAGGATGCAGACTCCCCAAGTGGAATAAACCTTAATTCTACTTTGACAATGGACCACCCATCCCACCTCTCCCACTATTTCTAATTATGATCTTGCACTGTCTTGTTTTTTCTTGCAGTCTTATTCTATTACAAATTTGAAATATAATTATGATTTGTTTTGTGTTTATCCAAATCAATGTGGCAGTGATGCTGCTGCAAGCAGGATTCTCATTGTACCTGCACATCAAGTGATGCCATTTCCCCATGTATGCCAGAGGTAGGTCAATTGGTCAGTGTAAATTACCCCAAGTGTAGTGTGGAAAGGAACCGCAGATGCTGGCGTATACTGAAGATCGACACAAAGTGCTGGAGTAACTCAGCGGTCACGCAGCATCTCTGGAGAACAAGGATGGGTAACGTTTCGTGTCGGGACCCTTCTTCAGGTAACTGGAATGGGAACTCAGAGGAAAAGAAAACAACAGAACTTACGTGTCCAACAGGCTTGGATCAGTGAAGAGAACAAATAAATCTTTGTCTTGAAGTACACCTAGTACAGAAACAAAAATTAACAAGGATCAAATAAAACACACGGACTTGGTTTAAAGGGGTTTATATTGCTGTGGAACTGGTCTTCAGGGACCATCACCTGATGATAGCTTTATGGAGATTACTCATTCACTTACTAACACTAGTAATTGAATTAGTTACCCACTATTTCTAAGGCTTTCATATAGGAACAAAGATACAGTCTGTGGGATTGTACTGTGTTCAATCAGCTTGCCTCAGTCACGTTAACAAAAGGTGTTCTGCATGAAATACCATCCCTCTGGTTCTGAGAACCAATTCCCCAGGTATAGTAGACAATGAACATTATCTAAGATTACAACAGGATCTAGATCAATACGGAAAGGGGGGCAAGAATTGGTAGATGGAATAGATCGCAGAAAAGCACAGAGTGTTGCATTTTAGTAAGCCCAGGACAAACATGTCAATGGTTCCATGACAGGTACAATCCCTTTTGCACTGCAGGCCGTTTCAAAAGTGCTTCAAGAATCTGATGCACCACTCTGAAGCAAGACAGGGAGTTTACCCATACAGTATGGAAACAGGCCCCTTGGCCCAAGTCATCCATGTCAACAAGCATGTTTTATAACAGAGCTTCTGAAAGCTTTACTGCATGCAAACACTTGCCAATGCAACAACAGTGGATATACTTCAACTACAAAGTACAACTCACTATAACGTGAAGGTACTATCTCAATGCAAGATAGAAGTTGAAGTGATTGAGGTTACACACGCTGTGCAAATAAGAATACCAATATCCACAATAACACAGGGTGAAAATGTCAGCGATTCAGCGGAAATCCCCAAATTGCAGCTCATCTACAGAACATATGCAAACACAGACCAATATATTCTGGGTGCATGGTATCGGCATCAAAGGAACGAGGATGACAATCACACTTGGGAAAGTGGGAGGAAGACTACAAGAGAAATAAATGGGGACAAACACCAATCCTATATCTGCAGCAGCCTGGCCACAGTTATCACCCATCCTTACAGCCTTTGGAATCTGGTAGTGTAGTGTTTAGTTTAGAGATATAGCCTGTAAACAGGCCCTTCAGTCCACGGCGACCACCCTAGTTCAATGTTATCACATTTTCAAATGCACACTAGGGACAATTTAGAGGCCACAACCTACAAACACATACATTTTTGGGATGTGGGAGGAAAGTAGATCAACCAAAGTAAACACACAGTCACTGGGAGAATGTACAAACTCCACACAGACAGTACTCGAGGTCAGGATCGAACCCGGGTCTCTGGTGCTGTGAGGCGGTAGCTCTACAAGCTGTCCCACCCTTCAGTGCTGGCCTTTATGTTTGAAGAACCATGGTGCACGTAGTTACCCTGTTGGTAATTGATTTCATGGCACTGCACAAGGTGAAGGAACAAATTCAGATGCTGCATGACTTGAGGTGACAATAGTGCACGTGTTCTTTGAGCAACAGCTCTCAGCATTTCTACTTGTAAAGCACAATGAAGATAATCCAAACTCACCTAAAGCAATGGGGTCATTACTGAGTCCTGGGGTTGCAACAATAATCTGGTCCAGTGATTCTTTGTTGCTCAACATCTTATAAACCTGCAATGAATCGATAAAACTGTTTCAATAGTCATTGTTCCTTCAATTTTGTCTCCAGTGACTATTGCCTCAGTACAACTAAAGAACAGACTAACATTGTTAGAAACTTACAGTATCAGCTTTATTGAATTGATTAAAAGTTGCTGGGGGGGATTCCGAGAAACAGTATCTACATGCACTGAAAAGGCAAGGACTGATTACGAATAGTTAACTTGGCTTTGAGCCAGCATTAAACAGAGGCCCACACGAACCTGGCCACGTTCTCATTTCATTCCTGCCATCGGAAAGGTGGAAAAGGAGCCGGAAAACTGTAATGTCCCGTTTCAGGAGCAGCTTCTTCCCTACAATCAGATTATTAAACACTACAACCTCCAAATAAGTTCTGAGCTACATAGACCTGGATGTATTTATACTGAGGACTATGTTTACATATCTGTTGTGCTGTTATAAGTAACATTTTCTCTTGTAGTGTCTTAATCAGAACTCTACACTGTTCTGCAGGTGAGACCCAAGCAAAGTGTTATACAGATTTGGCATGATATATGCTTATCATTTGAACCACCTTATTTATCTATCCTTCAGGGATTTATGGACTTACCCTCCAGGGTCCATCTGTTCCTCTTCTCCTCTTGGAGTAACTCAGTGGGATAGGCAACATCTCTGGAGAGAAGGACTGGGGACCAAAGGGTCTCGACCCAAAACAACACCCATTGCTTTTCTCCAGAGATGCTGCATGTCCCACTGAGTTACTCCAGATTTTTGTGTCTATCTATGGTTTAAGCCAACGTTCCAATCGTACATCTTGCCTTCGAGTCTGAAGACAGCGGACAGAATGCCCTTTGATCTGCCAACGTCACTTACCGCATCCCTGTAGGCGGGGCTGGCATGCAGTGCAGCCTGGAGCACGCGGAACTCCCGTGCAGCCGCTGCCTGGTCCACGGGTTCTGCAATGGAGCAACGCGTCAATAATTTCCAGCGTGGGCAAGAACAAAACACACCAGCAAGCCTAAGGCTATAAGGCTATAAATTACTTTTGTAAAATAGCTGTATTTGCAGCACACTCTTCACCCCACTCACTTTCCCCCTTCCAACTATTCATCATAAGCCAGTTTTAACTAATAATAACTGCCAAATTAAGATTATATAATTTATCCACACAATTTAAAACTAAGCCCAGCACCACACCCCATCTAAGGCCCCATCCACAATGTTCCTGAGATAATTCGTCCAAGACAGCAAGTTTCTAGTTGGGATCTGATGAACGTCATCTGAACAATCCTTCTATAAGTTAGGGTACAGTCCCAATTTTCCAAGCAACCTCATTGCAGACATTAGATTTTTTACCCTACTATGCTGGGAACTATATTTTGCACTCTGGTATTTTTTGCTTCACTCTACCTGCTGTACTTGTGTTTGGCTTGATTGGATTCATGTATAGTATTATCTGAATTGATAGCACACAAACACAAAGGCCTTTCCCTGTATCCCGGTACATAAAATATTAATGAATCCAAACCTAGAATAGGCCCAGAACATTACCATTGCAACCCAAGGATTACATATTCCTGGTACACAAAATGCTGGAGAAACTCAGCGGGTGCAGCAGCATCTATGGAGCGAAGGAGATAGGCAACGTTTCGCACCGAAACCCTTCTTCAGACTGGGATATTACATATTCCTTGTGTGAAACTGTTCCCTTGATATATCTCAATATTTTAACCCAAGTTCCTGGAATTTACTGGTGACTGATTTTCCAGATTGGTTCCATCAATTGCCACTAACAATATTTAAAATAAATCCAACGGAAAAAACATCAACCTGAAATATTAAGTGTATTTCTCTCTGCACAGGTGCTGCCTTATCAGCTGAGTATTTCAGCATTTTGTGTTTTTATTTAAAATATTTTTGAATTAGAGACAAATGAGGCTAACAAAAAGACATGAATCTCTTCTTTCCCATTTTACAATAGCTCAACAAAAAGCATCGGGTGGCACAGTGGACGAATTGCTGCCTCACAGCACCAGATACACGGGTTCGATCCTGACTGCAGGTACTGTCTGTACAGAGTTTGCAGGTTCTCCCTGTGACCCCATGGGTTTTCTCCAAGTGCTGTCGTTTCCTCCCACATTCCAAAGATGTAGAAGTTTGTAGGTTAATTGGCCTCTGTAAATTGTCCTCTTGTGCAGGGTAAAACTAGTGTACGGGTGATCGCTGGTCGGCGCGGACATGGTGTGCCAAATGGCCTGTTCCCACATTGTATCTCTACATAAAATTCAAATAACACAGTGCAGAGATCTCCCCCGATATTTCTGTTCCACACAAACTTCCTTCATGCTCTTAACCTCTTCCGTGGTATATATTTTTTGCCCCTATCTCCCTCCTGTTGTTCAAGCTTCCCTTTCAAATCATGTATCAGGAGAGATACATGATTTTGAGCCATTCTGCGCTCAAACTATTGCCTGTAGCTTCAAGTTCATAGGGTCTGGGTGAGCCAGACCATTTGACTTTTGACTTTTCCAGTGGATTACCATTCTGATGATTTACACAACACGAGCAATGTTCCCAACCTGGTTTTTGCTCTGGCTCTGGCCATGACTTCTTCAGAACATGAATCGTGGAGCCTGCTTGAATCCCGTAGAAATCCAGCGTCTGCTCATCCTTCAGCTTCCGTCCGCAATATACCAGCTCTGCAACATCGGTCAACTCAGCTTGTCAATCTACAATTCACTCGCAACATGGACCAGTCCCTCCCAACCCTTGACCCCTTTCCCCCCACCCCTTACCTCGTCTTTCCCCCCCATTGCTTGATGCCTCCTTTCCCCCACACTGGCCTCTTACCCCACACTCCCCCCAGCTGACCCCCTATCTCCCAGTCAACCTACTCCCTGTCTCCTTGCTCCCCACCCCTTGGTCCCATATCATCCCCACATTTACCCCCTACTCCCTTGCCCCCCACCATCTCCTTAATCCCTGGCCCCTCTCCCCCATCCTACCTCCACCCGGGCACCCTAGCCCTTGCTCCCTGCTCCCATTAACCTATCCCCTTACCGCTTGGCTCCCTCCCACCCTGACCCCCTAATTACAACTCCAAACCCCGCCAGTCTCTGATATACCCTGACCCACTATCCCCCCCCCTCCCTTACCCATTTCCCTTCCCTCCTTTGCTCCTCTCCCCTCTCCCTCCCTCACACCCTTGCCCCTCTCCTCCCCACTACCCCGACCAGGCGCGCTTGCCCGCTACCTTGCCATCCAACCGCTTGTCATCTACCCCACCACTCTGACCCGTCTACCTTCACCCCCCCCCGCCCTCACCTTGGCTCCCCCCTCTCACCCTCCCTTGTCCCCTCTCCCTTGCCCTCCTTCACCACCTGCCCCCTCTTGCCCTCCCACTCTTCCCTCCTACCCCCTCCCTTGCCCCTCCCTCCCCCTCGCCCTCTCTCCCTCCCCCTTGCCCTCTCTCCCCCTCGCCCTCTCTTCCCCCCTCCTCCTCCTCTCCCTGCCATCTCCCCCCATCTCTCCCCCCCCCCCCCATCTCTCTCCCCCCCCCATCTCTCCCCCCTCCCCCATTTCCCCCCCCCCCCCCCGTGTTACCGATGAGCTCGGGCGCGGGCGCGGCGCCGGGCAGTTTGTCTGCGATCAGCTGCTTGAGGGCGGAGATGCGGAGGCCGCCGCCGCCGCCTCCACCACCACCACCGCCGGGCGGGGCCGGGGCCGGGGCCGGGACCGGGGGCTCCTCGGGCAGCGGCAGCAACACCCGCGGGGCCCACGGCCGCTCGGCCAGCTTCACCGCGATACTGTCCGCTCTCATGGCCGCCCCGTTGCTGGGCGACGCCGGCCGGAAATCAGCCTTCTGCCCCGTCACCGCACCGGAAATGACCACAGAACCGCCACAAAAATAACAGGTGAAAAATAGAAAATAACGAGCGAAAATAAACACCAGGGAAAGAAGGAGCCACGTGATAATTATCTGAAGAATTGGGATATCTGTTTTACTACTTTAGTTTTCACTGAAGTAGTCCTGGACTACAGATCCCAGAATGCACTGCGGCAGTTGCTTGAATTGACTGAACCGCCGGCGCAGAGGTCGTTGCAGTTACTCTCAGCCAGGCAGCCTGCCTCTGTGGGGAGCAGTGAACCAGGTGGGGTGGAAGATTGCAACCTTCACGTGGTCCACCCTGTTTCGACTAATGCAATCAACTCGACGTGCACAAACAGAAGATCAAATATCAGAATCAGAATCAGAATGCCTTTTATTGTCACTATACACATGTACAATGAGATTAAAAACTCCTCCTACTCAGTGCAAAACAAAAAAAAAACAAAAGAAAAAGGGGAGGGGAGGGGGGGGGGGGGATAATGTGTACAGTTTCTGCAGCGCTATATACATATCTATAAAAAGACAATGGATAAATAGAATGGATGATAGGATTCCTATATCCAGTATGAACAAATAGAACAAAGTTGTCCGACAACTTTAGGCCGTGCACGCCACACGAAAGAAGATGAAGAACCAGATCGGACACAAAGTGCTGGAGTAACACTGGGCGTCTGGCAGCATCTCTAGAGAACAAAGATCAGCATGAAGAAGGGTCTTGACCCGAAACGTCGCCTATTTCCTTTGCTCCATAGATGCTGCCTCACCTGCTGAGTTTCTCCAGCATTTTTGTCTACCTTTTATTTTTATTAATATGTTTTTGTTCGTCTTTTATTATTTTTATTTTAATCTTAAAATGAACGAATTTAAAATACCAAAGAGTAAAAGAATATTCAACTAAATAATCCTCCCCGACTGACGGCCACAATTAAAACATTAGTAAGTCATGAGGGCTATTTTAACAAAATACTGTACATTGTGAAGTATATCTGATTGAATTTTCTTGGATGCAGCCTTGTTAGATTACAGCTAACTTAATGTGCAATTCCAACATGAGAAGGTTCCCCACCCCTGTGCTGGAGTAACACTGGGTCTCTAGAGAACAAAGATCAGTGTGAAGAAGGGTCCTGATTCAAAACGTCACCCATTATCTCCAGATATGCTGTTTGTCCAGATTTTTGTGTCTATCTTCGGTGTAAACCAGCATCTGTAGGACTGATGGTTTAGCTTTACTCGGAGCTAGCCTGGATCCAGTGGACTGAATGGACACCTATGCTGGAACAATACTCTGACCATGAAATATATATATAGTAGCAAATATAGATGATACATAAATATATGAAGTCTTAACCAGACTTGTAAAGTCAAGTGTATTGTCATGTTAGATTCTTGCATTCCCAATGAACCCAGCATTAGAGTTTTCAAACTTTTATTCAAGCATGGAATCACAGCTACAATGAAAATCTTGCTTGCAGCAGCATCATAGACACACACTCAGACAAACACATAAATTGTACATGAAAAAACAAATTGAACAAGACGTTTTATTTTAAGTAGATAAAGGAGATTGGCTAAATTGTATTTATGTATAGTCGTGATCTGTTTGGATAACATGCAAAACAAAGCATTTCACAGTACCTCAGTACATGTGACAACAATAAACCTAACAGTACATACATTTAAAATACACCAGTGTGTGGCTCAGTCGTCCTAGCCCTGCCCGATCTCCCGGTTGTGAAACACTTCAACCCCCCCACCTCCCATTCTCACACTGACCTTTCTGTCCTAAGCCTCCTTCCTCCATTGTGAGTGTGAGGCCCAATGCAAAGTGGAGGAACAGCACCTCATATTTTGCTTGGGCAGCTTACACCCCAGCAATATGAACATTGACTTCTCCAACTTCAAGCAACCCTTGCTTTCCCTCTCTCCCCATCCCTCCACCTCCCTAGTTCTCCAACTAGTTTCACTGTCCTTCTGATTAATTTTACTGATTGTATGTCTCGTTATCACCTTCCCCATAGCCAACAATTAACCATTCTGCATCTCCTTATCATCATCTCCTTTTCTCCAGAGATTCTGTCTGATCCGCTCAGTTCCTCGAGCTTTTTGTATCTATCTTCAGTTTAAACTAGCATCTGCAATCCCTTCTGACACACCCAGCATCTACTTTGATCTGTTGTTTTCACAACTTGCCCTTCCTTATCTCTGTCTCTCTCTCTCCCCTGACTCTCAGTCTGAAGAAGCGTCTCAACCCAAAATGTCACCCATTCCTTCTCTCCAGAGATGCTGTCCAACCCACCGAGTTACTCCAGCTTGTTGTTAAAGAAGGAACTGCAGATGCTGGAGAATCGAGGGTACACAAAAGGCTGGAGAAACTCAGCGGGTGCAGCAGCATCTAAGGAGCGAAGGAGATAGGCGACGTTTTGGGCCGAAACCCTTCTTCAGACTGGTCAGGGATCAGGGAAACGAGAGATATAGACGGTGATGTGGAGAGATAAAGAACAATGAATGAAAGATATGCAAAAAAGCATCGATGATAAAGGAAACAGGCCATTGTAAGCTGTTTGTAGTGTGAAAATGAGAAGCTAGTGTGACTTGGGTGGGGGAGAGATAGAGAGAGAGAGGGAATGCCAGGGCCCGAGGGCTGAGGGAGAGGTGGGAAGGGGAGGAGGCAGCAAGGGTTAACAGAATTGAGAAAATTCAATGTTTAAGCCCAGAGGATGCAAACTCCCCAAGCGGAATATGAGGTGCTGTTCCTCCAACTTGTGGTGTTGCTCACTCTGGCCGTGGAGGAGGCCCAGGACCGAGAGGTCGGATACGGAATGGGAGGGGGAGTTGAAGTGCTGAGCCACCGGGAGATGGGTTGGTTATTGCGGATGGAGCGGAGGTGTTCGGCAAAACGATTGCCAAGCCTCCGCTTGGTCTCACCGATATAGATCAGCTGGCATTTGGAGCAACGGATGCAGTAGATGAGTTTGAAGGAGGTGCAGGTGAACCTCTGTTGGACCTGGAAGGACTGCTTGGGTCCCTGAAAGGAGTGGAGGGGGGAAGGTGAAGGGACAGCAGGAGTTACTCCAGCTTGTTGTGTCCATCCTCAGTTTAAACCAGCATCAGCAGTTCCTTCCTACAGTCCAGTGGAGTATCATAACCACCCCCCCCCCCCCCCCCACAATTAACAGTTGTACAGAAATAGTCTACTGAGCCAGCATCAAGATTCATGAGAGTTTATTGTCATGTGTCCCAGATAGGACAATGAAATTCTTTCTTGCTTCAGTACAACAGAATACTGTAGGCGTAAATAAATACAGAACAGATCAGTGTGTCCATATACCATTGAATATATATATATACACACATAAATAAGCATATAAAGTGCAATAGGCTCTTAAAGTTCAGATTTCTGCTTGAGTTGAGTTTAAGAGCCTGATGGCTGTGGGGAGGAGCTATACCTGAACCTGGATGTTACAGATTTCATGCTACTGTACCTTCTACCTGAAGGCAGCAGAGAGATGAGTGTGTGGCCAGGATGGTGTGGGTCCTTGATGATGCTGCCAGCCTTTTTGAGGCAGCGACTGCGGTAGATCCCCTCGATGGTAGGGAGGTCAGAGCCGATGATGGACTGGGCAGTGTTTACAATGTTTTGCAGTCTTTTTCAAAGTCAAAGTCAATTTTATTCGTCACATACACCCGCAGGTGCAGTGAAATAAATTTGCCAGCAGCCATACACTTAAAAAGAATACACAATACATGATAACATTTAACACAAACATCTACCACTGAACTTTATTCACTGTGGTGGTCCTCCTCCTTTGTTCACCCGTGGTCGGGGCCATAAACCCAAGAGGTAGCAGGCAAGCAAAAGCTTTTAGATAGACACAAAGTGCTGGGGTAACTCAGCGGGTCAGGCAGCATTTCTGGAGAGAAGGAGTGGGTGACGTTTTGTGTATACCCTTCTTCAGACAAAAGCAAAGCAAAAGGTTGCTTTAGGTTGAACAAGATAGGTCTTTATTCTTTGGAGCGCAGAAGGTTAAGGGGGAACTTGATAGAGGTCTTTACAATGATGAGAGGGATAGACAGAGTTGACATGGATAAGCTTTTTCCATTGAGAGTAGGGAAGATTCAAACAAGAGGACATGATTTGAGAATTAAGGGACAAAGGTTTAGGGGTAACATGAGGGGGAACTTCTTTACTCAGAGAGTGGTAGCCGTGTGGAATGAGCTTCCAGTGCAAGTGGTGGAGGCAGGTTCGATTTTATCATTTAAAAATAAATTGGATAGATATATGGACGTGAAGGGAATGGAGGGTTATGGTCTGAGTGCAGGTAGATGGGACTAGGTGAGAGTAAGTGTTTGGCACGAACCAGAAGGGCCGAGATGGTCTGTTTCCGTGCTGTAATTGTTATATGGTCATATGGTTATATAGGGAGGTTTCATGGCAGTCGGGTCATGACCCATGACCCATACTGTTGCTACGCTACGCCAAGTGGAGTACACGAGATGAACTGCAGGTTAGCACTTACCATTTTTCCCAGCGTAGCGGGCCCGTTAAACTTGTCAATTTTTGCGCTGTAAATAATTATGGAAATTGGGATAAGCGTGAGAGACATTTATCCAACTTCAGAATTTCAAAAGAGAGGAGAAATGACGGTAGATACAAGCGAGAGCCGAAGGGACAACAACAGCCAGAGTGCTTGGCGAACATTGGCCGTTTGCTCACTGCATTTCATCAACTAAGGCATTATTTGTGTTTTTTCTTGATTCCTTTAGCATCTAAAAAGTTTCAGAAGTGATAAATCTGGCTGTAAAATTTTAAAATCGCCCATGGTTCTCAAGTGGGTTTTTACATACAAAAAGAAAACGCCTCTGAAGCAAAATTTACAGCCAGATTTATCACTTCTGAGACTTTTTACATACCAAAGGAATCAAGAAAAACCAGAAATAATGCCTTAGTTGATGAAATGCAGTGAGTAAACGCGATAATTCCCAATATTTTCAATTTGGATATCTGCACGGCCAATGTTCGCCAAGCACTTTAGCTGTTATTGTCCCTTCAGCTCTCGCTTCTCTTTACCTTCATTTCGCTTCACCTTTGGAATTCTGAAGTTGGGTACGTGTCTCTCACGCTTACCCCGACTTCCACAATTTTTTACAGCGCAAAATTTCAACATTTTGGCAGTTTTTAACAGGTAGGAAAGTACGCGTTTCTTGCATTAATAACATATACCGGAAGTTACGGATGTCCTCCAGATGGATTGAGCGGCTCCATGCGTCAAGCCCTATGACCCAGGACCTTACGTGTGCCCCCCCTATATAGTAGGTATGTTACAAAACTTACCTTCAGCGGTGCTGCAGTTCTGTCACTGCCCGTGTGCGCGACTTTGGCGCCTTTGAGAGGGGGCGGGTTTAAAATGAGTTTTTTCCTCAGGCTACGCAAATCGATTTTGAACAGGCTGTTTAGTTGCTTAAGAAAAATCGCTTCGACTGCTGTTTTATTAAGTTTATTAAAATTAGCACTGGATAATTTAATAGCAGGAGTAAAATTAAAATCATCTTCTAATGCCGTCAACGGGACGGATCTCACGTACGGGACAAGGCAAGGTACACTGTTTATTTTTTCATATAAACTGGCTTCTTAGGAAGCCTGTAATCAAAATTTCACGTTGCAAAAAGGTGACTTAGGACCCATACGAACTGGCAGTATTTTTCCTGCCGATATGGGGTTTAAATTCACTGCAACCGCAACGTTCCAAACAATCGCATTCCACAAAATCCCACTCACAAGATGATTAAAATGGCCATTAATTTATGGGAATTAAACACTAAATTCCTTCCATTTGGCCTATAAATTCATGACAATAAGATTTAAAAATCATGTTATATTGTGAATTCTTGTGTGAATGTCATTTGGACACTTAAGCTTTTTAAAAATGTTAACCTTTTCTTAAGAAATGGATAGATGTTTAGATCTAGTAATTGAACTTTGCAATTAGCTACAATTGGGTAACTAACTAATTATATGCTTTAATTTCAGGTCATCCAAGTAAGATTGTTTCATATTTGTTTCAGAATGCTTCAATCTATAATAACTGAAAATTTAATTCAGTTCTCTTAATTTTTAAGAAAGTTATGGGCTTTTGACTGTCCTTGATCACAGCTTTTGTGTTAAGTCAATGGAAAAGCAATAGGGAACAAGATGCTAATTTCCGAGTATGAAAATGGCCATAATTTTTTTTAATACTGAAGATATGAAAGTGAATTAGGTGTCAAATTAAACTTATTTTTATGCTTTATCTGATGGGATAAATTGCAGACTTGATTTATAAAATATCAAAATTTTGTAACATTGCTATACTATGTTCTGTTGTGATGAAGCAAAGCAAGAATTTCATTGTCCTATCAGGGACACATGACAATAAACTCACTTGAACTTGAAGTGTTGGCATGAACTAGAAGGGCCGAGATGGCCTGTTTCCCTGCCTCAATTGTTATATGGTTATATATAGCAGGCAAGCAAACATTTTTAGATACTCAAAAAGCTGTAGTAGTAACTCAGCGGGTCAGGCAGCATCTCTGGAGAGAAGGATTTTTAAAAAAATTTCAAAATAGACTTTATTCATATAATAAATATATACAATACATGAACCGTGCGAAGAATTCATCCATCATTTTCGGAGGCTATACTAATTGTTCAATGCTGTTTATTTACATTTCTCAAATCTGTCCCCCACCCGTGCCGGAGTCGTAACTCAGTGGGTACACTAAAGGCCGGAGAAACTCAGCGGGTGCAGCAGCATCTAAGGAGCGAAGGAGATAGGCAACGTTTCGGGTCGAGACCCTTCTTCAGACTCAGTGGGTCAGGCAGCATCTCTGGAGAGGAGGATTTTTTTTTTGTAATTTCAAAATAGACTTTATTCAGGTAATAAATATATACAATACATGAGCAGAGTGACTGGACCGGGAAGCAAAGATTGGGAAGAGCATCGGCTCAATATCGAAGCCAGAAGCTTCAGATCCAAAGACCGGGAAGCAATGATTTGGGAAGAGCATCGGCTCAATATCGAAGCCAGAAGCTTCAGATCCAAAGACCGGGAAGCAAAGATTGGGAAGAGCATCAGCTCCATGTCGAAGCCAGAAGCTTCAGATCCAAAGACCGGGAAGCAATGATTTGGGAAGAGCATCGGCTCAATGTCGAAGCCAGAAGCTTCAGATCCAAAGACCGGGAAGCAATGATTTGGGAAGAGTATCGGCTCAATGTTGAAGCCAGAAGCTTCAGATCCAAAGACCGGGAAGCAATGATTTGGGAAGAGTATCGGCTCAATGTTGAAGCCAGAAGCTTCAGATCCAAAGACCGGGAAGCAAAGATTGGGAAGAGTATCGGCTCAATGTCGAAGCCAGAAGCTTCAGATCCAAAGACCGGGAAGCAAAGATTGGGAAGAGCATCGGCTCAATGTTGAAGCCAGAAGCTTCAGATCCAAAGACCGGGAAGCAATGATTTGGGAAGAGTATCGGCTCAATGTCGAAGCCAGAAGCTTCAGATCCAAAGACCGGGAAGCAAAGATTGGGAAGAGCATCGGCTCAATGTCGAAGCCAGAAGCTTCAGATCCAAAGACTGGTACAGACTCTGAAAGTGAGAGCCCAGATTCCCAAGGGGAAGGAAGCAAGGGAGCAGTAGGATGTGTCTGAAATGGATGGCGTGGGATAGTTTCATGCGGAGACCCTTCTTGAGACAAAAGCAAAAGCAAAAGCTTTCCACTGTACCTCAGTACACTTGACGATAATAAAGTAAGGCGGTGTTGCTCCACCCTCTTGCTGCACTGTGGTGGCCGTGGCCATGGCCATGGCGGGCGGGGAGGAGGCGGAGGGCCGGTGTTGCGCCGTGCTGGGCTGCACCAACAGCGGCGGCGGCCTGCGCGAGTGGCGGGCGGGCGAGTGCGAGCAACACAGGCCGCTGCTCCGGGCCGACTGCCCGTGCCTCGAACCCTTCTGCTTCTACGGCTTCCCGAGCGGCGCCGAGGAGCGGGGCCAGTGGCTGCAGGCGCTGCGGGGCCGCGGGCTGAGGCTGGAGGCCGGGGCCGGGGCCGCCGTCTGCTCGCTTCACCTGGAGGAAGGGGCGCTGCTCCTAGGCCTCGGCCTGCGCAAGAAGCCTGCTGCCGACCAAGTGGCGCCTCCGCCGGCTGCTCCAGCTCCAACAACCGTGGAGACGCGCTCGTCCCGGGCCCGCAAGCGGAGACACCCCGGCGGCCCGCGGCCTTGGCTGCCCCGGGAGCCCGCCGCTGCCGCCGCCGCCGCCGCCGCCCCTCGCTCCTGGGAGCAGGCGGCCGTCCAGGCCATCATGCGGCTCCGCTGCGCCTCCAGCCAGCGGGTCGCCCGGGCCCTCATCGCCTGCCTGAAGGGGGAGAACGACCACCTGCGGCAGCGGAGCCGCCAGCTGGAGGCGGCGCTCGGCACCACGGCCCGCCAGCTGGAGCGGCTCCAACGCGAGTGTCGCTGCCGCCACAGGCCGGGGGCCGAGGCCCGGCCGCCGCCGCTCCCGCTCCAAGCCGGGGACTCGCCTGAGATCGTGCCGAGCAGCGAGGTGACCGTGGGCTGAGGGCACTCACCTCAACACTGGATTCTCCACCGAAGCTTCTCTTCTGTTAATCAATTAATCGATTGATTGATTAATTAGAACAATAATTGATTTCTTTATTTCACTTCAAAGAACCCCGTTTCATCGTTCCCCAGTCTTCAGCGGAGAGGGACAGTTTCTGCATTAGACTGCAAAGATCCTCTATATAGCTCCTCTATAATCTTTGTTAGACAATGTTGTCTTGCGACTGACTAGATCATCTTCCAGAGAGAGCAGCAAAATTGGTGAATACATAGAAAATATGTGCAGGAATGGGCCATTGGAGCCAGCACCGTCATTCAACATGATCAATGAATAGAATGAATGAATAGCCTTTATTGATCATAGCTGATCATCCAGAATCAGTACCCCTTTTCTGCTTTCTCTCGAATAAGAGACTACAGTCCTTCTTCTGTTGACTGCAGATTTCAGGACAGTTGAAGGAGTCTTGCTGATCAGATTTCAGGACACTTTGCTGGACACTTGAAGGAGTCTTGCTGATCTGATGGACCATGTCGTGCTCAGCAGAACACTTGATGTACCACTCCTTTCGCCAGCAAGCAGTATCCTCCTGAGATTGGGTTCTTTGCTATGACTGAACCCTCTCGCTTCTATAAAAATGCCCGCCTGGCTTTGAGCAGGTGCTTTAAGATGTGTTTCTTTGAATGTTACCCCTTGATTAGTCTATGGTGAAATGCTGAACTATAAAAGGTCAGAATTATCAGTAACTTCCGACATCTGGGACACAAGCTGGGTTACATACATTCTGGGTCTGACTATGTCAGGTTAGTTTGTATTAGATAGGTGATTCTACTAAGGGGCGAGTAGGGTTTCAGTGTTGGCACGAGTTTATCACAATAATCAGTCCACTAGGAAAACAACACATTCTTATGTGGGATACTGGATGTCATGGAAAGATTGAATGTACAATCCTCAAATGTTATATTGTTTAAAAAAAGGGTGCTGTGCAATGTTGTTAGTTCAAACATGTTCTCTTGCAGTTCCACTATCAGTACCATTTATTGCTGGACATTTTAAAATTCAAATTATATTGTACCAACTGTGACTAAATTCAGTATCAAGAAACAAACTGCTGGAGGAACTCAGGGGGTCAGGCAGCATCTGCAGAAGGAAATGGATAGATGGTTCTGATTGGGACATTTCAGGTCAGAAACAACTGTTAATTTCCATCTACAGATGCCTGACTTGCTGAGTTCCTCCAGCACTTGTTATTTGCTCAAGATTGCAGTATCTGCAGTCTTTTGCATTCACTAAATTTAATTTACCAGGGAGTACCACTAGAAAAAAGCCTTTAACTCCTATCCAAATCCAAGTGCTGTAATGTAAATTTAAGCAATTGTACTTGTGTCTTGGGAGAGACGATAAATAATGTTCCAGTGCATCCATCACACCCCGAAGAAAAGATTGGTACCAAATCCACACCATTACTGCAGTATATCTTTCATGGTTCTGATTCTACCGTTACTCTGAAATCTTAGTAACAACACTAGCACATTTTGTGATGTACATTTTTGTGGCTTAGTGTATTGAAATCATGATACCCATGCACTGTAACACATTAGCAAAATGTTCTAACCAGACAGACTGGGAATTGTTCAGCTTTCCTCAAAATTTGACAAAGTGGGTTCTTGCAAATGTCAGATTTTCTTTCTCCTGTGCTGGTGTCTGCTGAGATTATTAATCGTGAGATAGTGGAATAATCTACATACAAGAAGTACAATTGAAATTCTTCAGTAAATAAAGTTGTAAAGCAAACTTTAGCAGTTTTGGGGAGGAATGTTTAAACTAGCTATCTGCTAAAGTTACTGTACAATAAGTTGTAAAATTCAGTTCAAATTATATTTTTTAAAGGTTTCTGCAGCAATGAGACCTCATTAAATGTGTGCTATAACTTTGTGTGTCAACCTCTATAAAATATCAGCACCTGAGTTTAGAGACAGAGCGTGGAAACAGGCCCTTTGGCCCAGCGAGTCGTCTGACTAGCGATCACCTGTTTACACCAGTGACCCTATAGCCTAGGAACAATTTAGAGGCCTATTAACCGACAATCTGTGCATCGTTGGGTTGTGAAGAAAACTGCAACACCCGACCCGGAGGAATCCCATGAGTTCACAGGGGGAACGTGCAAACTACAGGCGGCACCAGGGGTCTGGATCGAACCCAGGTCTTTGGCACTGTAAAAGTCCCTGTCCACTTAGGAAACCTGAACAGAAACCTCTGGAGACTTTGCGCCCTTACCCAAGGTTTCTGTGCGGTTCCCGGAAGTTTTTGTCAGTCTCACTAATGGTTGAAAGTGGTTTCCCTCTTCTTCTATGTTCTGGCGATTATTTCAAAAAATTGAAAAAACCTCCGGGAACCGCACGGAAACCTCCGGAAACCGCATGGAAACCTTGGGTGGGGCGCAAAGTCTCCAGAGGTTTCCGTTCAGTTTTTGTAAGTGGGACAGGGGCATAAGGCTGTAACTCTTACCAGCTGTGCTACTGTGCCGTCCCTCTTATGGAACTAGTTGTTTTGGGTTTTTTTAAACTCCCCCAGTCATGAGTGACTTTTTCAGGAAAATTCAATGCTTGCCAGGGGCAGAAGTGGGAGCCCAATGATCAAAACCAATTCAATAATTGCTTCCACAAGGAATGAACAGTATAAAATTCCAGGGAGCGGTCAATGTAGACTTCCTTGAGTGATGATGGGAAGAATCTGCATCATAGATATTTAAAAAAAACCTGCTCAAAGCTTTTTTGCAAACTTAAAAGGAGACAAGAGAACATGTAAATCAGCATGCAGCTGTCACTTTTTAATTAAAAAAAACCATTTACATGATTGTTACACAACTTGAGTACAAGAATCACACAATTAGCATTTCATCCATTTTGTTGCTCACGCACGCCTCCGTTTTCAGCTAACCACTCAAAAGCAGCAGTATATAGGTTCTGGAGTGGGCAGGGTACTGCAGAATTGGTACAATGGTTATTTAAATACAGTAGATCCAAACTAGGTTACATGTATCAGATATAGATACCGATGGCTTGCATTTTCACAGAGAAACAGTCTTGTCATCAGCAGTACACAATACAGAAAGCTATGTGCAGTCACTGGGTCAGTTGCTCAAAAGGTTTGATTGTTTATTTAAGACAGTTAGAAAAAGGCACCACTGAATTCTTCTCCTTCCCCATCTCCAAAGAAAAACCTCAAAGTTAATGGCAGCATTTGAAAGCAAGGCAATCGTCACTGCTTAGGAATGTACCATTGCAGTGAAACCCTGTGCATGCTAGAACAAAAAAGCTACAGAACCATTGTCTAGAATAGATGAGCAAGCAGACACCAGAACCATCGCTCTCTCTTGCCGCAGATGCTGCCATCACTTTGTGTATTTCTAGCATTTTCAGTTACTACGCAATACCAACATCTCGGGAGGCCTGAATTCATTTGCTTGAAAATATTCCCATCCTTATTTACAGCAGGGAACCAAGTGGTTAGTAAACAGAACCTGTCCTATTCGTTTGTAGGAATCAAATGTACAAATTTGGTGCCTAGCGGAGTTGTTTAATAAGGTCTTTCAATAAAAGAAACTAGATATTTCAAGATAGATAAATGGTAAAAAATGTAAACACTGGTATTTAGGCTAGTTTTGAAAACATTAATGCACTCTGGCATTCTGTACACCAAAAATATTGTTAGAGCCACAGTGTGCTCTCTGTCTAATACTGTTATCTATACAATCACTACAGTCAGGCACTTTCTCATCACTCTACCTGAGTTGCCACATTTCACCTCTTACAAATGCTCGCTCGCTCCCCTCCCCTCTACGGTTGGGATTGATGCAGGGAGAACAATCATGGCAAGTTTTGTTTATTTGGATAATACAATTTATGAAGGTCAGCGTGGACCGAGTGGGCCACAGCTACAAAGTACATCTCTGGCTCTGTTAGGAAGTCGTTCAGTAATTAAGCCTTACACCGTAGATAGGAGTAAACGGGGAAAAACTTGCCATTGTTTTAAGTTTATAAAGCTCTCTTTCAAAGACTGGAATGTCCAGTTAAAAACAGGACGTATCCAATTTATTAGCATTTACATGGAACCTTGTATTTGATGGTCTACTGGATTCATTCACAGGCTAATGTCTCGAGGGGTATACATGCATATTTTAATCAATTAGTCTATAAAATACCAATTATCCTGACAGCGACAAGGAACTGCAGACGCTGGAATCTTGAGTAATGTGCAAATCTGCTGGAGGAACTCAGCGGGTTAAGAAGCATCTCTGGAGGGAATGGACAGGTATTGCTTCAGGTCTGGATCCTTCTTCTGAGGCTAATTCTGAAGAAGGGACCCGATCAGAAACGTCACCGGCCCATTCCCTCCACAGATGCTGCCTGACCCGCTGAATTACTTTTGTGTTTTTATCAATTATCGTGATAGGATTTCCATTTCCAACACTCTTGGCAGAGAAAGATTGGAATTCAACAAGTGTGACTAAGCCTAACCTTGATCTTCCTTAGGTTGGTTCAAACAACCAACCTTGCCATTTGCACCTTTGCTTAAATAGAAATGAAGTTAAAATACACTAGAATTCCTAAAAAAACAGGTTTGATAAAACATTTGAATGGGTTATCTAATTCTAGTGGATTGGTGGAAAATCATTGCTACAGACAGTTGTAGAGGCCATCATTGGGTATTTTTAAAGTAGACCGACAGATTCTTGATTAATTAGGGTGTCAAAGGCTACGGAGAGAAGGCAGGAGAATGGGGAAAATAGATCGGCCATGATCCATCAGACTCGATGGGCTGAATGGCCTAATTCTGCTCCTATGTCTTATGGTCTAATTCAGGTACGATTGAAGTTGCACTGAAAGGCATGCCTCCAGTGCAGGAAGAACATGGCTTTAAAAGACGATGAATATATTTCTTTAGATTATTGTATTTTAGAAAAGCTTTTAGATAGAGGCAGTTAAACATGGGTGAATCTCACTTATGTAGGAACTGGTAACTTTCTTGAGGGAGTGTTCAGGGATGCAGCATTATTCTGACCTCACGATTCATCATCAGGAGTCATCCTCCATCCTATTTGACCTCCTTGTGGAGTTGGAAAGAAATTGTCAAGAACCCTAACTGCAAATGGTTACAAGCTCCGTCCTAATCAGTATTACTGGTGATAGAGGGCTGGGAATAATATTCACGAGTATAGTTTAGCTTAAAAATGCAGTGGGGAACCAGGTCCTTAGGGCCACCAGTTCATGAGCCGACCAGTGATCCCCTTACACAAGCACTATCCTGAACACTAGGGACAATTTCTACCGAAGCCAATTAACCAACAAACCTGTACGTCTTTGGAGTGTAGGAGGAAACCAGAGCACCCGGGGAAAACCCACACGGTCACAGAGCAAACGTACAAACTCCATACAGACAACATCAGTAGTCGGGATCAAACCCAGTTTCCGGCGCTGTAAGGGAGCAACTCTACCACTGCGCCACCGGGCCACCCTAATTAAAATAATTTGACAATCAGAACGTTTCACAGCACTAATTATATTTCAAAAGTATAATAATTACTGTTACAATGCAGAAATGTGGCAGTCAGATTAGTACGGCAAAATTCCACAATCAGGAATGTTGAACTACTTAAAAATGGAATACAATATGCCGGGTGGCTTGCAATAATAAAATGTAGCATCTGGCAGGTTGAAGTTCACCTGTGTTACTTTAAAAAGGAAGTTGCAATGCACGAGGGATGTGAAAGTAACAAACCCGCACACATTCCCAACAGCATCTGCTTCATCTGCACTTGGCTGTTCGCGGAGTGAGACAATAAACTCATTGAAACGATACACGTATCTAGACATGGACCAAAATTCCTTCTGTTGCCATTTTAATGGAGACTTTGACCTATTTTATAATTGGGACCAAAGGAATTTCATGGAACATGTGCAGTTATAGTTGCAGAATCTTTGTACATGGGCTCAACTCTTCATGGTCATCAACTAAACGGAAACACAATTCAACACCAGGTTTAGACACTTTACTGACAGTTTACTATTTTATATGAAAATAAATAGTAGGCTATCCCATGTGGGGTATCAAAGATTACAATAGAAGGTAGGAGAATGGGGTTGAGAGGGAAAAATAGATGTGTCGTGATTGAATGGCGGAAGAGATCAATGGCTATATAGCCAAATTCTCCTGCAATCACAATGGCAAAGCATGAGGACTCCGAACAATCTGCACGGCAAATGATGGCAATGGAAGATGATTGGTCTTGGAGCCTGATCATTTTGGCTTGAGGATATCACAGTAGGGTTTTCTCAGTGCAGTAGCCCAGGCTGCTTCAACAATCATCACCTTGCATGAAATTGCATTGGGAATGTTTGCTGGATTTTTATTCACCTCCATTCTGAACTCAGAAAATAAAATGGTCCTTGCCTGCACGCCACAAGACATGGACAAAACTGGGCATGAGTTTATGAGTGGCAGTTGTGGCACAAAAATACCACGGTCATCTGCAAAGGAGAGAATCTAAGTATAACCCTTTGACATTCACCAATGCCCCTTACCACCACCACCACTCCACAGTAATCAACTCTCTCAGGGCATTAGAATGGGGTTGAGAGGGAAAAATAGATCAGCCATGATCAAATGATGGAATAGACTTGATGGGCCAAATGGCCTAATTCTACTTTGTGGTCCAGAATTGACAAGAAACCTAAATGGACCAGCAAGATATATATTGGCTGCACAGTAGGTCAGATGGTGGTATTCCAAGGGAAGGGACTCTCTCCATAAATCATTAAGGCCTGGATGAACGTAGCTCCAACACCAACGTAGGTTGGCACAGTGGAGACAAAACCTCACACCTTGCCGACATACTTGTCAACTTCCAAACGTTCATTCTCTCCACTGATGCTGCAATCCGCTCCCGCCACTCGCCCAGTGTTCTTCCTTTACAGCTGGGATAAAGGCAGCTAGTGCAATGGTATGCCACCTACACAGTTCCTTTCCATGTCATACACCCTGATCTTCTGAGGACACATGTTGATCCTTCACCATCATGAAGTAAAAATCCTGGAACACCATCTAACAGCAAAATGGTGGCTTCACCACACCACAGCAGTGGTTCAAAAAGGAAACTCATCATTATCTTCCCTAGGGCAATTAGCAGTGGGCAACAAATGCTCGTCTGATCTGCAACATACACATTCCATTTAAGACAACAACAAAAAAAAGCTCAGCAGTAAACTGCTTAAATAAATGTCTCGATCAGTTTCTGCACTGTAATACTGAGTTTCTTCAAGTGTTAATATATTAAAATACTTCTTCCCTTAATCCACATAATAATAAAAAATATATATTGGTAAGGAAATTCTCTCCCTCCTCCCAAAATACAGAAACACCTTATAAACAGTGTAAGCTTATAAGGGGGAGAAACTGTGAAATTCATTTGAGACCAATTGTTCCCTCAGTCCATAATTTGCTGTGCGCTGGTCTAACATTTTCACTGACACATTCGTGTGAGAGTTAACTCCACTGAAAAGTTCCCAACATCATTTCAAAGATGTTGCCAACAACAATCAGGCCTTTTAATTTTCCATTCATATAACTGGATATCACACTCACCAAGACGCCTCCAAACATTAAATATACAAGCAGAAAGGTGCACTGTAAGAATGCCAGTGCGTTCTCAATAAACATTTGTTCAATGATGTTAAAGGTTAATTTAAGTATATTTTAACTGCATTAAAGTAAACAGGTGCAGTCAGGAGCTGTAAAATTCAATATAAAAATTCTACCTGCTGAGTTTTATTATGTTCGACTAAGGTTTGATGCATCTATAGTAAGCCACTGCAAATAAAAGCAGTTTGGAAATTTGTCTAATTGCTAACAGCGCAGTCTTGATCATCAACGTCCCTTTTTAGTAACTCCATCCTCTACCCTGACTTACCTGTCACTATTCAGCCTGCTTCAGTAGAAAGATTAACCAAGGACAATGTTCGAGAGGGCTCCAAGATTTCCACGATTACAATCTATGAAATTCCTTAACGGGGTACCAAAAAAATCCCACTCACATAACACTCAAGCAGACTTTTCTCCCTTTCATACAGCAGCCTTGCCAAGAATTAATGAATTAAGATTGAACTTATTTTTGACAATCTCTTATTGTGCAACTGACCCATTAATGCTTTTGTAGCAAAGTGGCTGTAGTTTTTTTTTTCAAGGCATGATATAGGTAAACACACAAATTGTCATAGCTTCAAGAACAAATATCCGAGAATCCATTTTAAGAGCAAGTTGCAACTTGCTTATGTGCCAAGGGGGGAAAAAAAAACAAGCATTTGTTGCTTATCAGAGGCATCACCTTTCAAAACGTAGAAATCTATTACATACACTTTAAATACTGCCATTTACAAAGTTGGAACATTTACAAAAAATTGCACATAAATCCAAATTTGGTGGGGGAGGGGGTGGGGGTGGGAATCAAGCAGCAGTTACACAGGTTACTGGAGCTGGAGAAGCTTCACAATATGACCGAGGGAATCGACTGAAGCAAAGGCCAAATACTGACAGCAGAGCCAGACCTCGAGGCTGACACTGCTTTCAGTGTCTATGGCCTTCTCTGCAAACTTGATCATAAGTAGTGTCCGTTTTAGGTCCAGCCAGTTTTGCAAAATGCTGTTTCTGTCTGCAATGCCGCTGCACGATTTGAGTGTCTGAACCAGGTCATCTCTTGGTCCCCAGAGGAGGCACTGCAAGTAGACTTTGGCGTCTGAAATAAGGATGCGTTCCGAGGGGTTGGGGTGCAGAAGGAGACCTGCCAGCTGCTGAAGACCCTGGGAGTAGACAGAGCGCTTAGGGATGGCCGGGAGGTCTATTCTCGTGTATTCCTTCTCTTTCAGTTCTGGGTTTTCTTCGAACGGGTTGGGTAGATGCAGCATCTCATAAATGAGGATTCCTGTTTGAAACTCGTCGCACTTTTTGTACTGGGTGATGGTGATGATCTCGGGCGCGAGTCGTGACTGATCCCTCAGGACTTCCAGATCTACCACCTGGCTTTTCTGCTTGGCCTGGGAGAAGTTACTGATGATAAGCCTCGGCAATTCTGTGCTGGCAATGGCATTTTCGGATTCACAGTTTCCCAGGGCTTCCTGCCCACATCTCACCAGGAGCAAATTCTCCAGTCGTAGGTCACAGTGCGTAACGTGATGCGGCTTTAAGTGATTGAGGCCCGCGCAGAGTTGGAGCAGTAACAAGCACACCTGCCGCTCATAGATGTCTGGGTTCCTCGAGTGCCGAGGAGCGGATTCACACACAAAGTCAGCAACAGTTCGGTACGGAACCTCTCGAGTAATGACCACCACACGACTTCTGTGTTTGCTGGAAGCTCCCTTGGCATTGGAGCTGTTCCTGGTATCCTTTGAAACTTCTGACCTATCTTCATCATCTTCTAACACTGGGGCATTGGGGTCCTCCCAGGGAAGCATGCGGACTGGTACCTCGGCTAGGAAGTGCCCACAGTCCTGCTGGATGTTGAAGTGCACAGCAAGGCTTTGCCTCACTGCTAGGCTGTGGTAATAGAGCTGCTGCGAAGCTTTGGCTTGACTTTTACATATCTGGAAAAGAGAAAATGGAAGTAAAAATCTGTGGCACTGGGCAAGATACCATTCTTGGTGAGTGTTTGGAGCCTCCACATAAAGTCTCCCTGGCATGTTCACATATTCAACACTAGATAGAGCATCATACTCTTCAGAGTAACCAAGCTGTACAATAATAACTTGTATCAAGCAAGAATTGCACAGAATATAAACAAAGAAACAAGGATTTAATTCCAGCATTTTTTTTGTAATATACGTCTCCTTTTTATCTCCCTTTCCTTTTATCTCCCCTATTCCTTTCCTTTACCCAAGATCCAAGTTTAGAAGGATGAGGGGGGATCTTATAGAAACATATACAATTATAAAAGGACTGGACAAGTTAGATGCAGGAAAAAATATTCCCAATGTTGGGCGAATCCAGAACCAGGGGCCACAGTCTTAGAATAAAGGGGAGGCCATTTAAGACTGAGGTGAGAAAATACTTTTTCCACCCAGAGAGTTGTGAATTTGTGGAATTCCCTGCCACAGAGGGCAGTGGGGGCCAAATCACTGGATGGATTTAAGAGAGAGTTATATAGAGTTCTAGGTGCTCGTGGAATCAAGGGGTATGGGGAGAAGGCAGGCACGGGTTATTGATTGGGATCAATCAGCCATGATCACAATGAATGGCGGTGCTGGCTCGAAGGACCGAATGGCCTCCTCCTGCACCTATTTTCTATGTTTCTATCTACTGAACTCCATTGATCCACCAGCTCAACATCTCCCGTGGGCAGCATTTAACCACTCTGTGGGTAAGTTACTTTATTTAGTTTATTAGTTGCTATATTATATTCATGCCCGAGACGGCACAGAATGCTGGAGTAGTTCAGCGGGTCAGGCTGAATCTCGGGAGAAAATGGATATACGACGTTTCTGGCCGGGTCCTTCTTCGGACTGGGAAGAAGGGCGCTGACCCGAAATGTCACCGATCCACGTTCTCCTGAGATGCCGTCTCACCCGCCGAACTACTCCAGCACTCTGTCTCTTCTTTTGTAAACCAGCATCTGCAGTTCCTTGTTTCTACATTCTTTTCATTAGCACCCCTCGGTTGATATTCACTCTCAAGCTACAAATTTCCATTTGTAATAAAGTCCATGATGAGGCTTTACAGTTCTGAGAAAAATTGCCACTAAACCTTCAATGCCTCCTCTCCTCTCCAAGAACACACACACTTTCTAACGATTCACTGGAAATACAGATGCTGGAATCTGGAGCAAAATATAAACTTGGTAGGTTGGGCAGCATCTGTTGACAGAATGGATAGACATTCTTCGAACTCAGGGACCCTTCTTCTGACCAACTGTGGTGGCAGGAAGGGGGTGGAGCGGAGAGAAAGCTGGAAGAGAGAGCTAGGGGTGGGACAAAGCTTGGCAAGTTGAAGGTGAATACCAGTGAGGGGATTCAGTGGGCATTAGTCAAGCATGTGTGAACTTCACCCAGATAGTAGCCATGGTCAGGCTCGAGCCTGGGTCTTGAGCTAGTAAGCAATCACACTCACTACCGGACCACTTGTTGCCCTCACAAGAACACAGGAGTAGGTAACCAAGCCCCTCCAGCCTACCCCACCATTCAATATGATCATAGCTGATCCACATTAATGTCAACTCCTTTTGTGCTACTTCCCCATAGCTCTCCAGATCTTTCAAATATTTCATCGGTCTCTACTTTAAGTATTTCTAATCATTTAGGATCACCCTCTGGTCAATAAATTCCAGAGATTCACTGACCTCAGAGAAGAAATGTCCAGGTATCTATGGTGCCTTGTTCTCGGCCATCCTGCTAGTAAAAACTATTGAATCTATGAGGAGTAGGTCTATTCCGTGGGAAGTGACCATATTTCACACAATCTAAACAATCTAATGGGCAACACGGTGGCGCAGCGGTAGAGTTGCTGCCTTAAGCGCCGGAGACCTGGGTTTGATCCCAACTGCAGTTGCGGTCTGTACTTAGTTTGTACGCTCTCCCCGTGACCGCGTGGGTTTTCTCCGTGATCTTCAGTTTCCTCCCACTCTCCAAAGATGTACAGGTTTGTAGGTTAATTGGTTTGGTGTAAATGTAAATTATTTCTAGTGTGTGTAGGATAGTCTTAATGTTGGGGATCTTTGGTCAGTGCGGATTCGGTGGGCTGAGGGGTTTGTTTCCGCGCTGCATCTCTAAACTGAACTAAACAGCAATACAACCCTTCTCTCTGCTTTCTTAACATGATGCAATAAAAATAACCTGCGTTTTTATGTTTCTAACAAGATGGGATACAAACGGCGATATTGATCTGTGGGCCATAACTGAAGCGGTCTCACAGCAGGCAGGTATCATACGAGGCTGGCCAGTTGTGCTGTAAGTTACCAACTGTAATATTAACTCAGTTTTTCTCTCTTCTATTTTGTCTAATCTCCTGCAGACTTCCTACACCTCTGACCTGCAGCACAGATTTTACGTGTTCCTTTGTTTTCAAGAGTCAAGACTCAAGTGTGTCATTATCATGTTGTCCAAAGTTCTTGCTTGCTGTAGCTTAACTGGTATTGCAGTGAATGCAATAACACAAAGATAATAGATAACGATCAAAAATAAAATAAAGTTCTTACACCTACTGTCATCTTTAATCTATGAACCTAATAGCTTCATCAGCAACACCAGGTCTTACGGACTCGCCCCATGAGCATTATTCCATTCACCTATCCATCCCTCCCCTATCCTTGTAAAAACAAGGAACTGCAGATGCTGATTTATACCAAAGAAAGACACAAAATGCTGGAGTAACTCAGCAGGTCTGGCAGCATCTCTGGAGAACATGGATAAATGATATTTCGGGCTGGGACTGTTGTTCAGTCAGACCCGAAATGTCTCCTATCCAGATATAAGTCTCCAGAGATACTGCCTGACCCACTGAGCTACCCCAGTATTTTGTCTCTTCCTCCCCTATCCTTTATGGAAATGCAAACTAACTTGTCTTCCCTCTTTCCATTTTTGATGAAGGGTCTTTGACCTGAAACTTTATTTTGCCATGGATGTTGCCTTGTACCTGCTGAATGCTTTCAGCAGTTTTCAGGTTTCAAGCACCTGCAGTCAGTTGGCCTCGGGCAGGGCTTAATACAGCCCTCAAAGCTTTTCTGTGGGTAAAGATGCCTGGGTGATGTAGAGCGTCAAACATTCAGCTGGCTATCAGCTCCGTGGAGAAAGGCTGTCCCTGGAAACCTGCTGCAGATAAAAAGTAGTCTCCACGTCTTGGAGCCTAATGACCTTGGGCGGATCACCAGTTTGCTGAAGGTCTAGCTCATACTTTTCAATGTTTGGGTTGAAATGCTTAACACTTCGGGGTGAAGACATGAGATGTCCACAAAATGACCAGGCAACATGGTGTAGGAATAAACCATCGCCAAAGTACGGCTGCAGATGGCTGTGAAGATCAGGTCTTGGGTATTTTTAAAGCAGAGATTAATAGATTCTTGATTGGTTAGGGTGTCAAAGATTACAGAGAGAAGGCAGGAGAATGGGACTGAGAGGGAAAAATAGATCAGCCATGATTGAAATGTGGAGTGGTCTCGATGGACTGAACGGCATAATTCTGCTCGGCCTAATTATGGTCAAAGTAAAATAGGCAAGAACATGAGAGACTAAGGACTTAAAACAACCCAGGGTAAATATCCGAATAGACATGCCAAATACAATGATCAAATTACAACTAACAAAGCTAAATTTTTGCTCTTTTATGTGCAGGCTCCTATTCAAAGACATATCCTGTTAATTAGATGTCAGAATTTTAATTATTCAAAAAGCATATGAATTATCAAGAAATATTCAGAGACAGGAAAAGTGAAATTCTTTAAAATGCATGTTTGATCTGAAATGGCTACATTCCCAGAGGGATTCAACAAACCTCTGACCTTTTTTTTCTTATCCATATAACGATTCAACGGGAAGTCTCATATATCACTAATTACATAAATGCTGGTAGCTCGTTGGACATTCCCAAACATAATTACTGCAGTAATACTTAAAATCCTCCATGCTAACATGGTCCAGTCTCCTCACAGTGAGATCAGTATTAAATCCTGATGGTGCCTTGATCTCCGGGAGTGGTGAGATAAAGGCCTATAATCATGTTTAGATTACTGAGATAACTTACATAATGTAACTGTAGCAAAAGAGACTCAATGGGCGTGCAAAGCATTTTACTGATTATACATGCCTCTGTTGGATTAAAGTTTGATTTTGCCGGCTCAGAACCTCTCTAAATTCTGAAGCTGGCTTGATGTTCATTCTTCTGTTCATTCAAGAACCATTGTGTTTACAGAGCACAAGGTTATAAAGCACTTTTGAGAAAGGAAGTGACAGAATAACGATGATAGCTATCGCACCACATTTGTCAGACCAGGCAAGGACAGGAGATATTAGTGAAACCAGTCAGGGTTTATAACATTCCAACATGACAATGGTCACCATTCCTGATACCAGCTATTCTATTCCAGACTGTTCAATTAATTGGATTCCATTTCCCTTGCTTAACCAGTGATAGCTTAGTTTGGTTTCGAGAGAGTGTGGAAACAGGCCCCTCGGCCGACCGAGACCAGACCGACCATCGACCACCCATACACTCGTTCTATGTTATCCCACTTTTCACATCCTACACACTGGGGACAATTTACAGAAGCCAATCAACCTACAAACCTGCACATTTTGGGGATGTGGGGCACCTGGAGAAAACCTACGCAGTCACAGGGAGAACGTACAAATTCCACACAGACATCAGTCACCCATAGTCAGGATTGAACCTGGATTTTTGGCTCTGTGAGGCAGCAACATTACCACTGCACCACCCTACATTGGCTAACATCTCCAGTTCATTACACCAGTGATTTAATCACAAGGGTACTGTTTATCCCCCACCGTGGTGATTATAAATGTATGGTTACGGACTGCGCACAAACAGCACTAGAAATAAGCAAAGCAGTTCCAATGCTTACAATTTATGCTTGCACAAGCCTCCACTTATGCTTACAAATCTAAACATTTCAGTGTAATCCTTTTCAGCTTCTAATCCTTTTCATCTTATTTGCGTATTAATATTCTTCCTAATAAACCTATGCTATTTACCTCATTCTAGAATTCTGCAATTCTATCCCATTTACCATGAATCCTCCATGATGTCATTTGCAAGGACATTTGGGTGACATTTTGATACAAGTGAGGCGAGCATCATTGGCATGGCTTACCTTGATTGCGTATTTGTTATGGAGGTCCTTAGCATAGGATGCTGTGTAGTAAATTGCATCACCTGCCTCACAGCAAGGTTTATCACTCGTCAGTCTGAAGTCTGACCAGTTGTCCAATCCAAAGCGAAGCTGGTTCTTTTGACCCTCCATGAACCGGTCCTCACATTTCACGGCCAATTTCCTCAGAGAGTCGGTGTGGAGATTTCGAATCTTCAGCACCACTTCTTCTTTGTTCTCTATCCCTTTGTAGAGTGCATGCCTTTGTGGCTTCTGTATGCTTTTACTAGATCTTTGAGGCAAGCGATTTTTCTCAGATAATGAATCCAAGCTGTTTGAGCATCGCTCCTTACTGGTGCTCATGGCAAGGCTACAAATGCTATTGACTGTTGACGATGTGCTTGCTTTCGCAGCTGACTTGCCCACTGCTCTGTCCAGCGAATCCCCAGACTCATTGTCACATATCCTGGCATCGGAGCTAATTGACGAACAAGCACTTGATACATCCCAGTTTGCATCCCCAAGATATTCTACGTCATACAGTGGGTTTGCTAAATTTACATTGTACCCAGAATTCTTCACTTCTATCATTTTGTGGGCGTAGTCTTTTGACGCTGGATCAGTGTTTGCTCGGATTATGGTCTTCTTTGGAAGAGGGGGTGGTGTTGGCTGTGTCTCGGGCATACTTTCCTGTTCGATCGATCCCCCAAATGCAATGGCATCGTCAGAAGCTCCTTTCACTTGCCGCGGCTGCTTCAGCGGTATCATGTTAGCCCGCGATTGTCCTGTTCAATCACAAAGAAAAAGATTTAGAATAACACGGTTAGATGATACAATGACATCAATGCTTTGCAAAAAGTGCACTTGCATTCAATAATTTCTACGTACTAACTTCCAATATATTAGAAAACATAGAACATAGAAAAATAGGCGCAGGAGTCCATTCAGCCCTTCGAGCCAGCACCGCCATTCAATATGATCATGACTGATCATCTAAAATCTGTACCCCGTTCCTGCTTTTCCCCCATATCCCTCGATTCCTTCAGCCATAAGAGCTAAATCTAACTCTCTCTTGAAATTAGGGGGAAAAAACCATAGCGTTTAGATCTTTAGCCAAGACGACAAGCTAGAATTCTGATAAACAAATAACATAAATGGAATGCACTGGAGCAACATTGCAGTCACGGATGCTTATCCTGCTATGAATACAAAATCTTGTACAGTTCAGATTTACACACAGTCCTATCAATTCATATATCAGCACCAAGGAAGTGGCACAACTTACAGTTAAAGCTTCACACAGGCAGACTCTTTGGCACATCAGCTGCAGTCTAAAACATTCTTCAATTTTATTTGGGCTTATCTGAGTATTTCTCAACCCTCCTCTCTGTTGGTGGTCATTTGATGCTTCTGCAATGCAGTGAGTAGTTTAAAAAAAAAAATAGGATAAGCAACAAATGCTTGCTGCTAGGGACTAGTTCCAGAAATTATCTCGGAGGAGCAATTTTAGATTTTGCTGTGATCACAAATTTGAAAATTATTGGATTACAGATTTATGGACGGCATGTAAATGTTTAGTTTCAGAGGCAGTTAATAAATTGCTTACGTATCAATGACGGATTTGTGGTATCGGGTATGAATCAGGTTCGATAATAAGGCGATTGTAAAAAAGGTTTTAAGAGTATAGGCTGACCAGGGATGAAGAGTCAGGAAGAGCGGAGGGATTAAGGAAGTGTTGAAAGCAACAAGAATAATTTAATGCTAGCGCTGCACCCAAATATCAAAGCTCTGCGCAGGCTTCAAATGGAGAGCAAAGCTTTGCAAAGGAAAAATAAAATCTACATATTCAAGTGAATTTAAGAGAAAGATATTTCTGAAAATCTTAATTTAAGAACCCAATGCTCCAATGTACTTGGGTTTAATGTGTTTACATTCAATTGTCAGATGTTTTTCACTGCATATTTTAGATGTAATATTTAATTCTGATGTAAAATATTAGTGCTCAACATATCTCCCAACCGCTCCAGGAACCAGTCTTTAGTGAAGAGAGACACTCATATTCAATGTTGCTCTTGACAACAATAATAATTGGCTAGTGATAGTCAGTATTAACACGTCCTACAGCATTCCCACATAATCTATTATACATGGCAGTACAACACATTTTCTTTACAGCAAGCAACAAGATGCGACTGGATACAATACTACAGTAATGATCTCACGATGCAGGTTTAGAGACAAACTATCTTCAATAATGATACAGTACTTCCATCAACAAAATTGTTAAATTCAAACATCAGCTAAGTTAACTTTCCAGTGAAAAATAGATATCTAAATACAATATACAAGTTTTATAAAATATACCACTCACTGACTGTGATATAACTGGAACAGGTTTCAGCTGAGCTCTTTCTAACAACAGCCGTCACAACCAAAGAAAATTCATGATTTAGGGCATTTTTCCCTGGAGGGTAAGAGGCTGAATGGCGAACTTTATAGAGGTCTATAAAATCATAAGGGATCTACAGAAAGTGCATGGTTAGTCTTTTTTTTCCCAATGGCAGGAGAATTCAGAACTAGAGGGCACAGATTTAAGGGGCAACGTCTTCCACACAGAGGGTGGTGGGTATGCAGAGCTATCAGAGAAAGTGGTAGAGGTGGGTTCAAAAATGTTTAAGACGTATCTAGACAGGAGCATGGATAGGAATGTTTTAAAGGATTATGGGCCAACTGGAGGCAAATATGACTAGCTCAGATGGGCCACTTGGTTGGCATAGATGAGTTGGTCCAAATGCTTTATAACTCTATGACTCTATTAAGCTTCCCTGTAATGGTTCCAGCCTAATTTTTTTTCGTCCCAATTTTGAGTATTCCTTTCTAAATGAGCCCTTACTTTTCTAATCGATATCTCAGATTATTAGGGAGAATTAATCAAGAATCTCTATCACTTGTAACTCCAGGTCGCAGATTACGAGATTCCAGATCCTCAGTGTCTTCCCTTGGTTGAAATGCTTGAATCTAATGGGCCTGCCCCACTTACGCGACTTTTTCGACGACTGCCGGCACCCGTCATAGGTCGTTGCAGGTCGCCAAAATTTTTCAACATGTTGAAAATCCAGCGGCGACCAGAACAAGGTACGACCCATGTCGCCGGGGTGTCGCCTGTATGGTCGTGAGTAGTCTCCTCAGTCGCCCAAACAGTCGGGGCGTCTCATGTTGAATATTTTCGGCGACGACCTATGACGGATACCGGCAGTCGCTGAAAAAGTTGCGTAAGTGGGACAGGCCCATAAGAATGGCACCTGTACAAAGCACTAGAGAGTTAAATCAGTTCCCCATCTCAAACCCTGATTTATCCCTTGAATTTCATCCTCTGCCCTAATTAATTTGACTGCCCTTGCTGGTCTCATTACTCGGCATTGATCTACTTTAAATGTCCAATCCAGCCAGACTATTTTGTTTTATCTGTAACAATCCCACCATCACAATACATCAGCAAGGATGGTCTTTTTTTCTGTCCCTCATTCCAATTAAGTTAACGTATGCTGGATAAAGTAGAGTTCAATAATAGCCCTTTGCTGTGTTTGTCCATTCATAAATCGATTTTTCTTTCTCCATTTGGGTAACTTCAAGTGCTCTCCATCCAAGTGCATTAAAAAGATTAGTGTAGATTACATAGTTGCCTTGTGGCCTAATAAATACACACAAAGGTTGTGATGGACTGCATTAAGAATTGTAATTTAAAATGTTATAATTTGTTTGGGCAGGTACGGACATTTAGACTATCCTCTGGCCATTATAATTATTTTTTTTCTTCCTGTCATCTGGGACTGGTAAGTCTTTGTGTCCTTTCCAGTAAAATTGTCTTTGCTATTCTAATTAATTTTCTCAATAATGTTCTGTTCCATAATTCTCTTATGCTGTCAAGCAGTTGGCAAAATGAGCTGAAGATCTGGGATTTAAGGATTCATTCCCACCACAGTAGGTGTTATTTTCCAAGCCAATGATCTTACTAGGGATATTTCCTGTGTTTTTTTAGATCCACAATGTATATTATATCCAGTTTATATTAAGCTCCGGACATTGTCAGCTGAGGCATTCTTTCCATTCTTGTTGCTACTCCAATACAAGATAATTTATTAATTCTGGCACATGCATATAATCACAGGCAATGTTGCTTTAGTAATTCTAGTACATGGATATAATCACAGGCTGCAAGGTGGTGCAGCGGTAGGGTTGCTGCCTTGCTGCGCCGGATACCCGGGATCGATCCTGACTAAGTGTATAGTGTCCTTAGCGTGTGTACGAGCGTGTTAATGTGCGGAGATCACTGGTTGGTGCAGACTCGGTGGGCCGACGGGCCTGTTTCCGCGCTGTATCGCTAAACTAAACTGGACTAATATTGCTTGATACCAATGTGTGCAAAAAAATCTTTGCTTGTGTGTTTTTGCTATTTTCTACCTCACCAGTTTTGTATGATTCCTCCTTCCCTTTTATATTTTTCTATCATATTTCTTCCTAATGCATTTCAGAGTGCGATATGCTTATCCCATATCATTTCCATTACATTAATCCTCATTATTGACATTTTTACTCTGCAGCTCTCAAACTTAACACAATTTCTCTTGTGTTTAAACTGAATATTGTTGTACACCCTAATTTTTTACATTTTATTTAAGTAAATCAAAAAAATGAATTCTGATGTGATTTACCAATAAGGTATATTCATCACTTTAGAGTCTGCCTTTAAGTATTCATGTACTTTTTTTCAAATATCTTTCCTGTAGAATTTTAAATCCACTCAGATATTGTACCAATTCCCTACTTTTCCTCCTCATGATTATATGCATTTCCCCCCCTCCTTCCCATGGAATGCACAAATAGTGTGCTCGCGATACATTTTCACCAGTCATTTGAACAATATTCAGTAGAGTCAGAGTTACACAACATGAAACAGGCCCTTCGACCCAAACTTGCCCACGCCGGCCAACATGTCCCAGCTACACTAGTCCCACCTGCCTCCGTTTGGCCCATATCCCTCTAAACCTAGTCTGGGCCGTCTGAAGAAGGGTTTTGGCCCGAAACGTTGCCTATCTCCTTCGCTCCTTAGATGCTGCTACACCCGCTAAGTTTCTCCAGCCGCTTGTGTACCCTCCCTCTAAACCTAGCCTATCCATATACTTCATAGGTCATGAAGCAACCCAATCATCCCATAACCAGGATCATTCTCGTAAACCTCCTCTGGATCCTCTTCAACGCCAGCATATCCTTCCTCAGATACGGGGCCCAAAACTGCTCACGGTACTCTAGTCCAGTGGTAAAACATATTTTTCTTCAGAAATCGATCAGTGGACCTTGAGTTTGAGGCCTTCCCATTTGCACCATGTGTAAACTAAGCTCCCTGATCTGTATGTATTATAGACATAGTTTGGGATACAATTCTGATGTTCAGGTGTGCATCATTTGGTTGACTTAAATGCACAGGTTTGTTTGATGCACCTGAACCACACGAATAACTCGAGTAGGTGTGGTTCGGAAATGGTTTTGACATCTTGATGGCTGTTTACTCTAAGGAGTTGTTAACAAGTACTAATTAACTGTTTTGCGGTTTAGTAATCAGTAATCGACCCACACTAATAACACAGAATGCTTTCCTTATTTTAAAATATATATGTAGAAAGTTTTTATCTTGATCATGCTTCATGAGAAACTTGAGTATCAAATAGAGAGAGATCCTGCAGAGACACTTCTCTTCCAGACAAGCAAGGGTGTTCAACACATTCCAGAGAGACTATTGCTGGCAGGTTAAGAGAAGAATTGAATTTATGATGGGTTTGTTGAAAGTTAACCAGGTAAAACGATAATTTCATTATAGGGCACTATAAGCATGTCGCTCCACATACAGTTGGCATCATCCATCTTGTCATTTAGTTTTTTTGTTAGATTAGTTTACAGCATGGCAACAGGCCCTTTAGCCCTACAGGTTTACACCGACCATCGATTACCCGTTCACACTAGTTCTATCTTATCCCACTTTTTCCATCCACACCCCACGCACTCGGAGAAAACCCTGGAAGTTACAGGGAGCATATGCAAACTCCACTCAGACAGCACCCAAGGTCAGGATCGAACCTGGGTCTGGTTCAATCCTGGACGAAATGGGACAATACCTGTATTTTCAGTGGCAGTGCTTGCCTTCAGTGTCTATTTATGGCCTAACATTTCATTGCTAAACATACCCTGTGTTTTTGCAGGATTGGTTTACTCAACCTGCCTCAAGAGAATCGTGTACAGATGGAAAACATGTTCAGCCCCTGTATTCATTGCCCTGGCCATTGAACGCCTGTGTGCCAAACACCTTCACCCCCCTCTGTACCAGAATCACCACTTTTAGGGTTGAAAGAAAATGATCAATTGAGACACCAAAAAGATGGTGCCTTTTACAGCTTGTTCTATTTAAAATGGGAATAGCTTGGTACATACTTTGTTTGATAAGATGGTTCAGTTCAGCATGTACAATGAAATAAATAAATTACTGCCTGTATAACTAAAAATAACTTCTATTCCAAGTAAATTTCCTCTCTGCGCACATGCTACATCACCATAAATAAAGATACATGATTGTTGTACCCAGTGAATTCATCCATGCTTACAAATGTTCCCAATGATGCTTCAAAGACATGCATGCACTTCTCTTTTGATGTTTCCATCCTCCCTTGACAGACAGTATTTGGAGAATAGCCCAGGGTCACTGACACTCATTGTGCTCCTCACCTGTGGCTCGCAGCCGAGGTGTTGTTCCGTACGTCTCGGAGCCTCCGTCCACAGACCGCCAGCTCTGGCGTTTTGCTGGAGCGATTACATACAAATAGAAAGAGAGAAAAATAGGAGAGAGAAAGAGAAGAAAGGTTGGGACTGCCAGAAAGTTAGTGACTGACATTAACAAATCAGTGCAATCAGATTTTACCACTCATGACTATTGGTTTTCTGCACCAGCACGTGGCAAGAAATGACTTTATTTTAAAATTATGATCTGACCAATAACAATAAAAATGAATATTCAGCATACAACAGATTGATTTAACAAAGAATTGAGAAAGCATACCTGGTCAAGATTTTTTAATTAAAGTGAGGTTATGTTGAACCTCTACAAATTCGCAGTTTATTTGCAAGAAGAGTTTTGCATCCAATTATGGTCACTCTACTAAATGTGATGCAGAAAAGTTTTAGTGGAGAGGCCCAGAGTGCAAGGATTTTAGTGACACATAATTCTTCACCAAAGAGCAGAGAAGGTTAAACGGAAGATTGTTAGAAGTATTCAAAATGTACGGAGAATTGGATACAAGAATTTTGAGGCAAGGAGGGCAAAAATAAAATAGAAATAACGTGAGAGTGAAAAAAAATGTTTTCACACAGCCAAGAAAAACACGAAGTGCAGAAGTAATTCAGTGGATCAGATTACTAGTCGTCATCTAGAAATCACGACATGAAATGGTAGGTATAGTCATAGAGCATGGAAACAGGCCCTGTGACCCAATTAGCCCATGCCGACCAAAATGCCCAATCCACTAGTCCCACCTACCCGCGTTTGGCCCATATATCCCTCTAAATCTTTCCTATTCATGTACCTGTCCAAATGTCTTTTAAATGTTGCGATATTACCTGCCTCGACTTCGTCCTATGGCAGCTCGTTCCATATACCCGTATATTCTGAGAGAAAAAATTGCCCCTCATGTTCCTACTGAATATTTTCCTTCTCACCTCAAACCTATGTCCACTGGCTCTAGATTCCCCTACATTGGGTGAAAGACTGGGCGTCTACCATATCTATTCCCCTCATGATTTCATACACCTGCTTAAGATCACACTTCATTGACCTGCGCTCCAAGGACTCCATCTCATCAACTGTTAAGAGAGTGCAGCAGCGGTTGCACTTTCTGCGCCGGATGAGAAGAGCTCATCTCCCCCATCCCATCCTCACTACTTTCTACAGGGGCACCATAGAGAGTATTCTGACCAGCTGTATCTCTGTCTGGTTTGGGGACTGCAGAGCCTCCGACTGGAAGTCTGTGCTGAGAGTGGTGAGGACAGCGGAAAAAATCATCGGGACCTATCTCCCCTCAATCGGGGATATTGCGACCAAACGCTGTGTGTCTAAGGCCAGCAGTATCATAAAGGACCCCACACATCTCCATCACGGACTGTTCACTCTGCTGCGCTCGGGAAAAAGATACCGCAGCATGAGGAGCAGAACATCAAGGTTCCGCAACAGCTTCTTCCCACGAGCCATCAGACTCCTGAATGCCATGTAAATGGGCTGCCACTATTGTCTATTTATCCTTTTCATACATACCTATCCTTCGGTTAATTTATTGTGTTGCACAGGGAGCCAAATGCAACGTAATTTCGTTTGGAACTGCATATATCAATGTATTTCTAAATGACAATAAAGTTTGTTTGACTTTTTGACTTTTGAGGAATAAAGTCTTAGCCTGCCCAACCTCTCCCAGTAACTCAGGCCCTCAAGTCCTAGCAACATCCTAGTCAATCTTCTCTGCACTCTTTCTAGTGTACAACATCTTTCCTGCAACAGGGTGACCAAAACAGAGCATAATACTTCAAATCTGGCCTCACCAACATCTTGTACAACTTCAGTACAACCAGTAGTTCAGTCCATACTTGTAAATGGAATTGAATAGATATTTGTGAGAAAGTGGTAAAGAATGGGGATGACAGGACTACAGAGGAATAGCTCAGGCTCAATGTTTAGTCTAGTTTAGAGATACAGCGTAGAAAAACGCCCTTCGGCCCACCGAGTCCACACCGACCAGCAATCCCCGCACACCAACACTATCCTACACACATTAAGGACAATTTACCTTTATACCTTAATACCAAGCAAATTAACCTACAGACCTGGCATCTTTGGAGTGTGGGAGGAAACCGAAGATCTTGAAGACAACCCACACAAGTCGCGGGGAGAACGTACAAACTCCGTACAGACAGCATCTCGCAGTCAGGATCAAACCTGGGTTTCTGGCCCTGCAAGGCAGTAGCTCTACTGCTATGCCACCGTGCCGGCCCTGGGCTGAATCGCCTGTGTCCCTGCTGTAATATTTCTACCATCCCAATCCAGTTCATTGGAGAGAAGTACTTGTTTAGGTGGCTCCAGCACTGGTGCCACTATGAACACATCAACTGAAGCAACTTTTTTAAAAGAAAAATAATATGTTGACAGCTGCAGGAAGCAAGCAGCAGCAAAAGAAATGTCACTGACAAAATGCATCGTCTATGATAATTACAGACAAAACTGAGGAAAACTTGATATATAAAATACACATCAGAATTGGGTGTGGTTAGCACATTATTCTGGAATTAATGTAATCTGCAGCATTGAGAATGAACCAGCGTAATTATTAGGTAATTAGTTCATATGTGCAATGGTCACAATTCATGAACTCTTGTAAATTCTACAGCATTTGCATCGCCTGCATTTTTTTTCTGGAAGAGTCAGTAAAAATGCGCTCTTCCCTCCGATACATTTGATTTTGTGAATTCCTGTCATCTTATCCACTGTGTAAATAAACAATCACTATTCAGGCTGTTGCACAACAGATGTACAATGGACAAGATATTGGCAGAGATAAGCATCCCAGGAAAAACCTCTGAGAGAAAGAGGAACTACCTCTCCATGTGCTAAATGATGTAATGTGTGGAAATGATGGAACAATACAATACAGGAACTATGGCCCACCATGTCTGTGTCAAACAGGATGCCAAGGAAAACCAATCTCCTCTGCCTGCACGTGATCCATATCCTTCTAAAGTCTACGGACGTTTGGTTGCAGATAATCATAAACATTATGACTAGACAAGTGTCCGAGCTCTCATGACAGCATTACCTATGCTCCGTGCAGCTGTAACTTGATAAGTACCTCATTTAAGTCTGCCTTTTTTCCAATGTGCACTTAGACAACATGGAGTTAGATTTGGAAGAAGGGTCTCGACCCAAAACGTCGCCTATCTCCTTCGCTCCTTAGATGCTGCTGCACCCGCTGAGTTTCTCCAGCTTTTTGTGTAACCCATGGAGTTAGATTAAGTGGTGTCCCCCAAAAGAAGGAGTATGTGATCCGTAATAAACAACAAAATCTGCTTGTGATTCTTCCCCCTCCCCACCTCAAAGCTAAAGGTTTAAAATTTGAGCATTTCAGTTGTTATCAGATACTCAATCTGAGCAAATATCTTTTACACTGTAATATGCATTAGTCACAGGAGAGCCACAGTTGAACATTTCTCAGGACCTCACTTATGAGGGCAAAGTATCGAATTTGGTAATGAGCCGAACATTCTCACGTTGTGCAGTTTTAAGAGGGAATAAACAGTAACCTTAAAATCAGTAGATTACAAAAGAAACAGCATTAATAAGTTTGTAAAATGCTAGCTTTTCATACATGTGAAGAGAGAGGAATGAAAGCAAGCATCTGCTATGTCTGGACTTGTTTGTAATTTTGATTATAAAGATTGGAAACAAATTTAGGTAAACTCTTTTCTTAAAATAAAAGAAAGACATTGATTATTTAGTACAGTTTCAAAAACAGAATGAATGAACACCAAAAGTGAAACAATAGAAGTATGCCTACCTCAGCATTTATCGTGTTAAAACAGCACATTCCTGCCTTATCACCCACAGCCTGCCTTTCCTCGCCCACTCGTTTTAAGTTAGATTCCAGCAATCAACAATTTTTAAAGAAGCATATTAACACTATTAAAATGCCGCAGTCCTACCTTTACTGAACAGAGAGGTTGTCGAGCCATAGGGTTGTGAAAGTTACAGTCATTTTGGCTTTTTTTTTAACACCGCACAGCATTTGATAGGGCGTTTTAGACTATAATCTAATCTCTTTCTGCTCGCGCTACCTAAACAGGATTGCCCACATTACAACCGCATTCCTCACACTGTAACCTTCAGGACATTTTGGCAATCAGCAGGGACACTCAAATCAATTAAACAATTTTTGCCTTACACACATGTAGCCAACACTCCAGAACTTGACTGATACATCTGAAAACTTTAGAAGTTACAGGAAGCCTTGAGTGAAGGAGAAATCAAATCCATTTCCGCCTTCCACGCCCATTGTCCTCAACTGCTGTAATCTCTTACCTATATTGCTGTAGGTAGCGCTGCTGATGCTTTCATCAGCTGACTCACTGCCCGTGTCTTTTTCGTCCTGAGATCCCGTGGTGGCCAACATCAGAGTCACTGTGCCAGATGTTTCCTGGCTCGTCGACGCTGACCTTTGGACTTCTGGTTCCTGTGGTGACATGTCTTCAACAGTCATCTCACCTGGAAGGTTGCTTTAATGGGAGGGAAAAAAATTATCTTCAATATTCATGATTCATCAAACATTCATATATAATTATTTTCCAATTAAAACAGTCACTTTTACCTACTGTGGGAATCGAAAAGCATTTCTTAAGTTATGCATGGTTGAAAATTATGCAGTTTGGGTGTACTTGAGTGTTAGTTGAAACTTATTTAGGACTTGCAAGAACTTGTGGGTTTACAGATCCCTGGGCCATTTTAGCTTCATTTTACAGTCTTCAATTAATCTTGTTCCAAGATAAGATCTGGTAAAACAGGTTTCTCCAAATCTCGTGTATTTACCCTTAAAGAGTTCTGGGGGGGACAGAAACCTTAATTTGAAGTTCATAGCTAATTTCAGTTTCTACAGAGCACCGTTCTGCCACAAAGGTTTATGGTTAACTAAGGTGTGTCACATTTGATAACAAGAAAAAGCCTTGTGTTTAGATTGTATTTGTTAAAACGCAAAATGAAAACTTCAACACTCTGAATTTAAAAGATGGTGCTTAAACCTTCGTTTAAACACAGAGACCAGTGCCTTTAAGATCATTCCGAAAGTAGTCTGTTCCTTTTTACTCACTCATTGAGCAAACTATTTGAAATGTTGCAGTACAAAGTGAAATGCAAGTTATAAGCTTGAAGTCGAACTAATGCTTGAGACACTATTTATATTTTCAACCACTCAACTCTGTACCTTACGACAGATATGCAAGAGGTTTGACCATTAACTTACCTGCTCAGATTACTCACACAACTCCCCATTGAAACAAATGTTTTGGATTTGCTTCTCAATTTCAAAACATAGTTTGAAAGCAGCTGATTAACATCAGAAGTCGCGGGCTCTAGGTGCAGTGATATCATCAGCCAGACCTTCGTAACTCAGGCTGAGTACTGATATTCTGCCAGAATCCTCTACCTATTGCATAGTTAGAGGTCACCAACTGAGTCGGGTTTGTTAACACTTTGAATGGCTGAACTCAACTTCATTTCAGTGAGCCAGATTCCATACTGTTAGAGAGAAGTTAAGTTGCTGCACATCTTACAAATCTTTAATGTTAATAACCAAACTATTACATCTGAATGCACGTTCTGGAAGTATTTTTTTTAATTCATTTGTAGCGGTTACAAATCCGAATATTTGAAGGTGGACTAAAATGCTGGAGAAACTCAGCGGGTGAGGCAGTATTTATGGAGCGAAAGAATAGGTGATGTTTCGGGTCGAGACCCTTCTTCAGACCCTTTGCTCTATAGATGCTGCCTCGCCCGCTGGGTTTCTCCAGCATTTTTGTCTACCTTTCATTTTTCCAGCATCTGCAGTTCTTTCTTAAACATTCTGAATAATTGAAAATTAGTTTCAACTTTTTAAAAATAGTTTCTAAGTTAATAACAACTAAAAAGTTTCTCTGCATATTTTGACTCTCTTTTCTTCCATCTCTTTATAAAAGCTGCAATCTAATCTACCATTTCTCCTGTCCACAGCCCACCACAATTTTGTTTACTTATGGCGTAGGGGACATGAAAGAGGAGCTTTTTTTCCCCTCTGGTCCAGAACAAGCAAAAAGCACACAGAGTGATTTTAAAAAATCACACTTTATTCATCTTGAGGCTAGCAGTGTGGAGAATCACCCCATATTTTCAGTTTTTCCAAAAAGCTCATCAGAGAAAAGGATTGGAAACATTTGACATAATTCATAGTACTGACCGCTGTCTATAATTCCTCTTGGGAAGTTTATGGGATATCCCTACAGTTGTTTATTAAACTTACATTTGAAGCAAGGTCTTATGCTTATGTATATGGCAGAGGTTCAATTTATAGGCAATCGGAAATGAAAAAAAAGTTTCAAAGGCGTAGGGAACTATCAAATTGAATGCCTAAATAATATGGGAGGAGAAAAAAACCAATATCACAAATTTAACAATATGCTTTCTTAACAAAGTCCATCACCGGTTTTCCTGCACAATTGGTTCTAGAGCCTTACTGGATTATCCATTTTGCCAGACCATACAGAGGTCACGGCTTTCGATAGGAGTAAAGAGGTACCGGAAGGGTCCGCCTAGGCTACTGAGGGGCCAAGATACCGGCCCGCCAAGTCGCCCTTGATATTGGTACGGATTGATACGGCCTTGATATTGGTCGGCTATTGGTACGGATGTGCCGGCTCTGGAGTTCCAGAGCCCCGGCCGTAGGGGGCAAATTAAACCTGTTGATCGGCTGAGAAGACCCGCTGAGGTCGAGATCGGCTGCCTCACCCGGACGAGGCGCCACATTTTCGGGAGGACTTCTAGGGGGGGTGTTTCAAATGTGCTCTCGTTATTTTATCCGGAATAAAGCTGGTGCCAGACCACCAATAGCCGGAAAATCGGTGGTGGACCTGTACATTAATTATTCTTGCTGTAATATTCTGCAGTGATTGTAGTTTGCTATTCAGAAGTTTAGAATATAGTCACGATTCCTTAACTAAGGCAGAGCAGGTAAAGAAATAATTGTACAGCAGTATTGTTGCAGTGCTAGAGAGTCAAACACATAGAACTCTGAAGCTTTTGTTATTTTGAGGAAAGTTCTCACTTTCAGGAATCTATTGCCAGGACTTTAACCTTTCCAATGTCAGTTGATGTCATCAAGCCGACTGAGCAGCCAAAACACAAAGATCAAAGTCAACAAACCAGGAAATAAACTCTTTGAAAGAATACGTTTCAAAGTCTGTTATATTTGGACATATCAGAGGCTATTATAATTGACATTAATTCTCCCACTGGTCCCCTTTTTTCACCCACAGATCATCGCTCCTCTCCCCATAGTTCACATCTGTCCCCATCCCTTCTGACTCAGTTCTACTCCACCTACATATTCCATCAGATTCCACGATAATCTGCAGCCTTTTGTTCTCCACTGATCACTTCCCTGCCTCAGTCACCATTTCTACTCTTCCCTCCCACATCTGACTCTTTTCTGCAGATGAAGGAATTTGATCTGAAACATCTACCTTGTAATCATGTATTGTCTTTCCGCTGGCTGGTTAGCACACAACAAATACTCTTCACTGCACCTTTGACAATAAACGAAACTGAACAGAAACTAAACTGAACAGAGATTGGGGAGGCCAGGACTTTATTCCTTAGAGGATGAGGGGTGATCTTATAGTGGTGTAAAAAAATTATGAGGGGAATTATTTAGGGTGAACACAGTCTTTATTCAAGGGTAAGGGAATGTAGAATTAGAGGGCAGAGATTTAAGGTGGGGGGGTAAGATTTAATATGCAACCGAGGGGCAACATTTTCACACAGAGGTTGGTGTCTACATGGTATGTGCTGTCAGAGAATGTAATTTAGGAAGGTACATTAACAACATTTAAGAGATTTAGACAAGTATATGGCTGGGAAATTTAGAGGGATATAGACAAAACATAGACAAATGGGAACTAGGTCAGATGAGGTATCTTGGTCGAAATGGATGAGTTAGATCAAAGTGCCTGTTTCCGTAATCCATGACTATGGATTGTGCTGCTATAATTATTTATTAACAACATTGCTAGCTAAATTTATAGTTTACCAGTACTTTAATCAACATCTGCAAACCTATGCAATTCCCAGTACATTGGTGATACAAGGATTAACTTACTTTTACTGCATGTTGATGACTGATGAGTCATGCTTAATGCTGCTTAAATTGATGATTAACATACTAGTCATTACTTGTTTCACATGTAAAGTGTGCCCCTTCTTGAGACTATTTTATAAAACAGATTTGGTTTATACTGATAAAAAACATAGCTAAATTAACTGATAAAGTATGTCTGGTTCATACTTAGTGAGGATTGTAAAACTGGAGTGTATAGGTTTATGGTGAGGGGAGAGATTTAAGAGGAACCTCATGGGCAACTTTTTCCATTCAGAGAGTAGTTGGTATCTGCAGTGAGCTGCCAGAAGAAGCTGTACAAGCAGATACAATTATGACTTTGAAAAGGCATTTGGACAGATAGGGTTAGGAAAGGTTTAGAGGGCTATGGGCAAAATGCAAACAAATTGGACATGATGGGCCAAATGGCCCGTTTCCGTGAAGACATCGCTATGACTCAATGATGTTGGTCATAAATCAGCAATAGGAAGTCATTCAGACAAAAAGGTCATACGTGCATGCATTTAGAAGCTTTCAGGTAGTCAGAATTTTTTTTCCCACAGTGTAAATGTCAAAGATAATAAACCAAAGCTTTAAGGTGAAAGGGTCAAATTTTGATATTAACTATTGACCAGCCATGACTGGAAAAAGATTGAATCTATTTCAGCCCCGAGGTTCATTTAGAATAGAACTAGCAAGTCACCAATCCCAAACAGGTATTTCAGGGAAGTTTCCGATACTCAATTTAATGCAATATCGGGTGGTCCACAGGCAGATTAACCAGCGTCCAAGGAGCTGGGATGTTTTGCTGCTACTGGAGGGGGTGAACGGTGAACAAGATTCATTCTGCCTCTGTGCCAGTTACTAATCAACAACAAATTTATAAAGCACATTTAGTAAACTAAAACATCTCACCACACTACACAGGCAGTTTTCATTGCTTTCCAACAATATAATCCCTCCTTAAAAGAGTGGCAAGGGGTAAAAGTCCTGGCAGCCAATTCTCTCACATCTGCAGCTATGGATGGATGGCATGGAGTTTTGGGGCAATAATATCCTATTGATTTTTGTTTTCATAAAAACATAGAAATTAGGTGCAGGAGTAGGCCATTCGGCCCTTCGAGCCTGCACCGCCATTCAATATGACCATGGCTGATCATCCAACTCAGTATCCAGTACCTGCCTTCTCTCCATACCCTCTGATCCCCTTAGCCACAAGGGCCACATCTAACTCCCTCTTAAATATAGCCAATGAACTGGCCTCAACTACCCTCTGTGGCAGAGAGTTCCAGAGACCCACCACTCTCTGTGTGAAAAAAGTCCTCTCATCTCGGTCCTAAAGGATTTCCCCCTTATCCTTAAGCTGTGACCCCTTGTCCAGGACCTCCCCAACATCGGGAACATTCATGATGTAGGTCCAGGAGGTAGCCATTTCATACCTTCAAATCTATGGTGGATCATGAGATAATCGCATTATTTTATATTCTCCTACGTTCTCCCAGATTCTATCATTCGCCAAAACACCGGCGACAATTTAAAGCGACCAATTAACCTACAATCTTGGGTGTGGAAGAATATTGGGGTAAGCCACAGTCACTGTGTGCAAACTCCACACCAACAGCACCAGAGGTTAGGATCACTGGAGATGAGGGGCAGCAGCTCTACTATCTGCACCAGTGTTCCAAGATGTTCCAAACCACTTTAATGCCACTGCCTTTTAAAATGTAGTAATCATAACATGTTGTAGGGTCAGATAATTAGTTTCAGTGACATTGATGAAGCGATAAATATTGACTATGGCATTTGGAGGCAAGTTAATGTCCTTCATTGAAACGGTGTTGTGGGTTCTTTTGCATCCATGTGAGTGAGCCATCAGAATTTCACTTTAACATCTTAAACAAAGAACCTCAGAACAACATGCTCAGATGTGCACTGGAGAGTCAATAGTCTCCAAAATGGGACTTCAATCCAAAAATAAGTCTGAATCCAAGTCTGAAGAAGGGTTTCGACCCGAAACGTTGCCTATTTCCTTCGCTCCATAGATGCTGCCTCACCCGCTGAGTTTCTCCAGCATTTTTGTCAACCTTCGATTTTCCAGCATCTGCAGTTCCTTCTTAAACCTTCAATCTCCTGATGTGGCAAATGCTATTAACTTAACCATGACCTCTGGTCATTCACCCTTTATGTGAGAAAGGTTTATGTAGACATTGTTTCTTGCTAACACAATTTTATTTCCCATGTTACATAATTTCTCATATTCTACCAATATATTAACATGTTAAAATAAAGAAGAAAGAGGACTTTTTTCCCCCCCCAAACGTATTTTTCTCAGAAACATTCCTCTTAACTTTAAAAACATTTATTTGCACTGTTTATAACTTCTCCCAGGTTACTGGAGTCCCACCCCAGAACTCACTCAAATTTGTTCAAGATTACAGAATATATACCATATCCAAGTTTACACAAGTCACAGGATAGGCCTTTCATTAATCACTCCACATCATCAGCCCACAGTTAAAGACGCAGCAACTGTTTGGGACTGTCTGCTTTTATCGTCTGATGTAAGATGAGAGACATCATCATCTGATGATGAGAGCGGTGGGGATGCATGCACGTATGACTTATTTTTTGTCTCTGCGACTTCCTATTGCTGAAGGGTCTCGGCTTGAAACGTCGTCAGACCATGTCCCTCCACAGATGTTGCCTAACCCGCCGAGTTCTTCCAGCGGCTTGTTATTTGATCACTGATGAAATGATTTGTTCAATTGACTAAATTAATAATTTTATATTTAAAACTAGACATTTATCTCTAAATATCTCCATGCATCTTAGAAAAGTGCAAGGCAATGAGTTTTCAACACAGAACCTTACAACATGCCATTGTTGTTTAAGGGCATTAACATCCATGGGTCCCACACCATCGACAATGACCACTGAAACCCACTACTGACTCCACATAAGTGTTGTGTTGTGACAAGAAGAATTCAGAGATCGGGCATCCTGCATAGCTCACTCCATGATTCCTCAAAGCTTTTTCAATATCAAGTCCAAAGCAGGATGAAATACACTCCGTTTACCTCCTTTGATGAATGCAGTTACAACATGTGATAAACTTCACTCCATCTGGGGAGAAAACATCTACTCAAGATGCAACGTAAGCTAATCATTCAACCGTCCCACCACCAGCACCTCTGTGTAGAGTGCACACAATCTGCAAAATGTCCTTCAGTTACTCGCAAAGGCTGCTTCAAGAGCCATCCCCATGAACTCCACCACTATAGAGGACAAGGCCAGCAAGCTTGTGGGAATAGAATCATCAGCCATTGTAATTATATAAACATTTCATCAATGTCAATGGATCCACATCATGGAACTCACTCCCCAAGAGCACTGTGGAGCTACTCACACCAGACAGACTGCAGTAGCGTAAAGTTGCTCTCTACCACCTTCTGAAGGCCAATAAACGTTGTGCTTGCCAGCAAAGTCTACAACAAAGAGCCACACCCCATATAGAAAGTCTGAAAACACACTCCTACAGATTCAGGAACAGCTTCTTCCCAGCAGTTATCAGGCAACTGAACCATCCTACCAACTAGAGAACAGTCCTGAGCTACTATCTACCTCTTTGGGGACCCTCAGACTATTTTTGATCAGCCTTTACTGGACTTTATCTTGCACTAAACAATATTCACATTATTCCCTTTATCATGTATCTGTACACTGATTGTAAGCATATATTGTCTTTCTGCTTACTGGTTAGCACGCATCAAAAGCTTTTCACTGTACCACAAATCACGTGACTCGGTACATGGTACATAAGACAATAAACTAAACTCAACTCATTTTATATCGGAAGTCGATGGTACTTGAACTGGAAGATTAGAACGGTGATTTGAGGCAGATGAAATTTTGAAACAGGTATTGGCAATGCAGGATCTTGTACTTGAATATGCTATATAAATAACACTTGATGTAATTCAGTACACGGATGGTTCCGTCTTTGGGAGAAAGGGAAATGGGAGGCCTGGCAGGTGGGCATTGGAACAGCAGAACTGGTAACAGTGGAATGGTTGGTGGTTTTTGCTCCTGTAAATGATCATTTTGGCTACAGCTCCTGCTTCCACGTCAAAACTGAAAGTTCAAACGTGTTTGGACAATATAAATTCTATCCATTCCTGCGGAATACCATTCAGTACAAAATAACCTGTACAGAAAATGTGTTATATTAGCAGCAAATACAGACATGCCTCGCAAACCAACATAAATCAGTAGTTCACTCTGAGACACGTTGATGCTTCTATATGACCCACTGAAAAATATTTTTTTCCCATGGAAATTCACAAGTATAAAATATATAATACGTTAAAAGGGGTTCCTTGCAATAATTGAACTGCAATTATAGCTTGCCGTGAATCATATATCTTTCTGCTTTGTACATGTCACAACAAGTAATTCATCCAACTAATGCTGACAAATGGCTGAGGGTAATTAAAGACATTTATATGCATTGATTACCACATTATAAACTATTAGATTATTTCACATGAATGAGTGTGTGAGAGAGAGTGTGAGTGTAAGTGTAAGTGTGTGTAAATACTATATATCACATTTGTGATCAGAATGGAATTTAGTGCTGCCTCTCCTATCTTTCACAATCCAGCCAAACGAAAGAGAGAAATATTTAGTAGGAAAAAACTGCAGATGCTGGTTTAAACTTTAGACACAAAAAGCTGGAGTAACTCAGTGGGTCAGACAACATCTCTGGTGAAGGGTCTTGACCTGAAACATCACCCGTTCCTTTTCTCCAGAGATGCTGTCTGCCCCGCTGAGTTACTCCAGCTTTATGTGTCTATCTTCAGATAAATATCATTGCATAATTAAAACTCAGCACTAATAAAGCAAATGACAAGTTTCATTAAAGCCAAGAACTATGATGGAGCTATCAGTACTGCAAAGCTCCCACCCCCTCTCCCCGCGGAGAATATCTATTCTCCATTTGTAGGAAGGAATAGCAGATGTTGGTTTAAACTGAAGACGGACACAAAATGCTGGAGGAACTCAGCGGGACAGGCAGCATCTCTGGAGAGAAGGAATAGGTGACGTTTCGGGTCGAGACCCTTCTTCAGTCTGGGGGTTAGGGGAAAGGGAAACATGAGATCATATCTATTCTCCACTCAGCTTGTGATTGCTTCGTTGAAATTGGGTAGCTACACAAAGAACAACTTGGATCAATCCATTGCTCAATGGTGTGGTGTGTTGCTGCTGCTTGGACTGAACTCCAATCTACCCAAAACTGCAACAGCACTTTCTTAAGAAAGTGTTAATGCATATTGAACTCATTGCTTACGGAATCCATGCCAATTATCAACCATCCAATTACACAAATCACACATGAATCCAATTTAATTCTCCCACCCACTCTCCACAATAACCTATACAGTAGGAGCAATTAACCTACCAACCCACATATCTTTGGAGCGTGGGGGGACACCAGAACACCTGGAGAAATCCAACAGGGTGAATGAACAAACTCCATACAGAAAACACTAGAGGTCATAATTGCACATGGTCACTAGGGCTGTGCAGCAGAAGCTCTGTAGCTGTGGCAGTGTTTCGCTCAATATTCAATGAGTAATTTAACTTGAAAAGATAAAATATAAATCATATAAAGCCTTCACCTGAAGAAAGGAAAACAAGGCCTTTAAGAAACTAATTTTATAATTTATACACATTGGTTTTCTCTTCCCCCACAACAATGAAATACATGGAAGAAGTCTTCCCTTTGATATTTCCAGGGCAAATTCAGATGCACAAAAGAAACGAACCCAGAAAAAAAAAATCAGTTGGAGAAACCTAGTACATAAAGAACTTGCCAATTCAATAAAGATCATCTTATAAAGAAGTGGGTGATCGTTATTTCCTCATTTTCAGAATTCCCTGCATCCCAATGACGTGCGGGTATGTAGGTTAATTGGCCTCTGTAAATTGCCCTTGGTGTGTCGGGAGTGGATGAGAAGGTTGGACAGTATAGAACTTGCGTGAATGGTTGATCGAAGGTCGGTGTGGACCCGGTGGGCCTGTTTCCATGCTATATCTTTCATGCAATCAAGTCCATCCAAAAAGGGAAGAGTAGCCAAAGAATAAGCCTTGGAGAAGGTGGCGATTAGCAAGGATGTATTTGCAAAGATATTTATCCCTGTAATTTCATTGAAACAAACCTAAAAATAAATGGGATTCTAAAAAAAGGTACAAGACATTTATGTACTTGGAAGGAAGATGACAGAAAAAAAGCACTGGCCCTAACCTCTGACAAATACAAATCAGTAATTAAATAAAGATAACACTTACTTATTAAATTTCTTTGGTGGAGGAGTAGGAGGAGGAGAGCTTTGTCCATCCAGACAGCAGTTCCCGTTTCCCTTTTCAGCAATGCCTGTTGTAGGCTTTTCGGTGTCATTCAATCCAGATGCCTTGACCTGTTTTTCGTTGAGTGCGGGGTGAATTTCAGTGTCCACTGCGGCAATATCTAATTTACCATCCTCAGCCTTTGCATCATCCAGTCCAGGGTCTGGTTTGTAATTCAGCATAGCAGACAGTTGCTCAGACGGTTCCAATATTTTCTGTTCACTGCACAGTCGCTGGATGGGCGGTGGTGGCAGCATATGTATCACCCGTCCATTCAATCCAATTAACTTGTCCTTGTCTTTATCTTTCTCCTCCTCTTCCTCAGTCTTGCGGCGACGGAAGAAGCTTTTGAAGGAAATCCATCGTTTTGGTTTGGTCTCTTGTGGGCGCTGGCGACTCTCGGGGTTCAACAAGGGACATTCAGTCTCAGTTGTTTGTACGGGACTTGTTGGCTTCCCCCAGTTACTGAAATGTTTCTGCAGAAGATTGCTTGCATGGTAAGGGGACGATGTCGAACGAGGGGGTGGAAACGGAGGCAGGTGTTCACTCTTCGGGCTCTGACTTAGTGCACCAGGTGATTGTGCACATGGTTTAGAAATGGGAACAGTAACTTGCTTTGTAAGGATACTTTCGTTCTGTCCTTTCGTAACATTGCCATCCATTGCTTTAGATGCATCTGTTCCACTGCTTGCCTGCGGGGTGAATAATGACTTTGGCCGAATATAAAGATCGCCACTGCCTTCTGAAATGGCAGGAGGTTGAGAATAGAGCTCTTCTACACTGCTAGCTTTTGATTGTGTCTGAGGAATGTCGGGGGGCAGCTGTGGAGGCTGAATGGATGCCACAATTTGAGAGAGCACAGCATTGGCATTTTCTCTGACGACTGACAATTTCTGCCTTTCTGGAGTTTCCTCTTTCCTGGAAGGCGAGTCTTGAATAGATCGCTGAGCTTTAGTTGGAGAGCACTGGTTGGATCCAAAGCTTTTGTGAGGCGAGGACGGGTTCTGTGCTTTGCTTTGTGCATTGTTGAATTCCTGCACTTTTTGTGCAACAGTGCCACGCATTTTTCTTTCTGTGCTGGTACTTGGAGCTTTTGCTTGGGGCAAATTTGCAGATTTCTTTTCCGCTGATCCGATTTCTTCGTAGGTGTGACTCATCGCATGTTCTGAAGTGTCCTTTTTCATATGTTGTCCACTGGGACCCAAAAAGCTTTTATAGATGGCTAAGTTATCATAAGCATTTGGATTAATTACTATTGGTACTTTTATAGCCTTATGCTTTGAGCTCTGTGCATACGTTGGCTCATCGTGTATAATGATAGGGAAAGGCGGCATCCCAGCATTGTTGTAACTATTAAACTTAATTTCAGACAGATTTGGTGACTTCACAGGAATTGTTTTGGAAATGATATTTGTATTAGTTGGTGAAGTTGGGGCAGATTTATGACTCATCTGTCTTGGCGGAGGTGTTGGGCCAGAGCTACTCGTCATTAACGCGACTCGAGGCACCTTTTGTCGAGGGCTTGTGCTGGAAGTCCACACTTCTTGATATCTAGTGATACTAGACCTTTTCTGGTTGTTGATCTGGCTTGGAGGTGGCGTTGTTGGGGTTGTACTTAACGGTGAAGTCTTTGGACCTTGAAGCAATTCAGGTGGACTACCAGACTTTTTATTGTTCATTGCCGCTGAGACGTCAACTACAGTGTATGGTTTACACATACCTGGTGGCTCCAAGTCAACAACCCTGTATGGTTTTGCTTGTTCTTCCTTTGGAATAATATTAATTGTCACAGTTTGCCCAGAACTGTCCGTGGAACCTGCAACCAAATCCTGCTTCTCACTCTGCAAGGCTATCTTTCCATCTTTCTCCTCCAGCCTCAAAGCAAGAACTGCTTTATGAGTTTCGAGAGACTTTACCGCAGTACCTCGTGCTGGTTTAAACGGAGCCTGCTTTACACAGGAAACCTGCTCATTTTCACCAATGCTTTCGTAATCTGGCTCAATTGACTTGACACTTTTGCAGTCGCTCGGTGTGAGATCACCATTGCAAAGCTGTTGATGCAAAGTTTTTGTCGTCCCTGTTTGAGATCCATCTGTCATCGAAGAATCAGGAGATGTGGATTCAGAAGATAAAACGCTTGGTAAACTGTCCTGGCCATATGGGATCATGGCTTCATCGCCATATCCATTAAGGATGTCATCATAACTATCATCATAGTCCACAGCACAAATTCTGAGTAGGGACTGCTTTCGTAATGGCACAGTGTTCCACTTTTTGTCATTGCAGAATCTGACAGGAGACAGTGTATTGGCCCTAAAATTAGCAAACCGTGGCTGACCACGCATTCGTATTTCCATTGCCAACAGCTCCTCGTCACTCTCATCCCAGCTTTCTCGTTCTTCCGTCACATTCTCGCTCGGATCATTCTCCGCTCTGCAATCACCGCGGAAGGAGCAGTCGGGGTAGCAGAAGAGTCCTCCCTCGTTGCTGATAACCTCGGAACTGCTGCAGAGCACAACGTGCTTCCCTGCGTTCTCCTTCATACCTGCCACAATGCAACTTGGAGGAATTTTCCTTTCCAACGAGCGCTGATAACATTTGTTGATGCGTCCAAGAAAGGTCTCTTTGTCACATTCTTGGTCTTGTACGTGTGGTTCAGGTTCAAAGCCCACAATTTCCTTCAATACATCAGTTAATCCATTGTTGTTATTGTTAGGTTTCCTATTACTATTAACCCTGTCTGGACCATAAGGTCTCTGAGAATGGCTGCTGCTCTCTTCATTATTATTATTATTGTTCACAAGTTTCCTGGTGATGACAACTCCATTCCTATTCCACCCTACAAACATGTGCTTATTTTCACAGCTTTCCATTGTCTCCACTTCTGGACTCACAGTTTGTCCATCTGTGACCATCATTGTGGGCTTCACAGCAATAGTTGGCTTCTTGGCAACAGGAGGCCGAAAATTACCAGTAGCTGACCTACCCCTCTGGTTGTTGCTATGATTAGCATTAGTTTTTAAATTGTTATATGAACGAGGAGGGGTTTCAGAAGTAGTAGTTAAACAATGCAAACTTTTGGGTTTAAAACAGTTCTTACATTCACCAGGTTTCCATACGTGTTCAGTGAAGGTATTACAGGCGGACATTTTTCATAGAGCTACTCATGAAACACACCTTGTTCACTGCATTGTTGTACAATCATTGATTCAGTTCCACCTTATCTGCCACAAGGTTCTTAATTGATACTGTGTGTCAACTCATACCTGCAAATGGAACAAAAGATTCATTAACCAGGGATGCAATGAACTTTTGATTTAGATACACGAGTGCTGACACATTTAATCAGTGTGATTTTAAATTGAAATCTATCCACAAAAATCTATTTCCTGTCTAGCCAAATTCCCAGCTGGGACATGAGATAATTAAGAGTGACCTTCAGCCCCAAAGAGATTCCATAAACCGAGAGACAGAGAATAAATATTAGCACTTTTATTCTGTTCCAGACAGAATCCTCCATTATTACAATGTACACTGCCAGATAGCTAATCAAATACTACATCATGTAACTCACTCTGTAGACTGGTTAATATCCAAGCTAATGCCTTTCTAGCCTCACCATACACAGGTTGGGATCTGTGGATCGAGAGCATTTAAAGGTAAAACTTTTTTTTGTGCTTAAATAAGGCAGCTTTTTATTAGAAATAACATACATGCAAGACTGCCAACTATATTGCTGGTCACAGAATAACTCCTTTAAAATTAATGCATTTAACATGATGAAAATGTTTTGTTAAAAAGTCTTTCATTCAAGATTACAAAACGAGATTAAAATAAATTGTTCCAGCTTAGATTATACCTCAAGCTAACTGCTAAGAAGCAAACTTTCTCAAGTGTACCACTTTGTAACTTTATCAGCGCCCTTTGTATGACGACTATTGCATACCTTGCGTATCCAAGCAAAGAATTTCACTGCGACATGTTATAGAAACATAGAAAATAGGTGCAGGAGTAGGCCATTCACCGTCATTCAATATGATCATGGCTGATCATCCAACTCAGTATCCTGTACCTGCCTTCTCACCATACCCCCGATCCCTCTCGCCACAAGGGCCACATCTAACTCCCTCTTAAATATAGCCAATGAACTGGCCTCAACTACCTTCTGTGGCAGAGAATTCCAGAGACTCACCACTCTCTGTGTTATTGACACTCACGTGTCAATAATGTATTCATTCATTCATGTACCAATTACCAGATCCCCAATTCAACAGTGAATAGTCTGACAATTTCATAGCTGCGTAATTATACATTTTCAAAAATCTATTACAGTCATAGAGTTATGCAGCGCGAAATCAGGCCCTTGGCCTAACTTGCCCACACCGGCCAACAATGTGCCAGCTACACTAGTCCCACCTGCCTGGGTTTGGTCCATATCCCTCCAAACCTGTCCTATATCCATGTACCTGTCTAACTGCTTCTTAAACATTGGGATAGTCCCAGGGTCAACTACCTCCTCTGGCAGCTTGTTCCATACACCCACCATCCTTTGTGTGAAAATGTTATCCCTCAGATTCCTACTAAATCTTCTCCCCTTCACCTTAAACCGATGTCCTCTGGTCCTCATTTCACTGACTCTGGGCAAGAGACTGCATCTACCCAATCTATTCCTCTATAAGGTCGCCCCTCATCCTCCTGTGCTCCAGGGAATAGAGTCCCAGCATACTCAACCTCTCCCTGCAGCTCAGACCCTCCAGTCCTGGCAACATCCTCATAAATCTTCCCTGCAAAAGGGGAATTACAACGGCATCTGGGGGTTCGTTTTCATCAGTCAATGAAAGTAAGCATGCAGGTACGGCAGCCAGTGAAGAAAGCAAATGGCATGATGGCCTTTATAACAAGAGGAGTTGAGTATAGGAGCACAGGTCCTTCTGCAGTTGTATAGGGCCCTAGTGAGACCACACCTGGAATATAGTGTGTAGTTGTGGTCTCCAAATTTGAGGAAGGACATTCTTGCTATTGAGGGAGTGCATCGTAGGTTCACAAGGTTACTTCCTGGGATGGCAGGACTGTCGTTTACTAAGAGAATGGAGCAACTCAGTTTATATACTCTGGAATTTAGAAGGATGAGAGGATATTTAATTGAAACATATAAGATTGTTAAGGGTTTGGACACGCTAGGGGCAGGAAACATGTTCCCGATGTTGGGGGAGTCCAGAACCAGGGGCCACAGTTTAAGAATCAGGGGTAAGCCATTTAGAACGCAGATGAGGAAACACTTTTTCCACAGAAAGCTGTGAGTCTGTGGAATTCTCTGCCTCAGAGGACGGTGGGGGCCGGTTCTTTGGTAACTTTCAAGTGAGAGCTAGATAGGGCTCTAGAAAATAGCGGTCAGAGGATATGGGGAGGAGCCAGGAACGGGGTACTGATTGTGGATGATCAGCCATGTACACATTGAATGGCGGTGCAGATTTGAAGGGCCGAATGGCCTACTCCTGCACCTATCGTCTATTGTCTGTACCCTTTCCAGCTTGACAACATCTTTCCTATAACATGGTGCCCAGAACTGAACACAATACTCCAAATGCGGTCTCACCAATGTCTTATACAACTGCAACGTGAGCTCCCAACTTGATGAAGGTTAATGTACCAAAAGCCTTTTTGACCACCTCACCCACCTGCATCTCGACCTTCAAGGAACCATGCACATGCACTTCTCGATCCCTCTGCTCTTCAACACTACCCAGAGCCCTACCATTCACTGTGTTAGACTTCCAAAAATGAAACACCTCACATTTCTCTGTAATTGTGTAATCTCATAAATCCCCATAAAAATAAAGGAACATTAAATCTCAAAAACATCGCAATTTCACCCGTTTCATTTTTACCCAATTCCTTCACTGTTCCTTGGCAGTGACAGTAAGAAAGTGAAATGTTTTTTCTCCTCAGTTCTACATTGATTGTCTCCAAAGTACACTGACTAAGAATCCATGCATTCTCCAGCACCTGTGAACATTTTTAGTAACCCAATCTTTTGTTCTTTAATGAATACAATAACTATTATTGACAGCGAAATGTTCATGTCTCAAGTGAATTAAACTGCATTTTAGAAAATTACATTCAACAGACACACTGCAATGACTCAATTCTCACAAATTACAAAGCTATATAACAGAATTGACGATAATTTTATTCTCATCAACAGGGGGCACATTGCATTCTTAAGTACAACATGTCCTTGCATGAAGTCACGTAATTTTCAATTTGAATTCAAACCAACTTCAGAAAGTTGCCTGATAAAATTATGTCAAGGTCATCACAACTTTAGAGATGAGATAAAGATTTGAATGTGTGTTAGCGCCTCAAAAGTAGAAGTTGTTTGAATTATACAAGCTTCATCAAAGTGAAAGCAGCAATAAGCTCCTAACAAAATAAACAGAACAACAGAATGAATGATAGACACAAAAAGCTGTGTCTGGAGTAGCTCTGTGGGCCAGACAGCATCTCTGGAGAAAAGGAATAGGTGACATTTCGGGTTGAAACCCGTCTTCAGTCTGGACCTGAAACATCGGCTATTCCTTCTCTCCAGAGAACTGCCGAGCTCCTCCAGCTTCTTGTGTTTATCTTTTAAACTAGCATCTGCAGTTCCTTCCTACACAACACAATTCATGATTTAAACTAACAAGGTAAACACTGAAAACAGCAAATAGCAGAGATAGAAGCATTTTTGCAACAGAGTAAGATAGGGAGGGAGGTGACAGAATAAATATGAAGTACTGGTAACTTGACAGCCCATTAACTAGCATAAAGGTCCACAGTGGGGAAGAATTTAACAGAACATACTATCTATATACCTTAAACAAATATATTCCAAAGAGCACAAATCCAGACTATTTGACGTTCTTTTGAATCCTGCACAAATCAGGAGCTAAAATGCCAAGATAAGAAATCACCTTGCAAGGCTTTATAGCAAAAAAAGTGTTCTAGTTTTGTACCAATGTTGCCAGGAGATACCATACCACATTGAAAAAAACTTTTCAATCAAATTTTCCAATGTCAAATAGAAAATCAGAACAAAGGGAATAACTTCCAAGTGGGTTAAAATGCAAGTTTAAGTAATATATGTCTTCAGAAAGTTGCAAGAAAGTGCGAAGCAATGCTCAGGTAACCATGAATACAAAACTAATTACATTAAAATGAATGTATGTACTTACATGCCAAAATGGAGAAAGGCAGCAAATCAGGAATAAAAACACAGCCATCTTAGCTAACAAAATAATGAACGGTGTGACAATCTGCATGGGAAACCAAGAGATCCTCTTGTATGCACTGTTTTTCTCTTAGCAATCAGAGGAGTGAGACACACCTCATTTTATCGCGTGGTTCAATAAACATGACGAACAAAGTGAAAACATCCTACAATGCTTCTGTTGATAAATACATTACTTATTACCACAAAATAAAACTAAACATAGTTCAAAACTACCTCATAGTTCACCGGAAATAAAAGGATTTGAACACAGACTGGAAGTTTCTTTGGTGCTGATCCACATCTAATATTTGTATAAATTACAGAAGAAAAAAGTTTTTTTTTTAAATGATAAAGCCACTATAATGTATTGGCTGCAGTTCTCAAGAAATTAGAAGCCGTAAGCTTCCATGCTGGAAGCTGTTTTCTTGATAATGCAATTGTTCAAATGTTTCTTCTAAAGAATATAGCTTTTGTCAAATACATGCTATTAGCACGAGCTGAATAACAAAGAAGCACATTGATGCTTTTGTGAACATTTTTTATAATTTAAAATTGTTATGAAACAGCAATTTAATTTCTCAGAGTAAACAAGCAATTAATGAACATTGGGGGGGAAAAAGATCAAGATTTATATTTCTATTCATAAGGACAAAAAACACTGATTATTTACATGTTCCCAACATAAAGGAACAGCTCGAAGTGATTTATGAACTTTCAAATATTTTGTTAATTGTATTCTATAAAACTAATTAACAAATTTAAATGCTGAAATTTCATTTATGGCTTTCCCAGTCAATGCAAAATGAACTGTAATTAATAAGTGACAAAGGCAAAAACATTGCTTTTTCTTAAAATAGACTTAAGATTGATCTTACATTTGAAATATGGAGCATTAAATCATTACCACCGATAGTGGTTAAATCATTACCACCGATGAAATTTATGTTCAAGTCTAGCTTCAATTGATCTTTTATCTGGAGCTTCCACTAACTTCTGTTCATATCATAGGGTCATGCAGCACAGAAACCCACCTTTTGGCCCACCTAGTCCATACTAGCAATGACCAATGTACACTATTCATGTCCTAATGAGACAGTGTGGAAACAAGCCCTTCGGCCCAACATGGTCACACCGGCCAACATATCCCATCTGCCTGCACTTGGTCCATATCTCTCCAAACCTGTCCTATCTATGTACCTGCCTTTATGTGTTATGTTAAATTCTATAGTGTTCTGTTTATCTTACTTGTGTGCTGCATGGCAAGTCAAATTTCAGTGCACCAATTGGTGTATGTGACAATAAATGTCCTTTGTCTAACTGTTTATTAAACGTTGGAATAGTCCCAGCCTCAACTACATCCTCTGGCAGATTGTTCCATACACCCACCACCCTTTGTGTGAAAATGTTACCCCTAATTTCTATTGAATCTTTTCACCTTCACCTTGAAACTATGTCCTCTGGTCCTCGATTCCCCTACTCTGGGCAAGAGACTCTGTGCATCTATTCCTCTCATGATTTTGTACACCTCTATAAGATCATCCCTCATCCTCCTGCGCTCCAAGGAATAGAGACTCAGCCTACTCAACCTCTCCTTATAGCTCTCACCCTCTAGTCCTGGCAACATCCTCGTAAATCTTCGCTGAACCCTTTCAAGCTTGACAATATCTTTCCCATAACAGTGTGGAGCAATTTTGACATGCTGACATCTTCAGTAACTCTCCACAGATTCTACCACTCATCAACAAGCAATAAGGGCAAACTACATCGGATCAATGACCGACCAACCTGCAAGTTGTTGGGACGTGGGGGCAAACCGGAGCACCCAAAGGAAACCCACTAAAGTCACAAGGAAAATGTACAAACTCCACAGAGAGAGCACCACAAATCACGGTTGTACCTGGTCACTGGAGCTATGAGGTTTTGGCTCCACTAGCTGCACCAATACATGGTCAAATAGTAGAAAAATGCTTTTTAAAATTGGTCAATTATTCAATCATAACACTCAGGCAAATTGAAATGATGGTTCCTGAAAAATTGATTGGAATAGAGCAAGGGTTCCCAACCTGGGGTAAATTTACCCTCAGGGTGTAAATTCCGCCTACCCAGTGGGTAAATTTATTGATTCTGGATTTGTACATATATTTTCTCACTGACTGACTGTGTTTGGTTCTGGTATACCGGCATCTGTTCATCATTAATTGTTCATAAATAAGTGAATTAACATTGATATGTGCTATTAAAGTTGCCAGGGGTAAACGGGACAAAATAGGTTGGGAACCGCTGGAATAGAGCTCAATGCTCCAGCAGTTCAATGAACTTTAGTTTTACATCTATTCAATGCCGCTTACTTGTACCCAGCAGTTGGTGCTGAGAATCAAAGATAATTTCATTCAAACTATTTCACGAGACATTAGTTCCTGGAGTTATGTTTTTGAAATAAAAATCATGAGTTTAGCAGCCTTCATATTTCCAATTAGTATTTTTCTCTGCTCCTGAAGCCAATGTTATGTTCTCTTTTATAAACAATGCTGATCCAAAGATCAGATGATATGCAAAGAATACAAATACTGGTAATCGAAAAGATGTTAGAACTGAGCAATATTGTTTGATACAGTAGATGTGATATTGTTATTTCTTGTTTAATTGTGACAGTTTGAAATTGTCATGGCAGTATTCAGAATGTTTATATGCCTGATTTACCAGTTATTTGAATACCAAATATCCAGACTGAATATTTTGCAGGCAGTGCTGTGCTGAAGCATTCATGAAAGAAAAATGAATCAGAATTGCTGTTGGGAAAATAAAAAGTGTTTCTCAAATGTTATCAAAGATCGGGTAGTTGAAGCAAGTAGCATATTTGCCTTAGATCAATGAAGGAGATGAAGGAGCACATAAACAAAGGCTATTCAGAGGAGCATCTGTGCAGACAATCCATTGCATGGAATAGACCTGTTAGACAGAACATTCTGTTCTTTTCTGTGAAGACAAAGTAATTTATTGAAGATATGCAGCAACAATAAGTTAAACCAAGATGACAATGATATCTATGCTGAATTAAATACACCCTACACTGCAAGGCTCTGACGACAGAACATAGATATTTTGCCTTCGGATAGTCTAAGTTTGTACATATGGCTACAGAAAATGAGGGACAAAATGGATTATTTTAGGATGCGGGGCAATTGTATAACTATACCTGTATAACTATAACTAGGTTCAAATGTCGATGAGTACATTTTGTGTGTATCTGTTTTGCACCATTTGCAGTTTGCATCATTAAACCTGCTTTTAAATTCTCATCCTTTGGTGGAGCAGTTTAATTGTAATTAAAGCAACAGCAAACATAATAAAAATATGATCTGCCCTCTAACGCGAATACATCATGTTGCAAGACACTAAATGCTGGAGTAACTCAGCGGGACAGGCAGCATCTCTCGAGAGAAGGAATGGATGCTGTTTCGGGTTGAGACTTCTCTCCGGAGATGCTGCCTGTGATTTGCTCCAGCATTTTGTGTCTTTCTCTGGTTTAAACCAGCATCGGCAGTTCCTTCCTACACATCATGTTGCAACATCTGCAACAATGAACGTTTTACTTGTCTGCACAAACCTAAGTCGCATTGTAAAATATAAGATAAAGATATAACGTTGCAATTCTGTTTATGCTCATTACTGGAAAATCGTAACGAAAAAGCAATAAAGTGAATACTTAAGAAAGAACTGCAGATGCTGGAAAAATGGAAGGTAGACAAAAATGCTGGGGAAACTCAGCGGGTGAGGCAGCATCTATGGAGCGAAGAAAATAGGCAACGTTTCGGGTTGAGACGCTTCTTCAGGCTGATGTGGCAGTGGGTAGGGGGGGGGGGGGAAAGAAAAGAAGAGGCGGAGATGGTGGGCTGTGGGAGAGCTGGGATGGGGAAGGAGGGAGAAAGCAAGGACTAACTGAAATTGGAGCTCAATGTTCATACCGCTGAGGTGCAAACTACCCAAGCGAAATATGAGGTGCTGCTCCTCCAATTTACGGTGGGACTCACTCTGGCCATGGAGGAGGCCCAGGACAGAGAGGTCGGATTCGGAATAGGAGGGGGGAGTTAAAGTGCTGAGCCACCGGGAGATCAGGTTGGTTATTGCGAACTGTGCGGAGGATACAGTTGTTTTAATACAAAAAACCTCAGTTGCATGGAATTTAGAGCATAGGAATAGACCAGGAATATGAAGTAGAGATTATGACCATCTAAACAGGTAGTTGTACTTCCTACCTGCACTTTTCCATCTTATTTCCATTAGAAACAATCCTGATTGAATTAAGAGACATTTAAATAATTATGAGGGTAATTAATATATAAACTTGATCAGTACTGCTTAAGCTTTCATTAACAAGAGTTTATTCAAATGGTGGTACCTTTGATTTCCCCCGCTCAAAACTACACAATCAATAGCTCCTTCATTTACTCCTCTGGATAACACATTTGCAAAACCAAACAAAAATAAAAACATTAGGATCAGTACAACTTGTAACAATCCATGAAACTACCCAATGTCGTAGAAAACAAAATTAGCAAGTGAGCTACTTGAAATGACTTCTCAGTCATTGCACTTTTTAATGTGACCCAAGGCATTATAGAATAATTGAAAGGTCCAAATGTCGATGAGTACATTTTGTGTGTATCAGTTTTGCACCATTTGGACTTGACCTGTTTTAACTACACAGCCAAGGAAGACACAAACAATCTCCCAGAAATACTAAGGGACCGAGGATTTAGTGGGAGGGAGGAACTGAAGGGAATCTACATTAGTCAGGAAATGGTGTTAGGTAAACTGTTGGGACTGAAGGCAGATAAATCCCCTGGGCCTGATGGTCCGCATCCCAGAGTACTCAAGGAGGTAGCCCTAGAAATCGTTGATGCATTGGTGATCATTTTCCAATGTTCTCTTGATTCTGGATCAGTTCCTGTAGACTGGAGGGTTGCCAATGTAACTCTACTTTTTAAGAACCCCAGTTATTTACAATATATATTAACGATTTAGACGACGGAATTAAACGTGACATCTCCAGGTTTGCAGATGACACAAAGCTGGGTAGCAGTGTGAGCTGCAAATGGGGATTCTATGAGGCAGCAGGGTGACTTGGATAGGTTGGGTGAGTGGGCAGATGCATGGCAGATGCAGTACAATGTGGATAAAAGTGCGGTTATCCACTTTGGTGGAAATAACAGGAAGACAGATTAACTGAATGGTGTCAGATTAGGAAAAGAGGAGGTGCAACAAGACCTGGGTGTGCTCGTACATCAGTCACTGAAAGTAAGCATGCAGGTACAGCAGGCAGTGAAGAAAGCTAATGGCATGTTGGCCTTCAGTACGAGAGGATTTGAGTTTAGGAGCAAGGGGGCCCAACAGCAGTTGTACAGGGCCCTGGTGAGACTGCACCTGGAGTATTGTGTGCAGTTTTGGTCTCCTAATTTGAGGAAGGGCATTATTGCTATTGAGGGAGTTCCCGGGATGGCGGACTGATATTTGATGAAAGAATGGGTCAACTGGGCTTGTGTGCACTGGAATTTAGGATGAGAGGAGCTTTTATAGAAACATTAAATTCTTTAAGGATTGGACAGGCTAGATGCAGGAAAAATGTTCCCGATGTTGGGGGAAACCAATCACAGTTTAAGAATAAGGGGTAGGACATTTAGGACTGAGATGAGGAAATGTTTTTTCACCCAGTGAGTTGTGAATCTGTGGAATTCTCTGCCACAGAAGACAGTGGAGGCCAATTCACTGGATGTTTTCAAGAGAGAGTTAGATTTAGCTCTTAAGACTAAAGGAATCAAGGGATATGGGGAAAAAGCAGGAACGGGGTACTGATTTTAGATGATCAGCCATGATCATATTGAATGGCTGTGCTGGCTCAAAGGGCCGAATGGCCTGTTCCTGCACCTATTTATCTATGTTTCTAGTTACCGGGGTAACAGAATCACCAACATGACTGTTCTCACAAACAATTTTTTAAATTAAATAGAAAACATTACGAGACAGAGATAATCAAAGCCATTACAACACCTATACACATATCAAACAAGTTGCAAATTTCCAATGATTATTAATTTCAATTACATAAGAATGAAGTCTGCAACAGATCATGACTGTATCTGTTAGTTCATCCATCTGTCAGCAATGGGAGGTGAAGAAATGTTATTTTTTCACCAGATGAGCAGTGAATGGAAAAGAGGCCATGAGCTCAATAACACTGCAATTATATAGAGATGAATGAACATTAGCAAATATACAAAGCTGTAAATGAGGCAGGACTTTAGTAGAGATGCAAGTGCAAGAACAAGTTATTTAGATTTATCTCCAAGTTCAGATATTAAATTGAAACAAAATTGTTCCTCTTCAACTGATTGTGTCGTGTGTTGCAATGTTAAAATGTTGGGAGTGCAGATGTGAGGACATTCTTCATGATGGTTGTGATGGCCAGCACAAGTACAAACGCCTGTTTTTGTGTTGCATCTCTGGTCAGATCAGATCAGTTTATAGTCTATACACCAGAGTGCAATGAAAGTCCCTGTTCACATGAAGCTCGTAGAGTAAATAGTATACATGATAATGATAAATACAACGACAAATAAAACGACGAACGCAAAGCAGCAGAAAAGTGCAAAGATTCAGGTGCAAAAAAAAATATTAAAGTGCAATCATGGAATAACCAAATAAAAGTAGAGTAAAAGTCCTAGGCAGCACCGGCAGGAACGGGGAATGTAAAAGAATATTGGTTCTCTGGTTGATAGCAGTGGAGAAGAAGCTGTTCTTGTGTTTGGACATCCAGGCTTTCAAGTTGCTGTATCTTCTCCCAGGAGGCTGAAAATAAATGGAAATGCCAGGATGGCCGGCCTGCTTGACTCCATTAAAATGTATCTTTCATATCATAAAAGTATTTGTCTATTTGCTGCATATTATTACATATAGATGGAAATATTTTGATCAAAGTTGCTTATCAGCATCGCATAACTGATGAATGCACATTCAACCTCCGATATTTTCGTTATCTTTGTACAGTCGTTGTTCTTGGATAAAGTGTAATACCAACAATGGGAGTCTAGGTCCAGAGGCCATAGCCTCAGATTATAAGGACGTATCTTTAGAAAGGAGACGTGGAGGAATTTCTTTAGTCAGAGGGTGATGAATCTGTGGAATTAATTGCCACAGAGGCTATGGAGGCCAAGTCATTGGATATTTAAAAACCAGAGATTGACAGGTTCCGGATTAGTATGGGCATCAAAGGTTATGGGGAGAAGGCAGGAGAATGGGGTGGAGAGTGAAAGTTAAATCCCAAGATGGGCTTAGTGGACTAATTCTGCTTCCATTACTTATACCACCCTCAATACTTTATGAAATGTACAGAGCAAAGTGGCCAGATACAAGAAACTTGTGGACTTCCCTTACCAGTTCACTGAGGATATTGGGAAACTTGTCTTTCAGCCACAATTGCGCTAAAGCCAGCTCCTTTTCCACCCACGCACACACACACTCTGAAGAACTTCCCTTAATCTCAGGACAAAAGATGTCCATTGAAGCTATTGGCTCGGTGAATGTTGCTACTGAATCAAACTCATTCCTTAGTCCTTTTATTTGTACAGCCACATGATGCAGACATTGCTGGCATGACCAATGCTTACTTTCCATCCCTTGTCACCACTGGATTGAAAGAGTGGTTAACTGAGGCACACCGATGGGTGTGGAGCCATATAAAAACAAAGTGAGTTGTTTTTCAGTTTTTGATTTTACTCCAATTCAGGGATGTGTTTCCAAGTTTTCATTAGCATACAGCAAAATCAATTAATGTTACACAAAAACAGTCAATAAGATGCATCAATCTTCAGTCTCTGTACCCAAAGATAGATTGAAATAACAAAGCTCCGATATGTCCGTACACTTGTTGGGAAGGTATTCTATGCGTTTACATTTTTAAGCGGACAGCACGTGTAGGATTTGGACAAAGTGAGAAAGAAAGACGTAATTAAAAAAACTCAGCAGGGCGAGGCAGAATCTATTGAGCGAAGGAAACACAGATTCACTCCATAGATACTGCCTCACCCGCTGAGTTTCTCCAGCTTTTTTATCTACCTTCGATTTTTCCAGCATCTGCAGTTCTTTCTTAAACAAGAAAGTCGTAAAGCTTCTTGTCGTATGGAGGTTGTGGATTTTCTTTGTGTTGATGCTTTACTCAAACAGGTATGGAAGCTAAAGCAATTTACTTTGCAATCAGTCAGTCAATGGGTTCAACAATGAAACTGATCCTGGTGGTCACAGTGTTTTGCTGGTGTCCTTTTAATTAGGATAATTGTGCTGTGTTGAACACTGGACTCCGTGGTGGTGAGCCAAAGGGACTGTTCTTATACTGTACTTTTCAAAGTTTCTATTGAACATCTCAGACCCAACAACTTTGGCTTCACTTTGTTTTTTCATTCCATTTCTGTCCTTGCTTTTACTATCACAATATTTTTTTCATGTCACACCACTGGCTACCTCACTGTTAAGAAAGGGAATGCTTATGGAGCTTCAATCGCTTGCTAGTTGTTTAAATGCACACCATTCATGGGTGCATAGACAGGACGACAGACTTTGATTTGATCTGTTGGCAATGGCAGAGCCTTGAATGTACAAACTATATGCCACCCACTCTGGGATAAGATTTTGAAGAATGAATAATTCAGTTCCCGATGCTGTTCCTGACATGCTCTTCCAATTCCCTTGTTGAACCAAGTCTATATTAAGTGTAGACAAAGGAAATGCCAGGCCGTGCAGTTACATTTGGCCTACAATTCTAGTGTTGCTGGAGAGACACTACACCTCATGTTCGGAATCTATCCCATTTAGTAGAGTGATTGTGATGCAGAATCTCCTCATTGTGTAGATAAAATTTGCCTCTGCAACAATTGTGTTACTGTAGTTACTTCTACCAAAACTATCAGAGATACACCAGTGGCAAAGATTTGAGAGAAAGTTTGGGCTATTTCTTTTTTTTGGCTCTCCCGTCAATTTATATCCAGTCTTATACTTACAAGCTTTCACTTAACTGATCAATGAAATGGCTCTCCCAATTTATGCAAGACCCTATTTATTGTTGAGGAAGACTGTGGGCAAAAAGTTACTGGTGGGATATATGATTACCACGAAGTCATACACTTTAATTGAAAAATGGTCAAATATACATCACTTTATTGTTGAATCGCTAGTTTCTTTAACCAGGCATATCTTTTATAATTGTCCTTGAAGCTTGAAGGAAATGTTCTACTTTTCCTCAGGTCCCTTGACACTGGTTTTAATGACCCTTCAAATAGCATCCCCTCACAAGTGCATCAGTAGATTGTTAAGAAACTATGAAGATTCTAGCTTTGTTCTCGTCTCGTTGAGTCTCATTGTCCGTAACTCGCTTTCATCTAGCCCACAGCTAACAATGGCCTGTTTCCTTTATCATCGTTACTTATTTAATGAATATCTTTCATTCATTTGTTCTATATCTCTCTATATCACCGTCAATATCTCTAGTTTCCCTTTCCCGAGTCTGTCTGAAGAATGGTCTTGACCCAAAACGTCACCTGTTCCTTTTCTCCAGAGATGCTGCCTGACCCGCTGACTTACTCCAGTGTTCTGTGTCTATCTCCGGTTTAAACCAGCATCTGCAGTTCCTTCCTGTACACGAGAAGTATCTTTAATCCATAAATCTAAAAATGTAGACGCTTGAAGACTGAAATTAAAAAACTCGAAAGCTCATTAACAGGTCAGGCAGCATCTGTATTGTCTCATACAGAACTGTGTTACAAGATGAAAGGTCATTGACCTGAAATGTTAACTCTTTCTTTCTCCATAGCTACTGTATTTTCTGTTCAGATTCATGTCAGCTTAGTCTCATTCAAAAATACCTTAAGCTCTGTGTAAGACATTGTGACTGTGAAAAGAGACAGATAAAATGTTGGAGGGATGGATAGCAAAATAAACATTGGTGTAACTGTATCGCACAATTATTACTTTTTATTGTGGAGACAATTCATGCCAATGGAAATAAGCAAATCTGATTACCGGTATATTTAAAAAAAAATAAAAGAACCAATAATTTAATTTTGGTTTATTGTATCCCATGTTTTCTTTAAAGTCCATCTCTGGGACTGAACCAGCAAAGATATGTAAAATATGACTATCTTGTTGAAACTTCGAAGATATTGCTGAGCGGGAGCACAGGAGATGGCAGATGCTAGAATCTGTAGCAAAAAAGTCCATTGGGAGAAACTCAGGAGGTCAGGCAGCATCCATGGAGGGAAATGGCCAGTCAAACATTGAGCCGATACCCATCATTGACACTGCCACAGTTGTCAGGTCTTCAGGTTGCAAGATTCAAGAGTTTATTGTCATGTGTCCCAGATAGGACAATGAAACTCTTGCTTTGCTTCAATATTGTACTGGTAGATATTGAACAAACCAAATGCAAAACCACAAGCTCTGTCCATTTACAATAGATTTTATAATTGTGATACTTTAGCTACTCCAGCAGGCAATACTGTTTTACATTGGGAAATTAATGAATTGAGAAGCCTAGGAAGGAATGCATTTCAAATTTGGACAGCAACAACAGAAATTTGGCAGGTATAATTGGTAGTTGTTTGAACTATCTAGAAAAATGTTTTCAGGTGTTCGGCAAATTCAACAGTGCTTGTTTAAATTGCTGCTGTGATTTTCAGGTGAAATTTTTAGTGTGTATGAAGTTCAGTAATGATCTCATTGGGGAATCATAGTCTATGAATGCAGATTCACTCATCAAAACCAGGAATAAATGTCTGACTTAACACATACAACTATTATCATAAAAACAAGCACCTATTAACATGTCCAGTATTCTCCTTGTTATTTTCTTTCCTCCATGGAGACGCCCAGTTCTTCAGAGAGCACCACACAATGGCTGTTCCCAGAAAGAAACACACACAGATAAGAGATGCAGTGAAACTAAAACAGCAAACAAGGATTTATTTTTTTGGGACTAATTTTCCCTCGAGATGTTGCAAAGTGGATTTCTTCATTCTTCAAGTAAGATGCTTAGCTTACTCAAGGTTTAACTTGAGAAATGAGGACATCTGTGCAATGTCCAGTTTATGGAATATTAGGTATCTGTTGTACAATGCAGGCTTGTGCTCACTGGTTACAAGACGCAACTGAAAGAGCAGTTGAGACCAGGCAAAACGGATTGAAATATTATATGAAAACATATAATATTTTGTTGTCTCTGTACTGTACACTGACAATGACAATTAAAATTGAATCTGAATCTGAAACATGTTAAATATTGAAAAACAATGGAGATTTTCATTAAAATAATAACAATTTAGCAAAGTGGATATAATTCTTCATACAAGATATTTTCTGCATCTAGATACTTTGGATATGAAACAACTACTTAGGGTCTTAAGAAGGATCTCAATCTAAAATGTCACCTATCCACGTTCTCCAGTGTTGCTGCCGGACATGCTAAGCTACTCCAGCACTTTGTGTCCTTCTGTATATTAACCAGCATCTTTCAAAACTTTTTTTGTATGATTTTTCCCTACAAAATTTGTAAATGCCAATGTTCAATTTTCAGAATATAGTCAGCAGCTATTCCAATTTGAATAATCCCATCAATGACTTGCACTGACTTCCTAAAGGGAATTTGTTACAAGAAACAAATAAAGAAAAGAATAGAAACAAACACTTATATAGCAGCTAAGGGGCCTGTCCCACTTACACGGCCTTGGCTCGCAAATTACACAACCTCGTGGTCGCTTGAGGCGTACGGGCACAGTTTGGCCGCGCGGTTCCGGTCCCACTTGGAAGCGCGACATCGCGCGGGGCTCCGAAATTCCTGCAGTGGCCGAAATCTTTGCGCGCCAACGGCCTGTCGGCACGCAGGCGCATTGTGGTCGTACGCAGCGTCATGACGGCATACGCAGCTTCTTGAAGGCATACGCCTAGCCAGTGGCATTGCACGATAACGTCACCGCCGACGCCCAAATTCAGTCGGCCCGCCTCCTGCCCAGCTGATTGTTAAGCATGCCGCAAATGACGTCACACGTGAACTCTGCTTCTGTTTGGTCGCGCCAAACGCATGCAATCGCATGCAAGTGGGACAGCCCCTTGAGTCTGGTCTCTGCTCTCAAAACATCCAAAGTGCATCACATACTTTAATTGCGGCCCCGTGGAAAGCTAGGAAACTTTATGCTTTCAGCGTACACATGCTTTGTGCATATTACAGCATGATAGTTATGTGAAAGAGCAAAGAAAAGCATATTTTGAATGGCAGAAATATTATATGAAAGGACGTTTACTTGAGACTTGCAAAATGTAATGTTATTGGTATTATTTAACAAGGGTTTCTTCAGTTACAGGAACAGGCACATGTGAAATAGATTGTCCAGTCCTTGAATGGTTGGATTCATATTGGTATCTCTCATCTTGTTAACTTTAAAAAGAAAATCAAAGAACTCCTGTTGTCAATTGAAATGCTTCACTAATTTCAGTCCAGTAGAGGTAGACTGTACAAGTAATGTAGCCACCTAACCCCTTGGAAATTGAATTTTTTGCACAATACTTTGCTCAATATACACATATCCTTGCATCTGTTCACATGCCACCAATTGCTCACTCTTCATTGGGATGATTTACTCAAGCAGAAATTGCAACATGAATCTAGCAATTCTACTTAAATTCAACAATTCACTTAATTGATCTACGGTTTAGCTAACTAGATCCAGTAGCTTCTCTTCTCGCCCCTGCAATTAATCTCAAATCTCCCAAGAAACCGTTATTGTCCCTTTTCCTCATTTACATGCCATTTTTTCAGAGACACCATGTAAAAAAACGTCAGATTCAAGACATACATTACCCAACACTACCATGCCATCTCTCCCAATCGTGCCATTGCCAGTTAAGGATGCCTGATCAATATCTAGCAATGAATGAGATTTCTTCCAACTCTTCGAAAGAACTAAATAAAATCATTGGAGCCCTGTCTGTTTTCTTTAAATAAGCAGCTTGTTTAATGTATTTTTATCTGGTTACCGAGACACCATTAACCAATGGTGAAGCCAAGACAAGAGTCATAATTATACATCCGTTATAGTGAAATGTCAAACCGATTGTAAAATGGAAAAAATCCTACCTCAACATATTCACAGTTAAAAACTAGTTATAAATCTAGAATATTTGCAGATTGATTGCTCATAAACCTTTGTTTAAAAATATAAAATAGATCATAAATTAATCAATTATTTTTAATTAATATTTTTGAATATGAATTTTAAAATAACTTTACAATACAGAAAAGTGAACTGACTACAAGACAAAGGAGGAGAATTAGGCCATTCGGTCCATCGTGTCTACTCCGCCATTCAATCATGGTTGATCTATCTTTCCCTCTCAACGCGTTTTCTGCCTGCTCCCAATAACCTTCGACACCCTTCTTAATCTGGAACCTGTCAATCTCTTCTTTAAAAATACCCAATGACTTTGTCACACATGGCTGTGGAGGCCACAAATTCCAGAGATTCACCACCCTCTGGCTAAAGAAATCACTCCTCATCCCCTTTCTAAAGGTACGCGCTACAAACAAGTTTTCGTCACAGTTTATTTTCATATGCTGCAAACATCCAAGATCACATTAAATAAATAAACATGATCAAACAATCATCTTTGATACTGAATTCCAGGCCTGACCTCCGTTAAGATACAGTTTATGCTTACTCCTGCGTCTTTTTGTTCTCACTCATCATTCATATTTGTATGATCATACTCCTTTGTTACTTTGAAGACCTCTGCTGGAACACCAATAAACCTTCCTAGTTCCAGTAAAAATTAGCCGCAAGTTCATCCTCAATCCAACCAGTCATTTAAGATTTGATTACCCATTCCATACAGAGTAAAACGCTGCCAATTCAGCACCCTGAGGACTATACTTGTGCTTGACTGGCAGATTTTCCAGGCCATTACATATTATTCCCATTAATATACCAATGCAGTTTTAATTACCTTTTTTTTTTTTTTTTTAAGATGTATGGATTAAAAGGGAGTCCCGGAAAAGGGACACCAGTGTGCCTAAAAAGACACTTGGGAAATGGGCCACGGTGAGTTTAGAGGGATACGAGAAACAGACCTGCTGAATTTAAAGAGAAGGAAATAGATGCCAGATGCCAAACCTTCGGGATTCCTGAACAGAATAGCAGATTAACACAATTCCACTCAGAAGATAAAATTTGATATCAACAAATGATTATTTGTCTTACAATAGAAAGAAAATAGACAACATTAAAACGAGCACAGTGAAACTACAATAATTGATCATAATCGAAGTACAGGAGGAAAGAAAAGACAAAGTACTGGAGTAACTCAGCAGGCCAGGCAGCATCTCTGGATACAGATGAGGACGGTTTTTGATAGGCAGATGGTTGGACAAAGGCCAGCGATGAAAAGACAGAAGGTGTGAGACAAAAAGAGTGAAAAGTTGCAAATTGTGAAGATACAGGAAGGAATTCTCTTATCGTGTTATTCCCTTATCATGTATCTTTAGTCATCTATGCATGAGATGCAGCCAGACCCGCTGAGTTACTTCAACACTGTCTTTTTTTGTAAACGAACATCTGCAGTTCCTTCTTCCTACAAAGTACTGCAGGAACTCAGTGGGCCAGGCAGCATTCCTGGAGGGAAACAGACTGATGTACCTTGCGTTGGGATCCCTCCGCACACTCTGTCAGTTTCCCTCCACGGATGCTGCCTGACCCGCTGAGCACCATCAGCACTTTGTTTTTTCTCTCTCAGGATTCCAGCATTCTGCAGTCTCTTGTAACCACATCAATTGACATTGGGGAACTGGTTAGTTCAAGGTCAAAAAAAAGCAGAAACATCTTTAGGGAAAATGAACAAACTCTGAAGTACCCATTGTATTCAACCCCAAATTTCTTTCAAAAACATCTCTCTGTTTTTACAAAAAAAAGTGTAATATCAAGGGAGCCTCAGGGAATTTATAGCACATGTTGCTGAAAAGTAATAAAAACTATAGGACGAGTAATTAACCCATCTGACATGACAGATTTTTCTTCAATATAATTAAACTTATCTTAGTTGTAAATGTTAATTCGTGCTTTGATCTTCTGCCCAAGACATCAGTGTGCATGTGGCTTACAACATCGATCAGGATGTTCAAAGATCAGCTGGCATCAAACACATACCAAGCTATGCATCAGCCACACCACCTTCTGGTGAATTAATCTTAAATTTGGCATTAAACCAAGTAGATGTAATGTCCCCCAATTATCAAGACTCTAACTAACGAACCATAATAAAGTATTACAGCCTTTGCTAAGATGAACAAAGCAGCACAATATTATTCATACCAGTGTTAGACACAGGAAGATAAGACTAATTGGCTTGTGGTCGAGACTTTGATACAATTCACCTGCAACCTTTAATTGCATGAGTCACCATCCTTTTCAAATTACTAATCCTTACATCATGTACATTTGCCTCAATATCATTCAAGAAATGCATTTTGTGAGCTGCACAGTGTCGTAGTGGTAAGGTTACTGCCTTACAGCGCCAGAGACCTGGGTTCAATCCTGACTATGGCTGCTGCCTGCACAGAGTTTGTTCGTTCTCCCTGTGATCATGTCAGTTTTCTCCAGGACCACTAGTTTCCTCCCACATTCCAAAGAGGTGCAGGTTTGTAAATTAATTAGCTTCTGTAAATTATCCCCAGAGTATAGAACAGAACTAGTGCATGCATGATTGTGGTTGGCGAGGTGTTGGTGAACCGAAGGGCCCGTTTCCACACTATATCTCTAAACTAAACTAAAAAAAAATGCATTTTGTCTTATGATATAATACGTAAAACCATATAACACGTAAATGATATAACACGTAAAAAGGGGAAGCTATTTTGCTGAATGCAGTTACAAAAACAAAGCACGATTAATAAAAGTTCACTGCACATTTCTGCTATAAATGTCAAGAAATTAACTCAATGGAACACCAATTATTTGTCATTTGAACGACGGAACCAACTCTTGTTAAAAATGATGATGAACCTAAAACTCAAAAAAAGTCAGTGCTCGAGTAACTATCCCAGTCAGGCAGTCTCTCTGGAGAACCTGGATAGGCAATGTCTGAAGAAGAGTCCCGACCTGAAACGTTGCCTATCCATGTTCTCCAGAGCGGATGCCTGATCCGCTGAATTACTTCAGCATTTGCGTATTTTTCTGCAAACCACCATCTACAGTTCCCTGTGGCTCTAAAACAAAGGCCTTTGACTGACCACTTTGCTTAAGGGGGGGGGGGGGGGGGGGGGGAGGCGGCAGTTGGGGGAGAACGTGTGCAGTTGGGGTGGAATAAACTCTCAGCAGCTTGACTCAATGAACTGGTTCCAAAATGATTCTTTGGCTTTGAAAACCAGTGACATCAATGATTCTTGGCTTCAAGGAACTGCAGATGCTGGAGAATCGAAGGTAGACAAAATTGCTGGAGAAACACAGCGGGTGAGGCAGCATCTATGGAGCGAAGGAAATAGGCAACGTTTCAGGCCGAAACCCTTCTTCAGACTGAATATATGATAGATGATAGATTAAACATAACTGCAAAGTAGTTTGCATATAAAATATTTCCATACCCACCTCTCAACAATGAACTGATTGATTATATTTATGAACTTGTGGTCAGTAATGAAAATGGATTTCGACAACTGAGCAGTTGGGGGCAATAACTTAAACGTTGGAGAAATTATTGCATGGTTCGGAATGCTGAAACATTCCCTGCCATTATATTGACTGGTATGGTCCATTATAACTCTCTTGTAGGGCTTTATAAAACAAACATTTAACATTAGCAATTTCTCAGTTCTCGCGTCTGAGTAAATAGATGTTTGGAAGATTATGATGAGGGCCTCTGTAAATTGCTTGTTTCCTTTGGGAACCTGGGTTGTTTTCCTGCGGCACCAGGTAATCAATAAATTTACATGCAGTTAATATCAACTTTATTTATTTTTAGCCTAGTCAAAATTTTAATGACATTTGTCTTCGCCAAAACCAACAGCATCATCTTGTTTTGTAAAGACCAAATCATTGTTTTGAAATAAATGGAGGAAAATTTCTTGTTGGGCTCTTATTTTCACTTATAATCCCATTAATGTTCCTATGTCTATACAGTACATCATAATACATTAAAACCATAAATATCTGGCCCAAAAATGAATTATAACTTTCCATATGCTGTTCGGTGTCTGCCAATGTGTGACCTATGGACATGATTAAACAAATGTTCAAAGCTGATATTAAATGAAACATACTACAAGTTATAAATCATAATAGCATACCTCTTACATGGAGTAATACTATTTGTAATTAGGTTCATCTGTTATAAGTGATTCATGCACAGGTATATAAATTATATCGTAACATAATCAAAACTGCAGAACGTCTTTGAACATTTGGTAATTTAATGTGGTGGTTTAGAATTTCACTTTGACTGTGAAGTGTGAATTTTATCTTTTGCCGATTTATAAAAGGTCTATACAAGTACAAAACTACATGCAAACCTTTTAGGCAAAATGATTACCCATGAAGCAAATATCTGAACACTACATAGACAGCATTCCCTTTAAGGTTCAAGGTTCAAGGTTAGTTTATTTGTCACATACACCAATTGGTGTAGTGAAATGTTACTTGCCATGCAGCACATAAAATAAAGAATACAGACATAACACTAATAAAGAGATTTAAACATAAAAAACATCCCCCCACAATGGTTCCCATTATGAGGGAAGGCACAAAGTCCAGTCCCCAACCCATGTCCACCCATAGTCGGGCCTATAGTCGCCTTCACTGAGGCCCGATGTTCCAGGCCGTTCTCGCCGGGCGATGGTGCTCCGGCGTCGGGAGAATCCTCTCAGCGGCTTGGGACACCTGGAACGGCCGCTTCCTACTGGAGTCCGCGGCTTCCGAAGCAGACAAGGCCACACTGAACGGAGCTCCCCCACTGGCTCCTGATGTTAAAGTTCAGCGCCGCCGCCCGCAGCCGCCCGCTCCACAGACCCGCGGCTCCGCGATGTTTGTCTCGGCGGTTTCAGCTCACCGGAGTTCCAGCGCGGCGACCCAGGCAAGGCATCGCCCGCTCCGCCCCGCGATGGCGCTCCAGCGCTCCGCCGCTGCCAAAGCCGAGGTTCTGGGCGGTCCCCTCAGGAAACGCCGCTCCAGGCCCGCTGGTAGGCCGCGAGGACGGGTCAAAAGTGCAGCCCGGAGAAAAGCTGCCTCTCCGACCAGGTAGGGACCAGGAAAAGCGGTTTCCCCCTCCCCCCCCCCCCCCTCACCCCCCACATAAAAAAGAATAGGCTCCAAAACAAAACACTTTAAACACTCTAAAATAAAGAAAAGGGTGAAAAACAAACAACTGCAGGCTGGGCAGCCATACCATACAAGACGGCGCCCCCTATTCTTTCTTTAAGAAAGGTTGGGGAAAGGCATTTGTAGTGGCATGTGAAGAAGGATAGGCAAGTGATCAGCACCACTGCTATGAAGTCAAGTTGCCTTAGATATTGCTTAACAACCAGCCAGCCAGCCAGGGTAGTTAATGGAAGCTGCAGTGCTAGAGCCGTCAGTGAGATCTAGAATTATTTCACAAAATCCAAAAATCAATGCCTCACCAGGCTGTAGTCATACAAGCAGCAGGTAGCTTAAATCATCTGTGTTGGCAAGTTGTGCAGTTTCAGCTCACTAAACCCCAGCACAGCACATAAAGGTTTTGTCAAACTATACATAGTGCTCTTGACTCAGAGTTCCCAAAGAGAGAGACAGAAAGAGCACGCATTGAAGGTAAACAAAACGATTTATTGTAGATTCATCATGTAGGCTTGTGTTAGACATTTAGTTGTGCAAAATAGGCATTTTGATTATTTGGGTGTTGAATTTTACATATTGCAACTTCAAAACGAATAAGCAACATGTGGAATACTTTATCTGAATGTTTATTTTTTAATGTTATGGTTATTCCAGTTTAATGTACATACAATTCTTGATGTTTCTTTTTTCCCCCCACTTGACCAAAGATTTAAAGATGCTAAACTTTACAATAAAGAGATTTAGATGAGCAGTCTAAATCTTGATCAACGATATGGCTTACATAAATTTATGGCTTCTACACAAAATGGAAATGTAATACTTTCCTTGCAGCCATTTCAATTTTTAAACTTGCAACATTGTCCCACCATGTAAAGAATAATTCTGTTCAGATATCAAAATTATGAATCCAATCAGTCTATACGATGTGCACTTAGAAATGAATAAAGTTTAGATTAATTGAGGCCAATGTTTGAAGTGAGGTAATGCAGCCTAAACACTTAATCTTTGTTTCCCTTCAGCAACCGACCACACTCACTGCATATGGAATCATGATTTGGAGTATGGCTGATGACCACAACTTAACTGCATCTGTTGTTCATGAACTTAAACTTCAGAGTTATTCAAGGCGACTTTAACATTCTCATATAATTTATGACACATTTTAATATGCTTGGATATGATACAGTTTTCCCGTTTCTGGATTAAGTGTAGCAAAGGACTGCAGATGCTGGTTTAAATCGAATGTAGACACAAAATGCTGGAGTAACTCAGCGGGACAGGCAGCATCTCTGGAGAGGAATGGGTGACAGTTTGGGTCTGACTGAAGAAGGGTCTCGACCCGAAACATCACTCATTCCTTCTCTCCAGAGATGCTGCCTGTCCCGCTGAGTTACTCCAGCATTTTGTGACTGGATTGATTAAAATGCTCAACTGGAATAAACAGCAGTCATAAAGAAAAAATGTACTGTAAAAAGATTATTGATGCAGCAAACAATTAATGCCATAGCAACATAGCTAAAGTATTAAGATCATACATTGGAGACTAAAACCACAAGCACATCCTTTGAGCTGCAAGTTATTCCAGCCAAATGCCATTACCATAACATGTTTCAGACACCAATAATAGTCCTTCACAGATCCTCATGGTTTAACTAATACAGAAAGAATCCTCTTCACACAGGTAAGTTCTACAATTATATTGCCCCACGGAACCACTCTCAACTATTTGGTTTAAAACAGTCACCGCCAGTAACTTCACAAATTAAAATGCTTATATATTTAAATATATTCTAAATTCATCAGACAGTTAATACCAAAGATCATAGAGGAGCTCCTCTATAATCTTTGGTTAATACTAACCATTTTCAGATTGTTTCTGTCCTATGATTTTCATTCCTTCTCAAAAATTACTTTAATAAACTAAATTCAATTAATCTAACTTCACGTTTTCTGCCCAGAGAAGGTTCTTTTGTGAGTTAATACAGGGAATACAGGCATTTCAGAAAGGAAGACCACTGCAAATCAGTCTAATCTTCCTCTATCCGGATCATCAAGTACACTTTCCAAAATGGTCCATTGGTCACTTGATGGCAAATTAATACAAATATCCTGTCTGACTTTTGTTTCCCCCACCCATTCTCTAATAACAATGAGACTTGTCTATTGTTTAAGAAAGAACTGCAGATGGTGGTAAAATCAAAGGTAGATACAAAATGCTGGAGAAACTCAGCGGGCAAGGCAACATCTATGGAGAGAAGGAATGGGTGACGTTTCGGGTCGAGACCCTTCTTCAGACTGAAGAAGGGTCTCGACCCAAAACGTCGCCAATTCCTTCTCTCCACAGAGACTCATCTATTGTTCTAAATCAGGATCAGTGTGTTTGTAATAAACCATATATCAACCAGACTATCAATTAAATCTGTTTGACTCATTATGAGATCACAGGTTGCAATAAATCAAATAAATCTTCAAGAGCACTGTCCTACTTCAAAAAACATGTGAAGTTCAAAAAATCAATGCCACATGCTGATGAAAGAAATAGTTTCATGCTTTGAATTGAAAACCTTTATGTTTAAAGCACAAACAGTGAACATATATAACTGGGAGCCTCAACATATTTGATTGCAGAGTTCAACACCACTAGTCTTTAATGGAAACAGAAGAGACTCCAAACACTGCAATTTTGATTAAAGAAAATACAAATGACTGGAGGAACTCATTAGTTCAGGGAGAATCTGAAGTGAAATATACCGATGATGTTTTGAGTTAACACCGTTTCAAACTGATGGGAGTTGAGAGGAGATAGCTGGTTGACAGAGTGAGGGAAAGGTGCGGGGTAAGAGCTGGAAAGTGATAGTGTAGGAAGGAACTACAATCTGAAGAAGGGTCTCGACGCAAAACGTCACCCATTCATCTCTCCAGAGATGCTGCCTGTCCGGCTGAGTTACTCCAACATTTTGTGGTTATCTTCACTGGAAAGTGACAAGGTGAGTCCAGGTAAGGAGGTGTTGATTGACATAGGAGTCAGGTGGGGACAGGTAAATATGGCTGGTGGTAAGTAGAGAAGACAAAAGGGTGCAAATGGTGACATCTGGTAAGAGAGGAAGGTGGGGAGTGAAATAGAGAGCTAAGGAGCGAGATGATGGGAAGAAGGGAATACCCTGCTTGGGGTGGGGATGGTTAGTAAAATGGGGGAGCCAGATCAGAAAGATGAACAGATGGAGATGGGAGGAAAGGGGAAAACAAACTGTAAAGTGTGGATGTAAAACTTATGAAAAGGTTTTGATGAGGCCACATTTGGACTAGTGTGCAGAGCAAACATCCATTTACTTAAGGAAAGATGTTGATGCAGTGGCAGCAATTGCGGGGGGTGGGTGGGGGGTGGGGGGGAGGTTTATGAAACAAGTGGGTTGAAACACACAAAGATTGATTCCTAGTGTGCGAGTCTAGAAACAGAAGTCACCTTTTAAAATGATTGAATTGCCCATTTAACATGGACAAGTTTATTAATATATTCATCTCAGTGTTGAGTATCTATGGAACACTCTTATAAGTGTGGTGGTGGAAGTATCTGTGAATATTCTGAAGGCAGAGATGGATAGATTCTTGATATGCAAATGGGTTAGAGGTTACCACGAGCAGAGTTAACGTTACAGTCATGTACCATCATGCACAATCATGTTAAAGAGCAGAGCAGGATTGAGGAGTTGTGTGACTTATTGCTCCAGCTAAAAGGATTCCTGCACATAAAAAGAACATATGTTCTCCAAACAATGTTAAGCAAAACTGGCAATCATGTGTAATGTCATTTCCTAGTTTTAAGGAATAGGTTATCCAAAATGCGTCCAGTCATTTTCTAACTCAGACCAAGTCCCTTTCACCCATCAACTGAGTACCTGCTGTCCTAACAGGTGACAATTCTACTTAAAAATTTTCACCATGGTTTAAAAATTCTTCATGGCCTCACTCAACCATCTCTGTGGTCGCCTTCAACACATGCTGCTCTCCTGGCCTGTATGTGTATGCACTCCTTCAGCAGTCAAGGATCCAAGGTCAGGCATTCCCTCTCAACACATTAAAAACCCAATTTGACCATGTCTTTTGGTAATTTTCCCTATTGTGATCACATTAGGCAGCTTGGTTTTAAATGTAGTTTGCTCAGAATAGAAACATAGAAACATAGAAATTAGGTGCAGGGGTAGGCCATTCGGCCCTTCGAGCCTGCACCGCCATTCAATATGATCATGGCTGATCATCCAGCTCAGTATCCCGTACCTGCCTTCTCTCCATACCCTCTGATCCCCTTAGCCACAAGGGCCACATCTAACTCCCTCTTAAATATAGTCAATGAACTGGCCTCAACTACCCTCTGTGGCAGAGAGTTCCAGAGACCCACCACTCTCTGTGTGAAAAACGTCCTTCTCATCTCGGTCCTAAAGGATTTCCCCCTTATCCTTAAGCTGTGACCCCTTGTCCTGGACCTCCCCAACATCGGGAACAATCTTCCTGCATCTAGCCTGTCCAACCCCTTGAGAATTTTGTAAGTTTCTACAAGATCCCTTCTCAATCTCCTAAATTCTAGAGAGTATAAACCGAGTCTATGCAGTCTTTGTTCATAAGACAGCCCTGACATCCCAGGAATCAGTCTGGTGAACCTTCTCTGCACTCCCTCTATGGCAATAATGTCCTTCCTCAGATTTGGAGACCAGAACTGTACGCAATACTCCAGGTGTGGTCTCACCAAGACCCTATACAACTGAAGTAGAACCTCCCTGCTCCTATACTTCCAGCTATTATATAAATGCATTTTGCTGTGGTAATTCCATTTTAATGATAAAAGATCCTCAAAGGAATCATTATATAAACTGTATTGTAAAATAAAAATGCCTACATTTTAATTTTTTTTATTCTTTGGTTTTCTTGTATCAGTAAAACAGTGTAGGCCACATTCCAATCCTTGTCATTTCAATGTCAAAAACATTATTTTGTATGCATTTTACAACTTTAATGGAAACCAATTGAAGAACTACAATCGCGTCAACTACAGTAAGAGCTAAATTCAAAAATAGCAGCATTGTTGAAATCATTTTATTTGGACTGAGGAACCACGAATCATTTTTCCATTCTGCAAACTTATTTGTGCAAGAATATGAAATATTCTTCTTTTGCATTATATCATTTTTCATGCAAGCAACAATAAAGTGTGCAGCACAAAGAGTCCAGAACCTATTAATTTTTCACTTTCTCTTTCAAAACCTTCAGTACATAACATGCAGAACACAAAGAATATAATGTTACCCAATTCTTTAAGACAGAATTAATAGTTGTGAAAATATGATTTGATTTTTAACGGGATTTAGGCACAGCCAACAAGGACAGAAATTAAGTCTCATCCGTAAATGACAGAGAAGGTTGTGAACAGCTTTCTTGAACTGCTGCAATCTACCTGATGAATGGGTAAGAATGTTTGCCCATATTGCTGGGAGGAGATTTAAACCCAATGACGAAGGGACAGTAATGTCAGAATGGTCTACTTTAGTTTTAGTTCATAGATATACAGCATGGAAAAAGGCTCTTCGTCCCACCGAGTTTGTGCCGACCAGCAAATGTGTAGGAGTCACTGTGGCGGATGTTCATGTTAAAATGTGTTTTTGAGTCTGTTGCTTTTAATTGTTTGACTGACCTGGCCAGTGAAATTCCTCGTATGTTGCAAAACATACTTGGTGAATAAAATCTGATTCTGATCTTTGTATCAATATACACCAAGCGCACACACATAACATTATCACCATTAATAACTTTTCATTACAGAAGTTTGGCAAAATCCTCTCTCTCTCTCTCACACACACACATGAACTGGTCTCATGTTTTACAATGCTAAACAATGTCCTGTTACCATATTTCAATTTGTAACTTCTGTGATTAGTCATACCTTTGTCTTCTTCATTATAATTACCTAATTAATTATGTCTAAACCATCATCAGGTCTTTTATTTTGAGAGAAAATAAAACTGATGGTCCCCAAGATAGAAACAAAAATAAATATACTACAATTATCCTGGGGCACTTTAAATATTTTTTTGAATTTGTTCAGTTAGGATACATCTCCTCCGAAGAATATAACCTCAAATATTTAAATTCTGCAGCCTGTTATAAACACTCTTTTTTCACTTTTACAAACTCCTGCACATCTTCTAGTATGACAATTAACAAATTGTACACAATCTGACCTGACCCAGGCACTTCTCAAACCAAAATTTCTCAGTTCAGTCATTGGAAAGTGCTGGATCAGGGCAAACAGGGCAGTGATGGTTTTAAGGTCATGCTTTTTCTGGCTCTTCAACAAAAAAAAATCAAACTACTTCTGAGATCACATCAAGCAATTGTGGCAACATATAATGTTATTCTCTGCCATTTTCAAATCAGAAGAATGCTCTGACTGAAAATATTGACATATTCACCTATTCCTTCTCTCCATAGATGCTGCCTCACCAGCTTTTTTTGTCTACCTTGGAATTGCTAAGTCACTTTTATACTGTTGCTGCTTTTCTAAACTTTGAGATGTTAGTGGATTTCAATGTCATTTCCAAGGAAATTATTTCACACTTTAATATTTCCCCCAAAACAAATCTTGCTCATTTCCTTTCTTACAGCATCATAATCTCATCAAGAGGCTTTTGTTCTGTGAAAGTCAAGGATTCCCACAGTTAAATTGATTTGTAGATGTAGTACATGAAATGTTCATGCTCATTGTTCAGTCACCACTAACCATTTCTTAATCGTGTAATATGGTCAACTGTGCAGATACTTTCATTTTTTAAACACAATGTTACTGGCTGCAAAAACAATCTGCACAATACAGAGAATGGAATAAAGGCTCCATTTCTATATCTATTTTGTCACATTTCATCCTTTACAATTTCTACAAGGATTCAATTAAAGCTTCTCACTGCTTCACAAATGGTTCAAAATTATGTTCCTCTCAAATTATCTCTTTGCATTGTGCTCTTCACTGGCACAATGAAATAAAAGAGGGCATGTTGCTAACTAAAGAGGCCGAAAATCCAAGCATCTTTTATTAAATGCAGAAGACAAATGTTAAAATCTTCAACTGTAGATAAAAATTCAAACACAACACCAAGAGCACATAATCTAGAACAAGGGGCTGTCCCACTGCAGCGACCTAATTGGAGAGTTTAGAAGAGTTTGCCCTCAACTCATACTCACAGCATGGTCGACACGAGGTCCTAGAGGTCTTTGTAACTCTCCTTGATGCTCGAGAGTAGTCCCTGCGTACTCGAGGCCTCAGATAAGTCGCGGCGTATTTTTCAACATGCTGAAAAATGCCCTGAGTAAAAAAAGGTCGCCATGGGAAAATCAAATTTTTTTTTTTTACTCGTAGGTTTAGTCGAGGTAGGCCGTAGTAGGTCGGCATGTTAGTCGTAGGTAATCAAGGATAGTCGAAGGTAATCGAAGGTAGTCGTAGATAGTCTTCAACATAGTCGCAGGAAGGTCGAAGGAGATCACTATTCGGTGTCCAATTTTCACGAAGCTAGTCGAACCTAGTCTTCAACATAGTCGGAAGTCTTCTACATAGTCGAAGGTGGTCTTCAACACAACACTTCTTCAAACTCTCCTAAACTCGCCAATCGGGTCACCGCAGTGGGACAGCCCCTTCACTCGCAGCCTTGTTTGTAGCTCTGCTAATCTGCCCAAATCATTTCCCCCTTCCTTTTGGATTTCAAATGCTGGAAAATTCATTCTTTTGTTTCATAGTACAGGCCAAAAGGCAAAGTGGTGGTCAACAGCTCCAGGAAAAAAAGACAAGATCCAATCTTATCATTTTAAGTTAAAAAAATACAATGTACCTGAAGAAAATGCAGTTCTATGCAGTTTCATGCATCATTACTTCTCAATAAAATCAACAATTTAACACAGTAACAGAGCTGGAGCAAAGCATTTGCAACTCTGTTAAGCCCCTGTCCCACTTGGCCGACCTTTTTTTAAAACTCGTGGACATTTTTTTTAGCAGGTTGAAAAAACGGCGCGACCTACTTGAGGCCACGAGTGCGCGCAGACCACTCACGAGCATGAGGAACAGTTAACAAAGACCTCCCATGACCTCGTGGCGACCATGCTGCGAGTATGAGTCAAGGACAAACTCAGCAGAGGTCAGCAATTAGTTTGTACAAGTGGGACAGGCCCTTTACACTGTTCTTGATGAACAGCGATGAATGTAGCTATAGGCCACCAGACACTTCAGCTTGCACTGCTTGTTGGCACCATATGGTGTAATCATAGCAATGGCTTCAAGTAATGATCTTGAAAACAGTTAAGATTCCATGCAAGAAAATTCACCTGAACATTTGTAATTTAGTCAGGTTGAAAGATGCTGCATTTCCAAATATATTTCCATAACCTGAAGGTCGTTACTGATCATTAGCTCAAGTAGCTGGGGAATATTCATCAAACGATCCCCGAACATTATAACAATCTTGCATTCAGGAAATGTCTATATAAGAAACTGAACATTATAAGCTGTAGAACAGAAGGCAGAACCACATAACATTTCAAATTATATTTATGACATTTTTTAAGTGCCAACTAAGGGAAGCATTATTAATGCTACAAGTGTCAAAATAAACTTTCCTTGTTGTGTATTGTGTTGAAAGAGTATCTTGCATAAAAGTGAAGAGACAAGATATGGCTTCTCAATTAACACAGGGGTCATATTAGATGCACACATTCTAAACTTGTTCTAAACACTCGGGGAGACGGTGAGAGCTGGGGTTGTGTCAGCCAGTCCGTCAGCCATATCTGACATCTTTTATAAGGGGTCGTTAAAACAAGCATTTTACTGAGATACCTTTTGCTGTGTGCTAACCAGTCAGTTATTTCAGTCAAATAACCAGTTATTTGAACATTCTAAAAGATATGCAGGAATAAAATAGTTCCAAACATGAAAGCTATTGCATCGCCCGTGAAGGTTCATCATTATAGTCAAGATTGTAATGATGATTATTTCCGACATACTTGAACGTACAAAATGCAAATACCCAATGAAAGTCTAAACTCTTGTTAACATTTCAGGGGGGGGGGGGGGGGGGGGTAAAAATGTCCATGCATGCATAACCTCAATTAAAATTGAAAACACCAATATGAAGTCGCTTAATTTTATTTTAATGAAACCATTTGTCTTGTATCGTGTTTTTTTTTTTTTAAATGGCGAAATCCCAGCATTGGCTAAAAGATGGAAAAGCAGCACTGTGTAATCAAAGCTTACAATTGGTCACAAAGGGTCTCTACCTGAAACGTCGCCCATTCCTGTTCTCTAGAGATGCTGCCTGTCTCGCTGAGTTACTCCAGCATTTTGTGTCTACCTTAGTTTATAATTGCTCATTGACTTAAAAAGCAACGTTGGTATCACGATTTATTTTCACTTTCACCACCTGGTGGCGCCGTACATGGCAGCCTCGCCGACAGCCTGCCTCGTCCCTTTCTTATTTTGTTGTTTTTATTCTGATTTTACTTGTATGTTTTAGTGTCTTTAGTTTTTGTTTTATGTGGGGGTGGAGGTAGGAAATTGTACAATTTGCAAGATTTCAGTGTTTTTTTTAAAATCTGATAACATGTTGCCTGTGACAAAACACAATAGCAGGTGGTTTCCTGGTTCCTCGAGCCTCCCCTGCTAGTTCATATGATCATGGATGACCTTCCCAGACATCAACTCCACTTCTATGTCAGTTTCTCACTGACTTCCATACCCCAATCTTTCAAGAATTAATTTACTTAATCTTTAAATATCTCCAATGATCTAACCTCCACAACCCTCTATTACAGAATTCTAAAAATAGTCTAGTTTGTAGGGATATTTTTTTATGTGTGAGTGCGAGTGCGTGTGTGCTCCCTCTTGATCTTATAACCGACTCTGTATTAACAATTCTGGTGTTCATTTAATGCTCAAAACTGTACACAGATGAAGGATTTCTTAAAATATACCTGCAGGCCAATACGGTGTGCAGATGGAATCGTGGCTTCTATTTTAGCTCTCAATACAGTATATAAGCTCTGTTTTTATCTCATTAGTTCTGCCTCAACTTCTCATTATATATCATGTATCATGCTTCCTTTCAGGAGGTGGTACATTTCAAACATTAATAAATCATCATCTATTGTCATCCAATTGATTTAACAAACACAACTCCGCAAGTGCTATATTTATTTCACTATAAATGTAAAGTTGACAGGTTTGAAGCGTTTCAAAATCGCACAAATCTGGTACGTAGTTCAAGCTATTTTGCCAAATTCTTGGGTACGATTATAATAATCAATTTGTTCTTTTTCATGGCAATAAACAATCAAAGATTGCTAAGTTTATATTTGTGATATCTAATACTGTACTTAAATCAGCTCTATCTCACATATACATCAATGAATCAATACTAGCTGGAATTTAGGAGATTGAGGGGGGATCTTATAGAGGCTTACAAAATAGAGGCTTACAAAAAGAATAAGGGGGAAGTCTTTTAGGACCGAGATGAGATCTTTTTTCACACAGAGAGTGGTGAGTCTGTGGAATTCTCTGCCACAGAAGGTAGTTGAGGCCACTTCATTGGCTATATTTAAGAGGGAGTTAGATGTGGCCCTTGTGGCTAAAGGGATCAGGGGGTATGGAGAGAAGGCAGGTACAGGATACTGAGTTGGATGATCAGCATGATCATATTGAATGATGGTGCAGGCTTGAAGGGCCGAATGGCCTACTCCTGCACCTATTTTCTATGATTCTATGAAAAGGACAGCAAATGTGCGAGAACAAAAAGGGGCAATTTTCTGGAATGTCATCTGTTAAAAATCATTGATTTGAAATGTTAATTCTGTTCTGCTCACAATGCTTACTGACTTGCTCAGTACTTCCATCATGTTCTGCTTTCCTTCAGAATCATGGTTGTTTCATTACAATCAAGAGGTATGACCATTTCATACCCAAAAAGTGAATGAAGTTCATCAAGAGAGTAAAGCCCATTCCCATTACAAATGTATTGCAGCCGTTTTGCAGGGAAAGTGATCCTCAATAGTGTGCTTAAAGTTGAAATAATCTTGATAATACTGACTCATAATCTAGCAAATAAAACTGAAATATATTGAGAGTACTTTCTTATTTCCAATTGTAATTCAAACATTTAAATGATATCGATCATGATGCTTTGGTAACAAATTCTGATAACGCAACACTTTATTATGTTAATCTGAGGGTCTTCGTATTTTACCCAAAAACCTGTGCAAACGAATTTGTTCAAGGATTAAACACAATGCTCTCAAAACTGCAATATTTAATAGGAAATACCACAGCTGATTTTCAAACATTAAAAAAGCCATAAGCCTGAAATAGATGTGGAATTGCTTAAGAGGATAATATTCATTTTGTACACATAACAGACATATTGTTAACAAACCATTTTGAGGAACGGATCTTATTTTCATTTGCCAAATGCAATGCAAGCACTGAACCAATTCCCAGTCAACGAATTGAAGGGTTTGGGGAATATCTGAATCTCCTGGTGGTTTGAAAGGAAGGATGCTGAAGGTAAAAAGTAGTTGGCAAGAATATTATAGACCCAGGAGGACTATACTCATATTAGAGCTGGTGCATTTTGTGGGTGTTTTTAGGGAGTTAGTACCTGTCCATTCATGGGCAATTGGTCAACCAGTGCGCAGACCATGCCTAGCAGCAGCCTGCTCATTGGTACATGTTAATTGTATAGGTAGGACTCTTAATAGAAATCTGCAAATGAAGGATATCAGCTGCTCCTTTCAAGGACAGATTTTAGAAAATGGTGACAACCATGTCCACAGTGATATAAAGCTGGAAAACACAGCACAATAGGTTTCAGGATACTATAACCCAATTCCCAATGGTGATGATAACCAGCACTATCTCTGCATCAATTATTAGACACTCACTGATTATCCAACATTCTCTATTGGAGAAGTATAGGTATTTAATAGCCAGCCATAATTATAAGTGTAATTTCGGAGTTATACAATTTGTTTCCTCCAGAGATGTAAATGATATTATGTGCAAGTTATTGCTATCGATATTTATACAGTACCTCAGCAACAGTTGCTAAATATAAAAATGCATACCACAAATATTTTAAATTTAGACCCACTGGACATTTTATACTATTTGCCTGTCTGAAGGTTTAATGAAAAAGTGCATTCAATGACAAAAGATTTCAATCCACATCACATAGTCACATTCATAATTAATTTAATGGATGCTAAAATTCAAAGGCCATGGAAATGATAAAAGAGAATTTTCGCCAACAACTGTTCAGCATCAAATTACTGGTGTCTAGACATGTCAGAATGTACTTTAATACTTATTGTAATTTGCATGCCTGCCTAAACAGTCTGATGGCCTGATGCCATTCAACAGCGATACCCGCTACCGATTCAACAGAAATGTTAGTAACACATTTATGCTTGCAGTGCTAGCAATATCATATAATAGATTTCCCAGTTTGACTAGGTTTCTCTTCAATGACAAAGCCCAGAAGTTCAATGATCAGAGAATAATAATATTAAAGAGCTAGGCTGGAGACTTAGCAAATAGGTAGCAAATCAAACTTAAAATGTTGAGAATTGGGAATTGCTACATTTTAATAGGAAGAAAGAGAAGGGGGAACATAAACGAGATGGCACAATTTAAAAAAAGGTACAATAACAAAGAGATTAAGGGATGGATGTGCAGGTTGAGACACTGGTTAATACAGCATGTGGTACTCCTGGGTTTTATAAATAGAATAATAGAATACAAGTGCAAATAAGTCACAATGGACTTTTAAAAACACTGGGTCAGCCATATGTGAAGTTGGCCAAGTGTAACTGCCACATTTCAGGAAACTCTTTACTGAATAAACAGAGGAGATTTACTGAAAAGAATACAGGGATAAGGGAATTTAGCTCTGTGGATAAACAGATTAATGTTATATTGTTTTTCATGGAATAGAGCAGATTGCAAATGGATCTGGTAGTTATTTAAAATTATACAGGTACTGGAATGAATAGATTCAGATAAACTGTTACCATTGGTGAAAGGGACAAGAGCAAGGGGGAAATAAAGATGATGGGACAAGCTATAAATTGCACTTTTGTGATTTCGTTTCTGCTACATTGACAAATCATGTCAAGTTTCTACAAGGAAAAATATCCCAAAATATGAAGCCAGAAGGCTTCCTTGAACTGGCGTAATATGATTATGAATAATCTTTTCCTTCGTGTCCACCTCTGGTCAAAAGACAAAAATCCATACATCTCAGCCCTTAATCTAACAATCGACTGAGCAACCAAAGGCTGCAACTCCCGGTATAATTCAGACACGTGGACCAATAATGGAAGGCATCTCAAAGCACTCAAGAATACAAACAATATTCTCTCTACAAAGTCCTACAAATCCATTGGCAGGGAAGTGAAGCAATATCAGTGTTCTCTCCCAAGCCAACATCCGCAGCACTAAGGCACAGTTGTCAAACAGCTCTGGCATGCAAGCCATATTGTCTGCATGCTTGACATCATCCTTGCAAAACCAGTATTTTCAGCCAACCTTTGACACAACCAGGGAACTCCAGGAGGAAGAGGAAATGATTCAAGGATGTTCCAAAACTATTCTTGAAAATAATGCAACATCCTGAACACAAGGGAATCAAATGCTCAAAATAAAGGAAGAGCACCTGGAAAGTCACCAAGCACCTTGAGTCTCCACAATAGAAGAAGTCATTTTCAAATGTACAGGGTTTATGAGCAACAACCCAAACTACCTATCAGCTTCACCAAACTCCTGGCACATCACCAACAAATTCCATTTTGGAACCAGAGTTAGAACAAACGAACCGGTGTAGGCAAAAACTCTGGGACGACAGCACCTGTGGAACAGCATCCCTCTTTCCATCAGAGCTGCCCCCTCCATCGACTCCTTTAAGTCGAGACTAAAAACTCATCTCTACTCCCAAGCCTTTCTTGACGTCCTCTGAGTGAGGGCTATATGTATGTGGTGATGTTTGTATTTAATCTATGAACCACTGTTGTTTGTTATACTATTCTTATACCAATGTAAAGCACTTGGGCAAACGAGAGTTGTTTTTTAAATGTGCTATATAAATAAAAGTGACTAGACTTTGACGATCATGAGGAACAAGATATGTTTAGATTCATGAACGAGCACAAGAAGATCCTTCTGTGTGATCACATATACTCGTTCTTCATTGTTTAAAGCAGTATTCAGATTGTCCATTTTTCCCATTTAAGACACAAATTTAAACTCCATCTACCCACCTCCCTCCTCATCTGTTATCTTTGTATATCTCACTTTACACCTGGAGTTTCCCTAATTTTCCTACCTAGCTTTGTATCTCCAGCAAATAGGGATACAGCGTACTGTCTCCCAATTTAGGAATACAGCAGAGTCTCCTAATTAAAGTTATTTATATCAATTAAAGTTGAAGCATACGACATATGCACATGACACTGCATTAATTAATAGTTTGCAAGCTTGAAAACAGTATGTTTATTCTTGGTTTATGTTTTCTGGGTTCAACCATTCTGCTATAATCCATGCATTGATGAACCATTGTCTTCCCACATGTTGGAACTCTCACCCTTCATGATAGAGGCCACAGATTTTGAATGCTTTGATATGATGCAAAATGTTAAAATGAAAGAAGAGAAAGATGAAAGAAGAGAAGATGAAAAAAAGCAGACAAACACCAACAGAAAAATATTAAATGACAAACCTGGTACGAGAAAGCCTCTTTCAGTTATATTTGCACCAAAGAAACAGACAGAAAGACTGAAAGATGGACATAACTATGATTTTTTTTCCCTCTTATTCATCAGCATCCAATATGGAAAGCCAAAAATAGACAGATTGCTGGATCTCTTTACTCATTACTGGAACAACTCAGTGGGCCGGGCAGTATCTCTTCCAGAACGGAGGAGACGTTTCAATAGAAGGATCCTGACCCAAACCACCATCCATCCATGTCCTCCACAGATGCTCAGAAGTTCATAAGTCTTAGGGACAGAAGTAGACCATTCGGCCCATCGAGTCTACTCCGCCATTCAATCATGGTTAATCTATCTTTCCCTCTCAACCCCATTCTCCTGCCTACTCCCATAACCCTTGACACACTTACCAATCACGTATCTGTCAATCTCCGCCTCACAATACCCATTGACTTGGCCTCCACAGTTGTATGTGGCAATTAATTCCTCAGATCAACCACTCTGACTAAAGAAATTCCCCCTCACCCCCTATCTTTTATTCTCTCCACATTTCCATCATCACTACCATTTACCTACACACTAACCTTCTCGCCCACAGATTCTGGGGGCGTCAGTGAAAAATGGAGGATCAGGGGAAACATATGCAGTCATGGGGAGAACATACAAACTCCTGACAGGCTGCACCGAAGGCCAAGACTGAACCCAGCTTAACTGGTGCTGGGACACTCAGTTGCCAGGGTTTAGTAGGAAAATTGCCCCTAGAATAATGTGGTATATGGGATGGGGTTTAAATTGGGTAGAATGTGATGAGAATATAAGAGGATTCCAGTCTGAAGAAGGGTCTCGACCTGAAACGTCGCCTATCTCCTTCGCTCCTTAGATGTTGCTGCACCCGCTGAGTTTCTCCAGCTTTTTGTGTAACCCCCAGAGGGTTAGTGTAAATGGGTGCTTTGCAGCAGGCATGGACTTGGTGGGCCAAAGGGCCTGCTTCCCTGAAGCATTTCTCTATAATTCAATGACAAATACATCTTGTGTATTTTTCAAACAGATGATGAACAGGTGCAAGGGTAAAGATATTTAAACCTGCTATTTTATTGTTGAGTTGATGTTTGGTTGTTTCTTATTCCTATTCACTTGTAATTTGCATTACAATGTGTTTCCTGCTGTTCATATCCTCGATTAGATTTGAAACATCTGGAAAACATTTCCTTTATACTCCCAAACTTTGGCAACTACAATATAGTGTTTTCCAGTTTTATGGAGCCCCAGGGTCTTGAAAGCCTTCACATCAACAAAGGCATCGCTATCTTTTTATATGATAAAAGAATACTGAAAGAACAAACAAAAATAGTTTAGGTTTATTTTTGTCACATGTGCTGAGGTACAGTGAAAAGCTTTGTTTTTCATGCTATCCAAACCGATCAGATATACCACACATACATACAATCAGGCCAAACTCAACTTGATAGAGCAAGAGGAAGATACGGAGTGCAGAATATAGTTCTCAGCATTGTAGTGCATTACATCCATGTTCAATATGGAAGCTCCAATTGTCCACCAGTATATATCATCCTCTCCACTTCTTAGATCAAATTCCGACATGTTTTATTTGTGTTTGTTGCTCTGGTTAAGCATTTCCCTCCCTATAATTCTGCCAAATTTTCTGTTAGCAGTTGAGCTGCTAAAGATAAAAATATATCTAGGTGGACTACTTCTCAAGCCACTGATGACTCGTTTCAACTACGCAATTAAGTTAGCAGTTATGTAGTGCACAATTTTAAACCATCTTATGAGGAATGCCAGAGATCAAAGTAAGTTGTAAATGGCATGAATGAACAAGGTACTGTAGCTAAAGATAGACACAAAAATGCTGGAGCAACTCAGCGGTACAAGCAGCATCTCTAGAGAGAAGGAATGGATGACATTTCGAGCCTCAGTCTGAAGAAGGGTCTCAACTGAAACATCACCAATTTTTTTCTCTCCAGAGATGCTGCCTGTCTCGCTGAGTTACTCCAGTATTTTGTGTCTATCTTTGATGTTATCCAGCATCTGCAGTTCCTTCCTACAGTATGGTAGCTTTTTGGTTGTGATGGAAGATGCTTATTTTTAAATATGGCCTTGCCTACATGCTGCTGCACACAAGAATGAAACTGTGATTGACTTACTTATTAGGAAACTGAATAGCACAAGGACTTCAAATAATCTAAAAGTGATACCGAGTACAACATAGAAAATTAAGCACAAATGAAAAGAGCCAATGATGATGATTTTTCATTCCAGGATTGTACTAGCATGTGCTTTCTAACATGGGAAAAAGTATTTTGTTCAAAAAAATACAAATTCACTAACATAGGTTGATCAATACATTAAGAATATTTGGCAGAATTATAGGAAGGGAAATGCTTTAACTTATATCAAATTAAATCTAACCTAATTATTATTCATTACGTTTAATGACAGGGATGTATGGGGGTAAAAAAAGGCAGGAACGGGGTACTGAGTGTGGATAATCAGCTATGATGACCAACAATGAATGGCGGTGCTGGCTTGAAGGGCTGAATGGCCTACTCCTGCACCTACTGTCTATTGAGTTTACACTTACTTGAATAAATATGCCACAAAGCCTCATTTGCAATGTGGTCATATTCTGGTCTGCACTGAATGCTAAATTGAAATGAATTGGAAAGTATTCTCTATTGAATCATAGTTTAGTCAACGCCAATTAACAATAATAACAGTAATAATTAAAAGGATATTTCAAATAATGAATTGCATGTCAGAAAATATATTAAACTTAAATGCACTGTTTGAAAAATACTTTGCATTTTGATAAATGGCATTTATACCTAAATCACTACTCAGACTATTTGTCAAACCATTTTTAAAAATCTAATTAAAATTGATTTTTTTCAGCTAAATATTAAACACAGTGAGCTGCAGCATCAGGAGAATGAGGTTAAGGGTGCCATGGTTAGCACAATGGAAGGTTTATATAGATGAATATTTGATTTCTGTGTCCTCAATACCAAATCCAGGCTTAAGGAAACATTGCATCAAGATCATTAATAGTCATAAATATTTTACAGGTTCTGCATCTTATTGATAGTTTTATGTAGAACTCACAATTACAAGTTTGGAAAATGACAACGACGTAATTTCTAAAGATCCGAGTGTCTATCTGAATGAACATTTAGGGTGGTCTTTTAGAACATTTGAAGAAGTTCAGGAATTCTGTTTAGTTGGGCACAATTCTTGGAATTGAAGGCATGGCAAACAAAAAGATAAGTAGCTGACATTCTGTGCAGTAAATCCACAGACGTCTTCTTTATCTTTGAACCGGGAAATTTATTATTCAAGTTTTGCTCCAAGTTTTCAAACCCTATGCAATCCACTAGTGAGCATGTGATGCAGGTTTTCAATGAGACGATAATTTGCATGCTCATTTATTTAATCCCTAGATAAAGGAGGTGCATCATATCATAACACTTTTTTTGCGGTCAAAGTCCTTAATGGAGAGTAATTATTGACCCGAGCCGTTAAGTCAACTACACCAAGGCAAAATAATTCAAATTAATCTAGGTCATCGACTTGCAAGTGCCATAAAAGATTATCTTCTTTACGTTTACTTAACTTGCTTATTGCTCTTTCCAGAAATAACATGCATCTTTAGCAAGGAGTACATTATTTCTTGCATATTCTGTAATTTTGACATTTCCAATTAAAATCAAGATAGAAACACATTGCACGCATTCATACTATAACTTTGCCATTAAATAATTCCATCGTTAAATACATCTCAAAATACTTTCTTTCCAAAAAGCTCTCAGATTTAAATGTTAATTAAAAATTCTACTTTTCCCTGATGTCAGCCCCCATGGGTGTATTAGTGTAATTCTGTAATGGAGGGCAGATACATTTCCTGTAACATGCCTATAGATAGGTCACTTAGTCAAAAGCCCTCAATTGTCAGGAAGTGCTTCACATATCAAGTACTTTTCAGGAAATAGAATTGAATAAATATTAGATGCAATCAATAAGGGCATGAGCCTTTTAAGCCTTTAAAGTACATTGGATGGGATCTATATGCACCAGAAATGTTCCAAAATATAATTTTGAAAATGTGATGGCCTAACCAATGAACGGAAAGGTTCTCTGCTGGAGAGTCCAGTAACAAGAATAAAATCATTACAAATCCCTTAGTGGAACAATTGAAGGGTTCTCTAAACAGATGTTGAACTTCCAATGAAAGGATTTTCATTCAGGTAAGGACATGTCAGGGCAGTGCAGAAAGCATCAATGGTACAATGAAGATACATATTCAGTCTCCCCAGAAGCACTTGAATTACACCAAAACAAGAACAAGATCTAATTTATTCTAGGTGGCTACCCGGCAGAAAGCTTTTATTCAGTAACAACCAACTCATCTAGCAGATTGATCTTTTATCATATTTCCAGCCTTGAAATGACCTGACAGAAATCAATTTTCATGCCTATTTCGCAAATCTCGGTTATGGATTTGGTAAAGATGTGATAATCGCAGTAAAGTCGAAGGTTAGCAATAATTCACTTTCACTTCTGCTTTCAACAGTGGAACTGCATTTGTTTCCCTTGCGTTCACTAAATGACAGATGAAATCATTTGTTTCCATTCCTACTGTCCAGAAACATATGGAATGACATAAAATGAACCATGATCAAGATCATTCCATGCTGGACAACACAGAGGATTACATTTTTGGATAAAGGATCATATACACAAACAGGAAACCAATCAAAATTTCATCAATGCTCTGCAGGAATGCTCTACACTCATATAATGATTACAAAAAGATAATCTCATATCTTTAATTTAAAGATTTTGTTCCACCTTGTGAGCTGACAGTGCACCAGATTTTTCAAAATATCCTGACAAAGATTACATAGTTTATTCAACACATTTTCTATGCTTTGTACTTAAGACACGACTACAAATAAAAATAGAGAATGTGATAAATAGTGCAAATAGACTTTTGGTCAGCTGAATACCTTTGTCTTAAATTAATCTACAAACCTTTGAGCCGGATCTAAATGACATAATCATACTCAGACTCAACAGTGACTTACTTTTTATTCAGTGGTATTCACAGCTAAACATTTTGAAAGGTAAGACAACAGCAACAAATACAAAAATAGACACAATGTAATTAAAACTTTGCAGTATTGCACAGAAACAAGTGCAAATGTAGTTAAATTTTAATGCATACATTGTAAATGGCTCAAAGCTCTTGTACAGAAAACATGTATACTGCATACTATCCATTTTCATTCATGACACCCATCATTTGTTCTACCACTGACATCACAACTCAAATAACCCAAATCTACAATTCATTTTGCAAAGCACAGCAAAATATAAATGGTCAAAGTACTATTCAGTTAAGAATATGATGTCAAAATTGCAAGATCAGAGCCAACTCCTTAAATATTTTAAAGACTACATTCTTGACTACAGCAATTTCTCAAATATCAGGAAAAAGACTTTTGATAACATCGAGAATCAGCAGAAAATAAAATGCTGATCGATGACAAAAGTGACAATGTTTAAACTCTCAATTTATATCTGAAGCAAAGATACAACAAATATTGTGAACTTACCTTCCACAATCCGTGTCCTGCACTACATATCACAGCTGCTCAGTACAATGCACGAATAAAGTGCACTGTGTAATGGTAGCAGGAGATTCTCCCCAGTGATTCCAAGACCCATTAAGCTTCACTCAGATGATGGATTTAATCAGTTAAGATTTAAAAAAATCTAAAGTCTAATTTCCCATGATTCCCTCTTAATCCCAATCACAGTTTTAAATGTTCTTATTAGTTTGTGAACTTTTGATGTGGTTTGAAAATTCCACTTTCAAAATATATTTTCTCATGGATCCAAGTGGACCTTCCAATGATAGAAAAGCTTTTAAAATAAGCCGTTTTCATTAAATATTCAACAGTCGAAATGAAAGTAACAAGTATTAAAAACATGTCCATCTTTACTGCCTGACCAATCGTTGCAATTTTATTTCCCTTTGTAAATATTTATCTCATTCAGGTGATTTATTTTATTCCAATAATAACAAAAGTATTAGCTAGGCAACCAAAATATTTACGTAAATATGCTAAAATATAGATAACATATCAGGCAGTTTACAGATACTAATAATCATAGAAATCAGATTGTCTGTTGAAATGCCAATGGGATCAGATTTGAAATTCAGAACAAAACATGGATGATACATATTTGCTTTTACTTCTGAAGTCATCACATCAACTATCGCTCATCAGTTTGCACAATTTGATCGAGTCATACAGAATGGAAATATGCCACTCGGCCCACCATGTCCGTGCCAGCTCGTGAGCACCAAACCGTATTAATCCCATCTTTCAGCACTTAGCCCACAGCCTTCTACGCTGGGATGATTGCCGTGCTTGAATAAACACTTGTTAAATAAAGTTAAATTGCTGGAAATTTTTAATTCAAGTATGACCACTCAAATGTATAGATTTCCAGTGTGCATTTGAAAATGCAAACTACCAAATTATTTTCATCCCTTATTAATATTTGTGCTAGAAATGAAGGAATTACATAATAATAATAATTTTCTTCCAATCCACTGCCAAAGGAAACTAAGAATATAATAGATAGCGCACAAGAACTGAAGCTTCCAAGCACCACTTGAATAAATTCAGAAACTAAACAACAGCCTTTGTAAACCATCAGCAATGTGTCACCCACACATTTTAGCAGCCAAAAAAAAAATTGGAACGGCATTAGAAACAGTAAACATGTATCCATGTACAGCTAACATAATTAATTCAGCATGACCTATCTCTACTGAACAGCATCAAACAGTTGAGAGTGTACAACCGGGTGGCACAGTGGTGCAGCCAGCAGAGTTGCTGTCTCACTGCTCTCGTGACTCCTCAGTCCTGAACTTGAATCATTACCTCTGTGTACTGATTCTCCATGTGTCCGCCAGGTGCTCTCGTTTACGCCCACATCCCCAAAATGTGCCAGTTTGTAGGTGAATTGGCCACTGTATAAATGAATGGTAGAAGTTGAAAGGAATTGCTTGGAATGTATGGTAGAATAAAATGGTCGGTGTGGATGAGGTGGGCCTGATTATCCATGACTCTAACCCTCTGCGGTTTATGTTGTACTGAATCAAAATCAGGAAGCAAGGACCTGAGGACCTCCATTCAAGGACCTAAGTAGTCATTCCAGGTGCAGCGAGGTTCACCTGCACCTCCTCCAACCACATCTATCACATCCGCTGCTCTAGGTGTTAGTTGCTCTACATCGGTGAGACCAAGCGTAGGCTTGGCGATCGCTTCACCCAACACCTCGGCTCAGTTCGCAATAACCGACCTGATCTCCCGGTGGCTCAGCGCTTCAACTCCCCCTCCCATTCCGAATCAGACCTTTCTGGTCTGGGCCTCCTCCATGGCCAGAGTGAGGTCCACCGTAAATTGGAGGAGCAGCACTTCATATTTCGCTTGGGCAGTTTACACCATAGCAGTATGAACATTGACCTCTAATTTCAGGTAGTCCCTGCTTTCTCCTCCCCTTTCCAGCTCTCCCACAGCCCACTGTCTCCGCCTCTTCCTTTCTTCTTCCCGCCCCCCCCCCCCCCCCATCCCCTCATCTGAAGAAGGGTCTTGACTCGAAACGTCACCCATTCCTTCGCTCCATAGATGCTGCCTCACCCGCTGAGTTTCTCCAGCATTTTTGTCTCTCTAAGATTAATTCTGCAATATTTTTGAAATTAAAAATCTGTTTTTGCAGCATGGAGGTGCAGCAGTCGAGTTGCTGCCTTACAGCATTCAAGATCCGGGTTTGATCATGACTATGGGTTCTGTCTGTACGGAGTTTGTACATTCTCCCTGTGACCGTGTGAGTTTCCTCCAAGTGAATCAGTTTTCTCCCACAATCCAAAGATGTGCAGGTTTGTAGGTTAATTAGTGTGTAGGGTAGAATTGGTGTACGGGTAATCATTGATTGGTGCGGACTCGGTGGGCGAAGGGCCCGCTTCCATACAGCATTCGACTGCCAATTGCTAAAAATAGCATTAGATAAAAGGATAGCATCGATGACTCAAACTATACATAACACTTTGTTCAGATGGGAAGCTGTTCTGCAATGATACGCTTAGGTATATAGAATATGTTAAACCACAACATAAATTTAAATCCAATTTATCGGATTTAAACTTAGGCTTCCAATCTTTTTCTTGCGTATTAAGCCAAGATGCAATAACCTGATCTTTGCACCTTAATTAACCCAAATTACACATTCTCTAATTAAGAACAGTGGCTAGGAATGGAGCTATTCAGGAAGGACATTGCAGATAAAAAAAATGTTCTGCAAACAATACAAAGCTCGCCCCGGCAAAGAGTTTAAGTGGGTTTTAATCTGAAGTTCAAAACTGCTAACTTTCAATTTGGATGTGCAAATTCCAATAATTAGATACCACGGAAGTAAATACAAACTGATACGCTGAAAGTATGGTTTTCTATTTGTTATACAATTTTGTTATGCCAAAGTCGTTTAGTCTTAATTTATCCTTTGTGCTTGCATTTGAAGGTGGAACATGCTGCACTTTCAGCCAGCTGCAGAAGATGGAAACTTATAATTGAAGTTGTTGCTATGGTGATATCAATCCCGATGATGGAAAGTTAAAACTCATCGGAAGACTAATTCACAATAATGATACACCAGCAGGACTTTGAGAAAAAAAAATTGTTGTGGATCATAGACAATATTGGACATTGCACAGCTTGCTCTTGCCTGGTTTTGATATTAATTGGGAATCACTATGTCAGATCATATTGTTTGATCAATTTTGTATTATATTCATTAAAGATAATGTTAAAGTCATTGGGTCGTACAGCACTGAAACAGGCCACCTGGCCCAACTCATCCATAGCAACCAGGATACAAAGTGAATCCCATTTACCCGTGTTTGGTCCATATCCCTCCAAACTATTCCTATCCATGTCCATGTTCAAATGGTGTTATTGTATCTACCTCAACCTTCCTTCGGCAGCAATTTCCATATGTACCCTCTGTGTTAAAAGGTTGCCTCCGAGGTTCCTATTAAATCTTTCCCCTCTCATTTTAAATCTATGCCATTTAGCTCTTGATTCAAGAGCTATCCAGGGACAAAGGATGCATTCACCTTATTTTTTTCCATGATTTTGTACATTTCTATAAAATCACCCCTCACTCTCTTGTGTTCCAAGGCAAAAACCCTGCCCAAACTCCCAAATGCTCAGGCCCTAAACTCCTGCCAACGGCCTCGTAAATCTTCTTGCAACCATGTTGTATAACAGTAAATGAAAACCTACCCAGAGCATTTTTTAAAATTATTGTGGTTGCAGTATTTGGAGGTCAATTTTACACTGTGGTATCACAGACAATCTCCGTATCACAGCCCTCAGGTAATGGAAATTCACTCTTATAAATGATTTGCCAAAAATTCGATATACAGAATAAGATTTGTTGTCACAAATTCAAATTCTGTTCTAGGTTGGTACTTTATAGTTTGCCACAATAAATTTCAAATATTTCAATAACAGTGGAGGAATGGGGGATGGATTCCTAAGCCAGGAGTGGCTTGGGGGGCAACTTCCAGATGATGGTGTTCCCATGCTATGCTGACCTTGTCTTTCTAGCTGGCAGAGGTCCGAAGTTTGGAAGATGCTGCATAATGAGTCTTGGTGAGTTACTACAGTGCATCGTGTAGATGGTGCACACTGTTGTTACAGTGAGTCAGTGCTGGAATGAGTGAATGATTGTGGATAGACTAATATATGTTCATTATGGTAGAGCATCTTGAATTTTATTGAAGCTCCACTAATTCAGGCAAGTGGAACTTATTCCATCACATACCCGTCTTGAGCCTTGAAGATGGTGGTTAGTCTTTGGAGATTTAGGAGGCAAGTTACTGGGATTCTAAGCCTCTGAGCTGCACTTGTAGCCATATTGTGTTTATGGCGGCTCCAGTTCAGTTTCTACAGAATGCATAAGGAAGCTCAAAACAGGAGATAGCGATGGCAGAAAAGTGAAATATCAAATCTATGGCTGTTGCAAAACAATTCACCATGGCAACAATACCCATGTAAAACAGATTGTACCTACTTTTCAAATCAAGACTCAAAACACTGCCTGTGCATTCCCACATATAAACTTATTATGTATGGTTACCAAATTCAAGTGCACCAATTTCCTGTAGAATCTCTTCAAATATCTTTAGAAAATTATTATTTCTCTAATGTTTGTTTAGCACACAACAAAATAAAAATATTTTATATTTGGTGTAGCAAACATGTTGCAATCAATGCAAGAGATTCAATTATAGCTCAGGCTGGAATACATCGAAATACAGAGAGAGGCTCACTATGTTCACCGATCATTGAATTTGTATCTAGCTGTGCATCTTAAAAGGGGGATTTAAGTTATGCCCCCTTATGAGTCTTCAATAAGAAAGGCCTACTCTTTTCTCTCAATCCTGACTTTAATACAACAGTTTGAATAGACAATCAGTACCTTGGTTTACTGACGTTGAAAGCAAGGTAGTTGTTCTGGCACCATTCAATCAGACGATCCATCTCCCTTCTATGCTCCCACTCATCAGAGGAGTGGTAAACCAAATAGTACCTATCCCCATCAAAAACAGCTTCATTCAAGATAATCTATGATAACTAGGAATGGGGACTTCCCAAATATTTTTCAATCTAATTATATGGAAAAACCCAAGGGATATTACAATGTTATAAAGAACTAGACCAACTGGGACCCGTTGGGTCCCTGTCACATGGGAGGCCTGGTCCGCCAATGCAAGATTGCACCACTCACCCATAGCCTCCACGGGAGGAATGGTCCCCCAACGCAACCCGTTCCCCGAGGCAATATTCCACCACTCACCCGTTTCCCAAACGGGAGGGAATTATGTATCAGAAAATAAGTTAAAAACATGTTTCATATACATCTTTCAGGCAAATTTGTCTATACTTACACTAATCTTCTATCTGGAACAAGATGACTTCTTGTAAAGATCTCAGATAAGATATCTGCGGAATGAAAGTACAATCATGAGTAAATGAAGGATGTCACCCAATTATTTAAATGATTGCAAGGATAATCCAAGTAAATACAATAGTACATTTCGAAAGAAAATTAGTTGTACTAGGTCGTTAAAACGAAAAATAAATGAGTGCAGAATGGGCACATAAAGATCTTCAGATTACAGGTTCGACCTCCAATTTAAAATGAAGTTGATTCCACCAAACCGGTGGAAGGGAGCACAGAGATAAGAGGTAATATAAGACTTCAAGCTTGCTCCTCCATTCAAGCGGGATTGTGGCCAATTCTATACCTCATCTTCCTTCTTTCCAATTTTCATATCCTTTCATGCTCCTGGTGCCTCAGCTTTAATCTAACCATTGACCAAGATTACAGTGGTGTAGAATTGATTTTTTTTTATAAGGAATTTCTCATCATCCAGGTCATTAACAGCCAGACCCTTATGTTAATGTATCCCTAGTTCTATGAATGTTCAGTTTTACCTCAATGTTCCGCGGGGCAGGACAGGAGTGATACTCCTTTTAAATAATTTGTGTCACTACATTTCTAAAAGCAATCCCATCATATGCATGTAAATCAGGTGACCAAAGACTTAAGTAGATGTAAAGATCAAATGATCAAAGACTGAAGTGGGTGTAAAATTACATTTCTCAAATAAAATAAAGCAAAAATTTAGGATGCATGATCTTAAGTTGAAAAAGGATCTATAATTTAGAAGACCAATTAACATTGAGGTTAAAGATTTCAGAATTTGTGATATGAATAATTTATTAAACATGGAAAATTATTTTTTATTTGAAAATGTTATAAATGTAATGCTTTATCTGGAAATAGTTAAAATCCAATTCAAAAACTCACCAACAGGACAGGAATTTATACATTTAAAGTCATATTCAAGCTTTTAATTCTGCCAATGCACAGATTTTAACATGTGACATTCTATTCTCCATTATTCCAAGTCTAGATATTAAAATAATGTTTTAAACTAAAGTGAACCGAACAAGTCTGTGTTCTGTGTTGCAGATGTTCAGAATCTCTTTCACAGTTCAACAGTTAACAAATGATCTGAAAAACTGTGCAAGCATTTGAAAATCTGAGAGACTAACTGGATTATCAGTTATTCATTTGACTAATCCAGTGGATTTCCTCACATAAACAACAGTATGAGGGAAAGAAAGGCATACTTTAAGCCAATGGTGCCAGGCATTCTCATGTTTATGAATCATGTCGCTACGTTTAAAAAAAAGTGTTCAATCCACCATGGACAAACTCACACACAAATCCAGCTATATCATCGGTATAGCAAAACTCAAAGTTACAGGAAGTTTCTTGGGCCTCCTCCATGGCCAGAGTGAGGACCACCGTAAATTGGAGGAGCAGCACCTCATATTACGCTTGTGCAGTTTGCACCCCAGCGGTATGAACATTGACTTCTCTAATTTCAGGTAGTCCCTACTTTCTCCTCCCCTTCTCAGCTCTCCCTCAGCCCACTGGCTCCACCTCTTCCTTTCTTTTTCCTGCCCCCCCCCCCCCAACCCTCACATCAGTGTAAAGGGTTGAGACCCAAAACGTTGCCTATTTCTTTCGCTCCATTGATGCTGCCTCACCCGCTGAGTTTGTCTATCTCCATCAGAACAATTGAGTTATCAAAATTCAATTTACCATTTAACTAGAACGCCTGTGGAAATTAGGCAATAGCTAAATATTGCTTATCAGCAAAGCCAAAGACTGGTCAAAGAAGTCGAAAATCAATCAGTATTTTGGAAAGGAAATGAAGGAATACTACATAAAAAGGTCACGGATAGAAAGACCTGAACTTCAAAGTTGGCAGGTCAAATTTTTATAAATGCGGTTAGAAAAGTACTACATCTTTGGATGAATAGAGACAGAGCAAAATAAAAAGTACTTTTAAACATTAATAAATCAATAGTTAGGCTTCATGTGCTGTACCATGTCCAACTTGGGCAAGAGAGGACATCACATAGCACCTCAACAGTCCTTTGGGGACATGGGAAGGGTTCAGGAATTTTGCAGTCATAAAAAGGATGAGGGAATTGAAGGACGTTGACAGAATAGAGAAATTAGCAAAATTCGTACAGCAATTAACAGACAGAAAATATAATTCCATTGGTATTAAAAAAAGGTCCATATGTAGGGGATACTAATTTAAGGCACTGAGTGAAAGAATGAGAGGGAAGAGGAGGAAAATTGTTTGCATTAGGCAGTAAATTATAATCTACAATGCCAGGCTTGAAAGGCTAGTGAAAGTAAAGGGCCTGTCCCACTGTACGAGGTAATTCAAGAGTTCTTCCGAGTTTCCCGGTTACAACTCGGAGAATTACGGTAATAGCCGATTGTAGGTACTCGGGGCTCTCGTGGACATTTTTCAGTACTCATGAGTTTCCCAAGTACCTGTCGTTAGCATTACGAGCTGTTACGAGACATCCACGAGCTCTGACATAGCCGCTACGTACATTCTATGAACTTGCCACGAGTTTGATTTTTTATAAACTCAGGAGAGCTCTTGAATTACCTCGTACAATGGGACAAGCCCATTAATTTATTATTGTTTACAACTTTAATTTAACATATACTTGAAATTGAAAAACAATATAATATGGGTAAAGGATTGGATGGAGTGAAGGGGCCTTTTAAGATGAAAGTGGAAGAGTGTGGTGGGCTAAATAGAATATTGCGTGCAGTTCTGGTCACCACACAATAAGGAGGATGAGATTGCACAGAGAAGATTCATTAGGATGTTGCTTGGAATGGAGGACTTTCATTGTGAGGGAGATTGGATAGGATGGGCTTGTTTTCCCCGAAGCAAAGGAGGTGGAGGGTGATGCAACAGAAGTATACAAGATTATGAGGCATAGATAGGGTAGATAGTCAGAATCATTTGCCCATTGTAAGTGGTCTAAAAACTAAGAGGATATAGATTTAAGCTGAGAGAAATAAGTTTTAAAGGAGATCTGAAGGTTGTCTATTTAAGCAGTGTAGGTGATATCCTGAATGCACCACCGAGATGGTGGTGGAATTAGATGCAAGTTCCGCATCTGAGAGGTATTAACACAGATACTTAAATAGGCAAGGCATAGGATATGGTCCAAATGAGATCAGTGTACATGGGCAAAAAGTTTGGCATGGTTGTGGTGGGCAGAAGGACCCACTTCCACATTATACATTTCTGTGACTCAATGAATGGCCTCTTACCTCTGTTGTATGGTTTAACATTATTCATATTTATGTCACTACTACAAAGGAAACTGAGTTCCACAATTGCAACACGCTGCAGCAATAACACGTGAAACTCCAATATGCGTGGATTGCAAAACATAACTTATCAAGCTACAAGATTGTATAAGTAGAATCGCGAGATGTAGCACATGCAGTAGTTATTTTGCTCATACTGCCGGCTCTTTGATAAAGGTATCCAATTAAAGTCAGAGTCATACAGCATGGAAACAGACCCTTTGGCCCACCATCAAGTACTCATGAGTCCTACCAAAGTATATACTGATCAGCAAACATTCAGTAATCTGACTATTCTGTATTTCCCTTGAGAAATGTATAGTTGAATCTGTTCTCATTCCCATTTTAGAGCACAATAAACCCTTAAACAGTTTCCTCCTCATGTCTGCTCATACTTTGACCGATCATTAGTCTCTTCTTCTTAATGACCCTTCTCACATTTTAGTTACATTAAGAGCATAACCGTTCCAACCTGTTTGATCCATTATACAAAACTGCGGAGTACAAAATATCCTAGATATGACACAACGTTAAGCATACATGGCTTCAAATAATAATTTCCTCTGGCTTGATTTATAACATCACAATATTCTCTTTATTATTCACTAAAAAATGTCTGCTTATATTGGAATGTGGTTCCATGGATGACAGCAATAGCCACCCCATTCTATAATATCTCCCCTTCCTCTCTGGCCCAGTTCATCACATTAACTATTCATTCTTCTGCACACTTAGACATTGATTACCAATATTCTGGTGTAATGTTAGAAACAATCACACAGGAAATTGACCCTATTCAGGACCTATGGACTCTCCCAAAAGTCATTAAAAAGTGATCAGCAGAACTCTCTGTGAATCATTACTCTCTTCTTAACCAGGACCAGGAAAGTGAAAGCTCATCATCAAAATGGCTAACTCAGAGTCCAACAATCAGAAATATATTTTATATATTACTATGACTAATCGCCCAACACAAAATCATACAGGTAAGCATGCAAATCAAAGCATTTTTTTTTAAATTAAAGGCTAAAGAGAGGGTGCAGAAGAGGTTTACCAGAATGCTGTCAAGATTAGAGGATATTAGCTATAGAAGTTGGCCAAACGTTGATTGACGGACATTTCAGAGAAAATAGTCCATCACTTCACACATCTTTGAACAGGTACTTGAACCTCAAAGTTCTATCATATTCCTCCAAGAGGTACAATTCATAATTTATTAATGTTTATTATTGAATCTTAGAGTAAAAAAAAAACCTCGACACTGTTTGGGCAACATTACACATTACAGGCATTCAGGTTAGGGAAATTCACCTTTACAGAATTTACAGATCACTACCCAAAAGTTTGAGATACAGAACTAGAGCTGCTCTAACAAAATTTATGTGCGAAAAATTAAATGAAATCAACCAAAAAATGCCTTCCAACTCACATTTCTCAGCACATGCACAAATGACACAGCTTTGCATTACAGAAAATTCCGATATGTCCCATTTTCAATGAACATGTGCATGTGCTGAGAAATCTCCATCCACCTCTCAGTGATGCAGGGATCACAGGTAATATTGACTCTGCAGCCATTGATGTGTAGCATTGAATTCATTTGTTTCATTGTTTTATAGCCATAACTATTTCACTATAAATTCAAAAGAGATGGACATTTCACAATTAGAACATATTTTTGATGGTTTCCCCAGATAATGTCCAAGTATCCATTTCCAGATGGGTGACCACATTAATTTTCTATCATACTTTGACTCATCTTTGTCCTCACGCAAACTCAAGGAAATGCATCTCATCTTCCATCCTTTGAAAGAAGGGAGAATAATAGGAATTCCTTAAGAGTTTATTAAACCTTAACAAATACTACTGGTGTGGTTTATTATTGTCACTGCAATACAGTGAAAATCTTCGTGTTGCGTGCTATCCAGGAAAATCTTGCCATAAGGCAGTACACATGTGTAAGAGGTGGTGCAAAAAAAAGTGGTCCAGCTACAGTGAAAGTGCAGATATAAAACAAGTGCAAGGGCTGCAACGAGGTAGTTCGGCAGATCTGGATGACATCTTTAGCTAATGAGAGATCCACCAAGGGTCTGATAACAGCGGAAGAGAAGAAGTTCTTGAAAGTGATGGTACTTTCAAGAACTCCTGCCTGCCAAGCGACGAGGGAATGGCTGGAGTGTGACTGGCCCTTAATTACTTTGGCTGCTTTCCAGAGGCAGCTTGAAGCATAGCTGGAGTTGATGGAAGAAAAGACTGGTATGTGTGATGGACTGGGCTGCGTCCACAGCTCTCTACAATTTATTGTAGTCTTAGGCTGAGCAGTTGCCAAACCAAGTTTTAATGCATCATAATAAGATGCTTTCTATTGTGCATCTGTAGCGATTATAAGTCATTGGAGACACGCTAATTTTTTTAGTCTTCCAAGGCTTACCCTTATACGTTTTATATACTTTGGAGTTAACTCCCACATGCTTTCATTTTGTTATTGTTTACTACTTTATTTGTGAAAATATTGACCGGATTTCATTTTCAGAAGCTTGGGACTACTGCTCTTGAGTCTGCCCATGGAGCCATTCTCGTATTAAGTTAGACAGAGAAAACATGCTAGTATGAATACAATCATATTCGCACTGGACTTACAATGCATGTTTCAGCAAGGGATCAATCTCAACCATTAACCATTCATTCATTCTTAGCCAGAAGCATTGAAGTCAAAATACATCTCCATCATAGATTTAATTAAGCATTAATAATAAGGAATTTAAATGAGATCATCCAATCTGCTTAGGTCACTTGAGCATTGCTTCTGCCCAGAATTATTCAGTCTGCACAATTGAGTAAATAAGTTCACCTGGAATTTTAAGAATACTACGTACTTTTAACAAATCAATACACTACACAAATAGATAAAGCACTAAATGAAAAATCCAAAGCATGTTAACATTTCATAATAGACTCACTGATTACATTAGATTTTTTATTCAGCAGATACTCATTACATATTGTATTCATTCATTATCATAATCATTTTGTTCCTTCTGCTATAACCTTTCTCAAGAAACATTATTCATGTGTTGTCTGTTACACAGACTCTCTGTTAGACTGAAAATTGTACACAATTGTTCAGATTCTACGTCATAAAGTGGTGGATTCATATCTATAAATGGATTCAGAAATATATTAAGGGTTGACACTTAACTACTATACTGAAAGGGCGCTGATCTATCAGAGATAATGTCTTTCTTAACAAACATGTCAGCCCAAGCTGACTGTCTGCCAAAACATTTGGATATACATTACGTCTAATACAAACCCACTGACTGCAACAGCTATCTCGACTACACTTCTTCTTACCCCGTTTCCTGCAAAGATTCCATCCCCTACTCCCAATTCCTCCGTCTACACCGCGTCTGCGCACAAGATGATGTGTTCCATACCTGGGCATCTGAGATGTCCTCATTCTTCAGGGAACTACGGTTTCCCTCTTCCATCATAGATGAGGCCCTCACACACGTCTCCTCGGTAGCCCACAGCTCCGCTCTTACTCCCCCTCCTCCCAGTTGCAACAAGGACAGAGTCCTCATCCGCCTGGACCTACCTGATCTCCCGATTGCCAAACACTTTAAATCACCTTCCCATTCCCACACTGACCATTCTGTCCTTGGCCTCCTCCATTGTCAGATAGAGGCCAAATGCAAATTAGAGGAACAGCATCTCATATTTCACTGAGGCAGCTTACAACCGAGTGGTTTGAATATTGATTCCTCGAACTTCAAGTTACCCCTGCATTCCCTCGCTCTCCATTCCTCCGCACCCAAGTCGCACCAGCTTCTCATTCTCACCTATCAAACAGCTAACAATGGCCCGTTTCATTTATCATTGTTACATTTTTCCATATCTTTCATTCATTTGTTCTATATCACTCAACATCTCTGTCTATATCTATAATTTCCCTTTACCTGACCCACAATCTGAAGAAGGGTCTCGATCCAAAATGTCACCCGTTCCTTCGCTGCCTGTTCGGCTGAGTTCCTCCAGCATTTTGTGACTATCTTCAGTTTAAACCAGCACTGCAGTTCCTTCCTACCCAAAACATTTGGAATTGAGTAGGATGTGGGCACCTAATCCAGATCAGTTTGACTCCATCAATATGCTGGACACAACCAAATGAGGGACTTGGACTGAGAAGAAAGGAATATTTGACTCGGTATCAGCAGCAATATGCAATATTTCTGTAATATTCTGTGGGAATATTGCTCAGGATCTTTCACGTTGATTTTATTTTACCTCAATGCCATAATCAGGTGTGACATCCAACCATAAAGAGTGGACAATGGATTTTCTTCAGACTTGAAGTATTGTTTTCAAATACAGATGGAAATCAGTATCAGTGTCCAGGAATGAAATTCTGTAAATGCCTTTACACGGTAAAGGGCCTGTCCCACTTAAACGAGTTATTCACAAATTCTCCCGCATTTTCCCCTTGATTCAAACTCGCAGAATGTTCATAACAAGTCCGGAGGAGGTCATAGGAGTTTGTAGATATATCGTAACGGCTCGTTATGCCAGCCGTAGGTACTCGTGGCATCAGGTTAGTCGGGACGTTTTTTCCAGCCCGATAAAAAATGCCCATGAGTAAAAAGATGGTCTGGATGAAAGAAATTGTAACTTTTTACTCGTGAGGGGGGCATCGTAATAGTGGTGGGAATTCGTGGACATACTCATAGGAATTCGTGGACATACTCGTAGGAGTTCGTGGACATAGTCGTGGAAGGTCGTAGGAGTTCGTAGATTACCACAATCTTGATTTTATTTTTAACATCCTTTAAACTCGGCAGAGGTTTTGAATTAAGTCGTGAAAGTGGGACAGGTCCTTAAGGAAAAAAAACCTTCTAAGAACCTGCCTACAGGGTTCAAATAAGGTTTTCATTCTATACCCAAGCAGAACCTTACAGAGAGACACCAAGTTGAAACACTAACACAATGATCCAGAATTGGAAGAATTAGAAACGTCATCCATTCCTTCTCTCCAGAGATGCTGCCTGTCCTGCTGAGTTACTCCAGCTTTTTGTGTCTATCTTCAGTTTAAAGCAGCACCTGCAATTCCTTCTTACACATAACTTGGAGAGTTGTTGCTATTGCTTTCAGACATATCCCAGCAACTGGTATAACAGTAATTCCAGACGACTGCAAGCAGCTTGCCCTCCTGCTCGCTCAATAGGAAATGATCTCTTGAATACGATAACATTACTAAATATTAAATCTGAAGTTCAGTGCATGGTTTGAATACAAATCAAAATATGATTCTTAATTTCGAATGAACATTTTTCATTATTAAAGGCAGCATGAATGTATGCTCATTGTAATTGGTTGGCTCAGGCAGACACAATTTATTTGAAAGATTTAAAAAAAAAACAGAATTACAACTAGGTTTTTTTTAATGAAATTGTGGCACTTTCATCAAAATATTGTAGAATCCTTTTCTAGACACAGTTAGTTCCCATTAACCACTAATGTACTATCTCAGATGGCGAGGTCAGCCCGGGGCTCCAACTTGAACAAATATATCTATATACGCATGTGCACATTATGTAACCATTCATGGTCTAACTGAATACATTTCCAGACGAGAGGAGCAATCTTTGTATACACAATTTCAAATCCGATTGCTGCTTGCACTTATTCAACATAATTCAACATTCAATTCATGGATTCACATTCAACAGAACTAGAATGTTGGCTGATGCAATTTCTTCATCGGCATTCAAACATTTTTATTTATTCATGGATGTTAACGCTTCAGAACATAACTACCAGAGTTCCACGTTTCTGGTCAAGGTCTCTCCATTGTAGCCATACCTCATCCAAAAAGCTTGAATGGTTTCATAATACAATCTCAACATATATGCCATGCTGAAAATAATTCTAGCCAATCAGTAATTCTAGGGATAGTATAACTGATAAGTATCAGTAGTTGTTTATACTCTAATTGCTGCAGTTATGTTTAAAAAATGCATTATGTATCTCCTTATATTAAATCCTTCAGATGAATGCTGTTATAGTTATAAATTAAGACAGTAAGATTATAAATAATAACTGGACATGAGGCATCAAGAAACAATTGAAAATCCATTCAGTTTGAAGATCAGCAATTCAAAGATAAGATGCAATTAATTTGCAGACCAAATTAATTACTAGTACTAAACACTTTCTTAATATCATTAGAAAATGGTGTATAATTATGCATAATCTACATAAAGTTTTCAGCACTGAAAATTAGCACATTCTCAGCTGCTTAAAGGAACTGGGTCACTGTTGCTATGTGTTCAAATCTTCATATCAGTAACATTCAAAGGTAATTGGTTAACAGACAATATAAATTTTAGTCCAATAGCTTTCAGAAAAACTCATGTTACATTGATATTAATGTTTGCATGATTAATTTAAAGTGGCAATAAAGATACATAAATTTGCATTTTTATTGATTGCACAAGCCAACTTTGAAGTTAACAGACTGAATTGCGTAGATGATATGTGGGACACAATGTACAAGGAAATAATGTAAATTCAGCATATGAGAAATTCATATAAATTCAACAGGCCAGACATAAACATGTTAACTATGACTGGCATGATTCAAATTCTGTAGATCTTCAGAAAAATTATTTCACCCCCTACACTGGATGGCCAGCAAAGAAAATATTTTATGCAATCTTCTTTAGTCAAGAAGGCTCACCAGGGTCTCTTCTTCCTGAGGAGACTGAAGAAGGTCCATCTGTCTCCTCAGATCCTGGTGAACTTCTACCGCTGCACCATCGAGAGCATCCTTACCAACTGCATCAGAGTTTGGTATGGCAACTGCCCTGTCTCCGACTGGAAGGCATTGCAGAGGGTGGTGAAAATTGCCCAACGCATCACCGGTTCCTCGCTCCCCTCCATTGAGTCTGTCCAAAGCAAGCGTTGTCTGCAGAGGGCGCTCAGCATCGCCAAGGACCTCTCTCACCCCAACCATGGACTGTTTACCCTCCTACCATCCGGAAGGCGCTACAGGTCTCTCCGTTGCCGAACCAGCAGGTCCAGGAACAGCTTCTTTCCGGCGGCTGTCACGCTACTCAACAATGTACCTCGGTGACTGCCAATCACCCCCCCCCCCCCCCCCCCCCGGACACTTATTATTATTTATTCAAATCATTTGCTGTGTCGCTCTTCCAGGGAGATGCTAAATGCATTTCGTTGTCTCTGTACTGTACACTGACAATGACAATTAAAATTGAATCTGAATCTTTCCATCTTACTATTGATCGCGTAGAATGCATTGTACACTATGTAATCTACAGTGCTTTTACAATGTCTTTAGTAGTTGTGAAGGTTTTATCATATATAAAAAGAACAATCAATATCATTAGGATTTCAGTAAAGTGAAATGATGGAAACATGGTCACAGAACTATCATCTGTGCTCTGAACGGGGGGGAGGGGGGGGGGGGGGGGGGGGGGGAAGAGGTGTCCTGGAACAGCAAGGATGCCCAGTCCTTGAAACAATGGAACATGATGGAGCAACAAAGCTAGAGGCAGGGTTTTGCAATCGTTTTTCTTCACAAGTTTTTAAAATGTATCTGCCATGTGAAGTCCAGCAGCAGAACAAACTGAAGAGTCGGTTCACAAATCTGTGCATTACCAATGGATTTCAGTGTCTCGTATCGCATGATGGAATTCCAAGACTTACTCCAACTTAAATGGCCAAAAACCATGTTTTGTTTAAAACTGCCAGGAAGGCTCTAGGCTTAACAGGGAATTCAACAATTTCAGATAACAGCCTTTCCAGTTTAGGTACGAGGTCAATATCTGACTCCATAGAAGCTGTTATGTTCGATAAATCACTGGATTCAGATTTCATTTTACCGAAATCCTAATGATACTGATTGAGCTTTTTATATATATACTAAAACCTTACACTACAGAAGCATAGAAAATAGGTGCAGGAGTAGGCCATTCGGCCCTTCGAGCCAGCACCGCCATTCAATATGATCATGGCTGATCATCCAGAATCAGTACACCATTCCTGCTTTCTCCCCATATCCCTTGATTCCGTTTGCCCCAAGCGCTAAATCCAACCATTCATTTCCTCCATCACAGTTACTGCATTGTGTACCATTCGTAAATTGTGTTACTTACCCAAGCTAATCTAATAACAGCTCCCAAACCCACAATCTCTTTCACCATCTCCAGGCATCCCCTCAAGTTGAACACCATCCCGCCTGAGAAATATATTGCTGTCCTTCAATGTGCCTGGGTCTAAGGCACCCACCAGAAAGACTTCAGTGGTTCAAGGCAGTAGGTATGCTGCCACTTCTCCAAAGCAATCAGGGGTGGGCAATAAATAGTCTTGCCAGCAATGCCCAGATCCTGAAAATGATTTTTTTTTTAAAGTCATTATATGTTTTATGCACTATGCTGTAACATAACTAAACTTCACTAAAATCAGACACATATATTGTGGGCAGGCAGGGTAAAAACATTAATAAAAACAAATTAGTTTTGGGAAATCACAATCCTCAGCATCTTTTGTTATTCCCCCCAGAGCACACCATAGAAAATCATAAAAGCAATCTGCAGCTCAGCAATTTTCAATTATGTTAGTGAAATGTTTTTTTTTCATGGTCACTTTCAACTGCTTCAATCGGGTAATAGGATCAAATTTCAAACATATTAATCAGTTGTCAGTCATCTGTGAGAATTAGACATGCTTCTTGGTGTTTGGTCTAGGACTTAGACACAGATGGAAGGATAGGTTTTAAGGAGTACTTAAAAAATCTTAAAGCTAGGACTTAAAGATCCATGGGACATAAAAGGATTTGGGGAGGGAGTTTCAAGAGGGTGAAAACAGCAGGTGAAATCACCGAGGGAGGATGCCTGCAGGAAGAGATGTAGTTGGGGTGCAGGCACAGGAAAGTCATGTACAGGAGCTTCGTATATAAATAGAATATTGTAAACATGAACTCTCAGATTCTTGGGATAAATTAAAGGAAATGTCATTATTACATTTGTCAATGGCCTATGCTCCCTTGAGGAGCAAAGGGCTTAAGAAGAAGAAGATTATTACATTTAAGAAAATAAAGTATTAATTTACAGTAAATTGCTAATTTTTATTCCATGATTAAATATTTGGGATGCTCTCAACATAAATTTGGATACTAGAACAAGGAACAATTATGTCACCCAGTTAGGTTATTTCTAATCCAAACCTTTTAATAACAAGATAAATAATCTTGTTCACAGTAGACATGAGACAAAATGCTTGGTTGTAAGCTAACATTTAAAATGCATGCATAAAAAATGTCAGTATCTGAGAGTTTAATGTATGCTGACCAATTTAAGCTGTGTAATACATTTATTATGAATTTTGTCAGAGTATAATGTTGTCTGCACCAAACCACCAAAGACTGCTCTCTTCCTTACAGAATTAGTTGGAAAGTGAAAAACGGACCCAAAAATGTATCCATAGACATACAATCACCCCATCCTACAGTGTTCACACTTGTCTGTCTGTCTCTCACACACAGGCTTTGTTTTTTAGTTTTTGTCTGTGAACACCAGAAATTCTTATAATTATTGCCTCCCTCTTTTTTGATAATGATATTTATAAACTTCCACAAAACATGACTCTCAAAAATCTTCTAGTCTTTCAATTAATGTTGCAGTAACTTCATATTCAACTCAACCTGTAAATCCTCAATGGCAAACAGTCTCTTAAGATTATACATCAAACCTGAATGCATATCTTCATCAATCTATCAGCTGCACTGCCATTTTATTGCAAACATCCATTCCGCATGTTCAGGCACCGGTGTAATGTAGGATATAAAAAATAGATTATGTGCAGCTAGGGTTCAACTGATTAATGACCAGTGTCAAATGAGAAAGTAGTCAAGGGAATATCAGATTTATTGATTTATGATTAGCATTACAACAATAAAATAGGTGAGGTTTTCTGCAACAGATGGGTTGAGGCAGAAGAGTAAATGAATGTACAGTAAAATGCCACTGATGTAGCACACTCAAAATGTTGGTCATGTTGAGCAAGTATATTTTACAGACCACCAGATTAATGTACCTACACAAATTTAATTCACTAATATTTTAGATTTTACACATAGAAAGAAGAATCTTCCAGAGAACCCAACTAGTTTAAACAGAGCCCAGAAAGCCAGGGAATGAAAGGGTGCTCAGGAATCAGGTACCAGTGAGTCAGATGCTGAACTATCAGATAACAGTATTGGATTTTTACTCGTATGTACTTATTGTACCAGAGGCAGTTGGGACAAAAGATTAAAATGTAATGTTGAGATCACATGATTCAACCCGAGATGGATCGAGGGAGGAATCAATAGCAGTATTAAGCATTAGGCAGAATGGCTTTGCTTTTCCCCAAAGTGCATTTAGGAAAGCAGAGAAGGTCTTCACAAAGACCAAATAGCTAATCAACATCAAAATGGACCTGCATGCTCAAGACGACATATGTAAACAATATGCAGAATGTTCATTGCAAGCAGGAAATTGAACTAGCTAGTTGCACAAATTTATGAAGCCCAAAAACAATGATTTTATAGCAAAAATTGCATCAAATAATTATCATCAGGCACTGATGATATCCAGGGTGAACCCAGTGTGTTCATTTTTAGATCAAAACCTGTGCAATATCTTCATCTCATGGATTTAAGGGGATCAAATTTAAACCCTGCATTACCAAATTCCTGTCACCAGAGGGAACTCGACAATTCCTACAGATAGACAAACAAAAAGCTGGAGTAACTCAGCGGGTCAGACAGCATCTCTGGAGAAAAGGAATAGGTGATGTTTCGGGTCAAGACTCTTCTGACGAAGTTTAAACCAGCATTTGCAGTTGCATCCTATACATTTCTACAGACATGCTGAATTTTACACATCAGAACAACTTTACACTGGTCTGCATACGAATCTTTTAAAATGTAATTGTTAATTCCTTGCATTAATATTCAAGATTTCCTAATGACAATGCAGACATTTTACATTCTGTATATGTCACATACGGGCATCATTATAAACCAAATTCTGGATTCATGCTTACTGAGTTCAGGATCCTATTATTCCTTTTATGTTGAAGCACAAAAATATAGTGAAATATTAAACTTTATTAGGTTGCAGTTGCAGTTCCAGTGGAGACATTAATCTAGTCAGTGATGAATAATCTTAAAAAGGTTGCAGCTATTCTTGGTGCAAGGAATAATTAAGCTACCTTGGATTAGGAACCTTCATTAAACTGACCTTTTGGGGAAACTAGGCACTTGAGATCACACGAGCCGAAGTATGCCCAAATGATCTGGATCATCAACAAGCGGCAAAGAGCTCACCTTTCCCATATAGGATAGGTAACGTGTTTTCATTGCAATTACAGTAAGATGTTGAGTTGGCACTGAGAAGAAATAGCATTCTTTCAGAGTTAAAATGCATTCTATTTGTTGCTATGAGAACTGCGGAATTCACCCTGCATCATAAAATGAAAAATTCGACAGCACTATTAACTTCACCTTAAATGTTACAACAGGGATCAAGATGTGCATATATAAATCGCCCTTTATTACATTGACAATAAGAAAACTATTTTAAATTTCAATTAACGTTATTATGGTTCGGGAGTTCTTTTCCTGTTGCAGCTCTCTCCTGCATTTACAAGTTACCAAAATACCAATTTCAGAAATTAGCTAACATGATCCTTTTGAGAAAGACAATTTCACCCTAATTTCACTGTTTTTAAATGCACATCCATACCCAAACTGGTTTGCACAATTTGCAAGTTTGTTCCCAGGTCAAATATTTAACATATTTTTGGAGATTTAAAGATAATGACACATTTGCACTATGCACTGCCAAGCTAATTACATGAACATTTCCTAACAATTCTATATATTTTCTTCCACATAGCACCATTTTAATCCATTTAAATTCTGCTGTGACTTTTAAAATTTGGATTGCAGAATTACATTCAACATTGGCTCTTTGTAGTCGTATCACTTAAATGATCTCCTTTGCGCGAACAGGACTGCATGCACAGATGTTTTGAGACTTGTTCTAGAGCCAGTTTTCTGACACCAAATTAAAGACACTGAAGTCCAGTGCATGGTTCCATCCGTTTAGAACCACCCGATCAGCTTCCTTTACAGAGGCAACTAGGTTAGATTTTGTTTGTAAAGGCGTCTCATATAATTAAACTCACTAAATATCATATAATTAAACTCACATCACGCTCATCTCCCCGCTACCTTCACATAGAAGGTACAGGAGCCTGAAGACTGCAACGTCCAGGTTCAGAAATAGCCACTTCCCCACAGCCATCAGGCTATTGAACACAACTGAAACAAATCTCTGAACATCAATAGACCATTATCTGTTTATTTGTACTTTATCTGCCTATTTATTGATGTGTGTATATATTTATATAATGGTATATGGACACACTGATCTGTTCTGTATTCATGTCTACTATATTCTGTTGTGCTGAAGCAAAGCAAGAATTTCATTGCCCTATCTGGGACACATGACAATAAACTCATGACTTGACTTGAACCTCTACCACTGAACATTACATCATTACACCCAACCCAGATAGGGTCCATTGACCCTATTCTTCTTTAACCTCTAGCCACCAAACGTTCCTGTCTCACATATTAATGGATTATTAATGAATACTATTCCCCTCCAACTCAAATTCACCACCATCATTCCTCCCCAAACTTTGCAGTTCACCGTCACATCTAACCACGACACATTTCTTGAATTTGCTCTAATCTCAAATCCTCCTCCTACCCATCTCCACGGGGACAATTTGAATCTCTCCATTACCTGTCAGAGTTCTTCTAAAACCACTTATAAAATCCTATCCAATTGTGATAAAATAATCTTTCCTTCAATCTTTGACAACATCCTTTGCTTCAAGATAAATTGCTGTTCCTTCAGCATCATTATGTCAAAATCGTGTAATTCACCAACAACTGTACTCCATGAAAGAGCTGCAAGGGTTCAATAATGGTACCTCACCACCATCCTCTCCAGGACAAAAAAAGGAGATATATGCTGGCCTCACCAACACCACCCACATGCTGCAAATTAACAAAACGAAATGGAACTGCATTTCATGAAAATGACTCTCCCAAAGAACCGCAGGGAATTCATTCAAACAGATTTGACATGGGAAACTTGTTGAAGATTAGACAAAAAATGCTGGACCACCGCTGTGGGATAGGCAGCATCTCTGGAGAGAAGGAATGGTTGACGTTTTGAGCAGAGACCCTTCCTCAGACTTGAGGCTTAACTGGTCTATTCTATGATATTAGTGTCACTTAGGTCTCTTTTTTGACACTTTTATAGGCATTTGGAATGCCATTTATATTCTGGTACATTTTCATAATTGTTACTTTTTTAATCAGACTTCAACCTGTAAAGGGCAATTAATGTTTGTAAAGATTACTGATGCTCCCAATTATTGCATTTATTTTGTAATGCAACCCAGATGTATCAGAAGTTAAACCCTCAGTATTTCATCCAGGGGTAACATTCTATGGAATGGTTTTATTTTCTTTGCATCAGGCATTAATTACTGTACTATGCTTGATTGCAAATGAATGAAAGCTTTTGCAAAGGCATGTATGTGCATACTGTGGAAATTTTAATTTGGCCAATAACCCACTAAATCCTACAACCAGCGACACAATGCTGTATCAATGCCTGAGGAGAGGAAACGGGGAAGAATAAATTAATTTTGTTATTATTTCTAACATTGCACCACTAAAAGTTGAATAGCAAGGGTTGATCTAGCAAATACTAGATTTTAGTAAATAAGCCTTTGCCAAAATATAGATCTAGCACTGTGAATTTAACTTAAATGCATAGAACTATAAACCAAAAAATTCAATAACGCAATGATTAAATTATTCAGCATACTTTCCAAATGATACAACAAAGAGCAGGCAGCATATCCAGCCCTTCCTAAAAAAAGTCATGGTCGTTAGGATGTTAATTCATCAGTTCCGAACTATTATTCTTGAGCAATGCAGGTGGGGAGACCTATAATGTGTCATGTTCCCAAAGCACAGGCATTCACGGGAAAGAAAGAAAACATGGAAGTGTTGAGTCTCACAAATGAATGCTTGGTGCAGGAAGGGCCTAGTCAGGAAGAGCAAGAATGTCTGCATTTTCAGCACAAAACTGTAATGAAACTGTTATACTTCCAATAAATTAACAAACAGGTTCATGCTGCTCCACACAAAATGATTTGCTTTGTTTTGTGTATAAATAGAATTTGCTAAATTGTCGCCAAAACGAATGAATGGGTTATCTTGTGTAAACAAACTGATGTTATCCAAATACCTTATTTGGAAAATGCAGCAACGATTTAGCAGAATCTTATCACCAACTAGAGTAATGCTACATCATACCACTAGAAGTTCTCAGATTCAACTTAATCCATGCTCCTGTTTAGCTCCGTTGGGGCATCAAAGTGACTTCAGATATCTGGACTAAGAATAAAGTAGTCACTCAAGTAATAAAAGAAAGTGCATGTATCTATTACTTCAAGTGAGAATATAACCAAGGGTTACACAAAAAGCTGGAGAAACTCAGCGGGTGCAGCAGCATCTAAGGAGCGAAGGAGATAGGCGACGTTTCGGGTCGAGACCCTTCTTCAGATCCTACGGAGAATATAACCAAGATTGGCTGTGATGTTCTCTAACAATGAGCAGCATGCTGACATTTATCTCCACTGGATGTGTGAACATTAGAGACTCAAGATAGACAATGACAGGCAGATGATTCACATGGACCCTCGGAAGTATTCCAAATAAAATGTCACACTCAAAGTGTGGCCTGGAAAATATTTAGAGCAGAGAATGATCATTAAGAGACATCTTCAGTGAGAAAATTGGAAAATAGCACAAAACAATAATATTCACTCCACCAAAATAACATGCGGAGAAATGGAGAATGGAAAATATTAAATTAATCCCTTTCTGCCATATTCTGAAGATGTGGCCTGTGTAAACATCAATCATCTTGACAAGCAAGCAGACAGCATAAAAACAAGCCAAGTTCCCACGCTTCCTTAAACTCCAGCAGACAAGAGCCATGAGGCACTTGCAAGCTGAGAGACTGTGCCACCTTCATATTTGTCTCCTTTAACCTTTCTATGTCCAGTGATCACTTTTAAGCAACGGCCAGAGCAGAAAGAGAAAAAGGAGAACTGTTGGGGGGCTTGCAAACACAAGTTGTTGAAATTGAAAAATCCCCATGTTGTGGCTCAGCCAATAATGTAATCCATACTTTTGTGACAAAACCTGCCCATTTGAGACCCGAGCTGATACGGTAAGGGCCTGTCCCACTTGGCCATCATTTACGCGTCACGCAGATGGCGCGCAGAATTAAGATTTTGTACATACTAAAATCTTGGGGAGCCGCGCGACCGCGCGTCACTGCCTATGTCACCACGCACCATGACGCGCAAATGATGTCGCGTAAATGATGCGTAAATTACGGCCAAGTGGGACAGGCCCTTAACAAGTGGTTGTTTTACATCAGCTTCCCAATGGACATCACAGAGCAAACTCTTGATCCAATGGTGAAGGTGCCCAAGGCAACTGAAAACCCAGGCTTTGTGGTAGCCGCATTAATGCTTTCATGTGGTACATGTGTAGGTGCTGCCCGGCAGAAAACATTACATATATATATATATAAATGTTGAGGATGAATCGTGCTCAATTATTAGTGCTATTATTTTGACTGTCACTGGAGATGCAAAGTCATTTCAGTTTGATATCATCTTGGAAGTGAAAACATAACTACAAAAAAAAAAGGAAATAGAGAGGGTTCTGAGGTTTCTCTTTCCAAAAATAATGCCTGACATGATGAGTGTTCAAGCAATTTCTGCTTTGAATACTGAGCGTTGATCTACAGACACAGCAAATTAAAGGAAAATATCTGGAGAAGACTGAAAGAAATAAAAGGATTATATGGATTGAATGTTGAAAATTGAAAAGAAGAATATAGACCAAGTTCATTGGCGATCACAGAGGATTTACAGGAAGCGAAATTAAAGGATGCTGATAAAAACATTGAAGGACAAATAAAGAATTCTAAGAAGAATGTAAAAACAGAATACAGAGAGCAAAGAAGTACTTGCTGACCTTTTCCTTAAAATGACTCCATTTATATGCTGGAATTTTTTTGTTATCTGAAAATAATGCTCATTAACTCAGATAGGTCAAACCATCTCCAGCCAAATCATGACTTGTATACCATTTATCTTCAAACACAAAGACTTTTAAAAAGCTCCTTTACATGCTGAGATGAAACCAACATGCATCAGAAATTGTAATTTAAGAGTGCACCTAACAAGTAAGTTAACATTGCACTGCAAAATTCAGAGTAAACGGGAAAACCGGAAAAAGGCATCTAAACATTGGAGACTACTCGGCCATTCAATATGATTATGGCTGATTATCAATTCAATACCATATTCTCTCACTCACCAAACATTGATGCCTTTGTGAAGTGATTTCTCCTCATTACTTGCCCTGTAAATTGAAACTGTCATTGATCATTCCAGACACTCTAGCCAGGGAGAAACATTCTCCCAGGATCCAGACCGTCATAATTTAATGTGTAAGAAGGAACTGCAGATGCTGGTTTAAATCGAAGGTGGACACAAAACGAAGGTGGAGTAACTCAGCAGGACAGACAGCATCTCTGGAGAGAAGGAATGGGTCACGTTTCGGGTTGCGACCCTTCTTCAGACCAGAGGATTCAACGGGATCCCACCACTAGCCACATTTTTCCATCTCCACCCCTTTCCGCCTTCCGCAGAGACCCTTCCTTCCGCAACTCCCTGGTTAACTCATCCCTTCCCACTTAACGTTGCAGGTCGAGAACCTTCTCGACCCCAAATGTCACCCATTCCTTTTCTCCAGAGATGCTGCCTGTCCCGCTGAATTACTCCAGCTTTTTGTGTCTATCTTCATCATAATTATATATTTCAATTGAATGTCCATTCATTCCTCTAAACTCTCGTGATCTGTTGGCTACAATAGCGAGTAATTGTGCCCTTCTGCAGTCTCAGGTCAAACCTTTGAACTGAGATAAATTAAGCGAGTCCCATCCATGATGATTAAAAGTGACAAGTCAGAATGAACCATTTTCTGTGGCCGAGGAGAGAGCAACTATCTGACAGAGTTGTGTTCTATTCCACAATTTCAATGACACTTGCTTTCAGCTTCCTGATTATTAGAGTTTAGAGAGACAGGCCCTTGGGCCCAATGAGTTCACGCCGACTATCGATCACAGCCCATTATGCAATCCCATCCTACGCAACAGGCAAAATTTACAGAAGCCAATTCACCTACAAACCTACGCATCTTTGGAGTGTGGGAGGAAACCGGAGCACCCGGAGAAAATCCACAGGGAGAATGTACAAACTAGATAAACAGCAACTGTCATCAGGTTCGAACCCGAGCCGCTGGGGCTGTTAGGCAGTAGCTCACTGTGCCACCTGGTTGAGGACGCAATTTGAGCTTTGACTCCCATTCCCAGTGTTAGGATTTTGCTCACAACCTCGCACTAAGTGAAATAACCGATGAATCTAATTTTGATTATGTCATAGCAAGCCAAATAACACCAATACAAATTCAGGTCGGTGCAGATGCAAAATTAAACCTGGAAAACAGATTTTAATGGAAAGCTAAATAACTAGCAATTCAAAGAACAAGAGCTAAAAGCTTTAAACTGGATAGTTGAAAGGTGTGGAGAGGAGAGGAAGGATTAAAGTGTGAAATATAAAGGACAACACCGGGTACAGAAATGGGTAACATAGGAAAATAGAGCAGTCAGGTCAGAGCATGCAAACTTAAGGCAACCGCTCCTCCCCAGGCTACGACAGGTTTCAGTTCCTGAGAACTGTTCGTAATCAGTTCACAAGTTGGACGTGCGGCCCCCCGGCAATGTATTTAAATAAGAACATTAGCCAACCAAGAGCAACTGGTAGTTAAACCAGGACATTTAACTCGACCACATATGACCACAAACCAAGTTCCCACATGGCGAAAGATGCCTGCAGTCCCGTAGCAGCTAGCAAAATGTTGGAGCTCAGCAGGTCAGGCAGCATCTCTGGAAGACATGAATAGATGACTTTTCTGTCATGGCCCTTGTTCTGGTATGAAGAATGGTCCCGACCTGAAACGTCTCCTATTCGTGTCTTCCAGTGTTGCTGCTCAAGCCGCTGAGCTCCTACAGCATTTTGTGCTTGCTTCGTCATACAGGCTGTACACAAGTTGGGCATCAGGAACTTGGGCAGCTTACAGTCCAACAGTATTGAACTTCTCCAACTTCAAATAACCCTTGCTTTCTCTCTCCATCCCTCCCCTTTCAAAGCAATTGACTTTATTGACAAAATATAGAAGAATGAACCTGAATCTGATCATTAATTATATTAACTAACGATCACTAGAAAATGCAAGTCTATGGATCTAAGATATTTATTAACAAATTGCATTCTGGATGAAGATGCATCATTGGATTTTGTAGCTGTGCTGGAGGGAATATAGAGGTATTGAATGTAATCTGACGTGCTCTTTTGACGAGTGAGTGATGGCAGTGGAGAGAAGATTAACAATGTTACTCCTGTTCAATAAAAAAGGAGAAAGGAAAAACGAAATAACCATAAGCCAGTTAGTTCATCCTTGGTGGAAGAGCTTTTATAAACATTGACAAGGATCAAGAGTAGTCACCTGGAGGGAAATGAATTAATGAATGCAAGCCAGCAAGGATATATCTAGTTAAAGAAGGAACTGCAGATGCTGGAGAATCGAGGGTTACACAAAAAGCTGGAGAAACTCAGCGGGTGCAGCAGCATCTAAGGAGCAAAGGAGATAGGCGACGTTTCGGGTCGAGAGCTTCTTCAGACTGGGTCTCGACCCGAAACGTCGCCTATCTCCTTCGCTCCTTAGATGCTGCTGCACCCGCTGAGTTTCTCCAGCTTTTTGTGTAACCCAAGGATATATCTAGGGCAGTTGTGCTTGTGTAACTAATCTAGGGCAGTTGTGCTTGCTCTGATTTTTTGATGAGGTAACAGACAAAAAAAAAAGAAAATGCAGTTGATTTAGTGTAGATGAACTTCCAATAGGCTCTTGATAAATTGTCACATAACACATCTATCAGCAAAGCTAAAGGACATGGGATAAAAGGAGCAGCGATAGCATAGATACTAAATTGGTTCAGTACAGACAATAGAGATGAATTTTCCCCCCCAAATTAAAGGAAGGTGAGCAGTGCCATTCCTTGGGGATTTGTATCAGGCCCCTGCTTTTTTTTCCCCCAATTACCTCGACGGGGGCATAAGCCACAGTTACTAAGTTTGTAGATGACACAAATCCAAGTAGTATTGCAAAGAGCCTAATAAATGCAGCAGAATACAAACAGGTTAATAAAATAAATGATGTGGAAACGTGCATTTTAGGAGAAACATGAACAATCCAAATGGGAAAAAAGGACCAAGAGGTGCAGGAGCAGCGGTAAATATGCACAAATCATTAACCTAATTTAGGGTTTATGAATAGAGTGTAAGATCAAGGAAATTTTGCTAAGCACTCAATGGGTCAATCAGCATATATGGAAAGAGAAACAGATGTTCAGGCCCTGAATCCTTCAACAGAATTGGGAAGCAGAAAAAATAAGTTTGTTTTGTCTTCAGTAGAAGATTGAAAAGGAATGGGTAAAACAAATGAATCTTGCCGATTCATTACTGATGGAGTGAGACCAAATATGTAAATGTTGCAGTTAAGTAGCTGTTAGGATCAGTTTGTACTTCTTTGTCTATGTAATTTGTTACTAATGGTAACGCAGTGTGATATGCCAAGGAGGCTAAACTATGCAAACAGACAAAAGAAAACAGACAAATTGATAATGGCAGAAGTGGTCATTTCTGCAAGCAGAACAAGCAAGTTACCTAAACTTGGAGAATTTCTAATCAAGAACTAAAGGTTGCAACATGTCCAAATCGAAGATGTGTTGTTCCTGTACGACGTATTAGGCCTTGTGTTACCAGTGCCAGAAGACTCAGGCAGAAAGGTCAGAGTGGAGGTGAGATGGCAAATTAAATGTGGCAAGCAACTGTAATCTAAGAAATCATCTAATATGCGTTTAGTTTCTCAAAATAGAGGAATTCATATTGTGAACACAAGTGCAATACGCTGAATTTGAAAAAAAATGCAAGTGAATCACTGTTACAGCGAGAAAGACTGTTTGGGTCTCTGAATAGTGGGATGGGAAGAGGTGAAAGAATGGGCACTACAAATCCTGCAGTAGCATGGGAAACTGCCAATAAACAGGGAATGATGGGTGTGGATGGAAGAGTGGACCAGGGTCACTAAGGGAACCCATCCCTTTGAAATACAGAAAAGAGCGAACGGCAACATGTGCCTGGTGGTGTAATCTTATTGGAGCTGCCAGAAATTGCAAAGAATGTGGAGGTGAGCCTCATGGAAAAGAAGGACCAGGAAAAACTGGAGAATAGAAAGGAGTCCTTGCAGGAGATGATGGGAGGAAGTATAGTCAAACCAATCTGTGGGCTTGTAATGAATTTGGCAGCTAGGAGATGGAGATCCAGAAAAGAAAAGGCATGTGTTAAAAATGGACCATGTGAAGGTGACAGCATAAGAGAAGATTGTGAGTCCTGAATGAATACAGGAGAGAGCACCTGTATCCTGGCTTTGAAATGTTAACTGTTTCTCTTTCCACAGATGCTGCCTGACCTGGTGCCTTCAAGCATCAATTTGTTTTTAATTTTCAATTCACAAACTATTCCAGCATCGAGCAGAGTATTATTTTCAATTCTGGTTTCACCTGATAAGGAGGATGTGAAGGGCTTTAAAACAAGAGATAAATGAGAATGGTTATTGCAATAACAAATGGCAGGGTGACCATGCCTGGGACAGTTCTCTTTACAGAAAGAAAAGACCGAAGACCCATCCTGAGCATAGAATGTTGCCGAGGTAGAAATGCAGAAGTTCCAATTGTTTTTTTTCTTAATACATTTCCAAGGAATACAGAAAACAATTTCAAATCAGTAAGTTGCTGTACAGCTTTTCTTAATACTTAGGCGATTCTCTATACATAAGTCTTAAAAAGCAAGTCACTCATTTCCATTGTTAAAAATGAAAATGGGAGGGGGTAGGGATGCACAGCACGTCCATAACATTCTAAGCTTGACAGCACTAATGTACAATGCCAGCACTTGCTGGTGGCAAGGGTTTTATTAATCCATAATGTTTATCTTCTTGTTAATCAACACTGGCTCACAGTTAAGCAATACCATGATAACTCTTTCGCCCACACTCAAATTCATCCATGCTGTAAACTTATTCTCACCATAACTCCGCCAAAAAAAAACACTGTAGGTACCCCCCCCATGTCTGCGTTCTGCAAAGACCGCTCCCTCCGTAACTCCCTGGTCAATTCTTCCCTTCCCACCCACACCACCCCCTCTCCGGGCACTTTTCCTTGCAACAGCAAGAGGTGCTACACATGTCGCTTTACCTCCCCCCTCGACTCCATTCAAGGACCCAAGCAGTCTTTCTAGGTGAGGCAGAGGTTCACCTGCACCTCCTCCAACCTCATCTATTGCATCCGCAGTTCTAGATGTCAGCTGATCTACATCAGTGAGACCAAGCGTATGCTTGCCGATCGTTTCGCCGAACACCTCCGCTCGGTTTGCATTAACCAACCTGATCTCCCTGTGGCTCAGCACTTCAACTCCACCTCCCATTCCGAATCCAACCTTTCTGTCCTGGGCCTCCTCCATTGCCAGAGTGAGCACCACTGGAAATTGGAGGAGCAGCACCTCATATTCCGCTTGGGCAGTCTGCATCCCAGTGGCCTGAACATTGACCTCTCCAATTTCCGGTAGCCCTTGCTGTCGCCTCCCCCTCTCAGCTCTCCCTCAGCCCTCAGGCTCCTCCTCTTCCTTTCTTCTTCCCGCCCACCCCCACCCTGCATCAGGCTGAAGAAGGGTTTTGACACGAAACGTTGCCTATTTCCTTCACTCCATAGATGCTGCCGCACCCGCTGAGTTTCTCCAGCATTTTTGTCTACCTTTGATTTTCCAGCATCTGCAGTTCCTTCTTGAACAACCACTATAGGTCTACCTTCTCTCTTCAAATTCTCGTTATTGCCAAAAATAAACACGTTACCATTGATAGCTCTCGCTTCCACTGCAAACCTCACCATCTATTTTGTCCTTTCAGGTGCTCCTTAAGGCCTACCACTTTAATCGAGCTTTTGATCATCTGCCTGGGCCTAGGGTCCAATTTAATTTAATAACGCTCTAATGTGTGCATTATTTTTACTTATGGGATGTGCATGAGGAAGATGGAGGGCTGGAAGAAGGAACAAAAACTGCTTTCTCCTCTCTCGCATTAACTTCTGCTGAACCTCAAAGGAAGGCAGATAATTTGTAAGATCGTGCTGGATCTTTGTGCAGGAGTTTCTGCAGGGGCACCACATGATGAAAATGATAAGGTTGTTTTCTTTGTAACAGAAGAAGCTGAAGGAAATGTGGATGGAGGATAAAACGAGGGACCTTAAAATAGGAAGGATCTATTTCATCTCCTTTACTGTTCTGATGAAGGTTACTGACTCAAAATATTGACTGCTTCGCTCCCACAATTATTGTCAGACCTGATTATTTTTCTGTCACTTTCTTTCTCTGTTACAGACTTCCAGCACCTGCAGTTCTTTTTTGTTTCATTTTCATACATGTTTTGTGTTTAAGAAATAATCTGCATTTGTTTTCACTTCCATTTCTAATCGTCTAAATAAGCAAGTTCATTTAAAATCAGGTAATTAACATCCTGTAGAGAGAGATGTTACAATAGCATTGAATGAATAACCATAATAAACAGGAAAAACTTAAATGTTATTCAATTGTGTAACTGTGTTTCTATCTGAAACCACACTTTTCTGAAAACCATGTACCACTTGATATAATAACCCACGAATGCCACGGTGACAATTCCCCAACATACTACAGCCGTTAACACACTGTGATTTCTTCAGAAACTCATCAACATATTTTATTATAAAATGGGAGATGATCAACTACTAATCTAGTAAAAAATGGTTAAGAATGTAGTAAAGAATGTAGTATTTGTGTTATACATAAAGGTGCTGCAGGAATGCCACAGGGATAGTCGGTAAGATAACCAATTGTTTGGACAAAGAGGGACATTTTAAGGAGTTTTTTTTTAAAGGAGAGAAGTATTCCAGCCCCGGGTCTTGGTAGCTGAAGACATAACTGCCAATGTCTGTGCAAATAAAATAAATAAGAGAGAGCAATACTCATCTCAGTGCATGATGGAGTTGAACAAGATTCTACAGAGATTAGCCAAAGAGGGACCATATATTATTTTTAAATATGTTATAAAACATAAAACGTTTTAATTGTGTTTTTTAGAATGCAGAGTTCACTGCAAAGGCCAGCATTTATTGTCCATATCTCATTCACCTTGAGAAGGCTGGCAGCAAGCCAACCAGAGCCATTGCAATTCTTCTCATGAAGGCACTCTCAGAATGTCATGGGCTAGGGAGTTCCACGCTTTCGACCCAGCAACAAAGACAAGCGGCAGTATATTTGCAAGTCGGAATGCCGTGCTGGCTGGGGGAAAAAAAAATGAATGTACTGGCGACACAAGAGACGGCAAATGCTGGGATCTGAAACTAAATAAAGTCTTGGAACAATTCAGCGGGTCGAGCAGCATCTATCTAGGGAGGCAAAGAGATAGTCAATGTCAAAAATTCAGATCACGACCAGCAGTATCCTGATGCAGGGTCACGATCTGAATTTTTTTTGGTCTCCTTTTGTCCTACCCGACAGTAGAAACTGCAGGTTTCAACGATGCTGTTGGATTAGTCTAGGAGAGTCTAGTGCATTTTGTAAAGGGCCTGTCCCACGCAATTTTTTCGGCAACTTGCCAGCAACCGTCATAGTCGTGGAGTGTCACCTGAATGGTCGCGCGTGGTCGCCCAAAGAATCGTACCTTTTTCTGGCCACCGCTGGATTTTCTACATGTTGAAAATTTGCAGCCATCTGCTGCGACCATAGGCGGAAGTCCCTGGGGGGGGGGGGGGTGGAGATGGTGGGGGGTGGGGGGAGAAACTTCCCCTCATGTTTTGAGAGGTGGGACACAATCCCCCCCCCCCATGTTTTATAATCTGGATTTTGAAATCCAGCAAAAAAAATTTTAAGTCTCTACATTTCCACGTGACAGTGGGGGTGGGACTGATGATCGAGGGCACCGATTGGACGAGAGAGACGCAGGCAATGGGGGGGGGGGGGGGGGAGGGGGAACATGATGATTCAACGCAATGATTGGAGCAGGGAGGTGTCGGTCAGAGGTGTAAGTAGGGGGCGAGACTGAGGATAGAGTGCGCTGATTGGAGGAGGGAGACGCCCTGGTGGAGCAAAGATCATAGAGCGGAGCCTGAATCGGCCTTTACGTGGGGCCTTTCATCGCCCGGCCAGGCGCGGCTTAAAATTGGCTGCGGGATCGTCCACTGACACGCGATCAAATTGCTGCGTCGAGGCGATCAAGGCTCCCGATGTAGAAGCCCCCGCAGGGCGATGAAAAATCCCGTGGTCAATTTTAAGCCACGGCGGGCAATGAAAGGCCCCGCGAATGGGCCGACTGAAGCCCCACGATTCGGGGTGGATGAAGCTGCTGTTGCTGGAGTTCAGAATCAGTCACCAACCAGGTCAGTTCATGATGTTATAGAAACATAGAAATTAGGTGCAGGAATAGGCCATTCGGCCCTTCGAGCCTGCACCGCCATTCAATATGACCATGGCTGATCATCCAACTCAGTATCCCATACCTGCCTTCTCTCCATACCCTCTGATCCCCTTAGCCACAAGGGCCACATCTATCGCCCACAGGGCCACATTTATCGTCCACAGGGCACGGCCGATGCCTCGTGTGTGTGTGCATGCGCGTGCGGCCGCCAAGAAATTGTGCTCTCCCCCCCCCCCCCATGTTTTGATAGCGATTTCCGCCCCATGGCTGCGACTATGACGGGTGCCGGCAAGTCGCCAAAAAAAAAAATCGGGTAAGTGGGACAGGCGCTTAATGGATGCGCAGTATACCATTGCACAAAGGTGGTGAAGGTTATTAATGTTTGGATTGGTGGATGGGGTCCCAATCAAACAGATTTGTCCTGCATGTTGCTGACTTTTTATTGCTTTTGCATTAATCTGGACAGATACAGAATATTCCATCATGCTCCCGATTTGTGCCTTATCGATATTGGGGTGAAGTGGTGAGTCATTCGCCACAGGATACCCGGCCTCTTATCTGCCAATGTGGCTTTTAAGTAGAGTTCCTGATCATTACCAGTGGGGGATTCAGAGAAGGATCAATAAATGACACTGAATGCCACGGATAGACTCCATCATGTTGAAGATGGTCATGTCTGGCACTTCCATGTCACATGTGTTACTGCCACTTATCAGCTCTTGTCTAAACACAGTCCAGGTCTTGCTGCATGCTAACATGGAATGTTTTATTTTCTTGGGAATTATCAAAGGATTTGGACTTTTGGTGCCGATGACACATAACAAGCTGCAGCAAAAACTGGTTTGGATTAGTCCATGTATGCAGTGATGACCTGGGTCTACAATGCTTGAACCCCTAAATAACAACCATCTTCCTTTTTAAGTAGAACAATTCCAACCACTGGGATATTTTAACAGGAGCAAATGCATAAGCATGTATTTGGCTCCTTTGGTCTGCTTCGCTCAATAAAATCACAATGTCAACTTCACCAGTTTTACCAAGGTTCCTTGTCAAACGTTGCCTTTCTGTCAAGGGTATCCATTGTCACTTCAGCATTGGAATCGAGCCATTCAATCATGTTTGGAATAAAGGGAGAAAATGTGACTGATACTTGCAAATCATAAACCGGTCATCAATGAGCAGGTTATCAGTAGGCAATGCCCTCTTGATATCACTGTTGACTCTTTCAATCACTTTGCTGACAATAGACTGATTGGAGAGTAATTAGCCAAACTGGATATGTTCTGCCTTGTGTGTATTAGGCAGATTTGAGCAATCTTTCATTGCTTATCCAGTAGGCAAAGAAGTTCAGGGTAAACAGATGAACAGGATATTTTTGCAAGTTAGGACGAGGAGAGTCAATTTTTTTGATGAGCTAAACTTTACAGAGGGCAAAATATCAGACACCAGCCAGGGATATGTTTGAAAAATCTTACCCCCTGCACAAAAATCACTTAGTATTACAATATGGTCCAAACAATTCGTGAGACACTTTTGCAAATATTGTTTACTACTTGGTGTACTGTAATTAATGTAATTCAACCGCTGATATGTATAACAATGTATCTGCACTTAACATGTTGGTAGAACATAGTCCCTCCATTTCACATGTCTTCATGTCTATCAAATTAAATCAATTTGGTGCCGGTTTTATTTATTAGCAATTACAATATGTCGTGGAATTCAAGACTTTATCACTATGACTTTTCCTTCCGCAGACACCTCAGCAACCAGCAATAAGCTCAGTTCATACTATTTTAAGACCAGTGTCAAAACATTACGTATACAAACTACCACTGAATCAAATACATAGTTTGGACAATGAATCGATCAGCAGCAGAGGTTTACGAGAACATATTGTTAAATGTCATAGATGAACTACAGCTTAATTTGTTTGAGATCTATAAATGGCTGAAATATTGATCAGGTGGATGAACATATTCAGAGTACAAGTCATCAAACCTATTCAATTTATAGTACTGGACAGAATGCAACGAACATGTTACTGTCACTAAAAATGAATTAATTCAAAATCTTCATGTCAATTTGCTGGAGAAGATGAGTAGTCCAATTTTCATATTTGCTGTTCAATTTGTGAAAATGACCCGAATCATTGGCCACCTACTCTCAACGCAAATACTGAATCCCAGAACAAATCTTTGTCATGTGGCTGCTAAAAAGTGAATATTTTCTTCATAAACTACTATTATTCTAATGCAGATAATATCAAAGTGTGCCACAAACTATTAAGGAAAAATTATGTTTTGATTTTATTCCTTTAGCATCTACGATTCAAAGAACAACCAGTTTAACACAAATGTTCTTCCAAAAACGACAGGAATCGCTTTAAACACAAGATTGCATTCTTATCTTTCCAAAATGTATGAAATTGTTGTGAAAACTTCATAATACCCTTCTCCTAATAAACAGTGCTGTATCGAATTCAATGTATAATAACATAATAACATAAACATAATGGAACTCTAAATAAGAAATATCGTTCTGCCCTTTAGTTTCCGCAAAAAAACATTTATCATCGTATTTTCTCCACAGCACAACTCCGCATAGCTGTATTCTAATAAATCCCTAACTTTATGCAAACAAATTTCAATACAAATTGCATCGCTCACACCCGTAAGTATATTGTGGTGCAGCAGTCGGAGACGGGACAGCATGGTCAAGGAAAGCGTACGTCCTGCCCACAAAATGCCTCTTTCCACCCACTCGATTTATTTTTGCCAACCAATTCTTTTTTTTTATATAAAGCATCTGCAAAGGCGAAAAGAAATCAAGGTCTTTCCCTTCCCACTACCCTAGAGTTGGGCTGGAAGTCTATCCGCCATTCAAGGACTTTCAGAGGAATAGAAATGCGGATTTAACGATAAAATGAATCCGAGAAACCTTTCTCCCACCCCAGGTTGCATTGCCGAGGTGCTGCACAAAACAAAAAGTTTGGCAGGAATCGTTTAACTTTGCAAGGGGAGATGTCGTTGGCTAGCAATGCGCAAAACTTTCTTCACCGTGGGATTTTTGCAACGGTATAAAACTAAAGGGGGAGAAAAGGAGTGCAGATCGTGGAGATCGTGGTGCTTCTTGCAATTTGGGCTACGTCTTGGGTCGTATGCGGTGCTGGCCACATTGCCAGCCGTGCTCGGGGGGCGGCCGGGCTGAGGCAGCCGCTCCGCCGCTCGCTCACCCTCACCCTCACCCCCGGCTGAAAGTTATTTTTAAAAATCAAACTATCAATTTCACCGAGATCCATAACAGTGGGAGCGATAGAACACGGGTCTTACCTATCGGATGTGGAGGGTGACAGCAGCGCTGGATTTACCGATTAAAATACCTCAAATTGATCCTTTTTTTCTCCCCCCCCTCTTCCCCGGCCGCGTATATTCCCCTCACTGCGCTGCCGCGCCGCTGTGGTGCGGACTGACTGAAAACAGCCCGGCGGCCGCCGCCGACAGCGCGCGCCCCCGACGCGCGAGGCTGGAGGGGTCTGTCGCGCGCACGTCGGCCGCGGCCGGGGCAGGGGAATGGTTGGCGGTGGCCGGCGGGCGGGCGGGCGCGCGCGCGCATTCCCTCCCCCCCCCCCCCCCCCCCCCCACGGGGCTCGCGCACGGCGCGGGCAAACGGGCATCTCGAGCGAGCTGCGGCATCAATCAAACCAAACCATCAACGGACTTTTCCCCCCTCAGGGGAGGGAAGGGGCAATGGAGGGGGCAATGGGGGGGCGAATAGGACATGGACAAACGAGATCAAGGGACACAGAAATAAAAGGGTAAAAAAAAGACGGGCAATTTTTTTTTTAAGTCAAAAGTGTTTATTGTCGTGTGTCCCTGACAGGACAATGAAATTCTTTCTTTGCTTCAGCACAACAGAACATCGTTGGCATTGACTACAAAACAGATCAGTGTGTCCATATACTAGCAATGTTACAAAATTTTTAGATTTTAAAAATCAAGTCTGCAATTTATCCCATCAGATAAAGCATAAAAAGAAGTTTAATTTGACACCTAATTTACTTTCATATCTTCAGTATTAAGAAAGTTATGGCCATTTTCATACTCGGAAATGAGCATCTTGCTCCCCATTGCCTTTCAATTGACTAAACTCAAAAGCTGTGATCTGGAAAAGTTAAAAGCCCATAACATTCTTAAAAATTAAGAGAACTCAATGAAATTTTCAGTTATTATAGATTGAAGCATTCTGAAACAAATATTAAACAATCTTACTTGGATGACCTGAAATTAAAGCATATAATTAGTTAGTTATCTAATTGTAGCTAATTACAAAATTCAATGAGTAGATCTAAACATCTATCCATTTCTTAAGAAAAGATAAACTTTTTTTAATTGCCTAAGTGTCCAAATAACATTCACACAATAATCCACAATATAACATAATTTTTAAATCTCATTTTCATGAATTTCTGGGCCAAATGGAAAGAATTTAGTGTTTTATGTCTGTAAATTAATGGCCATTTAAATCAACTAGCGAGTGGGTTAGCGGTGAAGTCGGGAGGAAAAATACTGTTTGTTCATACATTTTTTTGGACCCCATTTCGCAACATAAAAATATTATTAAAGCCTCCCGAAAAACCAACTTTTAATATAAAAATAAACTATTTACCTTTTTTTCTCCCCTACGGAAAATCCTTCCGGTTGACAGTGCTCACGGCTTTTGAAGGTGATTTTTAAATTACTCTAGTTAATAAATAATTTAGAGTAATTTAAAAATACCTTCATTGATGAAATGTCGGAGCGATTTTTCTTCCGCAACGAAATCGCCCGACTTTCATCGATTATCCAGGTCTGTGGAAAACCGGCACTTTAAGCCCGACCCCCTCTGAAAGGCGCTAAAGTCGCGCACACGGGGAGCGGCAGAAGTGCGGCGCCGCTAAAGGTAAGTTTTGCAACATACCTACATATACCATTATATACGTCCGAGCCAAGTTTAACAGCCTAATGGCTGTGGGGAAGTAGCTATTCCTGAACCTGGTCGTTGCAGTCTTCAGGCTCCTGTACCTTCTGACTGAAGGTAGCGGGGAGATGAGTGTGTGGCCAGGACGGTGTGGGTCCTTGATGATGCTGCCAGCCTTTTTGAGGCAGCGACTGCGATAGATCCCCTTGACGGAGGGAGGTCAGAGCCGATGATGGACTGGGCAGTGTTTACTACTTTTTGTAGTAAATATTCTCAATTCAATGAGAGGGGGCAATAGGTGGAAATAATAAATTGAAAGGGGCAACATCACAAAGGGGTAATTGTATTGAGGGGGCAATAGAATGAGGTAATAAAATAGAGGGGTAAACAGACGGGGAATTCAATAAGGGGGCAGTATGTGGAAATAATAAAATAAAGGTTATTTTGAATGGGCAACATCATAAAGGGGTAATTGTATTGAGGGGCAATAGAATGAGGTAATAAAATGGAGGGGTCAAAGAAAGAAAGGGCAATATAGTAAAAGACAGGGGCCACGGAACATTTTTGAAAGTGGGGGGGCTGAGCGATCACTGATCACCGGCCTCAGGGGTACCGGCCTAGGGAGTGGAGCGAGCGGCGGGGGGGGGTGGCACAATTTTTTTATTTTTGTTCATTGCTCGACCTCCTGAGGGGGCAGTCGGTTTCCTGAGGGGGCAGAAAAATACGCCTGTGCGCCGGATAATTTCAGGTTATGAACCATGTCCAGCCCCCTTCCCCCCCCTTCCCCCCCCTCCCGGTTCCGCAGTCCATGAATGGTCAATGGAATTGAGCAATAAAATGGAAGGGGCCAAAGACCAGGGCAAATGGGTGGAAGGAATACACTAACGGAGACTGGGCAACATAAAGGGGCAATTGAACAGAGGGGCAATAGAATGAAGTAAGAAAGTGGAGGGGAGAAAATGGAGGGGGTCAAAGATAGAGTGGTATCTAATGGAATGTTAATAAAATGGGGTCAAATAAAGAAATGCAATGTAATAAAGGGGCGACAGAGTAGAGTGGCAATAAACAAGGGAGTGAATGAGAGATCAAAGCAATAGAATATATGATATAAGGGTAATAGAGAGGAGAGGGCAATAGAATGACCAAACAAAATAAAGGCAGTAGAATGGAGAGGCATAGAAAGAAGGGTGATCTAATAAAGGGGCAATAGAATGGTAATAAAATAGGGGTCTGAACAGAGAAGACAAAGAAAAGGCAATACAACAGGGGCCCAATCATGGAGGGAGGGGTGAGGGCAAAGGACTTTAGAATGGAAGGTAAATAATTATAAAGGGCTGGAGAAGTGAGGAGGCAATTAAATAAAATGGCAATTGGAATACAGAATAAAGTGGCAATAGAATGGGGAGATGATAAATTGAAGGGGTAAATGAAGAAGAGAAATTGAATGATAAGGAAAGGAAAATAAGAAAAGTAATGACGTCAGGAGACAACAGGATGGACCAACATGTGGAAAAGGAAGGTAGACAAAAGTGCTGGAGAAACTCGGCAGGTGCAGCAGCATCTATGGAGCGAAGGAAATAGGCAACGTTTTGGGCCGAAACCCTACTCCCATGTGGAAAAGGAATAGTTGTGGCAATGGAAAAAAAAGGTGATAGGATGGCAAAGGAATGGAAAAAATAATGGGGGACATAGAATAGGTTAACACATATCACATTGTTTATAAGCAGTAATAAAATCATATCTAGATCTTGTAATTAATGATATTGGTTGAGGGTTAACTGCAGGCCCAGGATTCACTCCCCTGCTGTTCAAAGATGCAGCAATCACTTCTGCATTGGAGTTCAGCTGAAACGTTTGTGCTCAAGTCTCTGCCGTGGGGAGAGAACCCTAAGTTTCAAATTCAAAAGTAAGAATATAACTAACTACATAATTAAGATGAACATTTTCAGAGTTTATTCCTTATTTCTAAACAGAAAAAAGAAATCATCATCACCAACGCACACACCCCACGTCCCACCTGTTGCCCATGGTGTTGTGTCAATGGAAATAGATTTGGGCTGCCCAACTTACAAAGTACAATAAAATCCTTCAAGGAAGCCAGTTTGCAATGAGTACAGTGTAACTGCAGCATGATTAACATTCTGTTTCAAGTGCCAAGTTTGTAAAAATAGTTGTGTTTTTCATTGTGTTCAGTCTTTCCCGTTGGAATTGTTGACATAGTTTTGAGAAAGAAAATGAAAAGCCACTGAAAGTTATACAATTTTCTCTTGAAATATAAGCTGTTCAATTTTGTTTTCACATGCTCCAAAATATATGACTAAGTGAATTGCACTCATTGCCTTAAAAATGTTGATGGAGATGATTATTGGCTCCAGAACGCTAAATGCGAAAGCATACGATACTGCAGCTGCTTTAATGTGTTGAAGCTTGGAAGAACTGAGCAGGCCAAGCAACAACTGGGAGGCAAAGGTTTGGCTGACATTTTGGGTTGAGACCATGTATCGTGAACATTAAAGTACCTTCACAGTAACCAAGAATATCAATACTAATTTTCATTTGGAAATTTTAGTGGAATGTGGGTATAATAGGAATAATTTGGAGGAAGAAAATCCTGAGTTGGGAGATTTATAGGGGGATTTAAAGTTATACATCATTAACAATTAAGCTGCTTCCTAAGATTCATTGTACAAATATTGGATGGTTGATCAGACAGCTGTGACTCAAAATCCCATGGGGGGGGGGGAACAAAATCGAAATATTTTCAGGATAATATGTGCATAATAAAGTATTCGGAATTAATAATATGTGCGTAATATTTATCACAGCCTAAAGTACATACTGTATATTAAATGTGAAAGTCAAAAAAGTTGGAATGGAATGTGAAGAATTTTTACACATTGGTTTTATCCAGAATTCTGCCTGTAAGTGTAATGGAACAGGTCTATCAAAAGTGAATTGGATAGAAATAATCGGTAGCGTAACAAAGATAGAGCAGGAGAATAGAATTAAATACATTTCTCAAAAAGGAAACCTGATGAACACTTTAGTCTATAAATCTTTATTCTTTACCATATATATTATCTGCATCACAGATGCACACAATTTAGCATGAAAGGGCAACTAGACCAAGGGTGGAACTTCCTGCCAGGACAAATGACAGATACATTAATCTACTAATTGTTGAGCCTAGATTATATATCAATCCGAGCAAATAGTCAACTTTGAAAGTGATGCAGAAAAAATAAATGTTTGCTTGATGGTTAGACTGGAGATAAAGATAAATTATGAGTTTGTGTCACTTTGAATACTACTACATTATATTCATTTCAAATCTAGAAATTATCACTCCCTGCTTCTAAGTAGCATTTGTTAAATGCAGGGAAAGAGAACTAAAATTTCAGGTGACATTTTCAACACAATGAACATGACCGGTAATATTACAATATTTATATTGTCTGCGTTAGTAGCATATTTTACAAATAACTTATGTTAAAGGTTCAGTTGCATATAGTTGCTGTACATCAAAAGCAGGTGTCTACTGGATTATGTGATCACAACTATGGAACCACAGTTGATGTTTCCATGTAATGCGACGGGAATCCTCATGAAACCTATCCAGTAATTTCCAGATATATGGATGGGGAACTCAAGAGGCAAGTGTGTTAAATTGTCATATGTATGGGCAACAGAACAATTAAATTCTTATTTGCTGCACCTTAACAGGCCCATAAATGTAATGAGGTCAAAATAATCTCACATCTATATAATATGATCGCCACATGTAAACAGCCAGCCAACCTCAAGATTCCTGTAAATAAGACAAAGACCAAAAAAAATTAAATAAATCAAACTAGCACGGGTAAATGCGTTAAGGAGGAATAGAATGGGCAAAAGAAACATTATCTTTCAAATCACCGCGCTGTACCAGTACAACACAAAACAACAAATGTCATTGCAATTTCTCTCTGCGTAGTTTAATTTAGCTGCAGCTGTGAAGCAGTGCTAATAGACTGTATAAATCAAATCAAATAAAATACCTTGTCCAAAATGGAAACGAATTACATCAAGACACACATAAAGCAGGTTAAGAGAGAAAAACAAGCAAAATGCCATTAAATCATAATTGACATTCTAATTACATGTCTGGCTTGTTTTGTGAAGCCAATCAAGAAATAACAACCATTCCAGTGATGTTCAACTGTGAACAGCAGAGAAATGCACCCCATTCATTGACTTTCACATATTAAATATGGATTACCACATAATTAACACACTAAAGCACAATCTAAGGTTTAATTTATATTTATTGATAGCAACTCTGAGAAACACTGCAGAATTTTTATCAACCTGGCTGCTTCATCTCACAAAATAATTTAAATGCAGAAATAACAATTCTCTTCCCCTTTGTTATTGCATTTGCTTTTAGATAGGCACATGGATATGCAGGGAATAGAGAAGTATGTTTCATGTGCAAGCAGATGAGATCAGTTTATCTTGGCATTGTGCACAGAACAGACATTGGGGACCGAAGTGCCTGTTCCTGTGCTGTATTCTATTGTTTGTGCACCATGCGTGCCCTCTCATCCATCCTCAGCAACCATAGATTTAGGTTCTCGCTTAGGAACCAGGCCAGCTCTATCAGGACCCTGAATGATGTGTCCCTTAAGGCTCTGTTCTAGCTCCCCTACTCTTCAACATTTATGTCAGTGACATGCGAACCAGCTCATCCAGGAGGTTTGCATATGCAGATGACCTTGCCCTTGCCTTCCGGGGAACTGCCCTTGAGGATATCAGCGGATTGAGGAGTGCTCACCCAAGACTTGGAGTACTTAACCTTCTGGCGACTTCGCCATAACCCATCTAAGACAACTGTCACTGCCTTTCACCTCAGCAATCGGCTCGCCAATGCTAAGCTCTGAGTGTCCTTTTGTGGAAAGCCGGTGAAGAATGAAGAATTCACCAAGTACCTCGGAGTCACCCTGGATCGTACCCTCACCTATCGTGAACACCTGAAGATAAACTGAAAGCAAGGGTGAACATCATCAGGAAACTTGCAGGCAATAGCTGGGGATCCAATGTGCACACACCCTCTGTACTGCAAGCTTAGCCCTAGTCTACTCAACAGCTGAATTTTGCTCAACAGCTTGGCTAATAGCTGCCACACCAAACGAGTTGATACTGTCCTTAACTCTGCAATTCGGGCCATCGCAGGGACGCTTAAATCAACACCTTTCCAGCGGCTCCCTGTCCTCTCTCATATCATACAGCATATGTTGTTCCCGATGTTGGGGAGGTCCAGGACAAGGGGTCACAGCTTAAGGATAAGGGGAAAATCCTTTAGGACCGAGATGAGAAGGACTTTTTTCACAGAGAGTGGTGGGTCTCTGGAACTCTCTGCCTCAGAGGGTAGTTGAGGCCAATTCATTGGCTATATTTAAGAGGGAGTTAGATGTGGCCCTTGTGGCTAAGGGGATCAGAGGGTATGGAGAGAAGGCAGGTACGGGATACTGAGTTGGATGATCAGCCATGATCATATTGAATGGCGGAGCAGGTTTGAAGGGCCGAATAGCCTACTCCTGCACCTAATTTATATGTTTCTATGTAGAAGGAAGAGGATGTTGAAAGGTTGGTGCACCTTCGAGGCTAACCCTGACCTTCCCATCCATGGTGACTTGAACAATCTGTCCAAAGGTGCCTGAAGTCCCGCAAACCCTTCTGGTCTTCCGTTAAATCCCTGGAAGGCTTTGACTCCAAGACTGAGTGGTGCAGAACCTGGAAATACAACAACAGAGAGGTCATCAAAGGCCCCACAGTGAAACCACCGGGTTTTCACCTGCAACGCAAGCAATGGCTAACTCTGAGCATAATCCGCACCCTCCTTGCAAGAACAGCCCATCACCTGCATAAGTGGGGGTGACAGACAGCCCTGCTTACGACTGCGGACATCCAGACCAGACCATACCACACATCGTGAATGACTGCCCACTGAGGCTTTTCCCTAGGGGCATTAAGGTCGTCCACCCAGTAACTGATGCTGTCCTGGCCTAGATGTCTACCCTTGATCTACAACTTTAGGCTGTGCACCACATACGCAAGACAAAAATGTGCTGTATTGTTCCATGTATAGGAAGGGATTGCAGATTCTGGTTTAAACCATAAATAGACACAAAATGTTGGAGAAACTCAGCATCTCTGGAGAGAAGGAATGGGGGATGTTTCAGGTTGAGCTGGCCACATACACATCTCCCTGCTACCTTCGGGTAGACGGTACAGGAGCCTGAGGACTGCAACGACCCGGTGCAGGAATAGCTACTTCCCCACAGCCATCATGCTATTAAACTTGGCTCGGACAAAACTCTGAACATTAATACCCCTCCATCTGTTATTTGCACTTTATCAAATTATTCATTCATGTGTGTATTTACGTACATAATTGTAGTCAATGCCTACTATGTTCTGTTGCGCTATGCAAAGAAAGAATTTCATTGTCCTGTCAGGGACACATGACAATGAACTCTTTTGACTTTGACAGTCACCCATTCCTTCTCTCTAGAGATACTGCTTGTCCCACAGAGTTATTCCTGTATTTTGTATCTATCTTCTGTATTGTTCTAAGTTGCATGTTCTAATTCACCTAATTTCCACATATCGACATACTAATGTCAGTGTTATCACTGTGTCCATTTTTCTAAAGGTCTGTTGGGAAATGCAGATCCCACTGTAATGCTGAAGCTATACAACGATAAATGCATGTGTAAATTGCTTCAAAACCATAGGAAGGTACTTTGTAGAAGTTTTATCACATTGAATTTGTCACCTGAGGGTCTGAAAGCATTGAGTCTATTATTGGTCTCACAGCAGGTAACCTAGATAATTGATCCAGAGCTGCATTTGAATCTTGCACTGGTACCCAGGGAATTAAATAAATCTGTAATTTAAAATGTTAGCATCAATAAAGGTGTTTGTAAAGCTACTGGATTGTAATAATAAAAATGCTGGCCACTAGTATCCTTCAGTGAAGGAAATGTTCCAGCCATTTCTATTCCCGGACCCAACACCATGGCTCCCTGCAAATCTCTCAGTTTCTTGGTAAATTAGGAGCAGACAGCAAATAAGAGACAGAACTGATACAGTGGGATGAAGCAGAAGATTTTAGTTTTCAATCTCAATCTGTGTTGAATTTTTTATCACAGAAAAAAGATGCATTTATATAGTGCCTTCCCCAATTGTTTTGCATCAAATTAAATAAGTATTTTTGAATGATTATCATTGCAATGTAGGAAATTATAGCAGTCAATGTTAATTTGTACACATCAAAATTCTCAGAAAGAGCAATGTGCTAACGACCAGATAATCTGTTTTTCATGATATCAGTTAAGGATAAACATAGACCAGGACACCAGGGAGAATCCTGTTCTTCTTCAAAATAGTACAGCAGTGCAGCCGATAATGTTGCTGCCTCGTATCTCTGGGGAATGGAGTGTAATTCAGAATTTGAGAGCTGTCTGTGTGGAGTTTGCACATTCTCTCCATGTCCACAAGCTTTCTCTGGTGTTCTCTCTTAAGATTAACTGCCTACTGTAGATTAATTGGCAAACTTCTTGGTATAGATAGCAACAAAAATGATCAAAGGGAAGTTGATATGCATGAGAAAAAGGGGGGATGAGACTGGATTGCTCTGCTGAGAGCTGGTGCAGACCTGATGGTCCGAATGATTCTCTCCTGCCAGGCTTTGTCCTGTCCTCTCTACTGGCATTCCTCCCTTGCGACCCCCCCCCCCCCCCATAATCTATGTGAAGAAGGATCTCAACTGGAAACGCTGCCTATCCATGTTTTCCAGGGATGCTGCCTGACCTATTGAGTTACTCCAGCACTTTGTGTCTTTTTTTAAATTTCAAAAGTAATCAATTGGCTCTGAGACACCAGAATATCTTAAAGTCGTTAAACGTGCCTGAAAAAGGCACATTATAAACAGAAAATGCAATGCTGTATTTTAGTAATTCGTTTATCTACATAAAATTAAGTTTCTCCTCACAGGGGTAATAAATAACATGTTGACAGGGAATCTTTAACATCCACTTGACAAGGCAGATGGAACCTCAGCAAGTGTTTTCAAAGTCAAAGTCAAACAAACTTTATTGTCATTTAGAAATACATTGATACATGCAGTTCCAAACGAAATTACGTTGCATTTGGCTCCCTGTGCAACACAATAAATTAACCGAGGGATAGGCATGGGTGAAAAGGATAAATAGACAATAGTGGCAGCCCATTACATGGCATTCAGGAGTCTGATGGCTCGTGGGAAGAAGCTGTTGCAGAACCTTGATGTTCTGCTCCTTATGCTGCGGTATCTTTTTCCCGAGGGCAGCAGAGTGAACAGTCCGTGATGGAGATGTGTGGGGTCTTTTATAATACTGCTGGCCTTAGACACACAGCGTTTGGTCGCAATATCCCCGATTGAGGGGAGAGAGGTCCCGATGATTTTCTCCGCTGTCCTCACCACTCTCTGCACAGATTTCCAGTCGGAGGCTCTACAGTCCCCAAACCAGACAGAGATACAGCTGGTCAGAATACTCTCTATGGTGCCCCTGTAGAAAGTAGTGAGGATGGGATGGGGGAGATGAGCTCTTCTCATCCGGCGCAGAAAGATTACCACAATTTTATCCACAAGATTACACTTTTGTCAATGCAGCAATCCTCCCAAAGCGAACCAGCATTGGCAGCATCAATTTAGGTTGTGTCTTTAGTCCCCAAGATGGATTTGAACATCCCTTTCATCTCAGAGGTGAGAATGTTATCAACTGGGCTATGACTGACAAAATAAGTGCTCTAATTATTGACATCAGAAGGGAAGCTAATTGACCCAAGAGGGGAAAATTAAAGACAGCTAAAGTTTCTGCTTTATTACTTCTGAAGGACCGCACATGTAGATTTTTATATAAAATATGCCCACGTTCTATTTGGCCAATATGCTGTTTGCGATCATTGAGAAAATGGACAACATGCATGATAAAATATGGGTAATGTCAGTCCATGGTTGAAAAGACTAATGTCACTTTCTGTCTGGTTTTACAAGTGAAATATGTGCACTGAGATAAAATACGGGGCAGTCAATATCCATAAACCATTTTTACCACCTCCATTCAAAGCGATGATGTAAATGTTCCAGCACAAAACTCCATGTGTTAAATGGATCAGTACCCACAATTTTCCCCTGAGGAGAAGCTGATTTTTACATGGATAAATCAATTATTAAAATACAGTATCAGTTTTACTGTTCGCAGTGTGTCTGAACTGTTTACTAAAAATAATGTGTGTTTTTAAGGGCACTTTTGACAACCTCAAGGCTTTCTGGTATCTCAGAGCCAATTAAATGCTTTTGAAGGATGATCAATGTGGTAATGAAGAGAGATTTTCACCAGTTTATGCACATTTAGTTTGAAGCCAGCAACAGGGCTCTGTCGGTAAATGAAAAAGTATCCAAGGCATCCCGTCTTAAAATGATACATGTATATAATTTTAATCTTTCGGAAAATAGAATCTAGAGAAGGAATGATAATACAAAAGTACAAACAAATATATTTATAATACGAAAGAGTGTGGTGTAATATTTATTACCTTAAGAAATGTTCTGCTCAGAGAATTATTATTATTTTTAAAATGTATTATTCTTTTTCAGAATGAGAAGGTCACTGGCTCGGTCACCACTGTGGTTCTGGTAATGATGCTATTGGGGAGGGAGTTCCAGGAAACACATCATCAAAGATAATGAAGCAACGATATGCTTCTAAGTCAGGATGGTGAGCGACTTTGTCATTGGGATAGGACAAGTCTTTGATCATGTTGGCTGCTTTCCCGAGTGAACTGGAGTCCGAGTCAGTTGAGGTTTAAGATTTTTGGCACGTACTGAGGTATAACGAAAAGCTTTGTTTTGCATATTGTTGAGTAAATCACACATGCTAGGCCATTTTTGCAAAAAAAAAGAAACCATTTCATTAAATGCTGTCGAGCCCATGGGAATCGCTCATTCCCAAGGCAGTCTGTGCACCTGTTAAAACATGAAGATTCTGATATCAAGTACCAGCACCTCCTCCGGTTACTCTCCCCGAGCATGAAGATAACTGTCATAACATACACTCCCTGGCTGATCCCACTTCTGACACCATGTTGAATGAATCACTCATACGCACAAATCTGGTATAACAATATTTATTGCATAACGTATACAACACACATTACATAACGTATACAACACGCATGTTACTCCTACCATGCAGCAGAACTGACTGGCAGCACATGCCGGGTTGCGATAATATGAATGGTGTGGTAGGAGGTGGAGCTTATAATAATAATAAAGCACTACATTGGTTAGTAAGAAAAGTAACCAATCTACACATACTAAGCAAACAGATCAGATGTACCGTACATAGATACAATCAGTTCAAACTCAAGGACAACAGAAAGAGCAAAGAAGAAGAGTAACTCAGCGGGACAGGCAGCGTCTCTGGAGAAAATGAATGGGTGACGTTTCGGGTCGAGACCCTCCTTGACCCTTCTTCTCGACCCGAAACGTCACCCATCGTGAAGCTGACACATTGCAAGCATAGAAGCCAGGATAGTTCACAGGACAAAACCAATGTCTTTACGTTTTCTGTATTAATCCTTGGAATCAAAAAGCCAATGTTAATTGATAATGAAGAAATGCAATATTAACAATCCATCAAACAATGTCCCAGAGTGGTCCAGTGTTACCATGTCAGGGAAAGGGATGCAGTGAGGTGAATTTGAAATATTCTGTCCCTCTCAATATGTAAAAAAAATGTTTACTTTAATAAATAAACAGTAAAGTACCTGCATTAATGTGGCATTCTTCATATCCTCAGGATGGAATCCCGATTTATCCCTCACAAATTGCTGTGTTTCAACCGGGTGTCAATGGCCCTTTTTATCTTGTGATGGGACATTGAAATTCCTGCGATGGCTTCCATTTAGTTCTGATATTTTGCTAAATATTATCCATACTGTTTGTAAAATCAAAATAAATATTACATGAAAAAAGAGTGTCACCACCACGGAACACTTTAATATAACAATTTAAATCTCTCCCTCTCATTAGTTACTGAATTATTACAACATAGATGGAACAGGTATGTGCTAACTGTATGAAAAAAGGAATCTCCCACTCTTTCTTCATAGCCCTGTAAATCTTTCTTTTAGTAACCCATCCAGGAACATATTGAATGTTACAGTTAAATCTGCATCTATTATTACTTTTGCATTGCATTACAAATCCTAATCTCCAGTATATGTTTCAAAAGACTACGTCTCTTAGTTCTTTTGCCAATCACCTTTTTTTTTGTCCCCAGGTCTTAATTATTCTGCCAAATGAAACACTTTGAGAATGTAAGAACTGGAGCAGTAATAGACCATCTAACCCTTCAAAGCTGATCCACCATTCATCAAGATCAAGGCTCATCTTCAGTCTGAAGAAGGGCCTCAACCCAACCAGTTACTTCTGCTCTTTGTGTCATCTTCTCTCAGCTCCATTTTTCTGTACTTTCCTTATATCTCCTGTTTTCCTTAATATCCAGACATCCATTGGTCTGTTTTGAATGAACTTACCACAACCCCTTCAAGGCACAGATACGAGTTGAGAAATTTCTCCTCATTTTATAATTAAATGGCCTACCCCCTAATCTGAGATTGTGTCCTCTTGTTCTAGGTTCCTAAAATGGAAAACATCCTCCCTGCATCCAGTATGTAGAGTCTGTTTCTATCTGCTCTTATTCAGATCATTTATGTTCCAAGAACAACCAAGGCTGCATCACTCTATCCACATAAACTCCATAATGCCTGGAATCAGTCTGGTAAATCTCTTCTGTAAGCAAAAGACACAAGTGCTGGAGGAGCTCAGAAGGAGCTACTTGCGGCTAAACATGTGCTTTATAAAGGTTTATCACGTAGAGACAAGGAACTGCAGATGCTGGTTTACAAAATATTAAAAGGCATAAAGTGGTGAGTAACTCATCTGCTCAGGAAGCACTTTACATTTTACCTAGAGAACATGGATAGGTGCCTTTTTGGGTCAGGACCCTTCTTCAGACTATATTTTGATTGCTCCACTGCAAAATCTCCTCCAGTTATGCCAACTTTGAATAAGTTCTTCCTCCAGTATGAAGACGAGTTCCATCGCAAAATTTCACCTAGCCATGTTCTCCAGCACTCTGTGTCTTATTAATTTTTATAAGGCTAATCATGTCTGTCGTGTACTTGCACTCATTACCTTTCTACAAAGCCCAGTCCATACTCTTTTTTAAAAAAACGTTTTCAAACTGCCTTGCAGCTTTCAATAAATGATGTACATTTAACCACAAACCTCTCTGTTCTTGCACCACTTGTAGAATTATATCCTCCAGCTTATATTGTGTTTTATGTTTCCGACCAAATATATATCACTTTACATTTTCTCAACATTAATCTTCATCTACCTGCCTGTCTGCATCTGCTGGAGTCTATTACTACCCTCCTTGCAGTTCACCTTCCCTCCAACTTTTACATAATCTGCAAGTTTAACCTTGATCTTTACATTACCCTTGTGATAACATACTAATAAAAAAAAACAAGCATGTTTTGGGGCATTGCACGTACATAAACTTTATAAAAGTAATTCAGAAGACAAGGAGGACAATCTCTCTCTGCCATACCGTCTGTGGATCATGGGAGTGTAGTTTTGCTTAACCTTTCGCACCCGTCTAAAAGTGAGCCAAAGGTGGACATAAACTACAACTCCCGGCAGCCTTCTCGGCCGGCGGGTGAGCCGGTTAAAGGACACTGTTGGCAGCTCTGCCGCCAACATAAAATAATCCGGCAAACATTCCGCGCGCGTGTCTAATATTGACAAAAGATGTACACGTAAGATTTTAAAATAGTCAACGTGTCAGTAAAATATAATCTCTCCGCTGAATAAAAGATGTCTTTGACATTTTCCGCAGGGCTGCGGTTGACAGTTGGAAGTAGTTCCGCTGGCGCGGAGGGGGTTTGCAGCCACCGTTTGGGTGAAGCGGTGCTGGAGGGTTCCACGCCATTTTGTTCATTTGTGGAACCCCCCCTCTAAGGAGCAGAGTGCAGCCAATAGTTGGAGGGCGGGCGGCTCTCTTTGCAGGTCAGTGTGAGCAGGGGAGCGGGATCCTGCAGAGCAATGACCTTGACTGTCTCTAAACTTTCTCTTTCAAATAAACCTGCTCATCCATTCAGAGAGAGAGAGGGGTTAATGGGGCAAAAACACCACATTTCATTTCTCCCCAAAATATCATTCCGGTCTTAAAAGCTGATCAAAGTATTTTGTTTGCTCTGACATTACATCTCTACGTTTAATACCTCACTTCTGAAACCTTGCCTTTCTATAGCTATGTTAGTGGCTGTCATTACAAGGCCAGCATTTATAGTCTATCCCTAATTGCCCTTAAGATGGAGGAGGTGGTGATGGTGGTGAGTTGATTTCCTGAACTGGTTAGTGTGGTGAAGGCTCTTCCACAGTGGTGTTGGGTTAGGAGTTTCGGGGTTTAGACCCAGAAACAATGAAGGAACAGAATATAGATGTTCCAATCAGGATGTTGCACTACTAGGAGAAGAACTGTTGTCCTTATTCGAAGATGCCTGGAGCTTAATGGAAGAAGGTTATCAACCTTACCTGTGGCAGTTACTGAGTGCACACCTGGTGGTTGTAGATCATCTAGCAATTTGATCAGATGAAAGGTGTGATGCAGAAAGATCAGAGTCAGTAGTGTCTGCCATTGAAGTAGGAGAACAGCCCAATGGAATAGTGACAATCTTTCCATTGTGACTTTAGATTCACTTGACAGAATGATCTCACTCTTGCTTTTAGGCCTGCCTTTGAGCATCAGATTGGTGCAAGTCCATAACAATGTGGTTGCTCATGCCTTGTTACAAGCATCTCAAGGTAAATTGTGTTGGATTTTTCTGTTAATCTATTTGGAATTGCCCTTTGTGATATGGATCCTATGCCAAGACACTTTATAAGTAAACAAATTTAAGTGCCCATTTGTCTGGATTTGCCGCAAATTGCGTGCGAATGACTGCACAAAATAGTGACATTGACCAAACTAGTGTTGAGCTGCACGCTTGCCAGATGTGGCTAACTGCATTTTTGATAAAAATAAAAATAAATGAAATATACTGTAGTTAACCTTATGAATTCGGTGTTTATGTTGACATTACATATGTTTGCAAATTTGAAGCTTTTTGTTGTTGGTTCTGGTAAAGTATGATGCAAAACAAGTTTTGTTTGATCATTGTTAGTCCTCAGTTAGTAAATTCTGGTGTATGCACATGTGAAATGTATTACTTGAATTATTTGCTCACATTGATGCATGAAAACTCAAAGGCTTTCCTCAGTATGTGTAGTTGGTGTTTTGTAACCTCATGTTCACTGCATTGAACACAGATTAATATGCTTGAAATATGAGGCTCAAACAAGGTGATTCTAGGTTTTTCAAAGTTTTATTCAGACCTCTCCTGCACAGTAATAACCACATCAAAAGTGAAGTTTACATATTTACAGACACTATGCTTCTTTCCTATTTTAAAAGAACTAATTTATGAAGCAGAAACAAGCAATCTACTCTTGGGTAATGTCCAAAGAGAAGTTGATTTATGAATCCCTAATTATTTTTTTTCCCAGAGACTCCTTTCAACAAAGTTGTGAAATTAAGCTAAATACAATGTTCCCATCCATCCTTGCCTCTTGCAGCCAATTTCTCCTCAGCAGCCACTATAATTGATCAATTCATTTTTTCCCCGTCACAACGGACAATACGTTCCACTAACGTCTTCTGGGTTTTGCCAAAATATTTCTCAACTTTAATGTGTAATTTCGTAATGGCACCTTCTGGTGATTTATATCCCATCCAGGGGTTATCAACAGGCATCTCAATGTTAAGATCTTCTGATCATCGACCTTGAGTTTAATTTTTGAAGTGTTTGAGTTTAGTGTAGAGATACAGCACAGAAATTGTCGTTTTAGCCCACCAAGTCCACACTGACCATTAATAATCCGTTCACACTAATTCTATGTTATTCCATTTTCTCATCCATTTCCAACACTCCAAGGGTGAATTACAGAGGCCAATTAACCTGCAAACCCACATGCGTTTTCAAAGTTTTAAACAAACAGCTATGTAAGTAAGCAAGTCAGTTTATTGGCCAAGTATTCACATACAAGGAATTTGCCTTGGTGCTCCGCCCACAAGTAACAACATGACATACAGTGACAGTTGCGAATGACTTGGAGAACACTACACATTAATAATACATTAATGATAAAACACAATTGATCAAGCATGTGAACCAACAAATACCAGATCAAAGGGAGGCTACAGATTTTTGGCTGTTGAGTAGAGCAACTACTCGTGGATAAAAACGTTTTTTATGTACTGAATGAGCAGATTTCCCCACCAGGCCCATTATTATTACACTACGCTCAAAGTTATGGGCTCAGTGAAAGAGGCCATGCCAATGCTTCGATCACTGTTCTATGTACCTTGATCAGCAAAACTTTATGCGTTAACTGAAGTTCCTGCATACTTTTTGGATGCCGTTTATATAGATGTATAGTGTACTCTCTGCTATCCAGCATCAATGGGGAATGTGAGGTGCCGGTTGCATGAGAGTTTCTCCAAAATTCATGCAGTAATATTCTATGCATACATTTCCCAAATCTGACATTCCCTTCCCCTTTTAAATGACAATTTTTGATCATGTATTTCCATATTTTAAGGTTAAATAGTATAAATGTAAAATGCAGCAAAAATTAATCAAATGAATGAGAAATGTCACCACCACATGAACTGTCAAATCTTGAAAGTGGATATAGACTGATAGCAGTAACTGCATTGACCTTGTCTATAAATATAAATAAGCTGAAAATGTCTTTGCATGCGTATTTTGCATGGCACGTAAAATAAGCTCACTTTGAGCTTATTTTCAGTTGTTTAATATACTTAAAAATATTTGTACTTTGCATGAGAATTCTGGATGCATACATACCTTGATAAACAAGTTTATTGTCCACTCAATTCTGCAGATGCAGGAATCTTGAGCAAAACACAGTGCTGGAGGAACTCAGCAGGTCGGGCAGCATCTGTGGAAGGAATGGACAAGCCATTTTTGGGATCTGAAGAAGTGTCCCAACGCTGAATGTTGTCTGTTCATTCCCTCCACAGATGCTGTCTGACCTGCTGAGTTCCTCCAGCACTTTGTATTTTGGTCAAGATTCCAGCATTTGCAGTTCCGTTTGTCTTTGTTCCTTTGTTCACCATTTCCATTCCCCCCACATTAGTTGCTAGATCATCAACCTCTCCAATCTGGTTTCCACCTTCCCACTTTCCACACATCTAACCATCTGGGTCTATTCTCCTTTGTCCTACCCTTCCTAGTCTCTCCCATACCTAGGTTCATCTGCCCATCAGCCCTCCCTTACCTGGTTCCACTTAGCATTTTCCAAATTTGGAAGTCAATTTGCTGACAACTTACAAGTATTTGGTTCTATGTCTGCTAACTAGGTCATCATCTTGCCTTTGTGTATAGCCTTATTCCATTATCTGCAGTCTCTATCTTTATTAGCTCGTTTTGCAATGTGTTCGTTAGCTGGTCTTGCCATGTATGATCAAAGAAGGAAGATACTGAAATGCCAATACCATACGAATCTTGTTAGGAAAACTCGACCGTCACTAATTGTCTTTTCTGACTTGTGTTGTGCTACGGACCGAGTTTTCATAGTTCTTTGATGCTGTGGTCAAACGATTATGCAGCTTTGCTGATGCTTTGTTTAGTGAAATGTAAATGGAAGTAAATTTGCTGACAACGTACAAGTATTTGGTTCTCTATCTACCAACCAGGTCATCATCTTGCCTTTGTGTATAGCCTTATTGCGAGCATTTTCACTGTCATAGTTGCCCTAAAAAAAAAACCCCGATGTTTTAATTTAAAAGTTCCTGAGCTGTTGCTCCTGCGATTTCCAATATATTGGTCTGAGACTGGGCTGTCATTTGCTACTGTCTTTCACTTTCCCTGTTATTAGGTTTGTCGTGATAGAAAATTTTGCAAATGCTGCTTTTCTTTCCCCTTGAGTCCACATCTCAGACTTGCCACAATTAATCACCAGCTTTTCAGTCTCTCTATCAGCACAGTTGTGTAATCGCTTGACTGTCCTCAACGTCATTGTCACTTTCAATAGCTTTTTTTGCTATTGCATTCTTGTCATCAGCATAAGTTATGTGGGCTCTCTGAGTTCTCAACCTCTACAAAGCTCATTACAGACTGTACTGTGATATAAGCTCAAACAAGGGTGTGTGTTGAAAGTTTGCCTTGTATATCTTCTGCACATTAGAACACTTTTGATATTATGTCATAAACGATGGCACTTATTTTAAATAAACTGTGAGCAGATAATTGAGGTTTTCAAAGTGAATTCCATTTTGACAGGTGGGATGAGCGAGAATGCGGCATTTTGGTTGGTATGGACAAGTTGAGCCGAAGGGCATGATTCTATGCTCTATGACTATGACAATATTTACAAAATGACAAAATAATTTGGAAATGTACTTAGGATCTAGTCAAGTCACCTTTATTTATATAGCACATTTACAATCAACTCTCGTTGGTCAAAGTGCTTTACATTGGTGGAGGTACTAATGTTATACAACAGTGGTTCATAGATTAATTACATACATAAATACATACATATAGCCCTCACTCGGATGACGTCAAGAAAGGCTTGAGAGTAGAGATGAGTTTTTAGTCTCGACTTAAAGGAGTCGATGGAGGGGGCAGTTCTGATGGGAAGAGGGATGCTGTTCCACAGTCTAGGACCTGCAACCGCAAAGGCGCGGTCACCCCTGAGCTTATGCCTAGACCGCGGGATGTTCAGTAACCCCAAGTCGGCCGATCTGAGCGACCTGGAGGTGGTGAGGTGGGTGAGCAGACTTTTGATGTAGGTCGGGGCAAGCCCGTTAAGGACTTTGTGGACATGAAGGAGGATCTTGAAATTTATTCGGAACCGCACAGGGAGCCAGTGGAGAGCGGCCAGGATCGGGGTGATGTGGTCCCTTTTTCAGGTGCCCGTCAGGAGTCTCGCTGTGGCGTTTTGGACCAGTTGCAGGCGGGACAGGGAAGATTTTTATTTTGAATAAAAACAAAATGGTATTCTGTGGAATGGATTTCTAGCAGAGGTGAAGAGACCATAAACCTAGTGTGTCAAGAAGAAATAGGACAGATTGTTGTTAAATTAGGATTTGATGTGTAGGAAGGAACTGCAGATGATGGTTTACATTGAGGATAGACACAAAATGCTGGAGTAACTCAGTGGGACAGGCAGCATCTTTGGAGAGAAGGAATGGGTGACTTTTTGGGTCGAGGTCCTTCAGAATGAGTCGGGAGAGAGGAACTAGAGATATGGAAGGGTAAGGTGTGATAATGATAGATCAAAGCAGACAATATTCAAGGAAACGTAGATTGGTTGCTTAATATCAGTAAAGACATCAGTAAGGTTTCCTAGAATATGCAAAAGCTCTGTACTTGAAAGGTGCAGGTTATTTTTTCCCCATTTATGTCACCGCTGCAAAATAAAAATGTTTAAAAAGTAATATTTCCGGTTAATGTCATCTTCATTTTTAATGATGTTAGTTTTATTTGGGGTTTCCCTTTGAACTATCACTGAATGCCTAGAATATTTGATGGCTCTTTGGTTGGAAGTGTTGTTTGAGCCATGAAGACCAAATGCAGTCATTTTTTCCCTGGATTAGTGAAACCTGCTGTGATGTCAATCTGTTGAGAACATAGCATTCTGGCTGAATAATTTTCAATCTTTTTGGCAGTTGTGCCTATTTCCACTGTTCATATTGATAGAGTTATGTTAAAACTATTTTGACCCACTATAAATGCATCCGCTCAGCACATGATGTGTTGTTTAATGATGCCGTCTGCACTTGGTGCCAATGGCTATACTGCTGGAATCCAAATGAGCAAATAATGATGTTAGAAAATTGTGAATCGAACTGCACATATTCGCTGAAACTGGCTGTCAATGTACATCTTTGTAATCGATAGCTTACATTTGTGTCAATTTAAGTTATTGTAATGTTTGCAACCTTCAGAACAATGATAGCAGTCCTTGTCTCTGCCTCCTTGTTTCAGGAACAAGTCAGAGAATTCCTGAGACTGCAGATTACATTGCTGGAAAGCATCAGAATGGCTGATCAGAATTGCAGTAGGTCCTGGCCTTCACTTGGCTTTTTCTCTTTCTTGGCTGCCTGCATTATTGTATGTTACAATATCCAATGCATTTCTGTAAGGCCACTCATTTCATTGGCCTTGAGCGAAATGTCGGATATTTTATCTGTTTTTTGCATCTGCTGAGAGCTTGACTCGTGTGTCCTATTTAGCTTGTAGGTAATTTATGCGTGTGTTGTAATAAAATAAAACAGGCTAGAATGGATTGTACACAAGTAAAGAAGGTTGACGTTTCTCCTTTATGAGGGTGAAAGAGCATGTACTGGCCTTATATAAGGGCATAACCAAATACAAAGGCATATTCAGAAATTTAAATTTGCTGGACTTATAAGGAGAACACAGATGTGTCCTTACTGTTATGGTAAAATGGGTGAGTGCAAGTCCACGCTTTCAGTTCTTTAAGTGATTATTGGGGATATAGGCTTAATGTGCCTCTGATTTCTTCCATTTTCCTCTTTCCCCTCATGTACGTCCCGACACATATTTATCTGAGATTCTTTGAAGATGTTGGAAGAGGGGAGGTTGGCTGGGACGGGATTCTTTGAACAAAGGAGGCTGTGGAAAGTCATAAAAATGCTTAATATCCCGAGGTTATTGGTAATACATTTTCATCCAGTAATACATGTCCATAACTGTTGGACATACAGATAGCAAGACTGATAGAACAATTGGAGAGAGATTGAAGTGAAGTGTTTGCATTCACTTCTGGAACTCATTGCCTGAAAGAGCAGGAGGCAGATGCAAACGGGGAAGGCTCCTGAATGAGGACTTTGCGCCACAATCTATGGACTGAATGCTAAGAAGTGGAAGTTGTCAAATTTAAATCTATTTTTTGACGTTCTTGAGCCAATGAGCACATGGCGTTGTGTTGTAAACTTGAATATTTACAGACAAGAGTCGCCATAGAGCAGGAGCAGCAATTGATGCAGCTTAAATCTTTACAGATGCAGGTTTTCATCATTGCCAGATAAAAAGCTGACCTTGCCACCATCTAATCTGGTTGTTTTATATTATTTATTTAACTGTTACAACACGAAAGGAGATTCTTTTGCTCCTATCACTGCCAGGCTTTGTCCCGCCTCCACTTTTCCAGCTTTCTCCCCCTCACTATGACTTGTCTGAAGAAGGGTCCTGACACAAAACGTCACCTATTCACTTACTCCAGACCAAAGGTCCTCTAGCTCGCTATAGGATCTTTGCTCTAGACATGCTATCTGACCCGCTGAGTTCCACCAGCACTTTGTGTTTTACTCAAGATTCTAACATCTGCAGTTCCTTGTTTCTTCATTTTGCCAATTGGCATTTGGCACCACAACTGCTCCCAATAAACAAATCCCACCAGTCTAATTTTCCTTATTTCCCCATAACTTTGTAACACGATCTCACATTCCCTTTATTTTTGCCACTTGCCAACTCTTAATAATTGGTAGTTACCAGTTAAGCTACTAGCAAGTCTTTTGACATGTGTGAAGAAACCTGACTGCCTTACAGAAACCCTTGTGGTCGTGGAGAAATCATGCAAGCTCTGCACATAGTAGCCAAGGTCAGGTTCGAACCCGAGTCTGAAGAGCTGTGAGGCAGCAATACTAATTGCTGCACTGTTGTCCCACACTGGTTGAAAATGAATTCCACAGGGGATGATATTCTTAAGTTGTTGCTGGATGTACAATATTGGAGGAAAGCTTCAAGAATAAATATGATTTTTCTCCATTGGAGCCTTTTTCAATCTCAGTATGCAGTGTCTGCGATCAAAAATGTTGCAGAATAAAAAAAAAAATTCTGGTATCACTAGATTTTAGAAATGAACCATTTGGAAATTGTCCAAAACTGCTGTGACAGGTCCAATGAATTTACAGATTAATCAACCTATTGAGTAAGTACAGTTGTTAAACATTGATACTATTAAGCCTTGCATGTTTAAGAAAAGATTCTGAGTTTTTGGCCGAATGCCAGCTCATTGTCTGATGTTTTGTTGAATGAACAGCAGCTTGAGTTAGATCATGTTTCTAAATAATGAACACGAGTTACCCAATGAGTACTGTGGAGATCAGTAGCACATTTATTCACACAAGATATTTAGTGACTTTCTCTTGGATTACCTGGACTGACTGAATTTGATTGTAATCTATCATGGTTGAATTTCATTTGAGATCACTGAAACATTGATGGTATATGCAAGTTACCTTTCAGCACTGTTGAAGAACAGAGAGGAGCAACTAATTTTTCTATAGCTGCAGCAGCTGTCTTAGGGCCACAAGAAAGATTCAGTCACCCACTTTGGATCTTTCTTTAGTTTATTTATTTTGAATGCATTCTACTAGTTTCTGATATGGAAATTTGTAGGTTCAGGAAGATCAGTGGCACGGAAAACAAATATTTCAGAAATTGCAATTAATTTGAAGTCATTGTTAAAGATTATAATGATTAAAGATTTTAACCTAGATATTCTGGAGCACCTGCAATGGTTGGGAGGCAAGGAGGATGCATCAAGGGTTAAAAGGCTAGGACATGACTGAAAGGTGTGTCAATCCTTGATTGCGTTGGGCTCAGCATGTTGTCGGGGCTTTGTGTCATATTCTGGAAAAGTAACTTTTGAGATTTACAGAACTGAAGTTGAATAAAAACATTCTCTACATTCAAAGGCCAACATCGTTTTGTGCAAATTTAGGCTAATATATCAAAGGCATTTCTGTGTGTCTTCTATAACTTTTGGTTATTCCAAAGGACCTTGCAGCCAGTGAAGTACTTTAGAAACGTATGAACTGGGAATTCCGCTGCAGGGAATTGAACAGTCAGATTGGAGTAGGAATGTTGGTAAAGCTGCAGTCTGATAATCAGCATACTGTGATATCGCTTGAGGCATAAATATCGGCCAAGTCACCAGGGCCATAGCTGTACTTGTTTTGCATGCTCTGGAGCTTTTGTTTCTGCCTGGGAGACTCAATAGGATCTTGGTTTAATATCTTGCCTTTCGTGATCTTGCTCACTTAACTAGCTTGTCTCTAAACCCTTGATATCTTTACACCCACTTTACAATTCTCATTTCCGTTGAGCTTCGTACCAACAGTAAATCTTGTAATATTACTTTTGGTCGTCTTGGCTAAATTATTGATGCAGATTGTGAATTGTTGGGTAGGCCACTGGCATATCAAGACGCTGGAAAAATACTGCAAAAAAAAAAATCTCCAACTCCACAATGTCAGTGTCCTCTCCTAGGCCAACATCCCATTAATGAGGGTAGACACAAAAAGCTGGTGTAACATGGCGGGTCAGGCAACATCTCTGGAGAAAAGGAATCGGTGATGTTTCTAGTCAAGACCGTTCGAACAAACCGAATTGTTCAGTCCCCAGTTATGCTCAATTGGTTACAATGGGCAAGAAAATCCAAATACACCATTCTCACCATTTAAAAAAAAACAACTCATTAAATCCCCTCTCCCCCCCCCCCCCCCCACCCCGCACACTCTCTCATCTGCCCAATTAGATAAGTCAAACATTTGTTTCCTTTCCCCAAGTTCATGCCAACTTTACTCACTCATTATTATATTTCAAGTGACTTAATATCACATCCTTTATTTTTATTTCCAACATTTTTGTAACCACCCATGTCAGACAAGCAGACTGGTAGTTACTTGTTTTTTCTCTCTGTCGACACTTCTGTTTGATTACTGACTTGCAACTTGACAGAAGTTCAAAATCTATGTCTCGTTTGGGACTATTATTTTCAGGGTGGCACATTGGCATAGCGATAGAGCTGCTGCCTCACAGCGCCAAGCACCCAGGTTTGATCCTGACTACGGTTGCAGTGCGTGTGGAGTTTGTACATTCTCCCTGTGATCATGTAGATTTCCTCTGAGTGTTGCAGTTTCCATTCACATTCAACACCCGTCTGTTTGTAGGTAATTGGTTTCTGTAAATTGCCCCTGGTGTGTAGGTTGCGCGTGGGGTAACGGAGAACGGGTGTATGGGTAATCGATGGTCAACGCGGACTTGGTGGACCTGAGCCTGTTTCCACGCTTTATCTCTAAACTAAACTGATCACTCCTGGAATGGTTCAGTCTGAGAAGGGTCTCAACCCGAAATGTCACCCATTCCTTCTCTCCAGAGATGCTGCCTGTCCCGCTGCGTTACTCCAGCATTTTGTGTCTTATGTTGGATTTAAACCTGTATTTGCAGTTCTTTTCTACACTCCTGGAATGGTGATGGGTGTACTATACTTGATCATGACACAGCCCAACGTGCATTAAAACTATTTGTCACAAACTATTTGCAAGAAATACTTGAGTGGACCATGGAAAAGAACAACATGTGTTTGTTAAAGGACACAGAGTGCGTGTGTAACTCAGTGGGTCAGGTAGCATCCTTGGAAAACATGGACAGGTGATGTTTTGGGTCGGGACCTTTCTTCCGCTCTTTGAAGTATGGAGAAGGGACCCGACCCAAAACATCGCCAACTTATGTTCTCCAGGTTTGTTGCCTGACCCGCTGAGTAATTCCAGCATTTTGTGTCTTTCTTTGGTAACCAGCATCTGCTGTTCCTTGATTCTATACTTTATCTTGAATCATCTACAACCAATGCTTGAGTAGAACATGGAAAAGAACAGCATGTATTTGTTGGTCTGCTAGCATTCAAATATTCCCTATCCAGGCTTAAAAGGAAATAAAACATTTCTTTAATTCTTTCTGCATCCCTTTCAGAACATTCCAAAGTGTTTTCTAACCACTTTAGTACTTCGAACATCAGCGTAGATTTTAGTGCTCGAGTCTTGGACAGGATTTGAACTCGTGACTGTCTCAGAATTGAATGTAATCAACTGAGCCCCAATTAGAAATTCTGAACTCTGTTTTTCTTGGGAGTTGTTCTTGCCAAGACTCATAAATTTTAGAACTTTTCAAAAGATTTTCTGAGTTTACTCACTGGCTTCTATTTTCTCCCCCCGGCTACAGTGATAACTTGCTGTTTTTTTCCCGTTCGCTTTTGTGATAGATGTCATGTCATTTTAGTTTAATTGATGAGATCTAGCCCACCACCCATAGTTACTGCTTGCCTACACCTGCATGAGCCAGACGCGAAAACATTTTGAGTTGGTCCTCAGGAACCTAGATGGTGTTAGGTGAGGTATAGCACAGCATTTGTGGTAGAGTGTCATGCACTTGAAAACCATTGATATTTTTTGATTGGGGACAAAGATGTAGCACTTTGCCTCATTATGGCTTTGTAATAGATTAGAAATGTCTCTGATATTTGATTGAAAGTTACAGAATGGAAACTGTCTATGCAGCTGACCGAGTCCATGCCGACCATCGATCACCTGTTCACGCACATTCAATGTTATTCCACTTTTGCGTCTATTCCCTAAACACTAGGGGCAATTTATAGAGGCCAATTAACCTACAAACTCTCATGTCATTTTTGGGACGTATAAGAAAAACAGTACCCGGAGCAAACCCACGCTGTCACAGGGAGACTGTGCAAACTCCACACAAACAGCACCTGAGGTTGAGATCAAACCCGGGTGTGTGACGCTGTGAGGCAGCAGCACTACCGGCTGTCCCGTTACGAAATGTGAAGAAAGACGGTTGTTATCCAGTCCGATGGATTAAGGTTTATTACATTATTGTTTAACCGTAAAGAGTGGAATAAATGTAAAATAATTCACTTTAGAGAAGAATTAAAGCATATAGTAATTTTTTTAATATATTGACGCAAAATAATAATTATTTCAGTCCAGGAATCCTCATTTAAATGAGTGAACACTCTATCTCATGCTAAGTCTGGCAGAATTTGAGAGGTGGCTGGTCAGATGATATGGTGGGGAATTCTAAAGGAAAGTTCTACTGTTAAACTATGTAGAGGCGGTCTAGTATCAGGAACTCCAGCGCAGCACATACTCCACGCAAATCTGGGACTTAGTTACCTGAGAATTTGCCATTCTGCAAGGACAAATGGGGCCATATATGTTACTTGGCAATTCGAACGCCCAGGAACGAAGAAGAATGCTGAAAGTATTGAACACTGCCCAGTCCATCATGGGTACTGACCTCCCCACCATCGAAGGGATCTACAGGAATCGCTGCCTCAAAAGGGCAGCTTGCTTCATCAGAGACTCGCACCACCCTTGCCACACATTCATTTCACTCCTGCCATTGGGACGAGGTACTGGGTCATGAAAATGTACAGCTTCTTCCCATGCAAGCATCGGGCTATTAAACATTGCAACCTGCAAATTAGCTCCCAACTGTAGGTACATGAGTTTTGTCTTTACGCTTATTCTTTTATTTATGTACACGCACCCGCATGCGCACACATAAACCTTTTTGTTCATTCTGGTTTCCAGAGTGCTATCTTTACATATCTGTTTTGCAGCTGCAAGTAAGAATTTCTTTTTTGGGACATATGACAATAAAACATTCTTGACTCTTGATATCTCTCTTTTCTTTTTCCTCCATCTGCCTAACTCTTGAAGAGCCATTCCTGTTGTTTCTTTCTACAATTGTTGATTTCTTTGCACATGTTAGGGCAAGGGTTAGAGCATTCTCTTCCTCAAATCAAACGTTTCATTGAACAGTAAAATTAGAGGTTATTGGGGTATAATGTGAACACAATGAGTTGCGTGAATCATAAAATTTAATGGAGTATACAGTTTATGGAAAAACATCTGGGAAAGAATTGGTTCTTTTGATAAAGGAAACAAAACAGTCTCTGGTCACTAATAGAGCTAAAAATAAAATTCAAATGACCAGAAACATTCCTGCATTTGCAATCTTGGCTGTGCTTTCTTTAATGTTCATTATCAGCCTGAATCACTAAATTATTGCCCAATATCCAGAAGGCTGTTCCCATGTAGCTTCAGTGTTCACTGTACAGTACTTGGTTGGTAATTACTGTCGGCCAGTTAAGGCTGTATAATTACATTATAGCCATGCTGGGACTGTTTAAAAACCTTTGTTATACGACATTATGGATGCTACAAAAAATGAATTTATTTTATTTTTAAAGAGAAATGCCTGTGACAGGCTTGCAAAAGTCATTGTGCAAGTGCAATTTTGTTTATATGCAAGGAACTTTGCCGTAGGTTTTTAATCTTAATGCTCAGTCACAGAATAATGGCAAGCTGATAATAGCATCCAAGTAGCAATGCTCAAGAATTGTTTTGCGAAATTCTTCCCATTATGAAAATGATATTTACACATTAGCCAAGATAATGAACATCAATATATGAAACAGCCGTATGAATGGGGCGACGCAGTGGTGGAGCTGCTGCCTACTGGCACCAGAAACATGGTTTTGATCTTGACTTTGGATGCTGTCATTGTGGCGTTTGCACATTAGAATCGTACAGCACAGAAACGGGCTCTTCGGCCCAACTTGCCCATGCTGACCAAGATGCCCTATCTACGCAAGTCCCACCTGTATATATTTGGCACGTATCCCTATAAACCTTTCCTGTCCATCTCACTGTCCAAATGTCTTTTAAATATTATTATAGTACTTGCCTCAACTATCTCCCCTGGCAGCTTCCATATTCCTATCACCTTCTGTATGAAAATGTTTCCCCTCTGGTTCCGATTAAATCTTGCCCCTCTCACCAACAGATGTCCTCTTTTTGATTCCCCAACTCTGGGTAAATGGCTCTCAGCAATCACCCTATTCCCCCTCATACGATCACCTCTATAAAATCACCCCCCCCCCCCCCCCCCCCGCCTCCTTTGCTCCCAGCTCTAACGCCTTGGCTTAGCCAACCTCTCTCTACAGCTCAGGCCCTCGAGTCATGGCAACATCCTCGTAAATCTTCTCTGAACTCTTTCCAGCTTAATTACATCCATCCTATAGTAAGGTGACAAAAACTGAACATCGTACTTTAAATGTGGCCTCTCAACTGCCGTGTACAACTGTGACATAACATCCCAACTTTTATACTTCATATCCTGACTGATGATGATCAATGTACCAAAACCCACCTTGACCACCCTATCTAACTCTGATGCCACTTTCAAGCAATTGTGTGCCTGCCCTCCTAGATCCCTCTGCTCTACAACACTCCCTTGGGCTCACTGTGAATGTCCTGTCCTGCTTTCACTTGCTCAAATGCAACATCTTGCACCTATCTGCATTAAACTCCATTAACCATTCCTCAGCCAACCTGCCCAACTCGCTATGTACAATACCACCTACTTTAATGTCATGTGCAAACTTACTAATGCCTTCCACATTCTCATCCAAGTTGTTGATATAAACCATAAACTAATGAGCCCAGCATAGATTGCTGAGGCACGGCGCTAGTCACAGGCTTTCAGTCTGAAAAACAACCTTCCTCCGCTCCCTTCCGTGAAGCCAATTTTTCTGTCGAAGCTCTCCCTATGAAGGCGTGGGTTACCTCCGATGCTCCAGTTTCCTCCCACGTCCCAAAGACGTGTGGGTTTGTAGGTCAATTGGCCTCCAAATTGCCCCTAGTGTGTAGGTAGTGGATGAGAAGGTGGGATAGCATAGAATTAGTGTGAGCAGATGATCGATGGTCGGCTTGGACCAAAGGGCCATTTTCCATGCTGCATCTTTCAATCATAATGCAGATCCTGTGGATGATCACATTCCTGTACATTAAGTAGACATCAGTGAGGAAATCATTAGTGAACTTGGGTGGCAAAGGGTTTGATGTTTTAAATTATGTTTTGAAGATCTAACCTGTGTGGTCTTGGGTGTCAAAAATGAACCCCATGGGATAGGAGATAGGCTTGGGATAATTGGGTGATAGCGTGAGACAAACAATGAAGGCTGAATGTGACATGGTTCCTTGTTTGGAACTCTGGCAGCTTCATGGCTGCATTGAAGGGTTAGATAATTGTGTATCTCAGTTCCAACAGGAAACAAGGTTCCAAAAAATTGATGTATGTAGGAGAAAATTGGCTAATGATGCTCAGTGTGGGAAAGTGTGTATTGGATCTGAGCAAGACGGATCAGAATATCTCCTCAACGCTGTCAAATTTATGGAGAAACAAAGTTAATTATGGCTTTTTAGAGGAATAGATAAAAACTAGTTCTCAAGGTAGTTGACATAAATGTCAGATACCATTTGAAATATAATTTTCCGTTTAGAATGTAGATTTTAAAACCAATTGTTAAACTCACTGATGTACATTACAAAGCACCAGAGCTCTATTGACATAATAGGTTAAGTTATTGCACAAACAGCAAGGGAGAGCAAAAAAAGAGATAAAATAAAACAAAGACCAATAAAAGGGATGAAATAAAACAAAAGACCAATAAAAGAGATAAAATAAAACGAAGGAAGGAGACTGCAGTATATTTTAGAATTATTTGCTTTTAGAAAGAGAATACAACTGAATTTACAAATGTACAAAACACAAATATTCTCGATAGCTGGGGAAAAAAAATCAAACTTTCAAACTTAACAGGCCTGGCAGGAAACCGATAGAGATTTCACTATCACCTGCGATGGAGATAGTAAGGTCAAGAAATGGTAGGGAAATGTCAGAAATGGTCCAGTGTATTTGAGTGCCGGATGGAAGTTAGCGGTGAAATGGATGAAGTCAGTGAATTGTATGTGGTAGCATACAAAGGTAGCACCAATGCAGTCGTCGATGTAGCGGAGGTAGCACCAATGCAGTGCAGCACCTCAGCATTTCGCTTCGGCAGTTTGCACCCCAGCGGTATGAACGTTGACTTCTCTAATTTCAGGTAGTCCTTACTTTCTCCTCCTCAGCTCTTCCTCAGCCTGGCTCCACCTCTTCTTTTGTTCCTCCCCACCCTCACATCAGTCTGAAGAAGGGTTTTGACCCAAAACGTTGCCTATTTCCTTTGCTCCATAGATGCTGCCTCACCCGCTGAGTTTCTCCAGCATTTTTGTCTACCTAGGAAACTGATGGAACTAGAGTGCATTCCATCCTGTGCCAAGCTATGATTTCTGGTGAGAAAATGCTGAAGATGTTCATCAGGTCGGGCGCCAACTTTTGAAAGAGAGAGATTTTTTTCCAGTTCTTCTGAATAGGTCACAGGCCTGAAACATTAACTCTTGTTTCTCCACAGATAATTCTTGACCTCCAGACTACAATATTTTCAACTATAATTTCAGTATTTTGCTTACATGTTGAAATTGGTATTGGTTTATTGTTGCCATGTGTACCGATATAAAGTGAAATACTTCGTGTGCTAGACACAAAAAGCTGGAGTAACTCAGCGGGTCGGGCAACATCTCTGGAGAGAAGGAATAGGTGACATTTTGGGTCAAGGCCCTTAAGAAGAAGAAGAGCCTCGACCAGAAACGTCACCTATTCCTTTTCTCCAGAGATGCTGTCTGACCCACTGAGTTACTCCAACTTTTTGTGTCTATCTTTGGTTCCTTCCTACAAACTTTGTGCTATCCAGTGGTATCACACTGTGCCATCAAGCCATTTACAATCAATGCTGTACAATCAAGCCATATACCAGTACCATGTGCCATAGACCATTTTGTGTCTACCTTTGATGTAAACCAGCATCTGCAGTTCTTTCCTACACATATACCAGTACAACAGGTGGTGCAAAAATGAAAATACCACAGTTCGGAATATAGCTTTAAACCCCTGTCCCAAGGTACGACTTCATTCCAAGAGCTCTCCCGAGTTTGCCCTGATTCGAACCCGGAGATTTACGGAAATGGCCACTCGTTGGTACTCGGGGCTCTCGTGGACATTTTTCAACATGTTGAAAAATCTTCGCGAGTCTTCCCGTGCTTACCTGCCGTTAGCGAGTCTTCCCGAGTACCTGCCGTTCGCGTTACGAGCCGGTGAGAGGCGTCCACGAGCTCCGACGTACTGTCTACGTTCATTCTCTGTGCTTACCACGAATCTGATTTTTTTTTAAACTCGGGAGAGCTCTTGGAATGAACTCGTACCGTGGGACATGTGTTAAAGTTAGAGAGAAAGTGCAGATAAAACAAAAGTGCAATGATCACAATGAGGTAGGCTGGGAGATCAGGGCTACTCTCTGAACTTCTGAGAGGGCTGTTCATTGTCTGATAACAGCCCTGAATATGAATAACATTAAATATTTATAAATAAAGACATTCCTTTGAGATTCTCTACACATTTTGTCTAATACTGCTGGTCCTTCAAAAATATTATGCCAACATTACAATGCATTAAATTATTAATATTATTAATATCACACTAGAGGAAAAATATGTCTGTGTTTGTAATATGTTGTATGATCCATGGCTATCCCTACAATGTGCCATTCAGTGTGAATTGTAACTATAATTATGGTTTATATCATCAAAGTGGCAACAAGTTGTATTTCTGTTTTACTTTTCAATTCTCTGTGTCTCTGGCAGGATCCAAAGTAGTTAACACTTCTGCGGGCGTTTGTCTTACTTTGGTGACCAGCCCAGTGTTCCTGGTGACTTTCTATTAATACTTTAACTGCACGTCTGAGTACACAATTTGTTTTGGCTCTGCAGTCAAATAGCCTGGTATACAGTAGTCCACTCTTTTGGCAAGCATTCACGAGATGGTGTCTGTTAACCATGGAATAAATGTTTCACCTTGACCACCATTGCTATGTGTATTTGATATTGGATTTGTTCAGAGGTGAAAAAAAGACAACTTTAACATGAAATTACTCCCCGGTTCTCTTCAATGTATAAACTTGAAAGGTTACAATTCAATCTCTCTGCGATTTGGTGATATTGCCTTAGAAGCAACCGTGACTTAAATACTGCTTCATTCCTCCACTAGGTTCCAGGCACTCACGATAGGTTTCAGAATTTTGACGGAAGCATCCACAATGGAAAATATGTAGGAAGGAACTGCAGCTGCTGGTTTAAATGGAAGATAGATGCTAAAAAAAACACTCTTGACTCTTGAAAAGCTGGAGTAACAGCGGGACAGTCAGCATCTCTGGGGAAAAGGAATGGGTCACCCATTCCTTTTTTCCAGAGATGCTGTCCAACCCGTGCTGTGTTACTCCTGCTTTTTGTGTCTATGGGAAATATCCAGCTCGGTGGGGGGCTGGTTGCCCTGACATTCAGAATGCAAGTGGGCTACCTGGTGTAAATGGAATAATAACATGTGAGATGCCATTTGAGATGGTGAACATGAAACTATTGTTAAATCCTTGTGCTTTGGGGCTTAATTATGTTCTGTTGCCTTTTCTATTTGAGGTCATGTTATAACGTTAGTGAATTTAATGCTGTTTAATTGTCATTGAATTCTAATTCTTGACCAAGCGCTGGAAGTTGGCTATTGCATGCTCATGTACCTTTGTATATATGTTCAGGAATCGGGATGAATACAACATTCGTGCAAGGCACAGTAATCATTCCATCCTTTCGATTAAGCACTTTCAATGAAGGTTGCTTTACTGCAGCAGAGGTTAGGATATCATTCCAGTGGTCTGGAGTTCTGGACTAAATTCAGAGACCTAAAATGAAATCACTCCATGGCCGGTGAAATGTTTAAGTTCAATTAATAACCTGGAATTATTATTTTTTTAAATAGTTACAGAAGTACTGCATTATAATGGCACCCATCTGGTTCACTAATGTTCAATCTGCCATCCTTAACCATTCTGGTCTAAATGTTACACCAAGCCAATGAGTTTAGTTTAGAAATACAGCATGGAAACAGGCCCTTCGGCCCACTGAGTCCACGTCAACCATCCATCACCAGTTCACAGTAGTTCTATGTTATCCCAATTTCTCACCCGCTACCACCCATGTGGGGGCATTTTTACTGTGGCCCATCAACCTACAAATCCACGCATCTTTAGGGTGTGGGAGGAAACCGGAGCACCCGGAGGTAACATTAATTCACAGTGAGAGCATGCATACTCCACACAGACCGCACTAAAGGTAAGGATCAAACTCGTTTCTCTGGGTGCTGTGAGGCAGCAGCTCTACCACAGGCACCACTGTGCATGTGGATGAAATCTGCCATTCTTAACCAGTCTGGTTTCGATGTGACACCCTAACCAGCTAATGTAGATGACTTAAATGTCCTCTGAAATGGGTGTGTAATGGCTGATGCGGCCTCAGGTCGAAGGGCCTCTTTTTGTGCTGTATGGCTCTGGCACTCTTTGTTCCGACAACTCAATTGGCTCAAATGTATAGGAAGGAACTGCAGATGCTGGTTTATTCCGAAGATAGGCACAAAATGCTGGAGTAACTCAGACCCAAAATGTCACCCATTCCTCTCCAGAGATACTGCCTGTCGTGCTGAGTTACTCCAACTTTTTCTGCCCACCTTCAATGTGTTCAAAGTCAGTCATGTCCAGAACCCAAAAAAACCCCAAAACTTAAAACGATTCTACAATAATTAAAAGTAGGTTCACTTTGTAAAACTAAGTATTTTAAATATCTGTTGACAAAGTAAATGAATGTTCGAACTGATGAAAATTTCTTTAATTGAGCAGCTGGAAGTAACTCAAATTTCACTGTACCTTAATTGGTACATGTGACAATTAAATTGAATCTTGAATCTTGGGCCAAATGGCCCTGTTCTGATCTCTAATGCTGTGCAAACCCCTCTACACATGGAAATCAATTCAAATATCACAATTGAAATGGTGTGGTAAAATAGCATTTCATTTCAAAGCGTGGATACAGAAGCTTGCTGCGCTTTGCTTTCTGCTGAGATATTACCTGTCAGAAAAATGAAAAAGTATTTGGAGCAGGATATGCAATTTAGACCAATCCCCAAAGGCACCTGTATGTTAATGCATATAAATGGCACAACCTTCAGGATAATGATGCATCTCATGAGATTGAACAGTATCTTATCCAACCATGTTCCCATGCTGTAATATTCCTTTTTGAGTTACTACATTTTGCTGCTTAATTTTCATAACGCCTTATTATTTACATACGCCATGTTAACAATATCTAATTTCTATTGGGATGCTTTTGGTCCTGTTTATTTTTATAGGAAAGTGAACATTACTGACAAGGGCAATGTTGACCTTGACGAGCTGTGAAACTGTGAAACAGTTGTGGTGAAACTGACCGATTTGGATTCCAGACATTTGCCCTGGTGACAATGAAGGATACCTGGTCATTCTTGGTGTCTCAGCCAAATAGGGCTGCCAAATATATCATGCTGATATCTCAGATCTTAATTTGGGCCAATCATATGGTTAATTAGAGTTAAGCAGCAAATAAGTTTATTATTATGGATAATAATAATAAACAGTTAATTATTATGGATGTTGATTGTTCTAGACGAGGTGGGTGCTTTTTATCTATTGTGGAAAGTCACAACCTTGCATGCATGGAGATTGACCATCTTTGAGGCATTGCCAAATTTCACCCTTGTCTGGAAATCTCTGCGTCTTCTCTTCCTTGCCGCTATCAACTCCGTGCAACGTGTGTGAAATACTTGTTATAAATTCCCAACACAGAGCACCTGTTCACTGCTGCTAGGAGTCCACTGGTAAATATTTAACAGCCGTAAATAGCACTGCAGTGCATTCCTGTGATGTGAGCCAGCAGAATCGTCTCATTCTTTGCTGCTGCTGTTGTACTGAAACTACTTGTGTAGAGAAATCTTTTGTCCTGTTTAGTCTCTGTGTGGCATTCTTTTGGAATGAGATATCTGATGCTTTTTGACCAGTTTCAATACAAGCTATTAAACATTTCAACCAGTTGTGAAACTTATGACTACATTGTAAGAAAATGTTAGTTCCTGCCATAAACCCTTTTTGATTTTGGACTAAAAAGGATATAATTGAGGCATCGTTATGAGTCTGAGGCAGTATCGGTTCAGGGAACTTTGAACTGTGAGACATTTTGATGTCATTGTATGCGGTCATTTAATTGCAGAAGTATCACGGATGACTCATTGTCCTTGTACATTTAAGATGCTTTTAATCTGACTCTGGAAGTTGGGGGAAAGAACCCCTCTGTATTTTTCTTGAAGATTGCGGCAAAGCTTAATCAGATCGACGATACGATCCGCAGTGTGAGGAGCATCCTCTTTTCCAAGACCGTCTCCAGTGAACCCACCTCCACCTCTAGGACGGAGCCAGTCTTTCCTGATGAGCTTGTTAATTCTGTTGGCGTCCGCGCCCTTCGCCCTGCTACCTCAGCACGGCAGCGAAGAAAATGACACTGGCCACCACCGATTGGTAGAAAATCTGCAGCATCTTGCTGCAGATGTTGAAAGGGCGGAGCCTCCTCAGAAAGTGCAGATGGCTCTGTCCCATATACAGTGCCTCAATGTTCCTGGACTAGTCCAGTTTACTGTCCAGGTAAATTCCAGGGTACTTGTACTCCTTGGTAATCTACACATCCACACCAATGATGGAGACAGGAGTGTTCCTCGCCTCCTAAAGTCCACCACTAACTTTTGTCTTGTTGGTGGTAGGCTGCAGGTGATTCAGCCCACACCACTCAACAAAGTAATTGACCACACCTCTGTATTCACCTTCCCTCCCCTCACTGACGTAGCCCACAATTGCAGTCATCCGAAAACCTCTACAGGTGGCAGGACTCTGAGTTGTATCTAAAGTCTGAGGTTAGATGGTGAACAGGAAGGGCCCCTGTGTTGCTCGCTATCATGTCCGAGACACAGTTCTATAGCCTGACATACTGTGGTCGTCAAGTCAGGTATTGGTGATCCAGGACACCAATGGAGCATCCACCCCATCTTCGTCAGTTTGCTCTCTTGCAATGCAGGCCAGATGGTGTTGAACACTGGAGAAGCAAAAAAACATGACTCTTAACCATGTCAGCATTGGAACAATGGAGCAGGTGGATGATGGCGTCCTCAACCCCCACCTTTGTTGGGTAAGCGAACTGCTGGGAGTCCAGGTAGGGTTTAACCAGGGGTCGCAGGTGAGTGAGCACCAGCCTCTCTAGGGACTTCATGATGTGTGAGGTCAGCGCCACTGGTCTGTAAACATTTGAGGATCTAGTTTGTATCCTCTTTGGTACAGGAACCAGGTAGGATGTCTTCCACATCACTGGAACCCTCTCCAGGCTCAGATTGAAGATGTGTCTGAGTACTGCGCACAATTGGCTGGCACACTCCTTGAGTACCCTAGGGCTGATATCGTTGGGACCTGTAGCTTTGCCAGGGCCTAGTCTGCTCGGCTCTTTCCTCACCTGCTCAGCCTTGATGATCAGGTGCAACAAAGAAAGGGGAGAGGAAGTGGACCAGGGAGGTAGAGGGGGAAGAGTCTGTCGGGGAGCAGGGGAGAGGGTGGGCAGAGGCTGCACCATCAAATCTATTTTAAAAAAACAGGTTTAGCTCATTGGCCCAGTCCGGATTGCTTTCCTTCCCCAGAACACTGGTCATCTTGTAGCAGGCACGTGCCATGAGTAATTACTCAGGGTAGGCACTCAGTCGGCTTTAAAAAATGTTTTAACCACGTATGCGCAGATTGTTCTCTCCGTAAAAATAAAAAATAAAAATAAAAACAGTAACAATTCAATTTTCCCAAAGCTTCCTAGTCTCCTTTATTCTGAATGGGTGTAGGGGGGGGTGAAGGGTGATGGCAGGTGGAGAGATGGTGGGGAAAACGGGAGCACAGGGAAAAGTTGAATCAGTTGTCATCTAATTGAATGACAACACTTTGGGGGGACAGTTCCTTTCACAGCGTGTGGACAGTCTGTGCCAGGGGTAAAGTTGTGGGGAGGGCAGGAGTGTTGAGACGGAGGGGGTCGGGGATACTGCCAGTAAATCACTCGCTCACCGCTGCCGTAGCTCTCCGGGCACGAAGCCAACGCACTGTAGCCGGGGATAGAAGCAGCTCGAGGAGCTGCGAGCAGCCACCGGGACCCGACAACAGAACTGGCCCCCACTTCAGCGCCTTCTGCCGGCCCGCTCACCTTTGGCAGTGCTCTCCGTCGGAACACCTCTCACCTACCACTCGCCGACTTCGCTCATGTCAGCGGCTTCCTGCAAATCCTTAAATTTCCACAGTTGAGTAACCTCAATCGCGCTGTCGGAATGTAAGGACATGAGTGAGGCCAACGAGCGGCAGGAGAGAGGTTTTTAGACAAAGAGCTGCCAGAGGTAAGCGGGGACCAGCAGAAGGAGCTAAGGTGGCGGCTGGTTCCGCTGTCCGACCCGGCGGCCGCTCAGCCACCCGAGCTACTTCTCCCCCCGCCCCGCCTCAATACGGTGGCATTGTAGGCCTCCGTGCAAGGAGCATCGTAAGTGGCATTATCCCGATCCCCTCCTTCACAACATTCATGCCCTCCCCGCTACTTTACCCCAGGCCAGACTCCCCAAACGCTGTGAAAGGAGCTCTCCCCCCACCCCCACACCCCGGGAAATACGGTATTTAAAAACATTACCAACAAATGTACTTACCACATCATTGGTACACGAGCTCCATTCTTCTCTCCCTGTTTCCAAAGATACACTTAAAATATTGCCAATCCATATTTGAAAACCACGCCAAGAAACTAGCGCTGCGGATGCGCAGTAGGATACTGCGCTTGTGCAGTGCTGCAAAGGCAGAGTTTCAGCTGCCTTCAGCCCCGCTTGAAAGTGACGGCTTCAGGCATTCAACGGTTACAAGCGCTGCGGATGAAAGGCACGGAGAATTATGCCTACCTAAGAGATCGGTCTTTTACATAGGCATAATACTCCCATGCCTTTACTATTTATATTTAGTAATTACTATGTTATAATTTTAGTCAGGGTAGGCAGTGCCTACCTTGCCTACCCTGACGGCACGTGCCTGTCTTGTAGCCTCTAATGCTCTTCATCCAGCTCCACACATCCCTCGTGTTGTTCTGCTGAAGTTTCAGTTCCAGCTTCCTCCAGTTGTTATCCTTGCAATGTCTTAGTCTCCTTCAGATCTTTCTGTAGCCATTTCCCCTCCTCCCTGTCACCGTTCCTAAAGGCCCTCTTCTGTTTGAGAAGGGCCGTTATGTCACTGGTTCCCCAACAACAACCCTGGGCTTGTTGTTGGGGAAACAGTATGCAGTCTCTTCAGGGACAACACAGAAATGAATGTAACTGGTAACACAGTCCGTGAGTCCATCACTACCCTCTCCATGGGGACCACGGAGTGCGTCCCAGGCTGTGACCACAATGGTTTAAGAATATAGCTTGTCAGCATTTCCCCTCCATCACCCACCCTCCACATCCTTCGGGGTAAATAAAAATCGGCAATAAATGCTGGCTTTGCCAGTCAGGCCCAAATCCTGAAAACTTTAATGAATGAAAACAATTGCTCGGGTCAATTGCAGCATTTCTATATTCAGCGAACTTCAAATTGAGAATCAAAACTGGAAGAGCTTCGGACCTCCCCTTTAACCTGAGGACAGCCCATTTTGTTTTCAAGGGCAGTTCAACTTAATCCAGTTGTCTCTCTTCATTCATGACTCAACATGAGTGTGACAATGAGAGGTTTTCCTCAGGTTAGTCTTCGCCTGATATTCATCCATGTGCACTTTTTTTCCCAGCGGTCAGCCGTGTTTCTAAATTACAAAACTGCTGTAGTGTTGACCCTCTGAACTTGTGTTCTTGTGGTTTATCCCTTTATCCCACTTGATGTTGCACATCAGTTTGCAGTTGGCTCCTGACCAAGAATAGCTAGTTAAAAGCCACTGCCATCTTGTAGCAGAATAAATAGATTCCCAACTTTGCGTACGCCCTAGATTTCTTTTTGTCTGTAGTTTAAGTTTAATTCTGCAACCTGAGAGCATCTATTGCTGCCTCAGAATCCATGCCAAATGATCTGAGCAAATTCTCCAGAGTAACTAAAGCCTCAGCTGGTGAAACATCTGTATTTTGTGGAAACACAAACCTTCTACAAGTGGATAGTATAAACCATTGGGGTTACTAGTTTATCTTCTACAAATTCAAGTTAATTCATTTTCAAATATTTAGTCTTTAACTTCACGTGGCCTTACTAAACTGAGCATCTACTATTGCATGTACTGTGCAATGTGAGCACCAACATTGTATGCTGTTGTTTCTTACTGGAACCGTGGACTTGGAATTGCCAGTCCTTTCCTTTCAAATGGTTATCAGTTCCCTGCTAACATGCATTTTCCTGCAAACTTGCATATAAGTATTTTTGAACTTGGGAACACATCTAATAATTTAATTCTTGCCTCCACGTTTTGATTAAATAGTAAGCAATTGCAGTTCCTCTGTTTGTGCTGAAAATGTCTTTGAAAGATAGAGCCACCATTGGGTTATATTACTAAATATGGTTATTTAGCTTAATCTCATGCCAAAGTATGCTTGTGATTCACTGATTCTCCGCTTCAAGCAGATTCCCACTGAGAAATATTTCCATTTTCATTTGCAGATTCTTTCTTTAACCCCTAATATCTGGACTGCCATTTTAGAATGGACTTGTTGTGAATCCAACCTGTTGAGTCCAAGCTGTTATTCTGGTTGTGACACTTTGCCAGCCGCAATAGGGTTGCCATAGTGTGACTAAATACCCAAACGAGGGTGCTATTTTTGATCCATGTTTTTCCCTGAAAGTGGTGGTTCATATTGAAATCTATTTTAATAAATGTTGACATCTGCCTGGAGATAGTTTAAAGAGCACAGTGGCAAAGCTGGTAGAGCCGCTGCCTCAGTGCCAGAGACACAGGTTTGTTTCTGGTCTTGTGTGTTGTCTGTGTGGAGTTTGCACGTTCTTCCTGTTACTGTGTGGATTTACTCGGGTGTTCTGTTTTTTTCCCACATCCCAAAGACTTGTGGGTTTGTAGGTTAATTGGCCTCTGGAAATTTCCCCCTAGTGTGTAGGGAGTGGATGCGAAAGTGGGATAATATAGAACTCATGTGAGTGGGTTGGTGAAGGGCAGAAGGGCATGCTTCCATGCAGTATTTCTAAGTACAAAAGTACTGAGCACAAAGTGTGTGTGCCAATGATTGGGACTGATATAAATACCAGCATCCATGTTTCAATCAGGCACAAGAGTTCTTGCTCGCTTCTCCCTATAAACTTGGGTGCATTGAGGATAGTTGTAGATTCAAGGAACTGCAGGTGCCGGTTTAGAAAAAAAGACAACATGTTTAGAGTAACTCAGCAGGACTGAGGAAGGGTCTCGAACCAAAAGGTCTCTTATCCAAGCTTCTCCAGAGATGCTGCCTGACACACTTGAGTTGTTCCAGCACTTTGTATTTTTTTGCAGCTGAAATTGGTGAGACACGAATTTCTATGTACAAAGTCATGCTGACTTTTTGCGGATAATTCTGCTGCCCATTCGTTACTTTGGCTAAGATCAGCATAGTTTGTTTCGGGGTAGTATTCTGAGTGTCGGAGACCTGGGAGAGCAAATTGCCTGCCACTTGATCTTTTGGGAATATAACAGGTTTGAAATCACAAAGTAACTTCTGTCTTTAAAAAAAAAAGATATACCTACATTACTGTGGAACAATGCTATACCACATTTTCCTTACTTTATCCTTGATGACGAGAATTGTACTGCTGACGCACACAAAAGGTAAAAATATGTAATTTTCATAAAGGGAATGAGTTATGTGATTTGTGTTAATGTTATTTGCGTAAATGCACGTAAGGAAAAAAATATTTTTTAACTCTCCCTTCATTCAGGTCTGTGCTACAAAACGTTACCAGCATTTCCTCTCATGCCTTGAACTGTCTGTTTGCTTTGGTGATGTTGATCAACCAGATGTTACTACATGGGAACTGAATTAAGAGCTCAGCAGGAAAATGGGAAAAGTATCCTACACTGACTTTATTCCCAAAAAAAACTTATTAAAGAAGAATAAAGTGTAATATCCCTAATGCCTCTTCCATGTCCAATTGTCAGGAGGTTACTGATGTCTCCTTTAATTCTTCCATGTACTGTTTCCCAGTCGCTGGAGTCTAACCTTCTATTTACAAAGCTGTTATGTTTTAAATGTTCTCAATCTCAGTTATGCAACATTCCCTTGGGTTTTACTGCTGGGATATTTGTTATTCCGGAGGCACAGAGGGGGACGATATATATGCAACATGAGTCCTGGGAAGCAAGAATGATTTATTCTTTCCAGCTATTTATTCCTGCAAAACAAACTCTGACCATGAGCATATGTTCAGCTTTGTGGTTTTACAGTTGTGTATATTGTCCTCGCTTCAACCCAGACCACAGATAGTTTCAGGAATAAATAAGGTTGTAATAGATATTTGGCTTTCCAAATGTCGACTTGGACTGCCAAAGTAGGGCTTGGATGGGGTGGAATGTAAGTGTTTCGGAAAACTTTATTAAATTAGTATGTAGATAGCAAAACTTTGGTCATTTATAGGGGCATATAAAGCATCATTCCATTAGCTTTACAATAGTTATGGAAAAGGATCAGACTGTCCGCAGGTTGAAGTTCTAAATCTGAGCTAGGCCAATTGTTTTGGTATTAGACAAGTTTTAAAAGTTGGGGGTACACAAATGGCTGGAGAAACACAGCGGGTGCAGCAGCATCTAAGGAGCGAAGGAGATAGGCGACGTTTCGGGTCGAGACCCTTCTTCAGACTCTTTCACAAAAGGATGGAGAAACTCAGCGGGTGCATCAGCATCTAAGGAGCGAAGGAGATAGGCGACGTTTCGGGTCGAGACTCTTCTTCAGACAGTTTTAAAAGTTGATTTGGTGGGGCAGGTAATGGGAGATCTGGTAAGTTGGAGCTTTTTAAACAAGATGGTGAGAGCTTGAGGACAGCATGTTCCTACCAGATTGAAGGCAAGGCTGGAAGGTACAGGGAACCCTAGATGACGAGAGATTTAGGCTCTGGTCAATAAAAAAAAGGGGCATATATCTGGTGTAGCTAGTTGAGATCAAATGAATCCCTTGAAGAATATTTCCCTTAAGAAGGAAACCAGAAGGGTGAAAAGTGGACATGAGATATGTTTGGCAGATAAAGTAAAGGGGAATCAAAAGAGATTCCACAAGTTTATTAAGGACAAAGGTCTAATTAGAAAGCAAATGTGGCCCCTGAAGATGAATAAGATTGGTTGTGGCTCCACACATGGTCAAGGTAACTTTAATGACTTGACAATGTGTGGATCCACAGGAGATGGGTGAAATGTTAAATTAATCGGTATTATCCATGGAGAAAGTCATGGATGCTGGGGAAGTCAGAAGTTGGTGATGTCTTGAAGAGAGTTCATAACATAGAGGAGTATGTGCTGGAGATTGAAAAACACAAAATTAAATAAATCCTCAGGACATGATTAGGTGTTCATTGTGGGAATGTAAGGAATAAATGCTGGGGCCTCTGGCGGAGACAGTTATAGCATTCATAGATTCGGGTCATGGCTAAAGTTGTGTCTTTAGCATTCGGAAAGGTAAGGATTGGTTTAGGATGGTCAGCATGGCTTTGTACATGGAAACGCGTGGCTTACCACTTTGACTGTTTTTTTAGAACTTTCCAAAAACATTGAGGGCAGTGCTGTAAATGATTAAAGTTCATTTGGAGTACTGTGTACAGTTCTGGTTACCCTACTACAGAAAATATGTCATTAAACTGGAAATGGTGGCAAAAAGATTTACAAGGTTGTTTCTGGGACTGGAGGGTTTAAGTTCTAAAGAGAGGCTAGGTCAGCTGGGCCTTTTTTTCCAGGGGTGTAAGAGGCTGAATGGAGGTTTATAAAATCATCAAGGGGAAAGGTAAGGTAAATGGCCACAGTCTTTTTTCTGCGATTGGGGAATCAAGAACTAGAGACGATAGGTTTGAGGTGAGAGGGGAAAGATTTCATTATAACTCAAGGGTCAACATTTTCACACACAGGTGGGTATACAGAACACACTGCCAGAGGAAGTAGTTGCGGCAGATACAATGACATTTAGATAGTTGGATAGGTAAGATTTAGAGGGATATTGGCTAGCTGCAAGCAAGCGAGACTCCTTTGATGAAACAACTTGGTTGACGTGGACAAGTTGGACCAAAGGGCCGGTTTCTGTGCTACACAGTTATGACTCCCAGTCTGAAGGGTCTCGACCCAAAACGTCGCCCATTCCTTTTATCCAGAGATGCTGCCTGTCCCGCTGAGTTACTTCAACATTTTGTGTCTATTTTCAATGTAAAACCAGCATCAGCAATTCCTTCCAACATACATGACTGTTAAAATGGCTTTATCATTTTCTATCCAAGATTATGGTTAGTTGTACAGTGCAGACTAATGTATACGCAGACTTAATTGAGAGTACGCCTTCACTCGCTAGTTAAAGGCATGAATTTCATCAGTCTGTTGGAATTAAAACTGCTATTAATCTATTTAGCGCCCGGAAAATATAAAATGTATGAAGTCAAAGAATGGAATCCTTTCATTTCCACTCGCATGAATGTTTCAGAATGACACTTCATTGTGCTACTATGGTTACCTGCCAACCAGCAGTATAAATGCAAAAAATTCATTTTTAAGTTCCCATATGTTTTTCCCGATAACTACTCGAATGCCTCAAGAGAGAGCTAGATAGGGCTCTTAAAAATAGCGGAGTCAGGGGATATGGGGAGAAGGCAGGAACGGGGTACTGATTGTGGATGATCAGCCATGATCACATTGAATGGCGGTGCTGGCTCGAAGGGCCGAATGGCCTACTCCTGCACCTATTGTCTATTTCCTTTCACTCCAGTGTGCAATTCCGTTAACAACTCCTCCAAATGATACAGTCTGAGTGCAGCATGTCCTGGAAACTGTGCAGTGATGGGCTAAATGGCTCTTCCCTGTGCCCAACCTGGATGCGCACTCATTCCTCCCATTATTTTCCCCCCCACCTCTCCTCACCCCACTGGCTCTCCCCTCTTGCATCCCCTTCCATGCATATTCCTTGCTCTGACCACATTTCACTCCTTTTCCCCTTTTCTTACACCCTTTTGTCTCCCCCCAGCCTAACAAATCACCCCCCCCCCCCCCCCCCCCATCGCTTGTATCCATATATCACATGCCAGATTGTGTCCAGCCTCCACCTCTCTTTTCTGGACGTCTCCCCACTACTACAATCACTCTGAGGAGAGTCCTGACCTAAAATGTCATCTATGTATGACCTTCAGAGATGCTGCCTGTCCTGCTGAGTTTCTCCGGTACTTTGTTTGTTTCTATAAAACAGCATTTTCAATTGGTCGTGTCTACCTCCCCATGGTATTTAGTGCTATTAATATTGCTTAGCATTTTGGAATCCCCCCACTATCACCGTCTTCGAGTCATCACTAACCAGAAAATGAACCAGGTACGGTACTAATATAATGTGTATGAACGAACTGCAGATGCTAGTTTAAACCAAAGATAAACGCAAAATGCTGGAGTAACTCAACGGGACAGGCAGTATCTCCGGAGAGAAGGAATGGGTGACGTTTCAGGTCGAGATCCGATAACCTTCAGTCTGAAGAAGGGTCTCGACCCGAATGGTCACCCGTTCCTTCTCTCCAGAGATGCTGCCTGTCCCGCTGAGTTACTCCAGCATTTTGTGTCTATCTGTGGTTACAAATGTAGGCCACTGCCTGATATTCTTTCCACTGCCTACAAGTAACAAATCTGAATTGTCATGGAGAATGCTGCATCAACATTCACGCAACTGATCAATCTAGCCCAGCTGAATGAGACTAAGTTAGCACTAAGTTTGCGCATTATGTAATTTGCGTCATTCTTGCCAATCAGCTGGGCAGGAGGCGGGCCGACTGAATTTGGGTGTCGCATGGCGTCGGGCGGTGACGTAATCGTGCAACGCCACGCGCTAGGCGTACGCCGTCAAGACGTTGCGTACGACCGCAATGCGCCTGCATATAACCATATAACAATTACAGCACGGAAACAGGCCTTCTCGGCCCTTCCAGTCCGTGCCGACCATTTATTTTCCCATAGTCCCATCTACTTGCACTCAGACCATAACCCTCCATTCCCTTCCCGTCCATATACCTATCCACTATACCTATGCATGCTGACAGGCCGCGCGATGTCGGGAGCAGCCCCGCACAACTCCGCGCTTCTAACTGGGACCGGCCCCGCGCGTTCATACGGTGCCCGTACGCCTCAAGCAACCACGAGGTTGTGTAATTTGCGAGCCAAGGTCGCGTAAGTGGGACAGGCCCTTTAGGAGACCTTGCTAAAGACTTAAAATTAACATCCAATGTTCCAGAGATGCTGCTTGTGCCGCTGAGTTACTCCATGTTTTGTGTCTATCTTTTATAATCTGGCTAATGTGATAAATTCACCATGATGGCATCTGAGGATATGACTAGTCTTCTTGACTTTGAATATTGAAAGGGAATTAAAACCCATGGGCCTGTGTGATTCCGTTATTTCCTCATTTCCTTCCTCGAGCTCCCAGCTAAATGACGGATAGTGATGGGCGTAAAGCTCACCACCTAGTTTATAATGCTCTTTCTAACCCATGGCGTTGAGCAACATTTAACATCCTGACTGCTCTGCCAGTTTCAGGGACTTAAAGTTCCTGCCATTATCTTCAGCTGGATCTAAAATTGGACAGAGAATTTTCCTCTTTCAATGGGGCACTTCTTTATGTACACTCATCAGTGTCTAGTGCCATTGTCTGGAAAGAATGAGTTAAGTGAGCAATTGGAAGCTAACAAAATGTTTTTTTTTGATATATATTCTTGATTTTTCCACTTCCATGACAATAGCGCCTTGATTGCCAATTCACCTACAAGTACAAGATCCCCACTCATATAAGCACCACGGTGCCTTAAAGTTCCAGTCTGAGTGACAGACAATTCCACCACAAAAACTGCAGCAAATTGGCCTTAAGTGTAGTGGATTATGGTCAGCGGGGGAAAGTTTAAAGGAGATTTACGGGCAGGTTTCTGTGCAAAGAGTGGTGGGTGCATGGTACGTGCTGCTCGAGGTGGCGATGGTGGAGGCATTTATGGTAGTGGTGTTTTAATAATCTTTTAGGTAGGCATGTGGATATCGAGGGAGATGGATCCACATTACTGACAGAGGAGGTTAGTTTGAGTTGGTATCAGGTACACACATATATAGGCTGAAGAAGGGTCTCGACCCGAAACGTTGCCTATCACCTTCGCTCCTTAGATGCTGCGGCACACAAAAAGTTTCTCCAGCTTTTTGTGTAACCCACACATACATAGGCTGTTGGCCGAGCATCAAAAATGTGTGTAGAAATCAACTTTTGTGACCCATGTCTCGGAACTACATGAAATTTTGCGCAGATTTAGATAAAATATAATTGAGAAGGAACTCATGACTCGTCAGTGCCAAAAGTTGCACATTAATTAATTAAACTAATTAGAAAATGAGATCGAAAAAGACACCGCCATCTAGTGTCCAATGTCGATATTACACCATGGTAGCCTATTTCTGTGTTGCAGTCTCTTTAAACCATGTTATTATAACATATATAATAATATATATGTACATGATGTGAACATGACTGTAACATATATAATTATGTATAATTATATGTATAATTATATTATATAAAAATAATATAATGAATATGATTGTGTTGTTTTTAATGAGACTGTCGCAGTGTGTAGATTGGGGGTCATGGCTAAAGTGGGACTGGGGCAGTGCCAGGCTGGGGGAAGCCTAAGGCATCTCCCACTGACAGGAAAATGCCTAACCCAAGCCCGCCCCCGCCCCGCTTCCAGAGCTGCCCAAGGCTGGAGCTGGAGTCGCTTTGCGACCGGCTGCGGGCTCCGTACGTGTGGCCCCACAGCACGTCCACCTCGGCCAGCATGCCGTTCTGGTGGTGATGATGGTGGGGAGCAGCATTGCCCTGCACGCCGCCCGGGCCGCCTTCAGCACCCCAATAGCGCCGGCTCCGTCAGACCGCCCGCATGCTTGCTGCAACACCGGCGGCCTGACAGCCCGACCGACCCCTCGCAGCACCCACCGGAGGCCCAGCCCAACACTCACCACCCACTAGAGGCCCGGCACGACCGACTGCTCTCACCACCAACAGGAGGCCCGGCCCAACGCTCACCATCCACCGGAGGACCAGCCCGGCCCAACGCTCATCACGCGCCGGCAGCTCGACCAATCCACCACAGCATCCAAGGGCCTACCGCCAAGCCCAACCGACAGACTGACTGACTGACTCTAATCCTAACCCTAGCTCCACATTTGTTATCATTTTTATTTAACAGTTCACATCATAACTATATAAAGATAAATCAATTGAAAAACAAAATTATCAGCAAGGTGAGCATTACCTTTATTGCTTGGAAACCTTGCTATTGTTTTGATGTAATGAGGAGGCAGCCATGATCTCAGAGAGCTCACTGCTTAGCGACCAAGGGCGGGATTGGACAATTTGCATCCGACCTCAATATCAAACGTGCATTGATTGGGCAATTACTACTCAGAAAATGTAAGGTTTTTCTCATTTTTCTTTAAAAATGTGCAGGTTTTGGTCTTGACGAGTTTCCGGTATGATTTATATAATATTTTTACACACTATGTTAAACATTTAGTTCGTTCTGTGAGTTGAGTCACGAACATGAATGAAAAAGCTCCTCAGCCCACAGCCGAATATTTTAGGCCAAAGAGACTACTCCTCTGCTATGAAGTTTAGTACTTACTTATAACAGGATAATGTATATGGGTGTTTATGAATATATACAAGCTTTTTTTTCACGAGCAGTAGTTCTACTCAACAGCCAACAGTCTGTAGCTTCCTTGTGATCTAGTATTTTATTTCATTCTTCACGTTTAAATTATAATGTTTTAATTGTCTACTGTATATCGTGTGGTTACTTGCGAGCAAAGCACCAAGGCAAATTCCTTGTATGTGTACATACTTGGCTAATAAAATGTATTCAATCCAATTCAATTCAATTTGCAATCTCTAGCGGTGTGCACTAGGTTTGATTAATGAGAGGTTACCCAGTAATCTACACCTTGGCAGCAGGAGCAGGTTTCACAGCGTTATATCATGACAAAGTACTGTTTAGTTTATTGTCACGTGTACCGAGGTACAGTGAAAAGCTGCGATCTCCAATGTAATAGTTTCTTGCCTCCATCCTGCATATTTTTATAAACACTCTTCCACCATTTCCAAACCCCCTCACCCACCCACCTCAACAACGAATTACCAAGTCGGAGCATTTAAAAAAATATGAATCAGATAATTTTGCAGCTATGAAAGTTTAGTTGCAACATGAGACCGTCTCCACTACATTTTTCATTTAACCAATTGATATGAATGTGTTCCATAATAAAGAACAGCAGATGAAAGACTCCATGAGGCCCTGTGTTTAGCCCAGTCATTTACAATTCTAAGTGAATACTCGGGCATGCTGTTCACTGCAAATAACCTGACCAGTCATCCTGTCTGATCCCAGATGGGCAATCATTAATATACAAAAGTGTTTGTTGAACCAAATGATACTAATACAATTTCAGCAATTTTGAACATGAATTTAGTGTTTTTAAATTTTTAAGCAAAATTGCATTGAATTCTCCAACTTTAAATAACTTAACTACAAAACACTCCCACGCTCTCCTTTCTCTTTTCCGTCCACCACCCCCGCCCCACCAAGGCGCGCACCACTTCCCTCCCCTCCCATTTCTCCACTCCCCACACCTTCCACTTGTATTCTTTTTGATAGACACAAAATGCTGCAGTAACTCAGCAGGACAGGCAGCATCTCTAGAGAGAAGGAATCAGTGACATTTCAGGTCGAGACCTTTCTTCAGTCTGAAGAAGGGACTTGACCCGAAAATTAAACCAATTCCGTCTCTCCAAATATGTTGCCTGTCCCGCTGAGTTAATGCAGCATTTTGTGTCTATCTTCCGTGTAAACCAGGATCTGCAGTTCCTTCCTACACCTATATTCCTTCGCCTGGCTTCACAATTCACCTCTTCTACCCTAATCTCACACCACCTTGTCTTTTCATCTCTGGCCTTTGTCCGACCATCTGCCTATCAAAACCTGCCCACCCCTGTATTCACCTATCACTTGCCAAGCTTGGTTCTTCCCCCTCCTCTCTTCCGGTCCAGCTTTCATCCCCTACCCCACCTCCCACCACAGTCAGTCGGAAGAAAAGTCCTGACCTGAAACAATACCTACCAACGTTCTCCAGATACGTTGTCTGACCCACTGAGTTATCACAACACTTTGTGTCTATTTATGTAATCCAGCATCTGTAGTTCTTTGTTTTTCCAACTCCTGTTTGGACGACATTGTGATGACCAAAATGCTGGAGTAACTCAGCGGGACAGGCAGCATCTCGGGAGAGAAGGGATGGGTGACGTTTGGGGTCGAGACCCTTCTTCAGACTGAAATTACGATGAATACCTTGATTGATTTTTGGAGGCTCCATCAATAAGTGACACACAAATGCCTGCCAAACTAGTTTCAGTTGAACTAATATTTTAACCTATTGAGCTAATTGATGAAACAGTCAGTAATATTATTAATTTCCAACTTAAATTGCCTGTGCAGGAAAGAAATTAAAGCATAATCCTCTTAGAATGATGGGTGGACTCGCATCAAACACAACGCTGCCTCCACTTTTTGCTGATGATGATGTATCAAAGGAGAGTGCGGACCTGACAGTCGATGCTGGGTATGTTTTGCATTCTTTTACTAAAAATTACTAAAACACTAATGTTGCACACAGCGAATAAGTAATTGGAATGCGACAGATGCCAAAATCTGGATGGTAAGTAAGTTGCAGTATCATTTGGAACATTGTTTTATGATTGCGGACTGTGAGATGTGGTGACTGTTGTTGCTGGATGGATCCATAGATCTCGACTTACTCCCATCTTTCCTATATTCTGAAACGCTGCAGAATCTTTCATTCATGCCATATTCAGACTTGGTAGAAGTGTTTTACTGATAAGAAAAATGTATAATTGTGCTAACTTTCCCTTGTTCTGTGAGTGGAGCCCGAGAAGCACTGAGCAAAGTTTGTGGTCATTGTAATCTTGCCACTTCCGTCTGATGAATCAATTAAAGATTTACCGTTAACAGTTGTTGTTGCTATCTGCTTTTTAAGAAACAAACTTTGACACTATGGGGGTGTGGGAAGGTGGGTGGAGTGGTAAGATGGGAACTAGAGGTGTACGAAGCAACTGCAGATGCTGGTTTAAACCGAAGATAGGCACAAAATACTGGAGTAACTCAGGCAGCATCTCTGGAGTGGGTGTCGTTTTGGATCGAGACCGGTGGATAGAGGATGGGTGAACAATAATTTGCAGATTGAGCCAGGCAAAGGAGAGGCTGGTGTAGAGCTGAGAGATAGAGAAAGGAGGAGGATGAGGGGGAACACAATGACTACCAGTGCTGGAATCTGGTAAGTAAAGAAGTTGATAATGGGAACCATTAGGTGCAAGTAAAGATCAGACAAAACCAGACCAGATGGGGAGGAAGCCTGTGGGTGAAATGTGTGTGTAGTGGGTGGTTGGTACCAGAAGAGGAAGGGGGGGGGGGGGGGGGGGGGGGGGGGGGGAGAACAGGGACAAAAATTAGTAATGGAGGGGGGGGGGAGTAGAGTAGACCAGAGTAAAGTTGGAAAGGGAAAGGGAGAGAGAACTAAACCGACACTAGGCGAGCTTGCCTTCCATTGTACAATGCAATGTTCCTGCCATTGTGTTGCACATAACCCAGGCAGAATATGAGGAGGTGTTCCTCAAGCTTGTGTTGACAGCTGGGAAGACCATGGATTGCCAGGTTTGGTGTGGGAATGGAAAGGGGAATCGAACTGAAGTGGCTTCGAATTGAATCTTCAAAACCTTTCTTAGGAAATGAGTTCCAGCGTTGATTCTTATGATATATAATTTTAGACTCTCGTCTCCCAGGATCGTTCTCAGTTTCCTTTCTTCAGAAACAGCCACGGTGAGCAGCAATTGGAGGCTATTTAAACATGGGGATTCCAAAAAAGCCAGTTCTTTCTCAATCTGTGTGGACCAACTTGCATTCAGAAGCAGTACATTTTTAAAAAATCCTTCGCTATCCCTGGAGTGCAAATGGTATTGTGGATACAGTGCTGTGTAAACCACTCAGCCAGTAATTCATCTCCAACCTGCTGCCTTGGAAAGATGCCATGTATTCTCACTTTCTAAATGGTACATGTAAACCGAACCAAACTGGTTTACACCAAATAGATCTCAGAACTCAAAAATGTGTACATCGTTATATTAAAGATTTGCCACCATATTTTAAAGTCTTGATGAATGATTCCAGCAATTGTATGAGTTTATCGGTTTCATCATAATTGAAGTCTTGGCTTCTGCTTATTGAAACGTAGTGAAGTGTGTACATTGACAGTAATTCGCCCAGTTCCAAATCATAGTATTTGTAAACGTGTATTAACCATGAACAACCATAGAGTAGGGGGCAAGTATTAGAGGTACTATATCTGATCTATAAGAGTGTGTGTAAATGGGAAGTCTTTGTTGTTGAATCAATGACTTGAATCAGTGTTGTCACTAGATGTACTTATTATTCTGGGTATGCTGCAGAAAAAAAATAAGGATGCACTAAAGTTTGTGATAACTTCGATTGACTTCATCAGCACCACTGCTGATAACAAACCTGTTGCTGATGGTACTTTCGTGTTACAATGTCATATATATATATGTGTGTATGTATGTGTGTATGTATGTGTGTATATATATGTGTGGGTATGTATATGTATGTGTATATATATGTGTGGGTATGTATGTATGTATATATCAGGCAGCATCTCTGGAGAACACGGATAGGTGACGCTTTGGGTCAAGACCCTTCCAGTCTGAAGAAGGGTCTCAACCCGAAACGTCACCTATCCCTGTTCTCCAGAGATGTTGCCTGACCTGCTGAGTTACTCCAGCAGTTTCCATCTGCTGGTGATTTCCCTGGCAGGCAGACCACTGGAGAAATCACAAAATCACAAAAGCTACCACAGTAAAACTGCCCAAGAACATGCCATCACAAATTTTTTTCAATGCATTTCATAGACTTTTGAAAGATAATTTATTTACTTTCTGCTTATAATGATGTTAATCATATTTTCAAATGCCGTCCACTTAAACTGTGTGTTAGCATTTAAGTATTGAAATTTGGATTTGGTCTCAGAAATGTTATTTTTATTATTTTAAACACACAGTTTAAGTGGACAGCATTTGAAAATATGATTAACATCATTATAAGCAGAACGTAAATAAATTATCTTTCAAAGGTCTATGAAATGCATTGAAAAAATTTTGTGATGGAATGTTCTTGGGCAGCTTTATTGTGGTAGCTTTTGTGATTTCTCCAGTGGTCTGCCTGCCAGGGAAATCATCAGCGGATGGAAACTGCTGGAGTAACTCAGCAGGTCAGGCAACATCTCTGGAGAACAAGGATAGGTGACGTTTCGGGTTGAGACCCTTCTTCAGACTGGAAGGGTCTTGACCCAAAACGTCACCTGTCCGTGTTCTCCAGCGATGCTGCCTGATCCACTGAGTTACTCCAGCACTTTGTGTACTTTTGTGCAGTATCCACCATCTGCAGTTACTTGTTTCTACATGGGAATCACCAGCCTGGAATGCATTCAGTAATCACATCAAACTGTTTCCAGCTGGATTATTTCTTTTAAAAAAATGCACCATCAGCATCAATGGCACAAAACACCATGAATTTGCTGTAACAAATGTCCACGGGCATTGACCTCAGCCAACCTGAATAAAGAGATGTGTGTATCTGTACAGATGGACACAGAGGCATCTGAAATGTTCTCAGCCCGAATGTAGGATTTATCTCTGGGATATTGGTGGGGATGTGAATTCCTTGCACTGTGCTCTGTGAGAAACATCAGTGTAGCAATTTTATACTTCCGGAAAGATACTTAATTACGGCGATTTCATGGCGGCTTCACGTCTTTCACTGGTAATGGTGGTGAGAACCGTTTACGATGGGAGAAAGAAAATCAATGCTCGAGAAGCAAATTTCAGTGGAACTTTTGCTGTCGTTTATTCGTGCCAGTTCAGTAAAACAGGCATGGGAATATCAGTATGCTTGCAGATTCTTTGAACAACAAATGTTAAAACTTTTTTATCTTCCTTTTGAATGCAGATTTTCAGGCGCAGAAGGCTCATACAGTTCAGGGATGTCTCAGTCTATGAACAATCCAGAGTTTGTGGAGGATCTGTCTCAGGTGCAGTTACTGCAGAACGAGTCCCCTCGGGCAGCAGATACCAATGAGCAGAGAAGTGAGGAGGAGGTGAGTGGGGAAAACCATCTGTGTTCATCCCTTGGTTGTTAAACCACACAGTCAAATCATTGTATCCACGGGAACAAGCAGTCCTACTTAGTTTTTGCACAAAACTCCACACTTCTCTGCCAATTAATTTGCTCTATTCAAGTTCCACATTTTGCGCCATTCATGAGAACCTGTGAATTGCAAAAGCTGAACATGAAGTGGAAACATTAAAAAATATGGTTTGTTTTTGTGCGGAGGAGGCAGATCAGAGCTGAGTGGATAAAGAGCATCGCAGTGGGCCAACAGAGATGTCATCCATTGTCTAGGCGTTGGACGAAAACAACGTCAGCTGCAAAGCTTTTTCTTTATTTATCTTTTCCATTCCGATTTCTCACTGGTAATTGTGACCCCCCACCGCCTCACAAAGAGAAACAAAATTCTACCTCTCATTTAGATTATTATCAAGGGCGGCACAGTGGAGCAGCTGATAGAGCTTCTGTCTCACAGCATCAGAGACCCGGGTTTGATCCTGACCTTGGGTACACTCTGTGCGCCGTTTTGCTAATTTGACCACGTGGGTTTCCTCTGCGCTCCTGTTTCCTCTCACATCTCGAAAACAATCGGGTTTAAGTTAATTGCCCTCTATAAAATTGCTTCAAATGTGAAGGGAGTGGATGAGAAATCAAGATAACAGTGTGAATTGGTGAGGGTAACTCAGTGGGCTGAAGGACATGTTTCCATGTTATATCTCTATCTAAATTATTGTTCTTATTTGGTGTTGTATGTCCCTCTGTACCTCACCCAAGTACCCATATTGCAGTTATAACCTGGTATCTACAGCACAGACTCCCTGTGCAATACGTAGATGCTGAAATACGGGCTGTCTGTGTGGCATCCTTCCACTGGGTATCTCATCGGGCTAGAAATCAAATGGCCTTTCAAGACTAAGTACAGGTTGACACATTGGTGCAGCGGAAGAGTTGCAGCCTCACAGCACCAGAGACCCGGGTTCGATCCTGACTGCGGGTGCTGTCTGTACAGAGATTGCATGTTCTCCCTATGGCCGATTGGATTTTCTCAGAGTACGCCAGTTTCCTCCCACATTCCAAAGATGCGCAAGGTTTGTAGGCTAATTGGCTTCTGTAAGTTATTCCGAGAGTCTAGGATAGAACTAGTCTACGGGCGATTGTTGGTCGGCATGGACTCAGTGGGCTGAAATGCCTGTTTCCAACTCTAAATCTCAACAAAATGTCATCAGTGCAATTAAAACTATGAGGATACGTTATATCTTCAGTGGATGAATTGAGAAGGTTCATGTTTTCATCACTGTCAAGCAATATTCTGAGAAAAGATTTATCATAAATCCATTTTTTTTCCTATTGAAGGGAAAGTGAAAATATTCAAAACTAATCGGAACCTTATTTCTAAAATGCTGCAGAATTCTCTCCTGTGGTGATTATATTATGATTGGAATAGTGGACTGGTCAGGAGGATTTTATTTTAAAGTGAATTACCAACCAAACCCAGCAATCACGAGTGCGTAGAAAAGAATTGCAGATGCTGGTGTTTATACTGAAGATGGCAAAGTGCTGGAGTAACGCAGCGGGTCAGGCAGCATCTCTGGAGAAAAAGGATGCTTAACGTTTCGGGTCAGCACCCTTCTTCGGGCAAGCAATCACAAGACAGTTATGGTGCTGCAAATGCTGAGCTATTTCATTCTTGTTGGACTCCCAGTCCGACTAAGACGCCGACTCCCCAGTAACATACTGTAAATGATGAGAACCTAATTATGCACCTTTTGAATTGCAATTCACCACAGGTTCACAGGCAAGCTGGTATCTTAATTTGGGTATGTGTGCTGGCACTGACTCAGCTGAATGGAGACGTTGAGTCACCTGTTGACATAGGGGTTATTTGGGAACTGTAAAATAGAACGAGCTGGAAACTGGCTCCTATTTTGAAATCCAACCCAGATTGGTGGGATGAAAGTCGTTGCCTCAAGGCTGTAAAGATTCCACGCGAAAATGAGTTCTGAGAGTCTCAGTCAAGCTTGCAGCACAAAATTGTTTTGTTTGGCACTTAATTAAAATCCCTTCAAGTGCCAATAGGTTATGGGGGAAAATGACACATTGGTGCAGTCAGATTGGAGCTGAGACATGACAGTGTTTAATTCCTCTTTACCCACTTGTACTTGATGTTTACTCTGTGTGACTGAAATGATTATTGTCCTGTTCCCCAGTACTGATGTCTTTTAAATCGATGAGCACAACATTCACATCAAAAACAGTCACTACAGGAAAGAGCAGTGTTGAACATTTTGAATATAGTGCACTGTAATCCTTTTGTTCTTCAGCACAGTGCATGCCTTTGTATTTAAAATCACAAGGATGACCTCATGGGTTTCATCCTGGTTATCCTTCTTTTATGTCCATAGACACAGTAATATATTTGCTGCCTGCCAACATTATTATGCGTAACATGATAACCAGCTTGGTGGTTAGAGTAAGTTTTGGAAAAGTTCAAATGCAAACACCGAGACAGGTGCAAAAATAAATCAATCACAAGTTAGGGCTTTATAAATGCCCAGAAACCTGTTCCCGCTGGGGTCATTCTCTAAACATCTGAAAGACCTGTTGGATTGTGGCCGAGGTTTGGGTTTATAGATGCACATCAAGATTGCACACGCCTTTGCAATAAACTCACAATCCATCAGATCATTAAGACTGTAGTTTTTTATGTTTGAAGGTCCTTTTTGCATGATAGTCATCTTTACATGTGCTGCTCTATTAGTTAACTCCTGTAAACCAGTGCAAATGCCATCCCAATGACTAATGTTCATTCCAAAGCTGAGTCTAATCCCCTCTGAGAGTCATAGAACAATGCATCATAGGAACAGGCCCTTCAGCCCGCCTTGTCCATGCCGACCAAGTTGGCATACTGGGCTAGTCCCATTTGCCTTCATTTGAGCCACAGTCCTCTAAACCCTTCCTATCAATATATCTGCCCAAATGTCTTTTAAAAGTCATAATTGTATCCACTTCAATGTTTAAAGGAGATGTGCGGTGCAGGCATTTTATTACACATAGGGTTGCTGGGTGACTTGAACGTGCTGCCAAGGGTGGTGGTGGAGGCAGAATAGATAGTATTGTTTGAGAGGCTTTCAGATTGGCATGAGGATATAGAGGGTATGGATTAACTGCAGGCAGATGAGATTAATTTATGGGCTGAAGGGCCTATTCCCGTGTTGTACTTCATGTTCTATTTTCTATAGCTTCGTGGCAGCTCATTCCAGATACAGACAACTCTCTAAATGAAGGGTTTACTAACACAGGTCTTGAAAAAAGGGTTGCATCGAACAATTCCAGTTGTAGGTAAGAAAATCAGAAAAGACTATGAATTTGAGACATTCTGTCATTTGCCATTTTATTTTATGGGGCACTATCTTCACTATGTGCTTGTGTATACATGAAAATTATCTTTGGCAATTTGTGCTAGAACTGTTCTGGGGCTTGCATTGATAGGGTAGACAGAACTTTTTTCCGAAGACGGAAATGTCAAAATGCGAGAGGAATAGCTTTAACGTGAAGGGGGGGGGTTGCAAAGTTTAATGGAGAGGTGCGAGGTAAGTTTTATTTTTTACACACAGAGTGTTGAGTGCCTGGAATACGCAGCCACGGGTGGTGGGGGAGGAAAATATGATCGTGGCGATTAAGTGATTTTTGGATCAACAGTGAATGGAGGGGTATGGATTATGTGCAGGCAGATAAGTGTTGGCCTTGGCATCATGTTCAGCACAGACATTGTGGGCCGAAAGGCCTGTTCTTGTGCTGTACTGTAGGCTCTAATAGAACTTTGTGGCTGCAAAGATGGAAAGCTTTTAATCTGATTGCCTTTGCATAGAAGATTGCTGTGATTCATGCAAGCAGTGGCAATTATCATCTGTTCCCACTGATTGGCAACCCACGCATCATCCGCATCACTGTGGCTGCAACGTGCATTAACTGCATAATGAGCTGCACTTATTCCAACACTACCTATCAACAAGATAGCCAAGTGTAGCAGGCAGTGTAAACATTATCAGTCGCAGACTTCCCTCAGATTAAATACCCCGTGTGACTTAGGAATGGGTCAGCGATCCTTCCTTGCAGGATCTAAATTTTGGATTTTCCTACCTAACAACATTGAGGGAGCACTTTCATTGGAAGGATTATGGTGGTTCAAGAAGGAGCTCATCACCAACTCTCTTTAGCCAGAGGGTGGTGAATCTGTGGCATCCATTGGCACAGATGGCGGAGGAGGCCAAGACATCGGGTACTTTTACTCCTCAAAGGCCGTTTGGTTATGGGTTTTAAAGTTACTTTCATAGCAACATTCACATCCTGTGCTTTCTTAAAAAAAGCAATCGTAGACATGACATGCAATAAGTTAAGCTTCTGATTTGAATGGAAGGCAATATTAAATTGCTCAGAAGAAGAGTCCCTACCTCAACATCGTTTGTCCATTTCCTTCTAAGCGCCTAACCACTGAAAAACACTTAGTGTTTTGCTGAAGCCAATACTAAAGTTGGGTGATTCTTCTGGTTGAGAATGAATCAAGTCTGCAGTGAACATTAGCTTCTGCTTTTGCTTGTGGCTTTGGAGTGTAATGTGTGTGTGTGTGTGTGGTGCAGAGAAACATGGAATGCTATGTATGGAAACTTACATAAAGCCACTCTAGTTTCTTTGACTTAAAACAAAAACTTCCTTCAAGGATCTGAAGATGGGTCCCGACCCAAAATGTCATCTCTCTATGTTCTCCAAAGATGCTGCCTGACCCACTGGATTACTCCAGCACTTTGTGTCCTGCACCTGCAGTTCCTAGTTTCTATTTTTCTTTGACTTTTATTGCGCAGAAATCTGGCAAGAAGGGAGCCTGGCCCAAGGGAAGGAAAAGGAAAAAAGCGACCAAGGACAGCAATGCTCCCAAAGCCCCGCTCACTGGGTATGTGAGGTTCCTCAACCAGCGCCGGGAGCAGCTTCGATCCCAGCGGCCGGATGTGCCATTCTCCGAAATCACAAGGATGTTGGGGAATGAATGGAGTAAACTGCCTGCGGACGATAAACAGGTATTGAAACGTTGGGTTGGAAACCAAGTGTAACGTATCTGAAATTCCACAGCTGTTGACAAGGTCACAAGTTATAGTAGAATTATGCTATTCAGCCCTTCGAGTCAATCATGGCTGACCTCTGCATCCTAATCCCACTTTCCTGCCTTCTCCCCAAAACTCTTGACGCCCGTTCGAATCAATAATTTGTCGAACTCTGCCTTAAAAACCACTTGTTGACCACACGGATGCAATCTGAGTGATTACTTACGATAGAAGACCTTCTCCATAACATGTTCAACAGAGCATGCATTAATGTATGGGATGGTAAGCATGAAGATGTGATTTGTTGCAGCAATGCTGCACAGTGACAGATTTGTATACCTACAAGTGTCTAGGAATGATGTCTCCTGTTGATAAAATTGTCTTGTTTAAGTTTAGATTAAGTGTAGAAATACAGCATGGAAAGGGTCCCATACTGACCGTCGATCACCTGTTCGCACTAATTCGGTTATGCCACTTTCTCATCCATTCTCTACGCACTAGGAGCAAATTAAACCTAGGGCCAATCAACCTATAAGCCCGCACGCCTTTGGAATGTGGGAGGAAACCCAAGCACCCCGAGAAACTCTCGTAGTGTCGGGGAGAACGTGTAAACTCCACACAGACAACACCCGAGGGCAGGATTGAACCTGGGTCTCTGGCACTGTGAGCTCTACCAGCTGCGTCACTGTGCCGCCTAATTTATTTGCATTGGAATGAATCTGGAATGGTTTCCTCTACCATCGACATCTAATGTCTTAGGGACGAAGTAAAGACCAAGGTTCCATTGGGGTCAATGTAAAGATTAAGATATAAAATAAATAAGAACGCAACCATCATCTGATACCAAACTGAGGTTTTGAAAAATGTAAAGGTTGGGAATGAAAGGAAAAGTGGGTCTATGTGGTCTGAATTAAATATGAGATTTTGTATGGAAAGCATTGATCTCTAATATCTAACGTGTTATCACACAAGGTCTGTTTGCATGCATTTAGCATTGGAGCAGCCTGCAGTAATACATCTGACTGGGGAATTGATTTGGTTCATTACAATTCTTTACTGGAATCGTATGTGTACTTGGGTCAGCAAGGGCATGCTATCTGCAGTCAGGTATTGTTAGTTTAAAAAATCATGAAACGACCAAGCAGAGATTGTTACAAGTGGCTATGAACAGAGGTTTTTAATCACCGTGTACCCTTGTGACTACACAATTTGTCTGTCTGCCATGCCCTGCCACTGATGTCTAGGTGAATAACTGACAGTTTGTGTTCTTTGCTTGGCATTATCCCCGTATAAATTCTTAATGCACCCCATCCCTGATCATTCTTTTCTGTCTGTCCAGCATTATTTAGATGAGGCAGAGAAAGACAAAGAGCGTTACATGAAGGAACTGGAGCAGTACCAACAGACTGAAGCTTACAAAAGATTCAGCCAGAAAGCAGATGATAAACGACGGACAAAAGGGCTTAGCCAAGGTAATAATTGAAGCTTGTTTTGACTGAAGCTGTGTCAGCCGTTTCATTACAGCTTGAATTAGCTCTCCAAATCTGAAATGTGTACCTTTTTTTTCACCTTTTTTATCTTCGGTGTGCTCCTTTTTAAATGTCTGCATGGAGGCTTTTTATAACGCTAAGCGTCTGTAGCCATATGCAGACACAACTCCCTCAGATGGCCAGAATATAAAAGATTGCATTTGGCGGATTGACGTACATATTCAGGAGAGAAGGATAAAACTAGCCCAAAGAAAACATTGTGTTCATGTTGTTCTTTGACTTGATGCAGGGGGCGATTGGAGGTTAGAATCTGAAATTATAAATGGATTGAATTCTCCAAGTATTAACACGTGGAATGTTATTTTTATATCTCCCCTGCCCTTTAGATGAAGGATCTCGAGCCAATAACATTCCTGTCACAGAGGTAAGACACTTCTTATATTTTTTCAGCACCAAAGCTAAGGAACAATATATTTAATAAAAATCTCCAATAAAGATAAGTTTGCGTGATTGAAGGCAGGAAGCAATATGCCAAAGTCTATCTGAAGGACATCAGCAAATGGTTGAGAAAACAAATGATTTATTTGCCTCCTTCGACTGAAAGTACAGACTGGGGGGTCTCCAGTCACCCAGTATCTCACCAGGGTGGTAGATGTGGAGGGCAGGCTTTGTCATGGGTTAAGTTTCAATGTGAAAACTTAACCCATCACTTAATTTTAATTGGTTTTAGAAATTGTTGTATTCAGAAAGATGTCTCTCTTCAGAAAAGGTGTTCTCTCAATTTTGCGCAATGGTTTATAGGAAATTTCCATCAGGTTTAAAAAAAAAAGGACCCGGGTTACATCTCGAGGATCAATGGATTTCATAAGGTCATAAGGAATTGTCTACTCAACCATTCAATCATGGCTGATCTCTCTCTCCCTCCTAACCCCATTCTCCTGCCTTCTCCCCATAACCTCTGACACCTGAACTGATCAAAAATCTATCTCTGCCTTAAAAATATCCACTGACTTGGCCTCCACAGCCTTCTGTGGCAAAGGATTCCACAGATTCACCATCCTCTGACTAAAGAAATTTCACCTAATTTCCTTCCTAAAAGAACGTCCTCTAATTCTGAGGCTATGTCCTCTAGAGTCTAGAGCTCTAGACTTCCCACCAGTAGAAACATCCTCTCCACATCCACTCCTTTCACTGTTCTGTATGTTTCAATGAGGTTCCCCCTCATTCTTCTGAACCCCAGCCAGTACAGGCCCAGTGGCAATAAGCGCTCATCATAGGTTAACCGACTCATTGCTGGGATCATGCTTGGAAATCTCCTCTGGACCCTCTCCTTCCTCAGAAATGGTGCCCAAAATTGCTCACTATTCCAAATGTGGCCTTACCAGCACCTCATAGACCTTCAACATTACATCCCTTGTTTTTGAAATAAATGCTAGCATTGAGTTTTTACTTTCTTTACTACAGATTCGACTTGCAAATTAACCTTTTGGCAATCCTGCACCAGCACTCCCAAGTTCCTTTGCACCTCTGATTTCTGGATTTTCTCCCCATTTAGAATATTGTCTACACGCCTTTATTCCTCCTGCCAAAATGCATGACTCCACACTTTGCTACACTCTATTCCATCTGCCACTTCTCTGCCCAATCTCCCAACCTGTCCATGTCCTTCTGCAGAGTCCCTGCTTTCTCTATGCTATCTGCCCCTCCGCCTATTTTCATATCGTCTGCGAACTTTCCCACAAGGGCTTCAATCCCCTCATACAAATCATTAATATATAAATTTGTAGGATCTTTCCCAAAGAGTTTTTGAAAGATGCTGCACCAAAACAGCCATTCAACCCACTTAGTCCATGCTGACAAACAACCACACATTTTTGCCCTAATCATATCATAATCAATTTTATTCACCCCACCGTCTCAGCTCCTCCACAGATTCTCATTCTCACCTCCATGCCAGGGGCAATTTACAATAGAGAATTCAACTACCTGCACATTTTTGGGATGTGGAAGGAAGCAGGAGTACTCTAAGGTAAACACAAGGAACTGTTTTTCAAAGAAAGACATTACTGGAGTAACTCGGGTCAGGTAGCATTTCTGGAGGACATGGATAGGTGATGTTTCATGTTGGGACCCTTCTTCAGCCTGATCCACACTAACTTTGAGAACATGCAAACTCCACATTGACAGCACTGGAGATCAGAACTGAACCCGGTTAACTGGACCTGTGAAGCACAAATAGCTTACAAATGTTATCTGATCAGCAGTACTATCAATGTGGAGTTTGCACGTTCTCATAGTGGATTAGTCTGAAGAATGGTCCTGACCCAAAATGTCGCCTATCCATGTTCTCCAATGATGCTGCCCAACCTGCTGACTTACTCCAGCACTTACTGTCTTTTTTTCTAAGCCAGCACCTGCAGTTCCATGCTCATTGACTAGCGCCGTTGTGAAATCCTATTTGGTAGTAAGGTTTGATGTGATGTGTTCCAGGCTCATGTTGCAGCAGATATTGTAGCCTCTTCTGGCCAGTTTTCTTTGATGAACAAAGTAATATGAGGAAAGTGGCAGATGGAAGGTTAACATCATGAAAAAGCAGGGAAATGTGGCTATATTGTAAAATGAATTTCAATAAAACGTTGCAATTTTGACAAATGATAAACTGAACAAATAGCTGACAAATGATATTCCACTAAATTTCTCTCAATTTGGAAGTAATTGTTTGTATGGTGGATCAGACATGGGCTCTGCATTTCTTAGAATGATACAAATAGTGCTTCAAAGAAAACCATATGTATTGAGAGATTAGATTTCGCGACCTTGGCAATGACACCATCTCCACAGGGGAATGTGCTATTCCGGAGAAAATAAGCAAAGAAATTGCTTTCTGGGCATTATAATTGTATATGGGAATGATTTTCCAGACTCCAGCTCATTGACTGCTGCCATTAACTGGAATTTATGTTATCGAAATAAACAGTGGAACTTGTGACAGTCGAGAGGCTAAAATGTCTGTCCAGATAATCACAGACTCAACTATCTGTAGCTTTGACCTGCAAGACTCCAATGGTTTTCTACTGACATTAAGGCCATCCTTACCAATAAAGTAATAATTAATAGGCATGACATTATGATCATGCAATTTTTTAATGTAGCTTCAAATGGGGTCAGTGAAGGTACAATGATTTGTAATTTCTTAACAAAATGGATTTTCATTATCATGTAGATTTAGCAGCCCGGTGGCGCAGCGGTAGAGTTGCTGCCTTACAGCTCCAGAGACCCGGGTTCGATCTTGACTACGGGTGCTGTCTGTATGGAATTTGTACGTATTTCCCTGCTCTTCCAGTTTCCTCCCACGCTCCAAAGATGTGCAGGTTTGTAGGTTAATTGGCTTTGGTAACGAATGTAAATTGTCCCCAGTGTACAGGAATTGCCGGTTTGCACAGACTCCAATTAATTAAACAAAATCATGATTTTGTGCCTTTGTCTTATAAGTGTTCTGTGAAGCATAGAAGTGACATGCATCTTGATTGAGAGATGCAGTTAAAGGAAAAGGGGACTATCCCTAAACGGCACAGGGGTACCTGTTGCTCAACAGCACACGGCGTCCGTCACTGAACAGCTCATGGGGGCTCGAAGGTAGTTGATCATTTTGAATTCCCAGCAATGCACTTGAAGACATGGAGTCATAGAGAGAACCAACATGGATGTTTGCTCTGACCTTCAACCGCTCATTTGCACTAATCTGTCATTAAACCTATGTTCTCCATTCATTCTCATCTATTCGCCCAAGACTCTACCCCACATCTAAAAAAAACAGAGGTAATTTACAGTGGCCAATTGATATCAAACTGCACAGCTGTGGGACATGGCAGGAAACCAGAGGAAAATGCACACTGAAAACGTGCAAACTCCACACTCGGAACCCAAGTATATCTAAGAACCCAGGGCAGCACAGTGGCGCAGCCTTAGAATTGCTGCCTTGCAACGCTTGTAGCACTGGAGACCCGGGTTCGATCCCGACTGCGGGTGCTGTATGTACGGATTTTGTACGCATTCTCCCTGTGACCTGTTCGGTTTTCACTGGGTGCTCTGGTTTCCTTCTATACTCCAAAGAAGTACAGGTTTGTGGGTTAAATAGCCTCTGTAAATTGTAAATTGTCCCTAGAGTGTGTAGGATAGTGTTAATATGCGGGGATCACTGGTCGGCACGGACCCGGTGGGCCGAAGGGCCTGTTTCTGCACTGTATCTCTAAACAAAGGTAAAACAAAACTATCGAATTGAACCCAGATCTCCGGCGCTGTGAGGTGCGGCTCTGTTAGCTGTTGCATTGTTGCATTGTTGGGGAATGACAAGTGGGATGTCATAAACCCCCTATACAGAGCATGGAACCTTTCAAACCTCCTTGCATATTTTCAGGTAGCTTGCTGCTGAGCAACATAAGCAGTGCACAGGAGAAGCTCTCCAGCTGGACTGGTATATATAGCAATATCTTTCCAAGTGGCTGTGGAATGCTTTGCCTGATGACTGTCCAAGTGCCTGATTTGGTTTCTGCAGAATGGTTCTTCAAGCTATTGGGACTCTTGACAACATGAATAGATTTAAAGCTCAGCAAGAGCAGTCATATTTATTGGATACTGGACCAAGCGCGGATCCTTTTGGTCCAGCTCGCCCAACACAATATTCCACCAAACTGCGCATGCGCGGCTGACGGGCCCGCACTACGCAGGCACGACTGTTGCGTTCAAAGTTGTGCAGTTGACGGCAGAAATTAAGTTTAAGTTAATAAAGTGAATAGACCCGTTTGTAAAATAGAACAAAACTTACCCGTGGAGCCGTTGGGTCCCCGTTGTGAGGCCAGGCAAGTACACACGGGAAAAAAAAGGCGCTCCGAAAATCGGTAAAGGCCCCAACTGCGCACGCGGGTTCACTGCACACGCATGGCCATTTTCAATTGTGACGCGGCTGACAGGCCTCCCACAACCGTGCAGGCGCAGCCGGCAAGTGTATAAAGCTAATTTAAGTTTTTTCATGTGTACTTGCCTGGCCTCACAACGGGAACCCAACGGCTCATCGGGTAAGTTTTAAATGTCAATAACTTGTAAAATATAACATCAATCTGAACGAAATTTGGCTAATGCACACCACCAGGCAATGGTGAGTAAGGCGGGCCTAAAATTGTCGTGCTATCGTGTACTGTTTTTGCGGAGTTTTCGGGAACAAATATATGTACAAACAATATAAGAGTTTTAGTAGTGTGTGTGTGTGTGTATCTGTATGAATGTATATATAAGTGCACACACAGACAGACACACACACCTCAGTGAGACCCGTTGGGTCCCTCTCACATGGGAGGCTTGGTTCCCCAAACCAACCTGTTCCCCAATGCAATATTGCACCACAAACTAATATATATAGATGTATATTTATATCTATATAATTATATTGGGCACTTTTTTTTACAGAAGCAAGGTGTTGGCCTGAAGGATCAATCAGTGTTGGATATCCCTATTTTCTCTGAAGAATTTTTGGACCACAGTAAAGGTAGGAAGAACCGATATAAATATTCTAGACAGGCCAGAATGCCGCCAAGATTAGGGGGGCTATGAAGAGAGGTTGGACATACATGGACAAACTTGATTGGTTTTCTCTGGAATGCCAGAGTTTGATAGGAGACCTGATGGAATCATGAGAGGCATAGATAAAGTAGACGGGTAGAACCTTTTGTTGGAGACTAGAGGGCATAGCTTTAAGATGAGAGGGGGCAAAGTTGAAAGGAGATGAGTGAGGCAATTTTATTTTTTACATGGAATGGCTCATGCCTGCAATCCTGCCCGGGGTGGCTGTGTAGATAGATTTGATAGTGGCATTTAAGAAGCTTTTAATAGGCATGTGGACATGCAGACAATTGGGGGGGGGGTGGTGGGATATGAATAATGTGCAGGAAGAGGAAATGAGTTTGACACGGCATCACATTTGGCATGGACATTTTGGGCCAAAGGGCCTTTTCCTGAGCTGTACTTTCCGACATTCTAATCCTTTCAACTTTGGGGGGAAGAGGAGGGGGGGGTGGAATAACAGCAAAGATACACACAGAACACAAGTATTTTGGCCCAAACAGACCATTTCAGCTAAGTTCTTGGCACATTTGACCGTTCTGTTCACATATCCTTTCAACTGCCTTTGGTCTAAAATACCAATAGCTGACCCGGGATTCCACAACTTCATTATTCTTAATAAGGGGAATTTTCTCATGCCTTTCAGTTCTAAATCGTTCAGATTCAAATTTGTACCAAGCCTTTCGTTCCTGTAGTCGTAACTGGAAACAATTAACTTCAGTATACCCGGTTCAATCTTCCATAATTGTAAACATTTTTGTATAATCTCAGTGGTTCTTTATGATCACGTGTACCTAAGTGCAGTGAAATTTTGTTTTTGCATACAGTTCAGTACATTATCACAATGCATAACACAATCCCAGATTAAGTACAAAGTGTATAGAAATAGTTCACAGACTGTGTACAAACTCATCCCATAATCTGAATGCGAAACAGAATAAACTTATTTCAGGTTTGCTCTTATTTATATTTCCTCATTAAAAATAATATGCATTAATAATTATAATAATACTAATAAATAATAATCCAAGAATCTCTCAAAGGCATTTTTTTCCCCCCAGGTAGTTGGGATGAGCAAAATTACATGGATGTTGAGTTGTTACGTATATTTGGGTCTGAGATCAACTGTGTGAGATTTACAAGGACCCGGCAGGAAAATAGTCCAAGGATGAACTGGGCAAGGTTTTAGTAAATGGCGGAGCAGGCGTCATGGGGCATTTGGCATTCTTCTGCTTTATATGAGGAAAGGTCTCGGGGCGTAAAATCACCCATTCCTTCTCTCCAGAGATGCTGCCTGTCCCGCTGAGTTACTCCAGCATTTTGTGTCTATCTTCAGATTAACCAGCATCTGCAGTGCCTTCCTACACCCTTCTGCTTTATTCCCCCTGAAGCCTCCATCTTTCTGACTGACTGCACACAGCACTCTGCAATTCTAATTATAGAGGTCTGCCGTTAAAACATTGTTATTATATATTACTAATATTGAGATATAAACCTAGAATACTATTAGTTTATTTGTGTAATCTTGCATGCATGTTCCACTGCTCTCCTATGCCAATAGGGCTTATTCAACTGTACAATTACTTTTTCTATTTCAAGTTTCTGGACTTTGAGGTTTTTTTTTTTTTTAATATTTTGTCTCCTCACCGCTAACCAAATCTAAAATGTAATCATTTTATTTTTTCATGTGCAGCTCGAGAGCGGGAGCTCCGTCAGCTACGGAAATCCAATATAGAATACGAAGAGCGAAACGCGGCTTTGCAGAAACACGTGGAGAGCATGAAGACGGCGGTGGAGAAGCTGGAGATCGATGTGATGCAAGAGCGGAACAGGAATGTGCTCCTTCAGCAGCACTTGGACACCTTGCGGCAGGCACTGACGTCCAGCTTTGCCACTGTACCGTTGCCAGGTAATTAAACCTTTGTCAATTCAGGCCATATACTTTGTGAGGTGGAAAGGTGAAAGCATTTCCGAGTTAGATTATCCAACATACAAACAGTAGCCAGGCACAAAGGGCGCCCTGATTACTATTGGGTAAAGTGTAGTGCACCTTTGATGCAAAATAAACATGGTCTGGTACATGCACGGTTTATATACCCAGACTGGGAGCTGGGACAAAGATAGACACAAAAAGCTGGAGTAATTCAGCGGGTCAAGCAGCATCTCTGGAGAAAAAGAATAGGTGACGTTTTGTGCTGGTACCCTTCTTCAATAGGGGTGGAGGAGTGAGGGGGGAACTGGAGGTGGAAAAAGACTATTCGGAAAAGAAAAATAATAATCTAATCTGACAGGTGATTTCTATCCTCAAGATCTCCCCCCCCCCCCACTTTAAGTCTGAAGAAGGGTCCTGACCTGATACATCACCTATCCTTTTTCTCCAGGGATGCTGCCTGACCCGCTGAGATACTCCAGCAATTTTGCGACTATCTTTGGTATAAACCATCACATTTTTAGTGATATATATGAAATCTAATCTGCAGGTTAGTTGCGGTCCGGCCAACACTGGTAAAGTCTCCAGTTTCAATCTCTATTTTGAAGCTAGGTCAGAAATAGAGGCTTTCGTATATATAGAGGAACTGCAGATGCTGGTTTACACAAAACACTGAAGAAACTCTACAATCTGTCTGAAGACAAAGGACAAAGGACATTTATTGTCACATACACCAATTGGTGCAGTGAAATTTGACTTGCCATGCAGCACACAGATAAAGATAAGACCCAACACTAAAGAATTAACAATGAACATAAAAACATCCCCCCACAATGGTTCCCACTGTGGGGGAAGGCACAAAGTCCAGTCCCATCCCCAAGTCCACCCATAGTCAGGCCTATTGAGGCCTCCGCAGTCGGCGCTGCGACGGCCCGATATTTTAGGCCTCCTCGCCGGGTGTTGGTTCTCCGGCGTCGGAAGAGTCCTCACAGCGGCTTGGGACACCTGGAGCAGCCGCTTCCCTACCGGAGTCCGTGGCTTCCGAAGCCGACAAGACCGTGCCGGATGGAGCTCCACAACTGGTGATCTCGCCGAGAGATCCCAGGCTCCCAATGTTAAAGTTCAGCGCTGCCGCTCGCAGCCGGCCGCCCCGCAGACCCGCAGCTCCACGATGTTCACCTGCGGTCTCAGCATTCTGCAGCTCCAGCGCGGCGACCCAGGCAAGGTATCGCCCGCTCCGCTCCCATCGCCCCCACCGAAGCCGAGGTTCTGGGCAGCCCCCTCAGGAAACGCCGCTCCAGGCCCGCTGGTAGGCCGCCAGGACGGGTCGACGGTGCAGCCCGGAGAAAAGCTGCAAGAACGATGTCGACCTCGAGTCAAGTCAAGAGAGTTTACTGCCATGTGTCCCAGATAGGACAATTAAATTCTTGCTTGCTGCAGCACAACAGAGTATTGTAAGCATAAATACAAGTGTGTCTGTATAGCATAGACCATATATATACACATAAATAAGCATGACCTATCCATGCTCTCCAGAGATGCTGCCTGACCTGCTGGGTTACTCCAGTACTTTGTGTCGTTTTGTGGCTTTTATGTCCCTTTGCTAAATGAGAATCAATAAAGTAAGGTAGGTGTTTACTCATTGACAGCCATTGATTCCTTTCAGTGAACAAATGTCTTCAAAGATTCTATAGAGGTATTGCTATATTACATTGACAATGAAGTTCTGATTTTGGTCAGGAATAAGTAGATTTGATATTTCCAATGGGGAAGGGGCCCCCTATTTTGGATATATGTACGAAGAGGGAATGTTGCCAAGATTCTACAATGCCTTTTCACCAGCTCTGAGCTTTCAACAGTGGGCTCTAATTACCATCCTATAGATTGTATTGTTCATAAATAAGGGTGGCAACAAAAGACTGGCAGGGAAGACCATTATGTGCAAAGCACACTGTTGCCTGTTTGCAAAATGTTGTTTCACTCAAGATAATGGAATGGAAGATCAGAAGCAGAGTTCAGTGTGCAGTCACTATTGTGCAATTAGCTCATACAGCTGAGGACTAATTTCCATCCTATAGTTCAAATAAATGGTGTGCTGCAATTTTGTCTGCCTGTGGACTTCTACAGTGACACATCAGCTCAGATCTTGTTTGTGATTTAACAGTAGGTTTGTAAACAAGGCCAGTTTAGTTTACTTAAGTCTATATTTTTGCACGTGTACCGAGGTATAGTGAAAAGCTTTTTATGCCGTTGCGTGCCATCAGGGTTGTACATGATTACAGTCAAACTGTCCTCCACGGTATTCAGGGTAAAGGGAATAATGTTTAGTGCAAGGTAAAGTCCGATTAAAGATAGTCCGAGGGTCTCCAATGAGGTAGATGGAAGGTCAGAACCGCGCTCTGGTCGGTGACAGGATGGTTCAGTTACCTGACAGCAGCTGGGAAGAAACAGCCCCTGAATCTGGAGGTGTGCATTTTCACACTTCTGTACCTCTTGCCTGATGGGAGAGGGGAGAAGAGGGAGTGTCTGGGGTGTGACTGGCCCTTGTTTATGCTGCTGGCAGCGACGCAAGGCAGCTTGAAGCGTTGATGGTGTCAATGGAAGGGAGGTTGGTTTACGTGATGGTCTGTGGTGCGTCAGCAATTTTTTGCGGTCTTGGATGGAGCTGTTCCCAAACCTTGCTGTGATGCACCCCGAAAAATGCTTTCTGCGCTGCATCAGTAGAAGTGGGCGAGAGTTATGGGGGCATGTCGAACTTCCTAAGCTGCCCATGGATGGAGATGCGTTGACGTGCATTCCTGGCCATTGCTACGAAATGCGTGGTCCAGGACAAGTTGATGGTGAGATTTACTCCTAGGAATGTGAAGTAATGGTAAAAGGGATGGAAGGGATATGATTCCAAAGCAAAGATATTTCAGGCCACTTCGGAGCAGAAAATTGACAGTTTTTGTATCTGAGTAGGTTATTTTCCTCATTAATCGAATAGAAAAATCTACTTTGCGAATCTCTGAAAGGCACCTGATGATTTTCTTCCTGAAAAGCTATATGTCATTCCTAATCTAACAGGGTTTGGTGAAGTGAGTTACTTTTCCAAGTGTTCATTGCACAGGTGTTGATGCAGATTCTTGGGGGAACTCGTACACTGTAGTGACCACATAATATGAACCTTAAAGTGCCTCACAGTTGACCATCCCCGGTTCCTGTGAGGAAGCCATGTGTAGGAAATCTGTCGAACTCGGGAACCAGGCATGGTTAAGGTTAAGGAGGCACCAATGGCATTCCGACTGGAACTGATGCTCTCTGCAGGAATGCCAAGACCACTGTGAAGCACAAATGATGGCATGTTTTTAACCGTGCTTTTAATTCTGTACTTAGAATCTTTTTTTTAACGTTGCAGGTTCTGGAGAGACGCCCACCTTGGAGACCATTGATTCCTACATGAGGAAATTACACAGCATTATTCTGTCCAACCCACAGAGTAGTGAGAACCTCATTACTACAGTGCGTGACTTAGTTAGCCGACTTGACAGGTGAGCAGATCGGGCAGATGCACTGCATCAAAAAGCACTCTGAGGTTATCTTATCTCAGCCATGATCGCAATGAATGGCAGCGCTGGCTCGAAGGGCCGAATGGCCGCCTCCTGCACCTATTTTCTATGTTTATTGTGGATTCTGTGTGTTACTTAATCTGTTTTTTCTTAATTGGATAGTCACTTGAATGAATGTTTGCAGGTACTGTTTCGACAATGATTGGGGACTGTGGAGCTATATGGTACAGACTGAATTGACAATTATATAAAGAAATGTGGGGCGGCACTCTGACGCATCTGATAGAGCTGCTGGCCTACAGCGCTGGTGACCAGGTTTCAATCCTGTCCTCGAGTGCTGTCTGTATGGAGTTTGCACGTTCTCCTTGTGACTGCATGGGTTTCCTCCGCCAGCTCCAGTTTCCTCCCACACCCTAAAGGGCCTGTCCCACCAGCATGCATTTGCATGCGTCTAGCGCGACCAAACGTGGTCGCTTGAGGCGTACGGCCTTGCGGGGCTGGTCCCAATTCGAACCTCGGAGGCATATGGAATTATGTGAGGCTGGTCCCGACATCATACTCACCAATCAGCTGGGCAGGAGGCGGGCCGACTGAATTTCGACGTTGGGCGGTGACGTCATCACGCAACAGCACGCCGGGCAGTGACATCATCGCGCAAAGCCACGCGCTAGGCGTACGCCGTCATGACGCTGCGTACAACGTCAAGACACTGCGTATGCCTTCAATGCGCCTGCAGGCCGACACAGGAGCCCCGCACAACTCCATACGCCTCCGCCGATCGAAGTCGGACTGGCCCCGCGAGGCCGTACGCCTCGAGCGACCACGTTTGGTCGCGGTTGACGCATGCAATCGCATGCTGGTGGGACAGGCCCTTAACGATGTGTGGGTTTATGGGTTAATTGGCCGTAGTGTGTAGGAAGTGGATGAAAAAGTGGGTCAGCATAGAATGAATGTGAATGGGTGATCGATGGTCGGCATGGATGTTGGGCCGAAGGGCCTGTTTCCGTGCTGTATCTCTAAACTAGATACTGTAAACTATACTGTCCAAGTATATTAAACCTACCTCAACAATTTCTTCTGGCAGCTCGTTCCATATACCCACCCCTGTCTGTGTTTAAAAGGTTGCCTCTCAGCTTCCTATTATAACTTTTCCCCTCACCTTAAACTTAAGCCCTCTTGATTCCTCTATTCTAGGAAATATATTGTGTACATTCACCCTGCTTATCCCCCTCGTGATCTTGTATATCTCTATAAGATCACCCTTCGGCCTCCTGTGCTTCGAGGAATAAAGTCCTTAATGGACGATGGATACAGATAAGTTAGCTGAAAGCTTTAGAATTTAATATTGAGTACCGAAGGCTGTAATGTGCTCAGACAGACAATGAAATGATGTTTCTCAAGCTTGCATTTGGTCCTAGATAGGCACAAAGTGCTGGAGTAACTCGGTGGGTCAGACAGCATCTCTGGAGAGAAGGAGTGGGTGACATCTCGGGTCCAGACCCGCTGAGTTACTCCAGCAATTTGTGTCTATCTTTGGTGTATAACCAGCATCTGCAGTTCCTTGATACACCCTTCTTTATTGGGCCTTGTTGTAACTGTCGGGTCAGAATCACAGAGTCTGGGCAAATTAAGTATCAGGCAACAGGAAGGTCAGGACTGACCCTGTAGACAAAACCCAGGCAATCCCTCTGAACACTTTACGGTTGAGTTTTGGAACTCGTGCCTTTCCATCCTTGCGATAGAAAGTGATGCAGGAATTAATAGTTTCGACTATATTTAATTGTCGTATGTACTGGCAATGGAACATTAAAATACTTGCAGCAGAAAGCAACCGGCTTGTAACACCATACACATGGATAATAACATGGATGGGCAGGACTTTCATATGAAGAAAGACCGGATAGACTTGGCTTGTACTCGCTAGAATTTAGAAGATTGAGGGGGGATCTTATAGAAACATACAAAATTCTTAAGGATTTGGACAGGCTAGATGCAGGACGATTGTTGGGGAAGTCCAGAACAAGGGGTCACAGGATAAGGGGGATGTTTTTTAGGACCGAGATGAGAATTTTTTTTTTTTTTCACACAGTGGTGAATCTCTGGTATTCTCTGCCACAGAGGGTGGTTGAGGCCAGTTCATTGGCTATATTTAAGAGGGAGTTAGATGTGGCCCTTGTGGCTAAAGGGGTCAGGGGTTATGGAGAGAAGGCAGGTACAGGATACTGAGTTGGATGATCAGCCATGATCATATTGAATGGCGGTGCAGGCACGAAGGGCTGAATGGTCTACTCCTGCACCTATTTTCTATGTTTCTATGTAATATATAATGAACCAAAATTCAATAAAACACAAACGCCAATACCAGTGCAAAAAGAAGCCCAAAGGCCTTAGTGCAACCAAGGACAGCCCGTAGTTTATAGATTATTGTGGTGTAGTGTTCAAAAGCCTGGCTGTTGTTGGAAAGAGAGTTGCAGTGAGTTTTACTGCACATTTATTTTCATCCCTCATTCTGAACACTAGGTTTACCCTTTTTTTTGATCGTGGAAAACTAATATTTAATGCAACAGCTGGAGGTACATTCATAGAAACATAGAAAATAGGTGCAGGAGTAGGCCTTTCGGCCCTTCGAGCCTGCACCGCAATTCAATATGATCACAGCTGATCATCCAACTCAGTATCCCGTACCTGCCTTCTCTCCATACCCCCTGATTCCTTTAGCCACAAGGGCCACATCTAACTCCCTCTTAAATATAGCCAATGAACTGGCCTCAACTACCTTCTGTGGCCAGAGAATTCCAGAGACTCACCACTCTGTGTGAAAACATTCCTACAAATCTGAGCCGTTGAGCACACCAAAAGTAAAATCGAAGTGAGAGAAACAGGGCACACTGTTAATGTGCCCGAGAAGGAACTGCAGATGCTGGAAAATTGAAGGTAGACAATGATTCAACTGGAAACCACCTGGCACTTTAATAGGTAGACAAAAATGCTGGAGAAACTCAGTGGCATCTATGGAGCGAAGGAAATAGGCAAAGTTTCGGGTCGAGACCCTTCAGGGTCTCGACCCGAAACGTCGCCATTTCCTTTGCTCCATAGATGCTGTCTCACCCACTGAGTCTCTCCAGCATTTTTGTCTACCTGTTAAAGTGCCAGGTGGTTTCCAGTTGAATCATTGTGCAAAATGATTGCCCCAGCATATGTTTAGTGCCGTAACATTGACAGAAGAGCAACAAAATGGAGATTTAAGTTTCTCTTTGAAGCTGCAACATGACAGATTCGACTTGCCTTTTTAAAAAGAAAATCCAAAAAAATCTATTGATTAAAACCATTAAAGCTTCAAAAATTAGTTCCTCCACAATGGAGTTTGAAGTATGAAGTTTAACGGGTGTGGGCAGCCACAGTGCGCATTCCCAGCAAGGAATTGATCCCACCGTGGGGAAAAAGCGGTAGAATATTGGAGGAGGAAAGGAATGTTTATTTGACTCAAAGCCCATCAACATAAAACTATTTTGGGTTTTAACATCTGTTTTCAACAATATTGCCTGATAGTGGCAGAAACCAGATGTGAAGGAAAAATATGTTGGATGATTAAACTGAGTAGTTTTAACATCAGCTTTCCAGTTCTGGCTAGATTATTAAATCTTTGTCATGTCGTAAGTCTTAATGGAACATCATGTTTTTTTTAAAGTTAACATGGATTCTTTCTCTTTGCTCCCTCTTCCCCTAGTTGAAATTGTGGTTGACCGTCGAGGCATCAACATCTGTATACACAGCTGGGCAGTGGGAAATGGAAGGAGCCACTGGATTTTCATTGGAAATAAAATGGCAGCTACTGTTTCTGGCCTTGAAATTTAGCCTGACCTGGAGAAGGATTGTTCCTTTCATTTCAAGAGTCCAAACATCGGAGTGCTACAGGCGATTGCTGGGTTGCCACTTGTTAGATGGCAGCGTTGATGTCTTTTTAACTCCTCCACGATTGTTCTCTTGCCAAATTTCCCCGTGTTCATTGTATGTTACTGTATGTAGCAATTGAGCCATTCTGTGCTCAAACAAAAGCACTTATTTAATTATGTTTTGTTTTAAAAGGATGTTTTCTCTCTTCCCTTTACGGGGCAGCAAATAAGCTGAAGTTGGGAACTCATCGGGTCATTTTCAGAAACACGGGCTGGTACGCCAAATATCAGACTATTTATGATATGACCAGGGTAACCTGTTGATGGGATTGGTCATAATACCATCAGAGTAGGACAGGAAGGGCCTTAAATCAAACAATGTTTGGTATCATCTTTTATCCCCAATGCTGACTAATGTAGCAGTCATAGAATTGTAAAAATTTGAAGCCCAGGCCATTCTGCCCATTAGAGTCATGTCTGGTATAAAAGAACTACTTAAGCTAACCTCACTTCCCAGCCCTCAGTCAGTTGCTTCTTGCATGTGGCAAGAAGTTGTAGGACAACTTGTTCCATTTGATTGTGCACGCCGGGTTGATTGCATTTGTCGAAACAGGGCAGACCACCTGAAGGTTGCAATCTCGCACCCCAGTCAGTTGCTGATGAGAACAAAAATAGCCTTCCTATCCGCTATTTTTCTGTCATTTTCTTTACATGTGTGCACCTTATTAATAGTGTTCTCCGCAAGGGAAATGTCTTTCCCTGTTCCTCTTGTCAAGTCTTCTCAAAAGTTTACAGCCTTGCGTAAGTACTGCACCTGTTTTTCAGGAAAGCCGATTTTCCAACCAGCCTCTCACGGTAACTAAGGCTATCGAGTCTTGTAAATCTTCCGACAATAGCATCTATAATTGGCCCCCATCCCCTGAAAGTTGGGAGGAGTGAATAATCCAACTTCTTCATCCTAGTTGGCGTATCTCCTTCAAAATACATCTTCATAGGAACAGAATTAGGCCATTCGGCCCATCATGTCTACCCCGCCATTCAATCATGGCTGATCTTTCTCTTCCACCTAACCCCTTTCTCCTGCCTTCTCACCATAACCATTGACACCCGTACTGATGAAGAATGTATCTCTGCCTCAAATAAGAGAAAATAACCATCTTTAATAAGGAACTAAATCCATCCAAATGAAAGATGATTGCCCTGAAATGTTCAATTTGTTTCTCTGCGGCTGCTTTCTAATCTTGTAGGGCATTTTTCAAATCTTTTCTAGCATTTCGTGCTTGTATTTTGGATTTCCACCATTTACAGTGCTTTGCTTCTGTAAATCAGCATTGATGCATCTCGCAGCGAGACGGCCACTGTTGCTGGGGAAGGAATTATTGCTGATTGCAGAATCCAAGTGCATCCTTATTATCCACGCTGCCCCTATCTTGTCTCCCCGACCCTACTGCGGAATAGATTACCCAAACTCTGCAGGCTTCCATGCAAAATGAGAACTTGACCAACGTGCGGTGGCGCAGTGGTAGTGTTGTTGCCTTCACAGCCCTTGCAGCGCTGGAGACCCTGGTTCGATCCTGACTACAGGTGCTGTCTGTACGGAGTTTGTCCGTTCTCCCCGTGACCGGGTGGATCTTTTTTCTGATGTCTTCGGTTTCCTCCCACACTCCAAAGACATAGAGGTATGTAGGCAAATTGGCTTGGTATAAGTGTAAATTGTCCCTAGTGTGTGTAGGATAGTGTTAATGTGCAGGGATCGCTGGTCTGTGCAGACTTGGTGGACCGAAGAGCCTGTTTCTGCGCTGTAACTCTAAACTAAACTAAGGCCTGCCCTTTCCGAGCAGCACCTCGACCGAAGTACGTGGGAAAGAACTGATGTGCTTTGTACGATGCTAAAGCCTGCACGCCAAAATACGTTTGACCTTGTGCAATGAGTATTGTAAAGTATTATTTTAATTACAGTTAAATGACCCAAAGAAAACCTTTTGTGTTTGGCATTGCCACTGGAACTTATCTAGTGGGAGTACTTTTTCATAAATGTCATTGCAACCGCAAATGTTTTTTATAATATACCTGAGCTCTGCAAACAGAGGCAGTGAGTAAAGCTGTGTCTGCTCCAGTTTGTTCAGTGAAACGTGTGGAAAGGATGAAGGACCACCAGGAGTTATTTTTGAGTGTTAGACAGCCAGAGGGAGTGGAAACAAGGGATACAAGATGCTGGAATCGGGAGCAGAAAATGGACTGCTGGAACTACTCAGCAGGTCAAGCAGCATGTGACGAGTGAGCGAGATGGTTGGTGTTTCGGGTCGAGACCCTAAGAGTGTCGAGGGGGGGGATGGCCGGTATATAGAAGTGAGCGGGAGGGGTGAGATAAAGGTGGAAGGCACATTTCTTGAAGCTGATTGACATTTCAGGAATCCTCGAGTAGAAAGCTTAATTTTGAGAGCAGATGCTGATTCCCAGAAAAATGTGGGAAAAATCCCAAGTAATGATATATGGATAGATGATATAGCAGCTGAGGTTTAGGGCTATGTTCAGAGTTGTACAACCTTCACATGGTATAATGACATAGAGTCACTCACCCGTGCCAACAAACTTTCTGATAAATAGTTGGAAAACACGACCCAAAGTGGGACTGTCCTCATTCCTGAACAAAAGTGCGTGTCCACGTCACATCCAGTGCTTCCCACTAGAAGTTGCCAGTGGTAATCAGGTGAGCAGAGGGTTTGATGTGAACATGGAGCCTTCGTGAAGGAGTGGAACTAACATTCTGTAACATTTTAAAACTTTCCACAAAGGGATATTGAACCAATTTCAAGATGAAATGACACCACTATCTCCAATGAGAGGTGAAGAAGGGTCTGGAACCGAAACGTCACCCATTCCTTCTCTCCAGAGATGCTGCCTGTCCCGCTGAGTTACTCCAGCATTTTGTATCTACCTTCGATTCAAACCAGCATCTGCAGTTCTTGCCTACACAGAGGTTAATTGGATAGTCATTTACAATTGTATTTAAAAATTTATTTTACTCTCTCGGATACTGACTACCTTTGCTATTTTGCAACTCCCTATTCTTGGGTGGTAGCTGACAGACTGAACAAAGCATTGGAAACTAGCTTCAGGCTGCATTTCAATTCAATACAGTGCCCTCCATAATGTTTGGGACAAAGACCCATCATTTATATTTTTGCCTCTGTAATCCACAATTTGAGATTTGTAATAGAAAAAAATCCCATGTAATTAAAGTACACATTGTCAGATTGTAATAAAGACCATTTTTATACATTTTGGTTTCACCATGTAGAAATTACAGCAGTGTTTCTACATAGTCCCCCCCCATTTCAGGGCACCATAATGTTTGGGGCACAGCAATGCCATGTAAATGAAAGTAGTCATGTTTAGTATTTTGTTGCATATCCTTTGCATGCAATGACTGTTTGAAGTCTGCGATTTATGGACATCACCAGTTGCTGGTCACCAGATGTCTTCTCTGGTGATGCTCTGCCAGGCCTGTATTGCAGCCATCTTTAGCTTATGCTTGTTTTGGGAGCTAGTCCTCTTCAGTTTTCTCTTCAGTATATAAAAGGCATGCCATGTGTCCCAAACATTATGGTGCCTTGAAATTAGGGGGGGGGGGGGGGGGGAGGATCTATGCATAATCACTGCTGTAATTTCTACATGGTGCACATTTTATTAAAATTCTACAATGTGCACTTTAACCACAAGTGATTTTTTTCTATTACAAATCTCAAATTGTGGATTACAGAGGCAAATAAATAATTGATGGGTTTTTGTCCCAAACATTATGGAGGGCACTGCATAAAGATACTCCCATCGGGGGACAGAAGAGGGAGCGGTGGAAAGAGACTGGAGGAATTCTGGCTGACCCGAGGTACTACAATTACTTTTCAAGAAAAACTGGCTCTCATTTCTTCCCAATCTGGCAGCTCCAGCTTGATGTATATTGATTGCCTTACCCATCTAATAGTCCACAGATGTTTGTCATGTGTGCTGCTTAAGACGAATACCGATGCTAGTGCCACTTATGTACGTGGATCATTGTAAAAGCAAAGAAACAAACGATAACTGAAGATTCGGTGCCAAATGTACCACATGCCTGTCCATCTTCTCCAAGTAATATTTCACTCTGAAGTGCAAATATGTATGGAAACTTGGCTTTCCCTTTCCAAATCCTGTTCCTTTATCCAACATAGACAGATTTGTGAGTGAAGTACTGCACAGAGATGAGAAGAAGCACGCTCACAATTTTGTTAACAATTTCTGTTCCCTTTCCACAACCTAGTCTTGTTTAGGTGTTATTTAATCCCCTGAAGACCAGTTTTTACATTTTGTTTGAATACGGATTAATTTTATGGCCTCACAATCGAGAAACATTAAAACAAGAGGGTTTAAAACTATTTTAAGAGGGAATAATTCCATTTGCAGTAATCCCAATCTCGTAATATTTTGATAAACTGTTTCCTGAACAATGTTGGAAAACGTTATCCGAACCAAATAATTGCCAGTAGACATGATGGCAATAAAGAGAAACGTCCAAAATGTTCTGAAGAAACAGTACAGATGTTATTTCAAAGTGTTAACTGATCGAACAATTGATGTATACAGATTGCATTTTGGAATCGGAGTGCAACTGCAGTTTTAAATGAAAGCTGTATTAAATATTTATGAAAGTTAATTTCTTCCTGTGTCTTTCTTAAATAAGAATTTGTCTTATCGTTCCAAAGTCCAGTCGAAAGGGTCGCATCAAAACACAATTCTGTTGACTTTTATGGAAGCTGGTGGAGCTGCTGCCTCACAGCGCCACAGATCCAGCTATATTCCTGACCTCGTGAGCTGTCTGTGTGTAGAATTTCCACGTTCTCCCTGTGACCATGCGGGCGTCCAATCCAGGTGATCAGGTATCCTCCCACATCCTAGATTGATTAAAAAAAATGCATCTGTTGATGCTCCTGAACACATCATCAGTGATGTAGCCTGGGGTCACTCTGTGTTTTGGGTCTTTCAACATCAGGCGCCCTCACCCAGGCGACCCAGCCGTGGTTGACCAGACCACGACTTGTGTTCAGGTGACATTCGCTCCTCCCCATGGATCTCCTCTCTGATCCAGAGCCATCTCGAGGCCTTCTCCACTGCATTGATGGATCTTCTCGTCACTCCGTTGATGCCCAGCGCACTCTGGGCTTTGTAGAGCGATTGCCCTGCAAAACCTCAGCAGCCAACCTCGATGGGCCTACACCTTGCCTTCCAGCCCTGCTTACGGCAGTCTATGACCAGCTCTTTGTACTTGGTCATATTCCTCTCGTGGGCCTCCTCCAGACGGTCCTCCCATGGCACTGTCAGTTCCAACAAGACGATGTGCAGGTTTGTAGATGAATTGGCCTCTGTAAATTGACCTTAGTATGTAGGGGATTGGATGCAAACATAAGATAACCTAGAACTATAGTGTGAACGGGTGATTGATGGACCGCATTGACTTGGTGAGCCAAAGGGCTTCTGACAATGACTGCTAATTATAACTCTCCACATCATGGGAAAGTTACTCATAACTGGAAAAATTATAAAAATTGAATTATACAAAAACAGCTTCAAGAATTTTTCCCTGCTAGTTTTGCCAAATTCCACCGAGCATAACCTACTTGTGTTTGAGTTTTTCGTTGAAGGTGCAACTGCAGTTTAAAATTTAAATGCATTTTCTTTGAAGGATTGATGTTAGGAATTGAATAACTCCATGACACATTGGATTGATCAGTAAAGTACATGCCTGTGTTGAGATACTGAGGGTTTTTCCCCAGAAAGATCCCAGGGTTTGGTCCCAATCTGTTCGGTTTGACCTTTAGTCTGTCTGGGCATAGAGTGAACGGATGATTAGTCATTGAGTGATTGAATCTTGGAATGTTTGCATTGTGGCCAGAAGCTTGTGGGATCATTGCCAAAAGAGATGACACTTGCAGCTGAATAGTGTGCCAGCATTTGTTGCCTAGGCTCCCACAAGTAATGCGCTTTTATAGCTCAATGGGACAGGCAGCTTCTCTGGAGAGAAGGAATGGTTGACAGTTCGGTTCGAGACCCTTCTTCAGACACCACCTTCTTCTTTCGTGTGGCGTGCACAGCCTAAAGTTGTTGGACAACTTATTCTATTTGATCTTCCGTTTGTGCACGTCGAGTTGATTGCATTAGTCGAAACAGGGCGGACCCCGTGAAGGTTGCAATCTTCCACCCCAGACACCTTCTGAAGAATGGTCTATTTCTGCATCTATGTATTATGATCAATACATATAATAACTTTAGTGATATGGCATGGAAACCGGCCCTTCAGCACACCGAGTCCCTGCAGAGCATTGATCACCAATTCACATTAGTTCAGACCCTAAATATCACCCATTTCTTCGCTCCAGAGATGCTGCCTGGCCCGCTGAGTTACTCCAGCTGTTTGCGTCTTTTCGGTTTAAATCAGCATCTGCAGTTCCTTCCGACGCAATGGCCTTTTATCCCAACTACCAGGCAGTCCCCATAAAAGTGCACTGCAGGAATGTATTCATCTCTTGTTTGGAGTAAAGGAGAAAGTTGAATCAGTATTCCATTTAAATCAAGTATTCGATTTCATTTTTAGGTTTATTTATTATAAGAGTCACGTGTACCGAGCCAAGGTGAAGTTTTGTTTTGTATGCTATCCAAACAGGCCCACATAATACTATACATAAATCCAATCAGGTCATGAGTGTTTTACTGTCAAATGTCTCCGACAGAGCAATGAGATTCTTACTTGCAGCAGCACAACAGAATATGTAAACTTAGTACACTGTAAACAATATACATATATATATACACACACACACACACACACACACACATACATGTGTATAATAGACCATTGGGGAAGATACAGAATGCAGAATATAGTTCTCAGCATTGTACTGCATCGGTTCCATAGACAAAGTCCAACACCCTCAATGGGGTGAAGGTGAATCAGACAGTTGTATTCATTATGCATGCCTGTTATGTTCAACTGCAGTATTAAGGAACATTGCATTTGTAATTGGAGCCATCGTACTCTTAAAAAGGAAAATTAATTCTTCGAGCCAGTATTTTAGTTCTTCCAGTTTACAAGATTCCAGACTATATGTGTTGAATCTCCAAATGTTTATAAAAGGATAAACTGGCAATACTTATTTAGATGCCGGCTTAAGGTCCAACCATGTGTGTCACTGAAACTGTTTTAGACAAAGCCTCACTAATAGGTTTGTAAAGCATTTTTTGCGTTTTATGGCTTCTCCCGGACAACCAATGCATCCACTGTTCATAAAGAACAACAATTAGTTTGCACAAGCACTGCATTCACACCAGGGCCCAGCGAGCCAGCGTCTGTGCAGCGTTAGTCATTCAGTGCAGTCAGCAGCACCCTGTGACTACCATGTGAAAGCAGCCCCTGTCTTTCACAAACCCTCCCAATGTTTGGTGGCAATTTGCAGTCAAGTAACTATTTTGAATCATTGCATGTTCCTTGAGATGATTTCCTGTTTATCTATTTTTGCTTGAACTAGATTTTTTTCCACGCTTTAAAAAAAAAATAAGACTGTGCTGGAATAACACAGCTTGTCTGGCAGCATCTCTGGAGAACATGGACAGATGACATTTCAGGTCGGGTCTCTTCTTACTAAAGAAGGGTTCCAACCGGAATCGTCGGTCCATGTCGCTGTTGATGCTGACCGGCTGAGTTGCTCCAGCACAGTGTCTTTTTTTTTTGTAAACCAACATCTGCAGTTCTTTTTTACTCTCCCTGTTGATACATTTCCACAGGGATTAATAAATAGCAAAGCTCCCGCTTTCTGCATTGAAATGGTGTGGCTGTTACTGGAGTCCGAATTTCCAATAAGATTGCTGATCTAACTCTGACTCATTGAACTCACTCCTCCACTCAGCCCAGCTTGTATCCATCACTTTCTGAAGCGACACCTCTACATCAGTGCACCGTGGTTAAACTGCTTCACATTTGGATTTAAAACTCCTGTAAAAAGCTACCCTTTTGACAATGGCATTCATTTCTATCTTCTGCAGTTTAAATGTCAACTTAGCGGTTCTGTGTAGGCAGGAGCTGCAGATGCTGGTGTACACTGAAGATAGATACAAAATGCTGGAATAACTCAGCAGGACAGGCAGCATCTCTAGCGGAAAGGAATGGGTGATATTTAGGGTCTGAACTAATGTGAATTGGTGGTCAATGCTCTGCAGGGACTCGATGGGCTGAAGGGCCGGTTGCCATGCCGTATCTCTAAACTTATTATATGTATTGATCATAAGTCACAGATGCAGAAATAGACCATTCGGCCCATCGAGGCTGCTCTGCCATTCAATTATTTCATTCAATCTATCTGTTCTTCTCCATCCCATTTTCCAATCTTCTCCCCATAATCTTTTACACCCTTAATAATCAAGAACCTACCAATCTACACTTTAAAAATACCCAATGACTTGATCTCCACGACTAAAGAAATTCCTCTTCATCTTCTTTGTAAAGGTGCATCCTTTTATTTTGAGACTGTGCATTCTAGTCCCAGACTCGCACGAGTGAAAACATCCTCTCTATACCCACTCAATGCAGGTCTTTCACTACTGGGTAAGTTTAAATGAGTTCCCACCCTCATCCTAAACTCCAGCGAGTACAGGCCCAGAGCCATCCAACGCTCCGCATACATTAACCCGATTTTCCTGGGATGTCAGGACTTTCATATGAGGAAAGATGGATAGACTCGGCTCGTACTCGCTGGAATTTAGAAGATTGAGGGGGGATCTTATAGAAACTTACAAAATTCTTAAGGGGTTGGACAAGCTAGATGCTGGAAGATTGTTCCCGATGTTGGGGGAGTCCAGAACAAGGGGTCACAGTCTAAGAATAAGAGGGAATTCCTATAGGACCGAGATGAGGAAAACATTCTTTACACAGAGAGTGGTGAGTCTCTGGAATTCTCTGCCACAGAAGGTAGTTGAGGCTAGTTCATTGGCTATATTTAAGAGGGCGTTAGATGTGGCACTTGTGGCTAAAGGGATCAGGGGGTATGGAGAGAAGGCAGGTACAGGATACTGAGTTGGATGATCAGCCATGATCACATTGAATGGCGGTGCAGGCTCGAAGGGCTGAATGGCCTCTACTCCTGCACCTAATTTCTATGTTTCTATGTTTCTATCATTCTCATAAACCTCCTTTGGACCCCCTTGAATGCCAGCAAATCCTGCCTCAGATATGGGGCCCGCAACGGTTCATTCTTTTCCACATGTGATCACTATAAAGTCTCCACATTGCATCTTTGCTTCTACAGTCTGCTTCAGCAGTCTGAAGAAGGGTCTCAACCCAAAACGTCGCCGATCTCCTTCGCTCCTTAGATGCTGCTGCACCCGCTGAGTTTCTCCAGCTTTTTGTGTAACCCTCGATTCTCCAGCATCGGCAGTTCCTTCTTTAACATCCTTGCTTCTACATTATGTAGGAAGGAAGTGCAGATGCTGGTTTAAACTAAAGATAAACACAAAATGCTGGAGTAACTCAGTGGGACAGGTTGCCTTCCTTACTACCAACTCAAACTGCAAATTAACCTGTGGAACCTTGTCTGTGGAATTCCCTGCCTCACAAGGCGGTGGAGGCCGGTTCTCTGGATGCTTTCAAGAGAGAACTAGATAGGGCTCTTAAAAATAGCGGAGTCAGGGGATATGGGGAGAAGGCAGGAACGGGGTACTGATTGGGGATGATCAGGCATGATCACATTGAATGGTGGTGCTGGCTCGAAGGGCCGAATGGCCTACTCCTGTACCTGTTGTCTATTGTCTATTGTGTGGGGGTGGAAGATTGCAACCTTTATGTGGTCCGCCCTGTTTCGACTAATGCAATCAACTTGACGTGCACAAACGGAAGATTGAATAGAACAAAGTTGTCCAACAACTTTACGCTGTGCACGCCACATGAAAGGAGAAGAACGGTTGTCTAACCGTTAGGGAATCCTGCACCAGCGCTCCCAAGTTCCTTTGCACCTCCAATTTCGGAATCCTCGCCCCATTGTGAAAATAGTCTGTGCCCTTGTTCCTTCTACCAGAACGCTTGACTTGCACACATTGCTGCGCTGTCACCTGTATCTGCATCATTCATAAGATGCTGGGAACAACATTTAGAAGCAAATGGCTAACAACACCTTAGGATCTTTTGGTTATCCTCAGTGCTACCGTAGTATAACATCCCACGATGCTGAACAGGAGAGTGAGCAAGTTTCTAGGTGTGTCGAACAGCTGGAAAACTGACATTGAGAAAATGATGGTGCATTTTCCTACGTTGCATCATTGTGCTTTGAATAGCTGAGAAAATGCCAATTGCCGCTGGGAGTGAGGAGAACTGGGAAATGATTAATGTTAGCTCATCCTTGCAGTGCAAGTTATTATACTTTCCCATCTGTTTCCCCGTTGCGTTCATGATCTTAAAATTGCTTTTACCTTGTACTCGTCCATTGAACACAAGATGATATCAGTTGCTTCCCTGGGGACTACAATGAAGAGTTTGTATTCTATATTTGAGCTGCAACGCTAAACATTTGGTTATTTTGTGCTTTGAGGAGTAAGGGTGCAGGAGTGTGACTGCAGGTGATGTGATCAATTACTGACGCACAAAACGACAATGCACCTTGAGTGTTTTAATAACTTTGAAAACTATTCGAGACACTATTGACTGCAGATGCTGGCATCTTGAGCAAAAGGACTGAGTGTTGTAGGAACGGCACAGCGGTAGTGTTGCTGTATCAGCTCCAGAGACCCGGGTTTGATCCTGACTATGGGTGCTGTATGTGTGGAGTTTGCACGTTCTCCCCGTGACTGCCTGGGTTTGCTCCAGGTTCTCTGGTTTCTTCCCAAATCCCAAAGGCGTACAGGTTGGTGAACCGGCTTTTGTAAATTGTCCCTAGCGTGTTGGTTAGACCTAGTGGGCAGGTGATTGCTGGTCACCATGGATTCTGTGGGCCAACTTAGCTGTCAGGCGGCATCTGGGGAGGGAAATAGGCAGATGACTTTGCAGCAGAGGACCCTTCTTCAGATGGCAGCATCCATTTAACCACAGACACATCACCTGTCCAGAATGACCCCAGCAACTCTGACCCCGGCAACTCTGACCCCGGCAACTCTGACCCCGGCAACTCTGACCCAGTGCCACCACCAGGGCAACGGGCCTTTACGCCCAAGTTAAGACCAACATCTTTTCAAAACTTTAGACTTGAAAGGTGCGAGAAGGTTCCTGAAATGTGGCGACTCTTGTGCACTGACTCTGTGGTCTACTGTCTTACACTCTGGCACTAAAGGGGCTGTCCCACTGTACGAGCTAATTCAAGAGCTCTCCCGAGTTTAAAAAAACATCAAACTCATGGTAAGCACGTAGAATGAACGTAGCGGGTACGTCGGAGCTCGGGGACGTCTCTTAGCGGCTCGTAACGCTGAAGGCAGGTACTCGGGAAACGCAGCAAGCTCGTGAAGACTCGTGAAGATTTTTCAACATGTTGAAAAATATCCACGAGAGCCCCGAGTACCTACGAGCGGCCATTACCGTAAATCTCCGAGTTCGAATCAGGGGAAACTCGGGAGAACTTGTGAATTAGTTCGTAGAGTTGGACAGCCCCTTTAGTCTTATTGTACCTCATGTATAGTTGGATTGTCACTGAGCAGAAGAGAATTTCACTGTGCTTGCTTGGGTACATGTGACAATAAAGGGCCATTGATCCATTAATGTGGCTGCAGACACCACAAGAATTCAAAGATAGCTCGGTGGTTGCAAGACCATGAGGATGTTTCTGTGGGCCTTTACAGCTGGCATAGGTTAGTATCAGAACTTATTATAAATGCTTTGTTCCTCACTTAGGAAAATCAAACAGTGTTAGATTGATTTGCATAACTGACGAAGGCTCTCGACCCGAAATATCACCCATTCCTTCTCTCCAGAGATGCTGCCTGTCCAGCTGAGTTACTCCAGCTTTTTGTGTCCATCTTCCCATTATAATCCTTCGCATTTTAAATGTCTGTTCTGTAATGGGGAAAACGGGCGGTCACGGTGGCGCAGCGGTAGAGTTGCTGCCTTACAGCGAATGCAGAGCCGGAGACCTGGGTTCGATCCTGACTACGGGTGCTGTCTGTACGGAGTTTGTACGCTCTCCCCGTGACCTACGTGGGTTTTCTCCGAGATCTTCGGTTGCCTCCCACACTTCAAAGACGTACAGGTATATAGAAACATAAAGACATAGAAATTAGGTGCAGGAGTAGGCCATTCGGCCCTTCGAGCCTGCACTGCCATTCGATATGATCATGGCTGATCATCCAACTCAGTATCCCTAAGCATATACAAAAGGGTACATTAAGAACATTACATAAGCAGAAGAGAATTTCACTGTGCTTGCTTGGGTACATGTGACGATAAAGGGCCATTGATCCATTAATGTGGCTGCAGACACCACAAGAATTACATTACCTGCCTTCTCTCCATACCCTCTGATCCCCTTAGCCACAAGGGCCACATCTAACTACCTCTTAAATATAGCCAATGAACTGGCCTCAACTACCCTCTGTGGCAGAGAATTCCAGAGACCCACCACTCTGTGTGTGAAAAAAGTCCTTCTCATCTCGGTCCTAAAGGATTTCCGCCTTATCCTTAAGCTGTGACCCCTTGTCCTGGACCTCCCCAACATCGGGAACAATCTTCCTGCATCTAGCCTGTCCAACCCCTTAAGAATTTTGTAAGTTTCTATAAGATCCCCTCTCAATCTCCTAAATTCTAGAGAGTATAAACCGAGTCTATGCAGTCTTTGTTCATAAGACAGTCCTGGCATCCCAGGAATCAGTCTGGTGAACTGACCAGATATAGGTTATTTGGCTTGGTAAATGTAAAAGAATTGCCCCGAGTAGGTATGGGATAGTGTTAGTGTGCGGGGATCGCTGGTCGGCGCGGACCCAGTGGGCCGAAAGGGCCTGTTTCCGCGCTGTATCTCTAGACTAAACTAAACTAAATATGGATGGATGGTTTTATATCCGTGAGTCACTGCTGACTTTAAAAATCCAATCTAATTCATCAAATTCAATTTAGAAGAACAACATTTTGTTTAATTACTGAATTCCCTTTGGGATTTCTTTTGGTTGTGAAGGATACTATTATGCAAGTCTAACCTGATGGTCCGGATGCCTGGGTAGGAACTGCAGATGCTGGTTTACACCAAAGATAAACACAAAATGCTGGAGTAACTCAGTGAGTCAGGCAGCATCTCTGGAGAGAAGGAATAGGTGATGTTTCAGATCGAGACCCTTCTTGAGACCCAGAGAACAGGAGAAATCACAGAGGAAGTGCAGCAAGAAAAGTCCAGCATTCGTAATGAGGTAGGTTGGAAGATCTGGACTACACTCGAACGGGAGGATTATTCCATCATCTTATAACGGCGGGGAAGAAACTGTTCCTGAATCTGGTGGTGCGCGTTTTCAATCTTTTGCCCGATGGGAGAGGGAATGAAGATCCTAGTTGGCTACTTTCCCGCGACAGTATGACGTGTAGATGGAGTCTGCCTTCCTTGCCTGTTCCGGCCCATATGCCACTCAGAAACACAAGGTTGTGGCTGAATCTCAGCTGCTCCCTAAAGTGTCCCCACACTCTCAGTGCAAGGCACAGAGGCTCGTGCTGGTGCAGGAAAAATGTTCCCAATGTTGGGCGAGTCCAGAACCAGGGGCCACAGTCTTAGAATAAAGGGGAGGTCATTTAAGACTGAGCTGAGAAAAAACTTTTTCACCCAGAGAATTTATGGAATTCCCTGCCACAGAGGGCACTGATCACAAAGGGCCGAATGGCCTCCTCCTGCACCTATTTTCTATGTTTCTATGTTTCTAATACCAGTGACTCTCACATCTTGTCAACAGTAGCGGCATCAGGTCTGTCTTGGAGTCAGGCCAGGATTGGGGTTGACTCGGTGAAATTCCTGTTGTGGGATTGTTTTGTGGAGTCTTCCATCTGAAGTTAGACACAAAAAGCTGGAGTAGCTCAGCGGGACAGGCAACATCTCTGGAGAGAAGGAATGGGTCGAGACCCTTCTGCAGTTCCCTCCTATACCTTCCGTCCGAAGTAATCCCTCGCAGTTGATGAGATACAGGCAATTGGAGGTTTTAGGACTTGGAGCGCAGGAGGCTGATGAATGAACTTATAGAAGTGTACACAATCATGAGATTGGGTGAATGCACAGTCTTTAATCCAGCAGAGGGGAATCAAGAACCACAGGACATAGGTTTAAGACAAGAGGGGAAAGATTTGATCAGAGCCTAAGGGGCAGCTTTTTCACTCTGAGGGTTGTGGATACATGGAACGAGCTGCCAGAGGAGGTAGTTGAGGCAGGAACTATAACAACATATAAAAACATGCCAAGTCAAGTCACTTTTATTTATATAACACATTTTAAAAACAGCGCTCGTTGGCCAAAGTGCTTTACATTGGTGGAGGTACTAACATTATACAACAGTGGTCCATAGATTAAATACAAACATCGCTACATACATACAGCCCTGTGTGTAGGATATGTGTGTAGGAAGGAACTGCAGATGCTGGTTTACACTGAAGGTAGACACAAAATGCTGGAGTAATTCTCCGGGACAGGAGAGAAGGAATGGACGATGTTTCAGGTCGAGACCCTTCTTCGGACTCCTGGACAGGTGCATGGATAGGGAAGGTTTAGAAGGATATGGGACGAGCTTAGATAGGGCTTCAATGAGGTTTGGCACCCTGGCTCAGTGTAACAATATTTGGGGGAAAATGGAGCAAGATGTCATCTCCATTGGGTCACCTCCTCTTGGTCAAGCATTGGACATCTCTCTTTGTTCCCAGCAATCTTGCCCTTGTATCTTAAGCTCATCACTGCCTCTTCCCTTATTCTCAGCTTCGAGGAAATCTATAATTACGAGATGTTAATGAGTCCGTAGGAGATGAGGTGACGCAGCTTGACAAAGTAATTAAAGGGGTTTTGTCATCTGGCAAATTACATTTCAAGGGAATTTATCAGGTGAGTGAATGGAAGGAGAAGACAAAGGCACACTTAGCAATGCGATGTTATTGCTGCATAAATAATGTTATGAATAAGCTTTCTGATAAATTCCCCAGGGAAGGGCTGGTCTCCTATTTTCTCCCTCGTCTTTGGGCTCCAGACTGTATTCCTGGTGGGCGAGATGGTCAATTGATTTGGGTTAGAAAATCATAGAATAGGTTGGCATAGAAACAGGCCCTTATGCTCACTGAATCCAAGCACCCATTTAAACATGGGAACACACAGTAGTTTAACAGTACAGCACATGAACAGGCCTTTCGGCCCACTATGACCGTACTATGACCGATCAGTTTGGAGAAGACTCTCGACCCAAAACGTCACCCATTCCTTCTCCAGAGATCCTGCCTGTCCCGCTGAGTTACTCGAGCATTTGTATCTATGACTGTACCGAGCTTGAAAGACACAAAAAGCTGGAATGACTCGGTGGGTTTGCCAGAATCTATGGAGTGAAGGAATAGGTGACTCCCGTCTGGAGAAGGCTCTCGACCCGAAACGTCACCCCATTCCTTTTCTCCTCAAATGCTGTCTGACCTGCTGAGTTACTCCAGCGTTTTGTGTGTATATTTGGTTTAAAACAGCATCTGCAGTTCCTTCCTCCTCGTACTGAACTTGAGTTAAACTATTCTCACCCTGCACGTGATCCGTATCCTTCCATTCCCTGCAGATTCACGTGTTTATCAAAAAAACCTTTTCATCATCTCTCTCGTTATCCTACCTTAATATGTTTACTTCCACCACATTCCCATCAGCTCCAGCTTCCACCACTCGCCCACAAACGAGGGCAAGCCAGTTAACTCACCGACCCACGCGTTTGTGAGATGCGGGAGGAATCTGGAGCACCTTGGGGGAGACCCACACGGTCACAGGGAGAACATGCAAACTCCACACAGACAGCATCCAAGGTCAAGATCGAACCAGGGCCTCGGGCGCTGTAAGGCAGTGACTCTACCAGATTCCACCACCGCACTTCCCCTGTCAATTATGTTCGACGATGAACAGTGAAGATAAAAACAATTCATTACCAGTGATTCTGTACGAGAACATCAAGATATTTGGGTTAGAAATAAGGAACTGCAGGTGCTACTTTACACAAAAAAAAAGACACAAAGTGCTGGAGTAACTCAGCAGGTCAGGCAGCATCTCTGGAGAACGTGAGAGGTGACATGTCTTGTTGGGAAATTTGGTTTGTTTCGGTTTCCAGTTAACTCGGCTCTTCTCAATGTTTTTGACCCGAATGAATAGCAGTGTATCTCCTTCCATTGATGCCGCCTGACCAGCTGAGCACTTCCAGCGTTCTATCTTTATTTGTGGTGGACAATGAAGCTGAGACCCGCTGCCTCACATTGCGGAGACCCGGCTCCATCCTCATCACGGGTGCTGACTATGTGGAGTTTGCACACTTTCCCTCTGACTGTGTGGGTTTTGTACGGGTGCTCCGGTTTCCTCCCACATCCCAAATACACGCGGGTTTGGAGGTTAAATGGCCCCCTGTAAAAAATTGCCCCGACTATGGGGAGCGGATGAGAAAGTCTGATAACATAGAACTATTGTGTTGAAGAAGGACCTGCTGATGCTGGAAAATTGAAGGTAGACAAAAATGCTGGAGAAACTCAGCGTTTGCGAGGCAGCATCTATGGAGCGAAGGAAATAGGCAACGTTTCAAGTCGAAACCCTTCTTCAGACCTATTAGAACCATTGTGAATGGGTAATCGATAGTTGGCATGGACATGGTGGGCCGAAGAGCCTGTATCAGGCTTATCTTTCAATTAAATGTCGACTTATTCTTTTGAGTGTCGCAGGAGCTGTATCTCTATCACGTACATTAATTATTTCAGTTTTTGGTATCTATAAAAAAAAAATGTTTTAATAGATGCAACAATAATTAGAAATTAACATAGAAATTAGGTGCAGGAGTAGGCCATTCGGCCCTTCGAGCCAGCACCGCCATTCAATATGATCATGGCCGATCATCCAACTCAGTATCCCTAAGCATATACAAAAGGGTACATTAAGAATAATATAATACATTTCATATACAACTTCTGTTTTTGAATTTAATAATAAAAAAATAATACAAGCAAAAAGAGAGGAAAAGAAAGTTAGGTGAGGTGGTGAAAGTGATAGTTCGTGAAAAGTACAAGAGAAAGGAGGAGAGATATTTAAACAAAAAAGGATAATAAAAGGTAAATAAAAAGAGAGGGACGTACCTACGTCGCACCTTTGCGCGCCTCTCACCCGGTTCTGAAACAGTTTATTTTCAGGATTATGTTGCACCATATGCTTGTAATAAACCGATAAAGGGAGACTTGGTCTGATTTTCCTGCTGGGGCGAATCTCATATCTTCTAGGTGTAACAATTCTGACATGTTTGAAATCCACAATTTAAGCGTTTGGTGGTGGATTTTTCCAGAATTTTAATCTACGTTTTTTTGGTATCTTTTAAGCGTGATTTTTTTTCACGTTGATTCCATCGCTGCTCGAGGGTGGAGAAGTTACCAAAAAAAAATTTGGTTGAAGAAAGCAACCTTTTAATACATTAACCCTGGCAGGATGGAACCTGGTTTGACCTTCTGCTGAATTTTAACAAACATTGTAAGTCCGAGCAAGAAGGGCAGGAAATAAATGTTCAGCTGACAGGAAGCAGTGATTTTATTTTCGAAAATACAGAAATAGCACACATATATTTTAACGTGATCTGACTATCACCTCCCAAGTCATTTGTTGCATCTGTTTCATCCCTTGTGTTGAAGTGCACTGCCTTTTGAGAGCTTGGAGGTTTAACCACACAGTTATACTGCATGGAAACAAGCCACTTGACCCCACAGAGTCTGTGGAATTCTCTGCCACAAAGGGCGGTGGAGGCCGGTTCTCTGGATACTTTCAAGAGAGAGCTAGATAGGGTTCTTGAAGATAGTGGAGTCAGGGGATGTGGGGAGAAGGCAGGAACGGGGTACTGATTGGGGATTGGGGAAAAAAAAAAAAATAGAGAGAGTACAGAGGAGATTTACTAGAATGTTGCCTGGGTTCCAGCAACTAAGTTACAGAGAAAGGTTGAACAAGTTAGGTCTTTATTCTTTGGAGCGCAGAAGGTTAAGGGGGGACTTGATTGAGGTCTTTAAAATGATGAAAGGGATAGACAGAGTTGACGTGGATAAGCTTTTCCCATTGAGGGTAGGGAAGATTCAAACAAGAGGGCATGACATGAGAATTAAGGGACAGAAGTTTAGGGGTAACATGAGGGGGAACTTCTTTACTCAGAGAGTGGTGGCTGTGTGGAATGATCTTCCAGCAGAAGTGGTGGAGGCAGGATCGATTTTAACATTTAAAAGTAAAGTGGATAGGTATATGGCCGGGAAGGGAATGGAGGGGTATGGTTTGAGTGCAGGTAGATGGGACTAGGGGAAAATAAATGTTCGGCACGGACTGGAAGGGCCGAGAAGGCCTGTTTCCGTGCTGTAATTGTTATATGGTTATTGATCACATTGAATGGCGGTGCTGGCTCGAAGGGCCGAATGGCCTCTACTCCTGCACCTATTGTGTCCATGCCAACCAGCATGTTCCATCTACAGTAAGCTAGTCTCATTGTCCACATATGGCTCATATCCCTCCTAACCATAAACCTGCCCAAGTGTCTTTTAACTTTCATTATATCTGCCTCACCTGCTTCCTCTTGCAGCTCGTTTCATATACCCACCACCCTGTGTGGAAGAGGTTCTCCCTTAGGCTCTAATTAAACCTTTCCCCTCTCACCTTAAACCTCTGTCCTCTCCTCTTGATTCCCCAACTCTGGGAACCAGACTGCATTTGCCCTATTCCCCTCGTTAATTTATACAGCTCTATAAGATCACCCCTCAGTCTTCTGCACTCCAAGGAATTCTGCACTCCCCCCCAACCTCTCCCTATAGCTCAGGCATCGAGTCCTGGCAACATCCTCATAAAAATCTTTACCATACCCCATGAAGAATTCTTGTTCCTCCTCCATTTAAATGAAACAAAAGTCTTCAGACAAAGTGAAGGTTTTTTTTCTCACATCTTTCACCATAAGGCTTGTACCCCTTGCTGCCCAGAGATTCACAATAGTGGCATTTAAGAGACTTTTGGATAGGCACATGGATATAGAGCGTGGAAACGGGCCCTTCAGCCCACTGAGTTTATACTGACCAACGATCACATGTACACTAGTTCTATGTTATCCTAATTTTGCATCCTAAACACTAGGGGCACTGTTACAAGCTTGTATGTCTTTGGAATGTGGGAGGAAACCGGAGCATCCGGAGAAAACCCACACGCTCTCGGGGGGAACGTGCAAACTCAGTACAGACAGCACCTGTGGTCAGGATCGAACCCGGGTCTCTGGCGCTGTGAGGCAGCAACTCTACCGCTGCGCCACCGTGCCACCACTGTGGAGGGGTATAGATTATGTGCAGGCAAATCAGAGATGGTCTTGGCAGAGACATTGTGGGGCAAAGGGCCTGTTCCTGTGCTATAATGTTCGATGTTCTTTTTGTAATTAATACCTGGAGATGGCGGGACTGTCATATGCTGAGAGAATGGAGCGGCTGGGCTTGTATACTCTGGAGTCTAGAAGGATGCGAGGGGATCTTATTGAAACATTAAGGGTTTGGACATGCTAGAGGAAGGAAAGATGTTCTCAATGTTGGGGGGTCCAGGGACCACTGTTTAAGAATAAGGGGTCGGCCATTTAGAACGGAGATGAGGAAACACTTTTTCACAGAGAGAGTTGTGAGTGTAGAATTCTCTGCCTCAGAGGGCGGTGGAGGCCGGTTCTCTGGATACTTTCAAGAGAGAGCTAGATAGGGCTCTTAAAGATAGCGGAGTCAGGGGATATGGGGAGAAGGCAGGAACGGGGTACTGATTGGGGATGATCAGCCATGATGGGGTGGAAGATTCCAACCTTCACGTGGTCCGCCCTGTATCGAGTAATGCAATCAACTCGACATTCGCCACACGAAAGAAGAATAAGCCATGATCACATTGAATGGCGGTGCTGGCTCGAAGGGCCGAATGGCCTACTCCTGCACCTATTGTCTTTTGCCTATTTGCCTAATTATTGGTGAAACAAAAAAACTAGGGATTGGGAAGGGGGGCATAGGCGTGAAGAGGAATTGTGGATGAGATGGCAAGTCATCCCGAGCTTCCTGGGATGAATGCAAGTGCCTGACTACACCCACTTCCTGCTCTGCTGTTTCCTGACGGTCACGTTGCATTGAAACTTTTAATGTTGCATTTTCCGTTGCCAGGAAGCTGGAAGAATGTTTAAATAGGGGAAGAAAAACCAGACGCAAAGTACAGGAAACCTCTCAGGACACACGTGTCACAGGTCACCAGCTTCCTCTGGCACTGAGGATGTACAAGTGATTCAGTGTGGACGAAATCTATCCTTTCACGAGCGGCCGTATCCGTCAGCAAAAATAACCCTGTCCATTCAGCAAGAATTTTATTTTTATTATTGCGATTCATTGAGTCACTCCGTGACTCGGACCAAGCCAAACTCAGCAGTTGGGGAGGTATTCGAAGAGTAAAACCTCAAAGAGTGAAAGGCCTGGATAGAGTGGATGTGGAGAGGATGTTTCCACTAGTGGGAGAGTCTAGGACCAGAGGGCACAGCCACAGAATAAAAGGACGTACCTTTAGAAAGGAGATGAGAAGGAATTTCTTTAGTCAGAGGGTGGAGAATCTGTGAAATTCATTGCCACAGATGGCTGTGGAGGCCAAGTCAATTGATATATTTAAGGTGGAGGTAGACAGATTCTTGATTAGTACGGGCGTCAGGGGTTATAGGGCGATGTCAGGAGAATGGGTTTGAGAGGGAAGGAGAGATCAGCCATGATTGAATGATGGAGTAGACTTGGTTCTTGGTTCTTGGTTACTTGGTCCTCCAAAATATTCCAACTGGAATTTAAACTGGAGGTGGTGAAGGGAGGACTTGATGGGTCGAATGGCCTAATTCTGCTCCTAGAACCTATGAATCTACTTTTTTCTTGAAACCGGGTGTAGAGGCACCAGGATGTTGTCTGAAGAAGGAGCTCGATCCGAAACGTCACCTATCCATGGTCTCCAGGGATGCTGCCTGACCTGCTGAGTTGCTGGAGCAGGTCTTTCACCAGATTTAGATCGGAGCATTTCAGTCATACGGAGAGGTTGGACACAAAGCTGGAATTACTCAGCGAGACAGGCGGTATCTCTAGAGAGACGGAACGGGTGACATTTTGGGTCGGGACCCTTCTTCAGTCTGAGGGAGGGCCTCGACCTGAAACGTCACCCATTCCTTCTCTCCTGTCCCGCCGAGTTACTCCAGCTTTTTGTGACTATCTTCGATTTAAACCAGCATCTGCAGTTCCTTCCTACGCATGAGAAGAGGAGTCTCTCCTTGAAGCAGAGGAGGCTGAGGGGTGACCTGGTGGACATAGCTAAAAGTATGAGGGGAGATACATTGGGCTAGGGCTGGGAAACTTTTCCCAGTTTCACCGGCACACTCTGTGCCAGTTCGCCTGCACTCAGTTGATGCCGGGGTGGAAGATTGCAACCTTCATGTGGTCCGCCCTGTTTCGACGAATGCAATCAACCCGGCGTGCACAACCAAATAAGATCAAATAGAACAAGTTGTCCTACAACTTTAGGCTGTGCATGTCATACACAAGAAGGAGACTTTCTGCAGAGTTTCAAGTGTTAAATAACCCTGTGATAAAAAGAACATAGAATTACTTCCCAAAACAAATCAAACACACATGAAGAGATAAATCAGATATTTCGAAACACCACGTAAAAGAATAACTAAAGTGAAGGAGCGAGCATTCTAGAAGGTTCGAAGAAGGGTCTCGACCCAAAACATCACCCCTTCTTTCTCTCCAGAGATGCTGCCTGTCCCGCTGAGTTACTCCAGCATTTTGTGTCTATCTTCGGAGTAAAACAACATCTGCAGTTCCTTCGTACACATTACGTTAGGAACCTCCTTCCTGCACATGTTGTCTTTAATGCCAGCGCACTACAGTGTGGAAATGGTTAAAATGTATTCCCTATTCCTGCCAGGTCGGTCCAGTGTTCCCCTCGTCCACTCCACCTACAGAGCCGATGCAACACCATTGTATGCCTCAGGAAACAGCCCCAGTCTAACTCCCTCCGCCTTTGCCTGTCGATAGGACAGGCGGCCTGCAAAAGAAACATTCCACACAATGATATGATTCATATTCCTCTGTTACCAATTAAAAAAAACACCACTGCTTGCCTCCCTCTTCCCTTACATAGCAGTGTGATGTTAGCCCTCAGAACTCTATCTAACTCTCTCTTGAAAACATTAAGCGAATTGGCCTCCACTGCCCTCTATGGCAGAGAATTCCACAGATTCACAACTCTCTGGGTGAAAATGTTTTTCCTCATCTCAGTCCCAAATGGCCTACCCCTTATTCTTAAACTGTGACCCCTGGTTCTGGACTCCCCCAACATCGGGAACATTTTTCCTGCATCTAGTCTGTCCAATCCTTTAAGAAATGTATATGTTTCTATGAGATCTCCTCTCATCTTTCAAAATTCCAGTGAATACAAGCCCATTCGACCCATTCTTTCATCATATGACAGTCTTGCCATCCCGGGAATTAACCTGGTGAACCTGCGCTGCACTCCCTCAATAGCAAGAATGTCCTTCCTCAAATTAGGAGACCAGAATATGGACTTGACGACTATCCCTGACAGAACCACACTCAACCCCAACTCTGATCCTCACCCTCACCCTGACCATATTGGCAAAGCCACAGAACACCAGGAAACCCTTTACTTTGGGAATGCTGCGTGGAAACAGGCCCTTCAGCCCACCAAGACCGTATACTATCCTACACCCTAGGGACAATTTTACAGAAAGCAAACAACCTTGCACATCTTTGGAGTGCGAGAGGAAACCGGAGCACCTGGAGAAAACACACGTGGTCACGGGGGAAACGTGCAAACGCCGTACCGTTGCGCCACCGTGCCACCCCTTCTCCAGGAGCCTGAGAATCCATCCCTGTTCTGCTCAAGCCTCTCAGACCAAAGACAAACTCTACCTCTTCAGGTGGCGTTAGTAGTCCGCGATGAATCAGACTAAAGGGCCTGTCCCACCAGCATGCAACTCTATGCGATGAGCGCGACCTAACGTGGTCGCTTGAGCCGTCTGGCGTCGCGGGGCCGGTCCCACTTCGATCGCCGGAGCCGTGCGGAATTGTGCGGAGATGGTCCCGACATCGCGCGGGGCTCCGAAAAACTGACCATATTCAAAAATTCCGCGCGGCAACGGCTTGTCGGCTCGCAGTCGCCTCGAATCATTACACACCGCCCCGACATCATGCCTCCGTGACCCTCTCTGTGTGTGGCTCCATGGCCCTCTGTGTGTGTGTGCCTCTGTGCCCCTCTCTGTGTGCCCCTCTCTGTCCTGGCGAACTTACCTTAGACTTCGCTCCAAGTTCGCCTCACTTTGCGCCGCGTTGCGCCACTCACCTGACCTCCGCGCGGCCCTCGCTGCCTGTTTGGTCGCGCTCTTCGCATGCAGGCGCATGCTGGTGGGAACGGCCCTGTACAGGGATCACCCGACCTCCGCGCGGCCCCCGCTTCTAGTTTGATCGCGCTCATCGCATGGAGTCGGATGCTGGTAGGACAGGCCCTTTAGACATCCAAGGTTAGTACGTTTAACTCCTGAGCACACAGAAGCCCCGAAACACACGAGTGCACAAGAAAAATCTCTGGTGACCTCTACAGCAAACAGTGAAAAGATTCTTCTTCCTAACATAATTAAAACTAACATGATTAAAATTATAATTAAGACCATTAATATAGTCATGGGGGATTAACAACAGCATACAGATTGCTGGCTCACTGGCTACCATTGCAGTACTAATCCTATATCCTTGATGCAATGGCATTGATATTTGCTTTGATTGTTTGATCTTGTTTTGAAGTAATTCAGAGCACTAGAGACGTGGGTTCGATCCTGACCTCAGGCACTATCTGGGTGGAGTTTACATGTTCTCCCTTTGACCGCGTGGGCTTCCTCCAGGTGCTCCAGTTTCCTTGCATCCCAAAGACGTGGGTATACAGATTAATTGGCCTCTGTAAATTGCCCCTAATGGCAATAGGTGCAGGAGTAGGCCATTCGGCCCTTTGTGTCAGCACTGCCATTTAATGTGATCATGGCTGATCTTCCCCAATCAATACCCCGTTCCTACCTTCTCCCCATATCCCCTGACTCCACTATCTTTAAGAGCCCTATCTAGCTCTCCTTTGAAAGTATCCAGAGAACCGGCCTCCATCGCCCTCTGAGGCAGAGAATTCCACACTCACAACTCTCTGTGTGAAAAAGTGTTTCCTCGACTCCGTTCTAAATGGCTTACTCCTTATTCTTAAACTGTGGCCCCTGGTTCTGGGCTCCCGCAACATCGGGAACATTTTTCCTGCCTCTAGCGTGTCCAAACCCTTAATAATCTTATATGTTTCAATAAGATCCCCTCTCACCCTTCTAAACTCCAGAGTGTACAAGCCCAGCCGCTCCATTCTCTCAGCATATGACAGTCCCGCCATCCCGGGAATTAACCTTGTAAACCTACGCTGCACTCCCTCAATAGCACAAATGTCCTTCCATAGATTAGGCGACCAAAACAGCACACAATATACCAGGTGTGGTCTCAGTAGGGCCCTGTACAACTGCAGAAGGACTCTGAACGGTTTTGGCCCTAAACGTTGCCTATTTCCTTCGCTCCATAGATGCTGCCTCACCCGCTGAGTTTCTCCAGCAATTTTGTCTACCTTCAATTTTCCAGCATCTGCAGTTCCTTCTTAAACCTAAAATTAACGTAATTAATTGTAAGGCATATGGAGCATGAAGAGTGCTGTTTAAATGTAACTCATTTCTTTTTTTGAATTCATAGCTGGTCTATATTCATTGTCTATATTCGATGTTGAGGTGAATTGTGGATGGTGTGGGCTGAGTCGTAAACTGTAATTAATTCCAAAGATCTGATTAACCAGATGAATGTTCCCAGCCAAAACACCAACTATCCAATCCTTCCACTGATGCGGCCTGACCTGCTGAGTTCTTCCAGCACTTTGTTTCTTTTGGTTACGATTCCTCCATCTGCAATCTCTTATTTCATCGTCAGGTTAGCCATGATGATACTGAACGGCACAACAAGCCTGTGGGAGGAGGGGGTCTGTGGGCTGTTTGTGCATCCATTTCCAATCTAATTAATCAACCTTATACTCAGATTGGCCGACTTGGGGTTGCTGAATGTCCCGCAGTCTAGGCATAAGCTCAGGGGCGACCGACCGCGCCTTTGCGGTTGCAGCTCCTAGTGGAACAGCGTCCCCCTCCCCATTAGAACTGCCCCCTCCATCAACTCTTTTAAGTCTAGTCTAAAACGTATCTGTTCTCCCAATCCTTTCCTGATGTCCTCTGAGCGAGGGCTATTTGTATATATGTATGCAGCCTGCTTGTGTATACTACTCTTATAACATATATAAAGCACTTTGGTCAACGAGAGTTGTTTTTGAAATGTGCTATATAAATAAATGTGACTTGACTTGTACTCCATTCTTTTATGCCGTCTAATATGCCCACTGTTTTCTCCAGCCCATTAATGTATTGAACTCTGCTTGACTTTTTTTCCCGTCAATTTTCTGGGACTTTCTCAGGAATACTTCTCAATAATGAGCTCGGGCACTGGATGAAATGAGGTTTGTGAGATTGCAGCGTTCTTGGGTCTCGGCCAAGGTTTGGTACGTTGCGTCCAATCGCCAAACAGTACAAGATATTCCCAGAAGAACAGCCCTTTTCTCAAGGCCTCCCGTTTTGGGCTTTGAGGCAACGGGTGATCCCGTCTGAGAGACTCTGCAGAACATCAATAGTCTGGAATGCTCGACACTAAATCTGGGAAAATTTCCACCAGAGAGCTTTATTAATCTCATTAACTTTAATTGCAACGATATCTGAAGATTTTGTTCAGAACTTAGGACAACCAAAAACAGTAGTACAAATGTCAGCAAGGGAATTCATCAAATTATTTTTATTAACTATGAGGTTCCAGGCACCCACCACCCTCTGTATAACAATAATAATAATTATTATAATAGTTAAAAACCTGCATTGCACATCCCCTTTAAACGTTGCCCTTTTTACCTTAAAGCTACTCCCTCTGGCCATTGGACTATTACAGGGTTCCTTTCTATGGGGATATTTCTTGGAGGTTAAACTGTTTTGGTTAAAAAGCAGGTACTAATTTGGGAAGCTGTCCAGGAAAGATTCATTTTGATTACAAGTAATTTGCAGGAATGAGAAGGATGTCTTATCACGATTTTTAAAAAAGATCTACGCTTTTTGGAGTTGAGAAGAGAGTGAGATCATCTTAATGAAAATGTCAGATCATGAGGGGACAAGACAGGGTTGATGTCAAAATGTTTCCCCTAGTGGGAGAATCCTGAACAAGTGAACATATTGACAAATCAGGGGCAGTAATTTAAAATGAGGCACAGTAGATGGTGGTGATTCTCTGGAATTCCTTACCCGAGGTTTGTGGAAGTTGGATCATTGGAGTCTTGTAAAGAAGAGGTAGATACATTTTGTGGAGATCAGCGACTTGAGGACCATGGGATCTCCAGTATGATACAAGACCTGGGGCAGATTTGCTGGGATCGTATGAATGGTAGGACTGGCTTGAGGGGCCGAGTGGCCTGCTCCTGAGTCCTTGCTCTTGCGGGTCCGAGTCCGGGTCAGTGGAGTGGCCGACGGAGCCCGCAGCTGGGGTCTGGGTCGACACCATGGAGGCGTGAAGTGGGGCGTCGGCAGCGGTGAGGCCTCCGCAACGATGAGAGCATGGAGGACCACTGTGAGGGGGGAGGGGAAGGATAATGGAGGACCCGGCGTGGGGAGACCTCGGAGGGGGAGAACAAAAGGAGGAGCTGGCGTGCTTTGTAACTTTGTTAGTGCTGTAGGTGGCCCCTATTTGTATACAGGGCAGACAAAATTGCTGGAGAAACTCAGCGGGTGAGGCAGCATCTATGGAGTAAGTACGTAAGTTTATTGGCCAAGTATTCACATACAAGGAATTTGCCTTGGTGCTCCGCCCACAAGTAACAACATGACATACAGTGATAGTTATGAATGACTGAGAAAATACTAAACATTAATAATAATAAAACATTAATGATAAAACACCATTGATCAAGCATGTGAACCAACAAAATACCAGATCAAAGGGAGGCTACAGATTCTTGGCTGTTGAGTAGAGCAACTACTCGTGGATAAAAACTGTTTTTATGTCCGGCTGTGGCAGCTTTGACAGTCCGGAGTCGCCTTCCAGAGGGAAGTGATTCAAAGAGTTTGTGGCCAGGGTGAGAGGGGTCAGAGATGATCTTGCCCGCTCGCTTCCTGGCCCTTGCAGTGTACAGTTCATCAATGGAGGGAAGGTTGCAGCCAATAACCTTCTCTGCTGATCGGACGATTCGCTGCAGCCTCCAGGTGTCGTGCTTGGTGGCTGAGCCAAACCAGACCATGATGGAGAAGGTGAGGACAGACTCTACGATGGCCGTGTAGAATTGGACCATCATTGCCTGTGGTGGATTGTGCTTCCTCAGCTGCCGTAGGAAGTACATCCTCTGTTGTGCCTTTTTGACTGTGGAGTTGATGGTAGCCCCCCACTTAAGGTCCTTGGAGATGATGGTTCCCAGGAACTTAAAAGACTCCACAGATGTGACAGTGGTGTTGTTGATGGTGACTGGGGTGAGGGGAGGGGGAGCTCTCCTAAAGTCTACAATCAATTCCACTGTCTTAAGAGCATTGTTATGATGGCACCAGGATGCCAGCTGTGACACTTCCTGTCTGTAGGCAGATTTCATTTCGGAGTCACGTGAGTGACTTCGTGAAGAGCCCGCCGGCGCGCATGCTCGACATATCGTCGTAACGCGTTGCTGCGACGGCTGGCGGTGGAGCGCGCTCCTCGCCAGCCCTTCATAAGGGGCCACGGAGGTGAGTATTCCACCTTTAGTTGGTGGTCCTTGTTGTCTGATTATGTCTTGCAGCAAGGACATGGATGGGAGTTCGAAGGGCCGGAGGACGTCAGGACGAGTTCGCCGGTCAACAGTTTCGGGGCCTTTACCATCGGCAGTACCTGCAGCGCAGGCCGGGACTCAGGCGGAGATGTGGGTAAGCCCTGTGTTCACAGGTCCAGATCCGCCAGCACACCACAGCTCGGAGGAGTTCGACGAGGAGGAGTGTGGTGTGCCGCCAGAGCAGGGGGACCCTGCCATGGCAGTCAGGTTGTCAGCGGGCTCGCTGGCGACCTCGAGCAGGGCGCGTGCCGTTGCACGGCCTGTTCCACTCAGCCCTCCGAGAAGGGGGAGGGGAGGAGCCCAGAAGCCTAACCCTGTTAGGGCTAAGGCATTGCCTGTCGCGGAGGAGCGGTCAGGTTCCAGGGCGAGACCCGGGGCGGCTGTGAGGTCCAGCCGGTACACCCCGACTCTCGACGCCGGGACGGGTCGGTTGGGTCGGGTCTCGTCGCGGTCGCCGAGCCCCCCATGGATGGGTGGGCGGCACCATGCGTCGGCAACGTCCACGATGTGGGCAGCCGGCAAGACTGCGCGGGCCCCAGGCAGCCATGCTTCGGCTGGGGCCGACACCTCGCCGCATGTGCCCTTAGTGGCAGCGGCTTCAGCTCTCGCTAAACGGAGGCGATTGAACACGCCCGCGCAGGAATCGCGCAGTTTCGCCTCGGCGGCTGTTAGCGACAACTACCGGCACCGGCAGGGCCTCGACGAGGTGCGGGCCGATGACAGGAGCCCGGTTTTCTTTTCAGAGCCGGAGGACTCCGACCACCTGAGTGTTCAGGGTGAAGGGCGTATTGACCGTATGGAGCGGCTGCTGGAGCTCCTGCTTCAACGTCAACAACAGCAGGGCAGCAACAGGCACAGGGCGTCTTCACCAACATCTACTATCAGCCTGGAGCAGCACGAGGAGGAGGTTCTGGTGGATCCCGTACCACCTCCGGTGGAGGTGCCAGCGGAGGAACTTTTGGATGTGGCGACCAAATTCGCGGCCCCACATACGGCTGGTCTTCCTCTCAATTCAAAGCTGGCAGCCACAGTGGACTTTCTTAATAATCAGGTGCTGCAGGAAGAAGTCCTCATCCAGGCTATGAGCCGTCACAAGGCTCCATCAAACTGCAACTCCCTCAACGTGCCTGTGGTCAATACGCCAATATGGGGCAACATCAGTGCGGCTATCCGTCAACAAGAGCTACAATTGCAGCGGATCCTGAAACTCCTCACGGCCGGTATTACCGCCTTTGCGCGGTCGGTGGACGAGGACGAGCTGAATTTGGACCAGGAAGATGCTCTGGCCTTATTGTGCGCGACCCAGCACGAAATCAACGGGTTTCGCAAAAACAGCATCCGCCCAGCACTCAACCCGAAGTTTGCAGGATTGTGCAAACCACCGCCGCCGCCGCCGCCCCGTCAGCTCTTTGGTGAGGACCTCTCGAAGAGAGTCAAAGAGCTTGACGAACAAGCCAAAACGGTGGGGATCATGCGCTCTAAGAGTGCCCCCACACCGTCCGGCTCAAAAGCTCCATACATTCGCTCACGAGGGTCGGCCAGTGCCTCGACGAGGACTCACCCTCTAGCTCCACAACGACAACAACACCAGAACCAGCACCAAGGGTCTTTTTTAGGACAGGGTCGGCAGAGACCTTTTTGGAAATCGAAGACGCCGCGCCCTCAAGCCAACCCAGCACCTCCACGGCCACCCACACGTGTCAAGGACCGCCGGTAACCACGGAGGTGAGGGGGTCTGGTTCTCTCTTTTCTCTCTGTTTAACTTCCCATGTTGGTGGTCGTTTACGGTTGTTTTTGGATGCATGGGGTAATTTTACTGGTGATGAGTATGTGTTGCGGAATATTCAGGGGAATAAAATTGAGTTTATTAATGGCGACATTCCTCCATCCCAGCACATGCCTGGTCGTACGTTCAAATTGTCTGCTGCAGAACAGGCAGCAGGTTACAAGGAAATTTTAAGTTTGGAACAGAAGGGTGTGATTGAGAAAACAGTGCATGAGCCGATTGAATTTGTTTCGAACATATTTACTAGACCTAAGAAGGATGGAGGCTGTCGTGTCATTATTGATCTAACCCGTTTGAATACGTTTGTAACATATACTCATTTTAAAATGGATACGTTTGAAACAGCCAAATCATTGATTTCTCATGGCTGCTTTATGGCATGCATTGATTTGAGGGATGCATATTATTCAGTATCCATCCAGAAAGATGATAGAAGGTTTTTGAAATTTATCTGGATGGGGCAACTTTGGCAGTATAAGGCTTTGCCTAATGGGCTTACTACAGCCCCTAGATTGTTCACTAAATTGGTGAAGCCAATCATGGCTTATTTGAGACAACGACATCATATAGTTATGGCCTATTTAGATGATGTCTTTATTGTGGGCCACACCCTGCAATTGGCTGAACAGGGTGTTGCAGCTGCTGTCAATATATTTCAACAATTAGGATTCATTGTCCATCCAGAGAAATCAAAGTTCTGCCCTGCCCAGGTAATTAATTACCTAGGGTTCACGGTGAACTCAATGAGCATGAGGATAACTATACCAATTAACAAAATTGAGGAAGTCACTAAGGTGTGCAGAGATTTAATTGGCACCAATATACCATCGATTCGGCATACAGCCACAGTAATTGGCAAGTTAGTGGCTTTGTTTCCGGCAGCACGATATGGACCTTTGCATTATCAGAATTTGCAAAGAGCTAAAATTACTGCGTTAAAATGGAACGCTGGTCATTACGATCGATCTATGCAGCTGCCGTCCGAAGCGATAACTGAGTTGCAATGGTGGGTGTGTCACATTAGCAACTCATTTAAGCCTGTCAGGGAGGCTAATCCGGTGGTATATTTACAGACTGATGCAAGCTCCAATGGCTGGGGAGCTACTGATAATTGCTCTAGTTGTGGGGGTAGATGGGACACCCTTGAGGCATCGATGTTGTTGACTCAAGGGATTAACTATTTGGAGTTGCTGGCAGCATTCCACGGACTTCGTGCATATTGTTCCAAGCTTGTTGGAGCACACGTCCGTCTCCAAATAGACAACACCACAGCTGTGGCATATTTAAACCATATGGGTGGTACCAGGTCAGTTTCGTGTGACAAATTGGCTAACTCAATTTGGCTCTGGTGTATTCAAAGAGACATTTGGATTTCAGCTACCTATTTGCCAGGTGAGCTTAATACTGTGGCGGACACCAGGTCACGCAAATTTAATGACAACATTGAATGGATGTTGCACCCTGAGATTTTTGCTAAAGTCACAGCCAAATTTGGTAAACCGGACATTGACCTTTTTGCGTCACGGTTGAACCATCAGGTACCAGCCTACGTTTCATGGGAACCAGATCCTGGGGCAATAGCGCTAGATGCATTCTCGCTGGACTGGGGGAATTGGGTTTTCTATGCCTTCCCTCCGTTTTGCCTCATCAGTCGGGTATTGCGAAAGATTCAGGCAGATGCTGCCAAGGGCATCCTTATTATACCCGACTGGCCCACACAGCCTTGGTATCCGGTGGTCTTTGACATGCTCAACGAACCTTGGGTCCTTTTGAAGGGTTGCCCACAATTGGTTACTCACCCTGTGTCAGGGGAGCCACATCCCTGCCATGGCTATTTAAATTTGTTGGCTTGCAGGTTCTGAACAGGCCGTTAGTCCAATACGGCCTCTCGGCTCGGACCATGGATACCATCGGGGCGTCGTGTCGAGAGTCCACAAGGCGAAGATACCGCTCGCATATTAAGAAGTGGGAAGCCTACTGCAGCCGCTCTCGCATCACGTACGATGACGTGACAATAACCGACGTCCTGGAATTCCTCGCGGGGTTGCACCATGATGAACACTTAAGTTACAGTGCCATCAACAGCGCCAGAAGTGCGCTATCATTCTACCTCAAGATTGGGGTAGGATCCAACAGGCTAGTGTCCAGACTCATGCGGGGTATATTCAATATGAATCCGCCTACACCACGCTATAATATCACCTGGGATGTCAGGGACGTATTAACCCTGCTCAGGACGTGGTCTCCCATGGAAGGGCTCCAACTGGACCAACTCACCATGAAGCTGGTGATGTTACTAGCGCTGACTTCAGCTCAGAGGGTACAGACACTACACAAACTGCGTGTCGACAGAATGACATCTACCCCTACAGAAGTAGTCTTTTTCGTTGACGAGCTACTAAAGCAGCATAGACCTGGGTGCACAGGGCTGCAGCTGAAGTTCCCGGCATACCCCGCAGATGCTAGGCTATGTTTAGCCTCACATATCCGCCACTATGTCAAGGTGACGGCACGCATCAGAGGAATGGAGAGATACCTGCTTGTCACTCATAAGAGACCTCATCATCGAGTGACAGTCCAGACGATATCCAGGTGGCTTCGAGTCGTCTTGGGTAAGTCAGGTATCGACACTAATGTGTTCAAGTCTCATTCCACCAGGGCTGCATCGACGTCAGCGGCGAGGGTCATGGAGGTGCCCATGGACCAAATTCTCGCCACAGCAGGATGGGCGAATGAAGCTGTGTTCCAGCGTTTTTATAACAAGCCTGTTGCTGCTCCTCTACAGTTCGCAGAAGCCGTGCTGAATGCAGGTCAAGAACGTGGAGATGTCCCCGCATGAGGGGTTTTTTGATTTGTTATTAATAAATATGCTTTTGTTTTGCAGTATGAGCTATTGAGCCAGTTTGTTCCTCCCATCCATCCCTGGTAGTGGTGTGTCAGCATGGACGTGGTCCAGGGCGTGTAATCACAGAAGCTTTGAAGTCTTCACGAAGTCACTCACGTGACTCCGAAATGAAATAGTAAGATTGAACGAGAACTTACCAGTTCGAAGGTTGATCTTTATTTCATGAGGAGTCGAAGTGAGGGATTTCGTGCCCTCCTCGCCCAACCCTCAATCACCTTCATCTGGTAATCTTAGTCAATTCAATCATACTATGCGAAGTCATTTCTATTGTTGGTTCTGTGATTCCACGCCGCTACTTTGAAGTATGTCGAGCATGCGCGCCGGCGGGCTCTTCACGAAATCCCTCACTTCGACTCCTCATGAAATAAAGATCAACCTTCGAACTGGTAAGTTCTCGTTCAATCTTACTATTCCTCCCCATCCTGGATTAGTCCAATCAGGGTTGTGTTCGGTTGAGGTAGCATCTATGGAGCGAAGGAAATAGGCAACGTTTCGGGTCAAGACCCTTCTTCAGACAACTTTATATTCTTTATATGTGTATACATTGGGTAGGCAGCAAAGAATGTTACTGGGCTAGTCACATGGGACAATAAAATATTCCATTCCATTCCAGTCCAACAACTTCAAATTGAAAATTCTCGACCTTGCAATTACTCTCTCCCATCCCACCTGCACAGTCCTCCATTTTTTGCACTTCCTTTTCAATTCCAGTGTCCGGTGAATCTTGATTTAACTTGCGCTACTTACGCAGACTATATCAAAGTCAAACAAAGTCAAACAAACTTTATTGTCATTTAGAAATACATCGATATATGCAGTTCCAAACGAAATTCCGTTGCATTTGGCTCCCTGTGCAACACGATCATTAACAGAAGGATAAACATGGATAAAAAGGATAAAAGGATAAATAGACAATGGTGGCAGCCCATTACATGGCATTCAGGAGTCTGATGGCTCGTGGGAAGAAGCTGTTGCAGTACCTTGATGTTCTGCTCCTTATGCTGCGATATCTTTTGCCCGAGGGCAGCAGAGTGAACAGTCCGTGATGGAGATGTGTGGGGTCTTTTATAATACTGCTGGCCTTAGACACGCAACGTTTGGTCGCAATATCCCCGATTGAGGGGAGAGAAGTCCCGATGATTTTTTCCGCTGTCCTCACCACTCTCTGCACGGACTTCCAGTCGGAGGCTTAAAGGGCCTGTCCCAACAGCATGTGACTGCATGCGGTGAGCGCGACCTAACATGGTCGCTTGAGCCGTCCGGCATCACGGGGCCGGTCCCACTGCAATTGCCGGAGCTGTATAGAGTTGTGCGGAGTTCGTCCCGACATCGCGCGGGGCTCCGAAAAACTGACCGTGTTCAAAAATTCCGCGCGGCAACGGCCTGTCGGCCCGCAGTCACCTCGACGCATTACGCCGTGCCTCCTCAACGTCGTGCCTCCGTGACCCTCTCTATATGTGCCTCCGTGACCCTCTCTGTGTGCCTCCGTGGCCCTCTATATGTGCCTCCGTGACCCTCTCTGCCTCCATGACCCTCTCTATATGTGCCTCCGTGGCCCTCTCTCTGTGTGCCTCCGTGTCCCTCTCTGTGTGTCCCTCTCTGTCCTTGCGAACTTACCGCGGACTTCGCTCCAACTTCGCGCCACGTCGCGCCACTCACCCGACCTCCGCGCGGTCCCCACTGCCGGTTTGGCGGCGTTCGCCGCATGCAGGCGCATGCTGGTGGGACAGGTCCTTTACAGTCCCCAAACCAGACAGAGATACAGCTGGTCAAAATATCTCAAACTCCTCACTCCCAAGAATCTGGGGTTCTTCCAACAACGTTCCTGTTAAATTACTCCCTGAAAGACAACTCAAATATTGTTTGATGGCATTCCATTGGAATTCCATTCCAAAACTGTTAGAATATACTTTACAATACTGGTTAAAAAGCCACTTTCAAGGTGCATAAGAAGGAACTGCAGATGCTGGAAAATCGAAGGTAGACAAAAGTGCTGGAGAAACTCAGCGGGTGCAGCAGCATCTATGGAGCGAAGGAAATAGGCAACGCTTCGGGCCGAAACCCAAAGGAAATAGGTAACGTTTCGGGTCGAAACCCGAAGGGTTTCGGGCCGAAACGTTGCCTATTTCCTTCGCTTCATAGATGCTGCTGCACCCGCTGAGTTTCTCCAGCACTTTTGTCTACTTTCAAGGTGCAATTTGTTACAGGATGTGTCATTGGATTTCAGAAATGATAAGGGAGACTGGGATTGAACTTCCACCTGATCCAATCCCTCTTACAAAATCTGAAAAGTGGTATTGTGTAGAGCTGCTGCCTCACAGCTCCAGGGGACCCAGCTCATTTCCGTCCTCCGGTATTGTCTGTATGGAGTTTGCACGTTCTCCCTGTGGCCACGTGGGGTTTCCTCCATGTGCTCCGGTTTTCTCTCTCACCCCAAGGACATGCGGGTCCCTGGAGAGGGAACACAGGGACTGTGGAGGCCTTCCATGAACGCTGGTCACCGCAGGAGGTCGAATGTATTATTGATAAAAATGTTAATATTTTAATTTGATAACTTTCTTTGTAAAATGCCAATATAATAGGCATTCTCTGATCGTGTTACTACTTTGTATTTGTTTGTTCTGAATAAAAGCATTTTGTAAGGAAAAAAAAAGGACATGCAGGTTTACAGGTTAACTGGCAATCTGTAAGTAAGTAATTTGTATTTATATAGCACTTTTAAATCAAATCATGTTGAAGCCAAAGTGCTCTACAGAGAAAAAAAATTTAGATGACCATACATCTATATAAAATTAAAAAAATAAGACACGATACACTATAGGATTCAACGTGAACTTCTCCCCAATAGCAGAATCAACACTTTCCACAGTGATGGAAGGCACCAAAAAGTCCAGTCCTCCTCCTCCTCCTCCTAGTCCACCCGAGGTCAGGGCCTATTTGAGGCCTCCGCAGCCAGTCGCAGCAACGGCGGCCCGATGTTTTAGGCCTTCCTGCCGGGAAGATGGAACACCGGCGTCGGATGATCAGTCCTCAGCGGCTTGGAAATGTCTGGAGCGGCCGCTCCCTCCCCGGAGACCGCGGCTCCCGGAGTCCTCAGGCCGCGCTGGTTGGAGCTCTGACCCTTAATTGCCCTTTGTCTGTAGGGAGTGAATGATAAAGAGGGATAACATAGACCTGGTGTGTGTGGGTGATCGATGGGCCGTGTGGGCTCGGGAGGCCAAAGGGACTCTTTCCATGCTGCTTCCTTAAACCCTAATGAAAACTAAACACATGGGGTGGAAGATTGCAACCTTCACGTGGTCCGCCCTGTTTCGACTAATGCAATCAACTCGACGTGCACAAACGGAAGATCAAATAGAACAAGTTGTCCTACAACTTTAGGCTGTGCACGCCACACAACAGAAGAAGAAAACTAGACACACAGAAACCCTGTTCTCTCCGTGACAATGTGAGGTTCCTCATCGACAGCCCAAAAGTGCGCACATCTTTAGGTTGGTTTACCACTGTAAATAACCCCGGAGTGATAGAATCTGAGGGAAGTTTTTTTCATTTTATTTTATTTTTTTATTTTTTATTTTTTAGAAGCTTATTCATATCGTAATCAAAACACATTTTGTTTATCGATTACATATTGTTAATAGCTGGGATCCCAGCTATCAAAATAGCTGGGGTCCTCGTTTATCAATCACATATTAACAGCTTCTATTTGTTAATTTTTTTTTAATAGATAGAAAGAAAGGAAGAAAAAGATTCAAAAATAGAATAAAGCACTAATAATAGAGCTTTGGAGAGAGGTCTGTAGATTCTGAGGGAAGTTGATGGGAATGGGGAGAGAATAAAACGGGTTAGGGCAGGATTAGCGTAAATGGATGCTTGATGCTCAGCATGGATTCAATGGGCCGAATGGTCTGTTTCTGTGCCTAACCCACTCTACCTTTCACACACAAGAAATTACTTTAAAATTAATGTTCAAGAAGGAACTGCAGATGCTGGAAAACCGAAGGTAGACAAAAGTGCTGGAGAAACTTAACGGGTGAGGCAGCATCTATGGAGCGAAGGAAATAGGCATGCCGAAACGTTACCTATTTCCTTCGCTCCATAGATGCTGCCTCACCCGCTGAGTTTCTCCAGCACTTTTGTCTACTTTGAAATTAATAGTGGGCATAAATGTTTCCAAATGCCGTATCTGAACTAAACAAAACTAAATGCCATAAGGAGCGATTAATTAGTTATTCCCTAGATATTGTGGTAGAAATCAAATAGAATCTTTACCATCCAACAGAATACGTAAAGGGCCAGTGTTAAATTTCTCAATAAAGGACAGCATCTTTAATGATCTGTGAGACCCAGACCTGAAATGTAACCCATCCAAGATAGACACAAAATGCTGGAGTATCTCAGCCAGGACAGGCAGCATCTCTGGAGAGAAGGAATGGGTGACGTTTCGGGCCGAGACAATTCTTCAAACCAAAGATCCTGTAGCAAGTAAGATAGACCACTCCTTCTAAATGCAATGGCTGACATGTAGTACACAATGGAGCGGAACGTGGGCCTTTTTTTCATCCATTTCAGTAACCCAACCCGACCTGACCCGACCCGACCCGACCCGACCCTACCCGACCCGCAGTGTAATTAACGTTGCGGGGGAACAGTTTTGTGTTAATAAATTATAATTCTAACTTTTATTTTTCCGAGGATGTTTCCGTAACCGGCTTCCGTCTCCGCACTAGTATCTTCGCTCCGCTATGACGGGATCATTGGTGCGGAGACGGAAGCCGGTTATGGAAATGGGGCCGAAAATTACCCATGAATCTGCCCATGACCGTACTACGTCTTTTTCGTCGAGTGATCTATCTTGCTCGCTGTAGGATCTTTGCTTCAAACTGAGAGTCAGGATGAGATGGAGTCTAGAGATATGAAAGGGTAAGGTGTGAAAATGACAGATTAAAGCAGACGATGATAAGGAAATGTAGAATGGTTCATTGTTGGCTGAGGGAAGGTAGCAAGCAAACAAAATTTAGTTTCTGCAGTCATACAAACAAGAAAAGAACCAAGACACAACACAATTTACACAAACATCCATCACAGTGGATCTCCTCCTCACTGTGATGGAAGGCAAAGTCTTATCTCTCCCCTGCTTTCCCCATTCTCCTCCCGATGTCAAAGCCCCCGGCGGGCGATGGTAAATAGGTTCCTCGGCCATTCAGGCCGCGCTGGGCGATGCAAGGCCACGCTCTGAATCCTAATGTTAAAGCCCCCGGCGGGCGCTAGCAAGTCCCACGGCCATTAAAGCCGCGCCGGTCGATGTAAGGCTCCGCTCCGGGTCATTTTCAACCCCGCAACTCGGGCGGGAGAAGTTGCTGCCGCGGGAGCTCCGAAAAGCGGTCTCCCACCAGAGACCCGTGAGCTCCCGGTGTCATCCACCGGCCGGCGGCTGGAGCCTCCGAATCTCCGGGGTCGGGCAGCAGCAGCGCGCCACCACAGCTTCTCCCGTTCCGAACTCGGCCGGCTCCACGTTGGTGAGTAGGTCCGCAGGCTCCATGACTGGAGCCCCAGGTCCGGTTGGAGGCCGCTTCATGGTGCTAGGCCCCAACGACAACGGAGACCTGACAGAGAAAAAGTTGGGTCCTCCGTACAGGGAAAAGATTTTAAAAGAATTACTATCTAGAGGGTCTTTGGTGGCCCTTGGACTATCTGTGATTGGGCTTTAGACTAAAGTGCTGGAGAAACTCAGCGGGTGCAGCAGCATCTAGGGAGCAAAGGAAATAGGCAAAGTTTCGGGCCGAAACCCTTCTTCAGATCGGGCTTTGCTGTCTTTACCTTGCAGTAAACGTTATTCTCCTATCATGTATCTATACATCAAACGGCTCGACTGTAATCACATATTGTCTTTCCGCTGACTGGTTAGCACGCAACAAAAGCTTTTCACTGTACCTCGGTACACGTGACAATAAACAAACTTCCTAATGTTGAGGAAGGGTACAACTGTCTGCTTGGGATTCTGCAGCCCTTCAACCTTTGATCATTCAAGTCATAGCCCATCTTCTGTCCAACGTGAACCTCTGCTTGTTGTCTGTGTTTAATGATTGCAGAGGGCTGATAATCACATTTTTGTAAGAATGTTCCCTTGGAGAACAATTTGCTGAGCCTTGTGAAATAACACAGAAAAGTATGTGTATTCTATTGGACCCAGAAGGGAGATTATCCGATCAGGAAACGGGAAAATAACATTCCTCTGCAAAGTAAACAATGATCACAGTCCAATTCCCAGCCGCATCGCTCTGCACATAAGCCTCTGACTGCATGCTATTGAGTTCATTTAAACAAAAATTCTGCACATTGTTTCAAGAAGAGAATAATTATCAGATGTTCCCACAGGTCACAGCTCAATTAAAAAATTGCAATGCTGCTCATTTTTGCAAATCGGTCCTTGAAGGCAAATGGGAGACATTACCGCTAAACACTGGTACGGTTTTAGACATGGTGTGATCATGGTGTGACATTGAATCTCCCAGGAAGACTCAGCCGGTCAGGCAGCATCTGTTGAGGGAAATGGATAGTCCATATGATCCATTGGCCCAATACCCAATATGAATTATCAATGCCGGCTGCCTGCCCCTTTTCCGGGGTTACGTCCATGCCCGGGTGGGATAAGAAAGGGAATAAGCCCGGTCCACGGGAACCCTGGCGGAATTCCGGGACCGCTGGGCTCCGCAGGGTGTTGAATGCATCCTTGACAAGGAATGTTATGCCCCTGTCCCACTTAGGAAACCTGAACGGAAACCTCTGGAGACTTTGCGCCCCACCCAAGGTTTCCATGCGGTTCCCGGAGGTTTTTGTCCTCCGGCAACCACCTTCAACTAGCACCGCAACCGGCTTTGACTAAAAAATTACCGATTTGTAAAACGGAAACAACTTTCGACCATTAGGGAGACTGACAAAAACCTCCGGGAACCTCCGGGAACCGCACTGAAAGTGGGGCGCAAAGTCTCCAGAGGTTTCCGTTCAGGTTTCCTAAGTGGGACAGGGGCATAAGATAGCTGTATAGTAGTTTATTAAGGATATATGTTTGTATTGTATTATGGTGGTGGATTCTGGTTTGTTTTATTGTCGTGTAATATTATTTTTTTAATAATTGAATACATTTTTTGTAAAATTAAAAAAAAAAGAACTATCAAGACCCCAATATGTCTTCCGTCTGTTTCCTGCCGCAGATGCTGCCTGACCTGCTGAGTGTTTCCAGCATTTTTCTGTTATTTTTATTTCAGCTATCCATCATCTGCAGTAGTGTTTAAATTGTCTTTCATTTCTTTCATTTCCAGTTTCCAGAGGAGGTGCAGTGAAAAGCCTTTGTTGTGTGCTAACCAGCCAGCGGAAAGACAACCACACGATTACAATCAGGCCATTCACAGTGTACAGATACATGATAAAGGAATAATGTTTAGTGCAGGGTAAAGCACAGTGAAGTCCGATTGAAGATAGTCCAAGGGTCCCCGATGAGGTTGGTCTGTTTAATAATTATTCTGATCTCCTCATGACATGGAAGAAGGCCATTCTGCCCATCGAGTCCATACATCTTTCATAGCATCCCCACTCCCATTGCCCCACTTATTATTCTCTGCAACCTATCCCCTCCCATATACTCATCAACTCCCCTCAATTCTCCCCAACCCATCCATACCACTTAACCAATCATCTGACCAGTCCCAATGCTAAAGTAACCATACTTGCCACTTACCTAAGTGCTAAATGAGTTATTTTACTTGAGCCCATCTCTCATTGTGAGGTAGTAGTGGCACTGTGGCACGGCGGGTAGAGCCGCAATCTCACAGCCCCAGAGACGTGGGTTCAATCCTGACCTCCGGCACTTGTCTGTGTGGAGTTTGCACGTTCTCCCGGGGTGAAAGGCTAGGATAGAGTGGATGTGGAGAGGATGTTTCCACTAGTAGGAGAGTCTAGAACGTTCCTTTAGGAAGTAGATGTGGAGGAATTTCTTTAGTCAGAGGGCGGTGAATCTGTGGAATTCTTTGCCACAGAAGGCTGTGGAGGCCAAGTCAATGGATATTTTTAAGGCAGAGATAGATAGAATCTTGATTAGTACGGGTGTCAGGGGTTCTGCGAGAAGACAGGAGAATGGGGTTAGGAGGGAGAGATGGCTCAGCCATGATTGAATGGCGGAGAAGACTTGATGGGCCGAATGGCCTAATTCTGCTTCTATCAGATGACCTTACGACTCTGGTTTCCTTCCTCATCTCAAAGAGGTGCAGGTTGGTGGGTTAATTGGTCGCTGTAAGTTGATCCTGTGAGTGGTAGCATTTTTTTTTGGGGGGGGGGGTTGATGAGAGGGTGGGGAGAGTAAAATGATAACCAATGATTGAGCTTCCTTGGTAAAAATTCTCTCCAGAATTTCCTTGGGAAACTGTGAGGTTAAAGGTGATATGTCAATGCAGAACCTCATGAATGTGGACACATTTTGTAAAGATCCATTTCAAAAGAATGATTATAAATCACATTACCCATGCAGATGAATACAAAAGTACTAAAATCCTCAGATATTTAATATTATAAAATTCTCAAGGGCGTATTTATTGGATTTATGCAGTGTCAATTATTTGCATATTATGTAGGTTGGTAACTTCATGAATATTTAATATTTTCAAGTACAGATTTTTCTTTTTGATGTGCTATATTCGTTGCCTTTCAAGATCACCAGGGAGACAGAATTGTCTGAAACATTGCAAAATGGTGCGGAGGTAGAGGTAATCGGACTTAACCCTTACACTGCCAGAGAAGGGGCGGAATCATCTATACATGGGCTTGCTCAGGAGTCACAGCAAGTAAAGACAATGTCCTATGATATAAAAGGCACTTGGTCAGGTTGCTAGCTACAAGGGGATTGGAGGGATACGGGCCAAGCCGCAATGTCACCCATTCCTTCCCTCCAGAGATGCTGACTGTCCCGCTGAGTTACTCTAGCTTTTTGTGTCTATCTTCCTAAATGGGACTAGCTTAGATGGGGCATCTTGGTTGGCATGGATGACTTGAGTCGAAGGGCCTTGTTTCCGCGCTGTGTGACCCTGCGACTCCATATCCTCTGGATTACCGCAACAGTCAATTCAATCAAATGTTGGACAATTATAGTTTCTCTGTGCAGCATGTAAATAGGAAGGTTACACAAAAAGCTGGAGAAACTCAGCGGGTGCAGCAGCATCTAAGGAGCGAAGGAGATAGGCAACGTTTCGGGTCGAGACCCTTCTTCAGTGTAAATAGGAAACACTTACTGCGCCACAGACCCGGGTTCGATCCCAACTACGGGTGCAGTCTGTACGGAGTTTGTACGTTCTCCCCGTGACCTGCGTGGGTTTTCTCCGAGATCTTCGGTTTCCTCCCACACTCCAAAGACGTGCAGGTTTGTAGGTTAATTGGCTTGGTATAAATATATCTGTTATTTGGTATAAATGCAAATTGTCCCTAGTCTGTGTCGGACAGTGGTAGTGTGCGGGGAGGTCTGGGAAGTGTTCGCTGGTTGGCGCAGACTCGGTGGGCCGAAGGGCCTGTTTCCGCGCTGTATCTCTAAACTAAACTAAACTAAACTCAACGGGTCAGGCGGTATCTGTGGAGGGAATGGACAAAGGGCGTTTCGGGTCGGGACCCTTCTTCAAACTAATGGAATAAGGGAGGGGGTGAGAGTTGGAAAAGATGGTGGTGGAATGAAGTGATAGGTGGATACAGTAAAGGAGGGGTGATTAACAGATGGGGGGAGGTAGTGAAACGGGGATAAAAGGGAGTCTGAAGAAGGGTTTCGGCCCGAAACGCGCCTATCTCCTTTGCTCCTTAGATGCTGCTGCACCCGCTGAGTTTCTCCAGCCTTTTGTGTACCCATAAAAGGGAGTCTGATTTGTGTACTAGCTTTGAACATCAGCGTTTTTATAACCTAGATTAACAGTCCAATGCAGCACTGTTGGAGGTGATACATTTGATGTCATATAACAATAATATCCTCAGAGGGTTCAACAGATGTAGATGATACGAAATGTAGGACTGAAATGAGGAGAACGTTCTTCAGACAGAGGGTGGTAGACCTTTGTAATTCTCAGCCCCTGAAGAGGAGACTCGCTGGCCCGCCGACCTGCGGCCTACAACATCTTGAAGCCGCGGACTGCGGAGCTTATAGCCGCGGGCGCATTGAGGATCATTGGGAATCCCCGAAGGAGAAGAGCTCCGGCCCGCCGGACCGCGGCCTTCAACATCTTGAAGCCACGGTCTACGGAGCTTCTAGCCGTGGTCTGCGGAGCTTCTAGTCTGCGGCACGGACTTACTTACCATCCAGAGTGGGTTCCCTCGCCGGGGATCCCTGGAGAAGAGCTCTGACCGCTGGCCCGCGGCCTACATCATCTTGAAGCCGCAGTCTCCGGTAGGGAGGCACCGAGTCAGGACTTATCTTCCAGACGAGAGGGCCTGTACATCGGGCCTGCCCGCAGTGGCGACTGCGGAGGTTTACGGCCCCGACCAGGGGGAACAATGGAGGAGAACTGACTACTTTGTGCTTTCCACCACTGTGAACAATGCTGTGGTGGATGTTGGTGTTAAATTTATTGTGTATTTGTGTGTTCCTTTTTGGTGGTAACGTTGCTGGCAAATTCATTTCACTGCACTTTATTGTGGAAGTGATGAATAAATCTGATTGATTGATTGATGGTGCTCAAAGCAGAGGTCAATAAACCTCGAGCTTTAAGGACTCGAGGGAGACGGGTAAGTCATATCTGAGGTAGATCACCTCTGATGTTACTGAGGTGTGAGGGGCTGATCAACCTATTGCTGCTGCTATTTCTTACGTTTCTATGTTCACACTCTGTAAGGATTGTGACGTACCATTGAGAATGAAGAGACTGTTTCAACAGTTGCTTCTGATCTTTGGTGGCAGTTCGTACAGGCACCTTGCGTTTAACGCACGTTTAATTTAGGGGCCTGTCCCACTTAGGTGATTTTTTTAGGCAGCTGCGGCATGACATCGGAAATGCACCCACCCCACGACAAGGTCCACAACAAGCTACGTCAACCGGCGGCACGATTCCTCGTTACTCGGGACGTCCACCAACGACAATACACAATAGACAATCGGCGCATGAGTAGGCCATTCAGCCCTTCGAGCCAGCACCGCCATTCAATGTGATCATGGCTGATCGTCCCCAATCAGTAACCCGTTCCTGCCTTCTCCCCATATCCCCTGACTCCGCTATTTTTAAGAGCCCTATCCAGCTCCCTCTTGAAAGCATCCAGAGAACCGGCCTCCACCGTCCTCTGAGACAGACTCACAACTCTCTGTGAGAAAAAGTTGTTCTTCATCTCAGTCCTAAATGGCCGGCCCCTTATTCTTAAACTGTGTGACCCCTGGTTCTAGACTCCCCCAACATGGGGAACATGTTTCCTGCCTCTAGCCTGTCCAAGCCCTTAACAATCTTTATATGTTTCAATGAGATCTCCTCTCATCCTTCTAAACTCCAGAGTGTACAAGTCCAGCACGTGTGTGAGACCACACCTACAGCCCACGACAACCTTCAACCACACAGGCGACAACCTACGATGCCCGGAGTCAACCTACCTCCACCAGCAACAATCTATAACGCTGTCGGCGACAAATGAAGACTTCTATTGACGCCGGAACTGTCGCCGGTTGACGTAGGATGGCGCAGGTTGTCGCCAATGGAATTCACCGAGGAACCAGCGACAACCCAACGTCACCTGCCATCATCCTAGCGACAACCTACGACAGGAGAAGACAGGCAACGTCAGGCAACGTCAAGCCCACTGTCGCCGAGAGGTTTCGAACATTTCAAAATCCAGCGGCGACGAGAAATAAGTAACGACACTTGAGGAGATCGCTCACGGCAATACAGGCGTCACCCAGTGACCATGTGGCCAAATAAATCTTCAAAGTGGGACAGGCCCTTTATAGAAACATAGAAACATAGAAAATAGGTGCAGGAGTAGGCCATTCGGCCGTTCGAGCCTACACCGCCATTCAATATGATCATGGCTGATTAATATGATCATGGCTGATCGTATGCATTTATGCATATTTTAAATAACACGTTTGCTGGTGATTAATACCAAAACCTAATTCTCGCGCTGTGGTTTTGAATGCCTGTTCGAATGTTTAAATGTATAAGTTACACGTTTTTGAATTACGCGCTGCTTTTCAGGAACGTTACCGATGGATAAAACATCTAGAAATGTAACGAGTGATTACTGGATGTGGGATAGTGAATCGCTGTAATGGGGAATGATGGCATATCAGAGCGTTTATAACAGTGTTTCACAGTTCAAGGATATACCTCAGGCACTTTGCCAGAGGCAAAATGATCATATGGCGAATATTTATCTCTGTTTCAACTTGAATTTCAGCAGACAGACTTTCCTGGATTCAATGCTGAGAACTATATTTTGCATTCTGTATCTTTCCCCTTGCTCTAACTATTGTACTTGAGTTTGACTTGATTGTGTTTGAGTGCTCTGCATGTTTTGCTCTGAACCTCAGTACACGTGACAATTTTTTTGACTTTAGAGATACAGAGTGGAAACAGGCCCTTCAGCCCATCGAGTCCCCACCGATCAGCGATCCCCGCACGCTAACATTATTCTACATTGTCACTATTCTAGGGATAATTTACATTTACACCAAGCCAATTAACCTACAAATCTGCACGTCTCCACAATACCTCAACTCTGATCAAGAAGGCTCACCAGCGTCTCTTCTTCCTGAGGAGACTGAAGAAGGTCCATCTGTCTCCTCAGATCCTGGTGAACTTCTACCGCTGCACCATCGAGAGCATCCTTACCCACTGCATCACAGTTTGGTATGGCAACTGCTCTGTCTCCGACCGGAAGGCACTGCAGAGGGTGGTGAAAATTGCCCAACGCATCACCGGTTCCTCGCTCCCCTCCATTGAGTCTGTCCAAAGCAAGCGTTGTCTGCGGAGGGCGCTCAGCATCGCCAAGGACCTCTCTCACCCCAACCATGGACTGTTTACCCTCCTACCATCCGGGAGGCGCTACAGGTCTCTCCGTTGCCGAACCAGCAGGTCCAGGAACAGCTTCTTTCCGGCGGCTGTCACGCTACTCAACAACGTACCTCGGTGACTGCCAATCACCCCCCCCCGGACACTTATTGTTATTTATTCAAATCATTTGCTGTGTCGCTCTTCCAGGGAGATGCTAAAATTGAATCTGAATCTGAATCTGAATCTGGTCTTTGGAGTGTGGGATGGAACCGGGGATCCCAGAGAAACCCACGCAGTTCACGGGGAGAAGGTACAAACTCCGTACAGACAAGCACCCGTGGTCAGGATCGAACCCGGGTATCTGGCGCTGTAAGGCAGCAACTCTACCGCTGCGCCACCGCGCCACCATAATAATAATTGTCGACAATAATAAACCTAAATCTAAAGGGCAGTTGGTAGAGCTGCTGCCTCGCGGCGTCAGACACCCGGGTTTGATCCTGACCTCGGGTGCTGTCTGTGTGGAGTTCGCACGTTCTCCCTGTGACCGCGTGGGTTTCCTCCGGATGTGGCCGTTTCCTCCCACGTCCCAAAGATATACAATTTTTAAGGTTTATGACACTCTGTAATTTGCCCCCTAGTGGTCCCCTAATTTGAGGAAGGACATTCTTGCTATTGAGGGAGTGCAGCGTAGGTTTACAAGGTTAATTCCCGGGATGGCGGGATTGTCATATGCTGAGAGAATGGAGCAGCTGGGCTTGTACATTCTGGAGTTTAGAAGGATGAGATGGGATCTTATTGAAACGCATAACATTATTAAGGGTTTGGACCCGCTAGGGCCAGGAACCATGTTCCCGATGTTGGGCGAGTCCAAAACCAGGGGCCACTGTTTAAGAATAAGGGGTAAGCCATTTAGAACGGAGATGAGGAAACACTTTTTCTCACAGAGAGTGGTGAGTCTGTGGAATTCTCTGCCTCAGAGGGCGGTGGAGGCCGGTTCTCTGGATGCTTTCAAGAGAGAGCTAGATAGAGCTCTTAAAAATAGCGGAGTCAGGGGATACGGGGTGAAGGCAGGAACGGGGTACTGATTGGGGATGATCAGCCGTGATCACATTGAATGGCACCTATTGTCTATTGTTTATTGTCTATTGTGTGTGGTGTGGATGTGGATGTGAAAGTAGGACAACACAGAGCTAATGTGAGCGGGTGATCGATGGTCAGTGTGGATACAAAGGGCCTGTTTCTATGTTGTATTAACCATAAACCTAGCCTAAAGTGCAGTGATAAGGAACTGCAGATGCTGGTTTAAACCAAAGACAGACACAAAACGCTGGAGTAACTCAGCATTTTCTCCAGAGATGCCTCCATAGATGCCTCGCGACATCTCCAGAGAAAATGAATAATAAACCTAGAGCATTAATTTAAATTTCATATCCAGAGAAGCTGGAAGTTTTGGTATTTGAGACAGTTGAGTGTTACGCTGTTACGGTAATTACTCAGTTCAAGTGGCGACTAGATGGCAAGTGTCTTCCCGTTCCGATTACGAGCAATGCTCCGTGTTGCTCAGGCAATTCCAGCGCTGACAAAACTCGTATCACCTAAGCAAGATCTGAAGAAGGGCCTCAAACCGAAACGTCACCCATTCCTTCTCTCCACAGATGCTGCCTGTCCCGCTGAGTTACTCCAGCATTTTGTGTCTATCTACATCTAAGCAAGCATTGGTACCCACCAATTGGTACCCAGTAACTCAGCGGGACAGGCAGCATCTCTGGAGAGAAGGAATGGGTGACATTTTGGGTCGAGACTCTTCTTCAGACTGGTTAGGGGGTAAGGGAGACGAGAGATATATATGACGGACCTGTTTCTGAGCTATGGCCCCAAATGCAATGCATACATCCAACCACGCATTAAAATGTATGATTGGATATGTGTATCGCATTTTGTACGTGGAGCCAGGACTTCTGACTCAAAGCTAACCTCTCCGGTTCTTGACCTAATAATCCGATAATGGAAATTAAAAACCAGACTCTCTTTATTGCCAGTGGGTTATAAAAGGATTACATGCAAAGGGAACGAGAAGTCTTTTAACTTTTAATAAGTATTTTGCCTCCTACTGGCTCCAATCCAATTGCATGTCCCAAAGTCCAGTCTTTTGAAAGCCTCAGGAAATACAAATTACAGGATAATTTTTTTTCAGCGTCTCTGATGTAAGTAGAATCAGTGTCCCATCTACATTAAATTGCTTTGAAATTTTCTTTGAAAAGAGGTGAAGGTTCTTCCACTGAATGCTGTAGACACAGAACGCTGGAGTAACTCAGCGGGTCAGGCAGCATCTCTGGAGAGAAGGAATGGGCGATGTTTCGGGTTGGGACCCTTCTTCAGACTGATGTCAGGAGAGAGGGCGGGACAAAGGTAGAATGAAGGCGGAGACAGTACAAACTAGTGGGAGAACTGGGAAGGGGAAGGGGATGGAGTGAGAAAGCAAGGGCTATCTGAAGTTAGAAAAGTCAATGTTCACACCGCTGGGGTTTAAACCAGCATCTGCAGTTCTTTCTTGCCCTAGGTGAATGTTATGTTGGGCGATACGGGTTCACTGAAACTCATCTCAGGCCCTGCAAATGTTCAGAGATTATTATTGTCATCTATACTTCTTCTTTCGTGTGGCGGGCACAGCCTAAAGTTGTTGGCCAACTTGTTCTATTTGATCTTCCGTTTGTGCACGTCGAGTTGATTGCATTAGTCGAAACAGGGCGGGCCACGTGAAGGTTGCAATCTTCCACCCCATCATCTATACTGAGGCACAGTGCAAAGCAATGTCTTGCATCCTATCCAAACAGATCTGATATACTATATATAAATACAATCAAGTCAAACCCGAGAGAGCAAAGGGGAAGATACAGAATGCAGCGTGTGGCTCGCAGTATTAGGTTTAGTTTAGCAATACAGCTGCTCCACGATTGACGATTCTTCGACTTGCGATATTTCAAATTGACGATCGGCAAACACTCGGCAATTGCATGGAGCCGCACGTCACCTCCGGTCACGTGATCACGATGTATTAAATGCGTTTTCGACGCGATATTTTCGGTTTACGATGAGTTTATTGGAAGGTAACCCCATCGCAGGTCGAGGAGCAGCTGTACTTTAGTTTAAACTTAATTTAGAGATGAGATTCATTTAGAGATCCGTCAGCCCACCGAGTCCGCACTGACCAGCGATCTTCATACTCTTAACACTATCCTATACACACACTAGGGACAATTAACATACAAACTTGTACGTATTTGGAGGCATCTATGGAGAAAAAAGTATGGGTGACGTTTTGGGTCGGGAGCCTTCTTCTGTCTGAAAGTCTCCAGAGATGCTGCCTGACCCATTAAGTTACTCCAGCACTTTGCGTCTTTTTTGGAACAGAGCATCTGCAGTTCCTTGTGTCTTTATTAAACACTTTTGCTAATGTGAAAGGTGTTTTTGTAGGTCAAATCCTTGTGTGCAATCTGCCAGGAAATTGGAGATTGGTTTATTGGCTGTACCCAACTGCTTTTCCAATGTTTGCAACAAGGCTTCACTGGTCTGAAATATTCCTTTGAAGTGCCGCTCACGTAACTCTGCTCCCCTCGTTCCAGAAGAGAACTTGTGATCTGTGAGTCATTTCAAAAATCCTGCTCCAACACACGCTCCTCTCATCACCTGCAGCACTCAAGTTATCACAGCTGTCATCCAATGTCCACAACATAGGCCTTGTACTGGACATGCTCTAGTGATTCCAACTGGAAAGGGAAGCAGCTGTCTTCTGACTAAGTGCAAGAAACATCCTTGCAAAGCAGATGGATTATAATATCAGAAGATCATAAGCCATAAGACCATTCGGCCCATCGAGTCCGCTCCGCCATTTGATCACGGCTGATCTATTTTTCCCTCTCAAACCCATTCTCCTACCTTCTCTCAGTATCCTTTGATGCCCTTCCTAATCAAGAACCTAGCAATCTCCGTTTTATAAATACCCATAGACTCGGCCTTCACGGCCTTCTATGGCAGTGAATTCCACAGATTCAACACCCTCTGGCTATAGAAATTCCTCCTTATCTCCATTCTAAAGGTATGTCCTTTTATTCTGAGGCTGTGCCCACTGGTTCTAGACTCTCCCAGGAGTGGAAACATCCTCTCCACGCCCACTTGTCTTTCCGCTGACTGCTTAAACCCCTGTCCCACTGTACGACTTCATTCCAAGAGTTCTCCCGAGTTTGCCCTGATTCGAACTCAGAGATTTACGGTAATGGCCACTCGTCGGTACTCGGGGCTCTCGTGGACATTTTTCATCGTGTTGAAAAATCTTCACGAGTCTTCCCGTGCTTACCTGCCGTTAGCGAGTCTTCCCGAGTACCTGCTGTTAGCGCTAAGAGACGTCCCCGAGCTCCGACGTACCCGCTACGTTCATTCTCCGTGCTTACCACGAGTTTGATTTTTTTTTAACTCAGGAGAGCTCCTGGAATGAACTCGTACCGTGGGACAGGGGTTTGAGCACGCAACAAAAGCTTTTCAGGTACACGTAACAATAAACCAAACTGAACCGAACTCGGTCTTTCATTATCCGATTACTTACTGAAGTCATGAGAAGATTTTAATTGTTGAGCTTCTGATAGGTATTTGTGGCAAGAGTTTCACTTTAGTCATAGAAGATAGACACAAAATGCTGGAGTAACTCAGCGGGACTGGCAACATATCTGGATAGAAGGAATGGGTGACGTTTGAGGTCGAGACCCTTCTTCACGTTAACTGTAGACTAATTGGCTTGGTATAAATGTAAATTGTCCCTAGTGTGTGTAGGATAGTGTTAGTGTGTTAGGATCGCTGGTCGGTGCGGACTCGGTGGGTTGAAGGGCATGTTTCCTCGTTATATCTCTAAACTAAACTAATTAATCAATCAATCTATCTATTTGCATTCGGCCCATTTTGTTCTGAATCTTTCCTAAGATGTATGGATGTCATCATGATGTATTTTAAATGTTGAAAATGAAATGGACTGCCTTTATTTTTCATTGTAAGCACTGCTTACGACAAAATTGTTGTTGCCACTCCATTGGTGCATAATATACAAACATAAAAACACAGGACACCATTTAAAAACAATGTTAAAAACTTGGTATCAAGCAGGCACGTGCCGTCAGGGTAGGCAAGGTAGGCACTGCCTACCCTGACTAAAATTATAATATAGTCATGACTAAATATAAATATTAAAGGCATGGGAGAATGGTGCCTATGTAAGAGACCGATCTCTTAGGTAGGCATAATTCTCCGTGCCTTTCATCCGCAGCGCTTGTAACACGGGAAGGTCTGTGCAGCCCACGTGCCATCAGCGCTGCCTGAAGCCGTCAGTTTCAAGCGGGGCTGAAGGCAGCAGAAATTCTGCCTTTGCAGCACTGCGCATGCGCATCAGCCTACTGCGCATGCGCAGCGCTAGTTTCTTGGCGGGGTTTTCAAATATGGTTTGTCAATATTTTAAGTTTTGTTAGGAAACAGCGAGAGAAGAATGGAGCTTGTGTACCAATGATGTGGTAAGTACATTTATTGGTGATGTTTTTAAATATCGTGTTTCCCGGGGTGTGGGGGTGGGGGGAGAGCTCCTTTCCAAGTGTTTGGGGATTCTGGCCGGGGTAAAGTTGCGGAGAGGGCATGAATGTTATGGACGAGGGGATCGGGATACTGCCACTTGCGACGCTCCTTGCACGGAGGCGTGGAATGCCACCGTATTCCACGCCTCCGTGCAGGGGGGGGTGGGGGGGGAGAGAGAAGTAGCTCGGGTGGCTGAGCGGCCGCCTGGCCGGACAGCGGAACCAGCCGCCACCTTAGCTCCTTCTGCCGGTCCCCGCTCACCTCTGGCAGCTCTCCGTCTAAAAACCTCTCTCCTGCCGCTCGCTGGCCTCACTCATGTCCTTAAATTCTGACAGCGAATTACTCGGCTGTGGGAATTTAAGGATTTGCAGGAAGCCGCTGACATGAGTGAAGTCGGCGAACGGCAGGTGACAGGTGTTCCGACGGAGAGCACTGCCAAAGGTGAGCGGGCCGGCAGAAGGCGCTGAAGTGCCGGCCAGTTCTGCTGTCGGGTCCCGGTGGCCGCTCGTAGCTCCCCGAGCTGCTTCTATCCCCAGCTACAGTGCGTGGCTTCGCACCCGGAGAGCTGCGATAGTTGTGAGTGAGTGAGTTACTGGCAGTATCCCTGGCACCCTCCTTCTCAACACTCGTGCCCTCCCCACAACTTTACCCCTGGCACAGACTCTCCACACGCTGTGAAAGGAACTGCTCCCCCAATTGGTCCCTTGACAAGTGTTGTCATTCAATAAGATGACAACTGATTTAACTATTCCCTGTACTCCCGTTTTTCCCACCATCACTCCATCTCTCCATCTGCCATCACCCGTCACCCCCCCCCCCCATTCAGTAATTCAGAATAAAGGAGACTAGGAAGCCTTGGGCAAATTGAATTGTCACTGTTTTTTATTTATTTAACGGAGAGAACAATCTGCGCATGCGCGGTTTAATTTTTTTTAAGCGTACTGAGTGTCTACCCTGACTAATTACTCACGGCACGTGCCTGGTATCAAGATAAGTAAGTAATCAGTACTATCACATGGTGATAATATGTTTTATAAATGTTCTTGCTATCGCAGGGGATGGTGTGGTACAGAGACAGTCTTTACCATCCCTGACCTGGCTCTGATTATCTCCTTTGTCATTCCCTGATGCTTTTGTGGCCAGAATGATACCAGCCACTCATCAGTCCATGCCTTCTTCTCCTTCTTCTTCTTGCGTGTGGCGTGCACAGCCTAAAGTTGTAGGACAACTTGTTCTATTTGATCTTATTTTATTGTGCACGCCGGGTTGATTGCATTTGGCGGACCACGTGAAGGTTGCAATCTCCCACGCCAGTCCATGCCTGAAGATATTCAGGTCATACAGAATGGACCACTTGGTCCATGTTGGACCTCTGTCCATTGACCATTCACTGAGAACAACTATGACTAACTATGACTCCACTATGAACAACTGTTTCGTGTCTTTCTTCAATTAACCTACAAACCTGTACGTCTTTGGAGTGTGGGAGGAAACCGAAGATCACGCCGAAAAACAACGAAGGTCACGGGGAGAAGGTCCAAACTCCGTACAGACAGCGCCCGTAGTTGGGATCGAACTTGAGTCTCTGGCGCTGTCTAGGCAGTAGCTCTGCTGCTGTGCCACCCATAATTAATAGAAAGATACAGCATTGAAACCGGCCCTTCGTCCCACCCTGCCCACGGTGACCATCGGTCACCCATTCACACTAGTTCTATGTCACCCCGCTTTCTTATCTACTCCCCATACATTAGGGGCGATTTTCAGAGGCCAATTATCCTACAGACCAAGGGTACACAAAAGGCTGGAGAAACTCAGCGGGTGCAGCAGCATCTAAGGAGCGAAGGAGATAGGCGACGTTTCGGGTCGAGACCCTTCTTCAGACCCTTCTCCTTCACTCCTTAGATGCTGCTGCACCCGCTGAGTTTCTCCAGCCTTTTGTGTACCCTCGATTCTCCAGCATCTGCAGTTCCTTCTTGAAAACCTACAGACCAACACGTCTTTGGGATGTGGGAGAAATCCGGAGCTCCCAGAAAATCCCCACTAGGTTGCAATAAAACAACAGCTAACTCTGCCCCCTACATATAAGATGGAGGAGGACAATCTTTTTACCGGAAGAGGAGTCCAAAACTAGGAATGTTAAACGGGGAACTGTGGGGCAAGTATATAATGCAGAGGATGGTCAGGTCGGGGGGAGTTCCTCCCTCCACGGGTGCCATGTAATCCCGCGCTACGCGCTCAATGGTCGGATAGTCGGCGACTAAACCGTCTCCCCCACCTGGTTTGCCAGGTGAGGAGGGGGCTGTGGACCCCCAGCAGGACCAAAAACAAGACCTGTCAAAGGGCGGATGAGCTCCTAGCGAGCCAACGGCCATCCACACACTTCAGTAGAAGTTGCGATCACTGTCGTACGTAGCATTGTAACGCGGTGGGTAAATGGATCAAGCTGTCGGAATAGTGGTGGAGATGGTACAATTACAACATTTTAAATATATCTGGACTGGATAGGAATGATTTAGAGAGTGTAGACACAAAATGCTGGGGAAACTCAGTGGGACCAGCAGAACATCTGGAGAGAACGAATGGGTGACGTCTCGGATCGAGACCCTTCTTCAGACTGAAGTCTCAACCCAAAACGTCACCCATTCCTTCTCTCCAGAGATGCTGCCTGTCCCGCTGAGTTACTCCAGCATTTTGTGACTACCTTCGATTTAAACCAGCATCTGCTGTTATTTCCTAAAGATTTTGAGAGGTGTGGGCCAAACACAGGCAAATGGGACTAACTCAGGTAGGCAACTTGGTTGGCATGGACAGGTTGGGCTGAAGGGCCTGTTTATGTGCTATGTAACTCTTTGGCAGGAATAATTTGGGAAAATTGTTGTCTAATTTTTCCCTGTGCAAACTCCATGTTCTCACTACAGATTTCTCCCCCCCTCCCCACCCCCACCCCCCTGCCCAGTGTAAATGTTATCTCCGTGTTTCCATGGTGATGTAACATTTGGCATTTGGCCAAGTCCATTAGTTATCTATGATCCTTGACACTAAATGTCAGCAGGATCGTCAACTGCACAGGATCACAGCCAAAACCTGTCCTCTTGTCATTTGGCCACCGCATGCATTTCCATTAAGGGGGTCAAGTTACCATTAAGGTCGTCTGATTATTTTCCTACTTCACACTTGTTGCCAAGATCAAAGTACCATCCCACCCAATACCAACCGCTTATTTAGGAATCCCGACATTTGTCATCTGGCAGCCCCATGCTGCTACACTCACTTTGAAGCGCTCAGGCCCTTATTCCCGTGCTGCCTTCACCCCTCTGTGCTTCTAATTCTGGCATCCTCTTTAACACGCTAGAGCTTCGGAACTTCCTTTAATACCCAAGGACTCCAGTTCCCACACATCAGGCCCCCTTGTTTCCACACTTTCCTTACACTTCCACATACCTGGACCTCAGTTCCCACATTCTCTTCATCACACTGGGGAGCCCGAGTCCTCACGTTGGTTGTCACACTGGTCCCCCATTCTTCCTTTAACACACCAGGGCCCAGGGTGGAAAACTCCCATGTTTTGAGAGGTGGGGGACATGCCCCCCAAGACCTGCGCCTCATCCGCAGCCAGGATCTGTCGGAGACCCGGTCAGCGCGGAGAAGCAGCGCTGGTATCCCGTCAGTCCAGTCAGGACTGTAGTTAACCCGGCGAGACAGGCAGAGTTGAGCTGTATTTAGCACCAAAGATACTAGCAATTTATTATTTGGTCAAACATGTTAAATGAACGAAAAAAAAAGGTTTACTTTAATTGCCTGTATCTCTAGTATCTTTGTGTTAAAGAAGGAACTGCAGGGTCTGAAGAAGGGTCTCGACCCGAAACGTCGCCTATCTCCTTCACTCCTTAGATGCTGCTGCACCCGCTGAGTTTCTCCAGCTTTTTGTGTAACTCTCTAGTATCTTTGTTTAGCACAGTCTTGCGCGCGTGTGTGTGTGTGTGTGTGTGTGTGTGTGTGTGTGTGTGTGTGTGTGTGTGTGTGTGTGTGTGTGTGTGTGTGTGTGTGTGTGTGTGTGTGTGTGTGCGCGTGTTGTGTGTGTGCGTGTGTGCGTGTGTGTGTGTGTGTGTGTGTGAGTGTGTGTGTGAGTGTGTGTGTGCGTGTGTCCATGCACGCGCGGCCGCCAAAAAATTGTGTTCCCCGTCCCCTCCATGTTTTGATAGCGAGTTCCGCTCTTGCCAGGGTCACAGTGCCCATGCTCCCTTTAAACTTCTCACTTTAGCTTATACGTGGACAAAAATGCTGGAGAAACTCAGCGGGTGAGGCAGCATCTACGGAGCGAAGGAATAGGTGACGTTTCGGGTCGAGACCCTTCTTCAGTCTGAAGAAGGGTCTCGACCCGAAACATGAGTCTGAAGAAGGGTCTCGACCAGAAACGTCACCTATTCTTTCGCTCCATAGATGCTGCCTCACCCGCTGAGTTTCTCCAGCATTTTTGTCTACCTTCGACTTTTCCAGCATCTGCAGTTCTTTCTTAAACACTTTATTGATTCATCATGGAAACAGGCCCTTCGGCCCACCGAGTCCACACCGACCAGCGATCCCCGCACACTAGCACTATCCTATGCACACTAGGGACAATTTGCAATTCTACCAAGCCAATTAGCCTACAAACCTTTATGTCTTTGGGATATGGGAGATGCTGCCTAACCCAATGAGTCACTCCAATGCTTTGTGTCATTTTGCGAACGTTAATGTTAAATGTTTAAGGTTTAATGGCCTTGAATACTAACACTAGTTTCTCTTCCCACAGATGCAGGCAGACCTGTTGAGTATTTCCAGCATTTACCATGTTCTCTTTTTTGCTTTAGATTTCCAGCATCTGCAGTTTTGATTTTGAACGCCATAAGCAAAGGAATGGAGCCCATTACTGTCTAATGTAAGAGAACAAAGGCACAATAACTTTGGTCTCTATTTCCCACTGAGTTTGGACCTTAGGGGCAGATGAAAGGGTTGCTCAGTCGAGTCATTCCTTCGTGACACAGTCAAAAGGAAATGGAAGGTTTTTCCTCACTGGCTGAATCGTTGCTATGAGTAGAATCTGCAAAGTTTCACGAACAAGCCTAATTGGCCTCATTTCTTTTCTGGGCATTCCATTAGTCAGGAGTTGAGTTGAGTTTTCTGAAATTCATCGACACTCCTTGTGACCTTAAGACTGGGATAGGTGCAATTAGAATCCTTCGCCCCAGCTTCAAGCTTGACTTACCTGAGGTGCAATTACTGTGCGATTTTACGGGCTCCGCAGTCTAAGTGGGCTGAGATCTGACTGCTGAGCGTTGTTTTGCCTTGTGGCGACCGTGCGGGGATGGGGGGAGAAAACTGGTGTCAGGAAATCATGATGACCCAAATGAGTCTGTGCTCTGGACCGGCCAAGTTCTGACAGTAATTCCTTTCATTCCCACCCCTTTGAAAATCCACATCCTCTCCTTTCATAACAGCACGGCAACCTTTGATTTTCTCCACATGCTGAAGGCAAATCAGGCAAAAGTTTTCATCAGAAAAAAATGGATTGTTCTGTTCAAGGCATGCTGGAAATAACACTAAAAATAAAATTTTATTTTTGATTGATAAAATGAGGCACGGCTTCACTGTAGAGCCAGACATTCTTTATCCTAAGATCAAGACTTAAAAGGGTTTTCAGAAAGACCCAGTGAGTTTGTCTGTTAGTGATTAGAGGCTGGTTTGAAGGCTTTTATGTCTGATCTTGCCACCCTGGGGTGAGAGGAGAAGATAATTGATTGACCCTTCTGGACCTGAAAGTCAGATGAGTTTCAGCTTGCTGTACCAACTGTGGGCAATGGCCATCACAGTAGTTATTGGGTAGTGTACAGGAAGGAACTGCAAATGTTGGTTTACACCGAAGATAGACACAAAATTCCGGTATAACTCAGCGGGACAGGCAGCATCTCTGGAATGCGTGACGTTTCGGGTCGAGACCCTTCTTCAGACTGAGTCAGGGGAGAGGGAGATACAGAGATAAGGAAGGGTAGGGTGTGAAAACGGGACATCAAAGGGGATGTAGATCAAGGAAAATGTAGCATAGATCAATGTTAGCGAGGGTAAGGTGACAACGAAGCATTCAGAGATAACATTTAATCAGGTGGACAGTCAGACGGGATGGAGAACTAGGAAGGGGAGGGATGGAGAGGGAGGGGAAAACAAGGATTACTTGAAATTAGAGAAGTTAATGTTCACACGGCTGGGGTGTAAGCTGCCCAAGCGAAATATGAGGTGCTGTTCCTCCAATTTGCGCTGGGCCTCACTCCGACAGTGGAGGAGGCCCAGAACAGAAAGGCCAGTGTGGGAATGGGAGGGGGAGTTGAATTATTAAGTCAATGTTCATACCGCCGGGGTCCAAGAGAAATAAAAGGTGCTGTTCCCTCAATTTGCACCGGGCCTCACTCTGACAAAGGACAGAAAGGTGACTTGCTGTAAAAGTTACAAGAGCCACTTTCCCTGAAATGCGCGATTGCAGCATTTGAGTCTTAAAACAATTCAGCAAATTCTCGCAGTCGATATTTTCCGTGTTGTTGAATTTAAGCCGGCAACACTTGCTGGTGGAATGTGAACCTGGGCCGCACACACTACCCTGTCTTGACGTTGGCACTGTGAGATGATCCAGTGAGTGCTGATAGGAAGCATGACTGGAGATCAAGATTGCAGGAAATGACATTGACTTTGCACAGGGCGTGGGAATATGCGGAATGCTGCTGAAATGTGCGGAATGCAATTAATCCGAGCTGAACAACGCAGGGCACAAATGCCGATTGGTCTTCTGGAAGTTATTGCTCAATCCTCACTGTGGGGTCACAGGGGAAGCTCAGGGGAAAAAATTCCATTCCCTTAATGCCCCTGTCCCACTTAGGAAACCTGAACGGAAACCTCTGGAGACTTTGCGCCCCACCCAAGGTTTCCGTGCGGTCCCCGGAGGTTTTTGTCCTCCGGCAACCACCTTCAACTAGCATCGCAACCGGCTTCGACTAAAAAAATTACCGATTTTTAAAACGGAAACCACTTTCGACCATTAGGGAGACTGACAAAAACCTCCGGGAACCGCACGGAAACCTTGGGTGGGGCGCAAAGTCTCCAGAGGTTTCCGTTCAGGTTTCCTAAGTGGGACAGGGGCATTAAGCCTCTCAGTGGCTATACAGCTCACCTGAGAGAATTGAGGACAGTGCAATCACAATATGTGGTTTAAAGGCCTGTCGCACTGTACGAGGTAATTCAAGAGTTCTCCCGAGTTCTCCCCTGATTCGAGCTAGTGTAATGTACGTAGCTGGTACTTAGGGTCTCGTACGAGTAAAAAGTAACAATTTTTTTAATCACAAGTATTTTTTTACTCGTGGACATTTTTCACAGTGTTGAAAAAACGTCACGAGTTTACCGGATTTCCCGAGTACCTACCGTTACTCGTACAAGCCGCTACGTGACATCCACGAGCTCCTACGTGCCTGCTACGTACATTACACAAGCTAGAATCAGCGGAGAACTCGGGGGAACTCTTGAATTACCTCCGATAGTGAGACAGGCCCTTCATTGGAAACGAGAGGATTGATGTTCAAAAATATAAATCAAAAATGCTGGCAATACCCAGACCGTTTGAAGGGAATTAACTTATCGGGACAAAACGGACACAAAATGCTGGAGAAACTCAGCGGGACAGGCAGCATCTCTGCAGATAAGGAATGGGTGACGTTTTGGGTTAAAAGTCTGTCTGAAGAAGGGTCTCGACCCAAAACATCACCCAATCCATCTCTCCAGAGATGCTGCCTGTCCCGCTGAGTTACTCCAGCATTTTGTGTCTATCTTTGGTTTAAAGCAGCATCTGCAGTTCCTTCAGACACATAACTTATCAGGCCGACCCAACCCGACCTCCCGGTGGCTCAGCACTTCAACCCCCCTCCCATTCCGTATCCGACCTCTCAGTCCTGGGCCTCCTCCACGGACAGAGTGAGCAACACCGCAAGTTGGAGGGACAGCACCTCATATTCCGCTTGGGGAGTCTGCATCCTCTGGGCTTAAACATTGAATTTTCTCAATTCTGTTAACCCTTGCTGCCTCCTCCCCTTCCCACCTCTCCCTCAGCCCTCAGGCCCTGGCATTCCTTCTCTCTCTACCTCTCCCCCACCCAAGTCGCACTAGCTTCTCATTTTCACACTACAAACAGCTTACAATGGCCTGTTTCCTTTATCATCAATACTTTTTTGCATATCTTTCATTCATTGTTCTTTATCTCTCCACATCACCGTCTATATCTCTCGTTTCCCTGATCCTTGACCAGTCTGAAGAAGGGTCTCGACCCGAAACGTCGCCTATCTCCTTCGCTCCTTAGATGCTGCTGCACCCGCTGAGTTTCTCCAGCTTTTTGTGTAACCCTCGATTCTCCAGCATCTGCAGTTCCTTCTTTATAACTTATCAGGCCAATAGACTTCCATCAAAACTTGTCGACGTTCTCAGCTTTTAGGTTAAGGTCTCATGAAGATCCCGATTTCAATGCTGAACAGATCTACCTCCATCAGGTGCATCTTGCAGCAGCTTGCTAGGCTGCTTAAGTGATAGTGCTACAAAGCAATATGGTCTGCTTGCCTTCATGGTTCAGGCGTTGCCTATAAGAGTCGGGAAGTCATGGGGCTGCTTTATAGAACTTCCATGAGATTGAATTTGAGGAATTGTGTGCCATTCTGGACGCCCCATTACAGGAAGGATGTGGAGGTACTGGAGAGAATCCACCATTGCACAGCAGTAGAGTTGCTGCCCCACAGCTCCAGAGACCCGGGTTCGATCCTGACCAGGGGTGCTGCCTGTACGGAGTTTGTACGTTCTCCCCGTGACATGCGTGGGTTTAACTCCGATTGCCCCGGTTTCCTCCCACACTCCAAAGACGTACAGGTTTGTAGGTTGATTTGCTTCGGCAAAATTGAAAACTGTCCCTAACGTGTGAAGGATATCATTAGTGAATGGGGTTCACGCGCCGGTGTAAACTCGGTGGGCCAAAGGGCCTGTTTTCATGCTGTATCTTTAAACTAAACTACACTAAACTAAACTCAGAGGTGTACAAGAATGCTGCCTGGATTCGAGGATATTAGCTATAAGACGAGGTTGGATTATTTTCTCCAATGTTAGGAAACTTCTACAAACAACCCTCCCCCCCCCCACCTTACTCCTCCTCTTTCTCACCCCCCCCCCCCGCCAACCTCTTTTGTTTCCTACTCCCACTCCCCTCCCCTGAATTCTGCCTGACCAAATTCTCCTCTGCTCCTCCACCTCCATCTACATTCCTTCCTCCAGCTTCACAATTTGCAATGTTTCTATCCTCCAGCTTCACAATTTGCAACTCTTTATCCTTTTGTCTCGCGTCTGTTCTTTTCATCGCTGGCCTTTGTCCAACAATCTGCCTATCAAGAATCCCTCTCACCTGTGTTCACCTGGACTTACCCTCTCCTGTCCCTCATGTCTTCTAACTTTCATTCGCCCCCCCCCCCCCCCCCTCCCTCCCCCCACCTCCTCCCAAGGGTTCCCGATCCAAAACGTCACCTATTTAATTAATTATAAGGTTTATTTAAATAGGGACAGATACCTAAACATAGATACACTTGAAACAGTCATCTGATGTATGCATCATAGTGTTTTAGCCAAAGCTAATTCGCAACACTTGTCCCTAGTAGGGCTTTTGGTTATAAATGATAATACAGATTAACATTATTAAAAATAGGAAAATGGAAATGGAAATTAGATAAAAAATGGAAAAGAGAAAAAGACATACAGAGAGAGCACAGCGTAAAAACTAAATATGAGAACAAGATTGTTGTTGACTTAGCCACAATTTTGTGTTTCTTTTGAATGTGACATATGTAGGGATACATTTCAAGTGGTCTGGCAGTGAGTTCCATAGTTTTGGACCTTTTACTGAAAAGGCAGTTTGAGCAAAAGATGTTCATGATCTCCTGAGTCGCTGCCTGACCCGTTGAGTTACCCCAGTACTCTCTGTCTTTCGTTGCTTGTACGTCTGCTAGGGAGCTGCCTGCAAAGATCTCACCTGCTGAGATACACTACAACAGCAGTGAAAGATTACAAAACATCTAAAGGGAACGAACGCTGTGCTGAATCCGGTAATGTCGCTTTCAGTGTGGCGATACAGCAAGCAACCAGAGGTTTGAAGTCATGTTTGAAGTTCAGGCTTCTGATGTAGTTTTCGTGAACGGCATTAAATTGATCCATAATGCTGCTTTAATGTCAAAACCAAGGCAGGGGGCCATTGTTGGACCAGTGGACTGTAAAATCTCACTCCAGGTGCATTTTACATGTTGAGTTATGGTTGGCATCATTTTTTAGTCACAGAGTCATAGACTTGTCCAGCACGGAAATACTGTAGATTCATCGACCTGTGAGGGGAATAGATAGGGTGAATACACAGAGTCTTCTTAACACAGGGTATGAGAATCAGGAACCAGAGGACACAGGTTTAAGGTGAGAGGAGAAAGATTTAATGGGAACCTGAGGGGCAACTGTTTCACTCAGAGGGTGCTGGGTATATGGAACGAGCTGCCAGAGAAGGTAGTTGAGGCAGGTAGTATAACCACATTTAAAATACATTTGGACAGGCACATGGATAGGAAAGATTACATAGAAACATAGAAACATAGGTGCAGGAGTAGGCCATTCGAGCCAGCACTGCCATTCAATATGATCATGGCTGATCACCCAACTCAGTATCCCTTACCTGCCTTCTCTCCAAACCCCCTGATCCCTTTAGCCACAAGGGCCACATCCAACTCCCTCTTAAATATGACCAATGAACTAGCCTCAACTACCTTCTGTAGCAGTGAATTCCAGGTTTGGGGGGATAAGGGCCAAACGCGGGCAGGTTGGTTAGTGTAGATGGGGCATCTTGGTAGGCATGGGCAAGTTGGGCCAAAGGGCCTGTTTGCACGCTGTCTGACTCTATAACTTGTCCATACCAACTGGTCCCACTCGCATGCTTCTGACCCATATTGCTCCAAACCTTTCCTATACATGTATCAGTCGAAGTGTCTTTCAAATGTTGTAAATGGCAGCTCATTCCATATACCCATAATTCTCTGTGTGAAAAAGGTCCCTCTCAGCTCCCTTCTGAATCTTTCCCCTCTCAGCTTAAACCTACGCTCTCTAAGTTTAGACTCACCTACACTGGTGGAACGACTGTGGATGTTCACCTCATCTATGCCCCCCCCCCACCCCCCACCTCATGATTTTATATACCTCTATAAGGTATACCACCCGTCAACCTCCAGGGTTACCCCCAGTAACATCTGACCCAAATGCAGCACCTCACGGTAATCTGAATTAAACTCCATCTGCCGTTCCTCGGCCCACTGGCCTAATTGATCAAGACCTTGTAATCATAAATTATCTTCTTCACTGTCCTCCATACTATGGATTTTGGAGTCAACTACAAACATGCTTCTTCTTCTTGTCGAGTCCACACACAAGATTAGAAGTTGTTCAGCCAGAGCTTCTTGGCATCTGCATGCAACGGTGTCTGTCTTGCGCTTCTTGTTTGTGGTGGTGGAAAGATTGGTGGAAACAGGGCTGCGACGTGAACGCTCTTTCCTTGACCCCCCCCCCAAACATGCTAATATTTGGACAGGTACCTGGAGAGGAAAGGTTGAGAAGAATATGGTCGGCAGAGACAAGTTGGGCCAAAGGGCCTGTTTCGTGATGTATGATTCCATGACTCTATGCCTTGTACATTCAGATCCAGATCATATATTATAAATAATGAACAACAGTGGACCCAGCACTGATTCCTGAGGCACACCATTTTGGATAGCAATATATCAGCAAATGAAAATCCTTCTGAAAGGTGAGGGGATATATCATGCACCAGGGACCGAGGCACCTGGAAATGTGCACACAATCACTCTGTCTACGACTGTTTACATCTTTAGACAACGTCATTTATTTTGTTTTTGCCGTGTGTTTTTAAATATTCGAAGATTGAGCAGAGATAAATGCATTGAGTTGTTGACCATGGAGGGGGAGGACGATGTTGCAAGAACTAAGTCCATTAGAGCCATTCCCGACAATTTGCAGCGAGTGCATTTGTAGAAGGGTCTCGACCCGAAACGTCACCCATTCCTTCCCTCCAGAGATGCTGCCTGTCCCGCTGTGTGACTCCAGCGTTTTGTGTCTGTCTTCGGTTTATAGACAATAGACAATAGGTGCAGGAGTAGGCCATTCGGCCCTTCGAGTCAGCACCACCATTCAATGTGATCATGGCTGATCATCCCCAATCAGTACCTCGTTCCTGCCTTCTCCCCATAATCCCCTGACTCCGCTATCTTTAAGAGCCCTATCTAGCTCTCTCTCGAACGTATCCAGAGAACCGGCCTCCACCACCCTCTGAGGCAGAGACTTCCACAGACTCACAACTCTCTGTGAGAAAGAGTGTTTCCTCGTCTCCATTCTAAATGGCTTACGCCTTATTCTTAAACTGTGGACCCTGGTTCTGGATTCACCTAACATCGGGAACATGTTTCCTGCCTCTAGCGTGTCCAAACCCTTAACAATCTTATATGTTTCAATAAGATCGCCTCTCATCCTTCTAAACTCAAGAGTGCATAAGCCCAGCCGCTCCATTCTCTCAGCATATGACAGTCCTGCCATCCCGGGAATTAACCTTGTAAACCTACGCTGCACTCCCTCAATAGCAGTGGTTTAAACCACTGCATCTGCAGTTCCTTCTTACACAAGTAGATTTGACTGTTTACTGCAAACAATAGGCAGCTGGAGGATCTCAATGGGTCAGGCCGCATCTAAGTTTGTTTTATGTTTGTCATTGACACATATACTGAGGTAGAGTGAAAAGCATGCTGTCTGATATTTTCCGATCTTATCGGATAGCATGCAAAACATAACTTGCGTTACGTTAAGTCAAACTCGAGTATAATGGATAGAGCAAAGGGGAAGATACAGAATGCAGAATATAGTTCTCAACATTGTAGAGCATCAATTTCACAGACAATGTCCAATGTCCAATGTCCACAATGGGGTAGAGGTAGATATTGGACTTTTCCCTAGCTTATGGAAGGATCATTTAGAAGCTCAATACTAGAGGGGAGGAAGCTGTTCCTGTAGTCTGATTGTGCACACTTTCAAGCTTCTGTATCTTATGCTCGATGGGAGCAGGAGAAGAAAGGATGACTGGGGTGGGACATGTCTTTGATTATGTTGGCTGCTTTTCAAAGGTAGATGGAGTCAATCTGTGGAAGGAATTGGACAGGCGGTGTTTTGGATCAAGACCCTTCTTCAGAAGAGGGTCCTGACCTGACACACCATCTGTCCCAGTGAACAAAGTAATTTGGGTGTGGACACAATTGGATATTTCTGTATTGGAGTTATACATAGAAACATAGAAAATAGGTGCAGGAGGAGGCCATTCGGCCCTTCGAGCCAGCACCGCCATTCATTGTGATCATGGCTGATCGTCCCCTATCAATAACCCGTGCCTGCCTTCTCCCCATATCCCTTGACTCCACTAGCCCCTGGAGCTCTATCTAGCTCTCTCTTAAATCCAATTTTAAGTCTAGTCTTAAAATGGATGTATTGTCTACATTGGTGCAGATGGGAATTCCAGTGAAGGTTTGGTTTTAAATTGCGTTTTTCGAATGGTTGGGTCTCGATATCTAAACAAACAACTGTAATCTTTATGGTCTGTGTGGTCAGGCATAGGTCAGCAGTTAGTTCCTTATCCAAAGGCCATCAACTGAGGAGCCACAAACAAGAACAGTGATACCCTTCCTACAGGCTGGTTTCTGGCCCCAGGAGCATCGACCGTGGTTTGGGAGCATGCTCCACCCATCTGGATTACATCCGGCCGGTTTTATTATTGTAATATGCACCGAGATGCAGTGAAAGGCTTTATTTGCATACTGTCCAGTCGAATCATACTCTACAGTACATGAGTACAACTGGTGAAACGAGAAAAATACTAGGGCACAGATTTTACTGTTGCAGTACATTCACAGAAAAGTGCAGGTAAGAAAAAGTGCAATGTCTGTAATGAGGTAGGTGGGAAGACCAGAACTACACCTTATGTTATGGGAGGACCATTCAATAGACTGATAACAGTGGGGAAGAAGCTGTTCCTGAGTCTGGTGGTTTGTGCGTTCAAGCTTTTGTACCTTCGGCCTGTTGGCTACGAGGGAAAGACCAGAGTTAAAATAAGTGAAATGTTTGGTATATTTAAAGAAGAAGCTTCCAATAGTCTGGAAAATCCAGCTGTGCCCAACATCACAAAGGCATGCGGGTTTGCAGGTTCTTCTTCTTGCGTATGGTGTGCACAGCTTAAAGTTGTAAGTCAACTTGTTCTATTTGATCTTGTTTGTGCATGTCGGGTTGATTGCATTCGAAACAGGGTGGACCACATGAAGGTTGCAATCTCCCACCCCAGTTTGTAGGTTAATTGGCCTCTGTAAATTTGTTGGGCGTGGGTGAGCAAGTGGGTTAACATTAACTAACCGTGATCAACGGTCAGTACGGACTCGGTGGGCTGAAGGGCCATGCAGTATTTCTAAAAAATACCTGCAAAATAGTTGAGCACCCCCAAAGTCTGAGGGTGTCAGGTCACAGGTGTTTTACTGCATATAGTCATCTGCACAAGTTGTTGACAAAAGAACATGTTATCTTATGGGTTGTGAACAGTTATACTTTCTCAATCAAGGAGGTGGATGTTGTCACGTAAATATAGTAATTTGGCAAGATCACACCAAACCTTTTATTGATTCTCTCACAGGGTAAGGCTGTAGCTGGTGATGCTAGCAGTGCGTGCCCCTAGTTATACATTACGAGGTGGTGAGTCACCATTCTGAACTGCTGAAGTCCATTGACAAAGGAAGTGGTTTGGGATAACACAGTGGCGTAACTGGGGTGACTATCCTGGAGGGAGAGTCAATCACATGATTTTTTGCTTTTAGTTTAAGTTTTAGAGATTCAAGATTCAAGAGAGTTTATTGTCGTGTGTCCCAGATAGGACAATGAAATTCTTGCTTTGCTTCAGCACAACAGAACATAGAAGGCATGAATACAGAACAGATCAGTGTGTCCATATACCATTATTTAAATATATACACACATGAATAAATAAAACAGATAATGTGCAAATAAACAGCTAATGGGCTATTAATGTTCACAGTTTTGTCCGAGCCAAGTTTAATAGCCTGATGGCTGTGGGGAAATAGCTTTTCCTGAACCTGGATGTTGGAGATTTCAGGCTCCTGTACCTTCTACCTGAAGGTGGCGGGGAGATGAGTGTGTGGCCAGGATGGTGTGGGTCCTTGATGATGCTGCCAGCCTTTTTGAGGCAGCAGCTGCGGTAGATCCACTCGATGGTAGGGAGGTCAGAGCCGATGATGGACTGTGCAGTATTTACTACTTTTTGTAGTCTTTTCTGCTTCTGGGCGCTCAAGTTGCTGAACCAAGCCACGATGCAACCGGTCAGCAAGCTCTCTACTGTGCACCTGTGGAAGTTAGAGAGAGTCCTCCTTGACATACCGACGCTCCGTAATCTTCTCAGGAAGTAGAGGCGCTGATGTGCTTTCTTTATGATTGCATCAGTGTTCTCGGACCAGGAGAGATCTTCAGAGATGTGCACGCCCAGGAATTTTAAGCTCTTGACCCTTTCCACCATCAAGATACAGCTCGGAAACAGGCCCTTCGGCCCACCGAGCCCGCACGGACCAGCGATCCCCGCACATTAACACACATCAGGGACAATTTTACATTGATACCAGGCCAATTTACCTACAAACCTTTGGAGTGTGGGAGGAAAACTGAAGATCTCGCCCAAAAACCCACGCTGTCACGGGAGAACGGACAGACTCCATACAGATAAGCACCCGTAGTTGGGATCGAACCCGGGTGGATCCTGGGTTAAAATAATCAACATGGAGGTTTTCTGTCATTTTCCTTGATGCCTTCTTGTTAATGTAATGTAAAAACTGGGCCATTGACAACAAAGATCGTAGCTCCAGTATCTTTGATTGACAATACTCCCCAGACTGCAGGGGAGTAGTATCTGAAGTAGTATGACATATACAAGACCTTAAAGGGCCTGTCCTACAAGCATGCAACTCTATGCGATTAGCGTGACCTAACGTGGTCGCTTGAGCCGTCCGGCGTCGTGGGGCCGGTCCCACTTCGATCGCCGGAGCCGTGCGGAATTGTGCGGAGTTCGTCCCGACATCGCGCGGGGCTCCAAAAAACTGACTATGTTCAAAAATTCCGCGCGGCAACGGCTTGTCGGCTCGCAGTCGCCTTGACGCATTACACACCGCCTCGACATTGTGCCTCCGTGAACCCATCTGTAGGTGCCTCCGTGACCCTCTATATGTGTGGCTCCGTGGCCCTCTGTGTGTGTGCCTCTGTGCCCCTCTCTGTGTGCCCCTCTCTGTTCTGGCGAACTTACCTTAGACTTCGCTCCAAGTTCGCTTCACTTTGCGCCGCGTTGCGCCACTCACCCGACCTCCGCGCGGCCCCTGCTGCCGGTTTTATCGCGCTTGCCGCATGCAGGCGCATGCTGGTGGGAACGGCCCTGTACAGGGGATCACCCGACCTCCACACGGCCCCCGCTTCTAGTTTGATCGCGTTCATCGCATAGAGTTGCATGCTGGTGGGACAGGCCCTTAAGAGTTTAGAGCAATGTGGTTAACTTGTGACGGCCTCCTCAATTCTCAGGTAATTATGGATAAACAACAATTGCTGGCATTCAGTAAATAAATTTTTTAAAGTGCAGAGAAAGCCCCAAAACAAAGTCTTGTCTTGTCTTGTAGATAGACACAAAGTACTGGAGTAACTCAACGGGTCAGGCAGCGTCTCTGGAGAAAAGGAATAGGCGACGTTTCGGATCCAGACCCATCCTCAGATTTAGAGTCAGGGGAGAGGGAAACGAGAACAATTTAGAGCCGGTACTGACGGCAGAGGTAAGGTGGAGCTCATAATGATCCATTGTTGGCTGTGGAAGAGGTGATAATGAAGGGACACGAACAGTGGAACTAGCAGGATGAAGTCTCCCTGTTCCCTGTTCAAGCTTTAAAATAAATCTCAAGACATGAATAAATCTTCAAAACCAGGCAAATTACTTTCTCACAGCGGCTCAATCAATATTTATTCTTCAAACAACAACAACAGCATCAAAAACCAATAACCACATCTTTAAATTGGGTGATCATATTGTATACAAACCAGTTTTGTGGATGTGTAGGAAGGAACTGCAGATGCTGGTTTAAACCAAGGTTGGACACAAAAAGCTGGAGTAACTCACCGGGTCAGGCAGCATGGGTACACAAAAGGCTGGAGAAACTCAGCGGGTGCAGCAGCATCTAAGGAGCGAAGGAGATAGGCGACGTTTCGGGTCGAGACCCTTCTTCAGACTGGTCAGGGATCAGGGAAACGAGAGATATAGACGGTGATGTGGAGAGATCAAGAACAATGAATGAAAAATATGCAAAAAGGTCAGGCAGCAGCTCTGGAGAAAAGGAATAGATGACCTTTCGGGTCGAGACCCTTCTTCAGACTTGCTTGTTTATGGCAGAAAAACAGGTTGCTGGAGGAACTCAGCAGGTCAGGCAGCATCTGTGGAGTGAATGGACAGATGATGTTTTGGGGCCAGTTGATGACCCTTGACCCAAAATGTCATCTATTTTCCTCCACAGATGCTGCCGAACCCGCTGAGTTCCTCCAGCATTTTGTTTTTTCATAAGTAGTCGGAGCAGAAATAGACCATTCGGCCCATCAAGTTTATCATTCAATAATGGCTGATCTATGTTTCCATCTCAACCCCATTCTCCTGCCTTCTCCCCGTTACCCCTGACACCCATACTAATCAAACTTAATTGTTCCAGACTCCAGCATCTGCCATGCATCCTGACTGTCTTAGGCTGTTTTAGGTTTGGTGGTGAATTCAGGGTAGATTTATTATATGGAGCAAAGGAAATAGGCAACGTTTCGGGTCAAAACCCTTCTTCAGTCTGAGTTTCTCCAGCATTTTTGTCTACTTTCGATTTTCCAGCATCTACAGTTCCTTCTTAAATAGATTTATTATATGCAAGATTCTGCTACAAAGGATGGAAGGAGCTATGAATTTCTTTAATTCAGATTCTCAAAGCCATAAAACTTCAAGGTTAATTCCAAACCATCGAGAATGATATCAGCTCACCAAATAAAGTTATGCACAGATGGTTTAATGATCGGCCTTTTATTGGAAAGCCCACTACTCAACAGGGAATTTCTGCAGCTTTTACAGAACAGATTTCATGGCAACTTAATATTTTGTACTTGGCTAATTCAGAGGAAACCTGGGATTGAATTTCTGCCTCAGTAAATGTCTGAAAGCGAAAAGTCTTGTTCAGCATGATTTTTTATAACTGGGGGTGCTGGGGTTATAGTTTAAACCTCACAAGAGAGGTCCCATTTTCCGCATTTCTACAATTTTTGGTAATAATTTGTGAGGGGGTACAGAGGGCGTGGAACATCAGCAGTACTGCTGGAGTGCCTAATGATCGCAATAAAGGAAACCCCATTTTCATCCCCAGTCTGTGAAAAGCATGTCTGGTTAGTGCATTAGATGACTCACCATAAATGCATTCATCCCTCAGGAGACACGGAAGGCATCGCTTAGATTATTCCATTGGATAAGAGTTAGTCTTGGCATTAGCTTCGGCACAGACACTATGGGCTGAAGGACCTGTTTCAGCACTCTACTATTCTATGTGTAGGAAAGAACTGCAGACACTGGTTTAAATCGAAGATAGACGCAAAAATGTTGGAGTAACTCAGCGGGACAGGCAGCATCTCTGGAGAGAAGGAATGGGTGATGGTTAGGGTCGAGACACTTCTTCAGAGTGCTGAAGGGTCTCGACCCGAAACGTCACCCATTCCTGCTCTCCAGAGATGCTGCCTGTCCCGCCGAGTTACTCCAGCATTTTGTGTCTATCTGTACTGTTCGATGTTGTATTCACATCTTTAGAGTCATGCGACATGGTAACAGGCCCTTCAACCCAACTTGTATTTCCCGGCCCCAATGGCCCATCTAAGCTAGTCCCATGTACCTGCGTTTGGCCCATGTCCCTCTAAACCTTTCCTATCCATGTACCTGTCCGTTTGTCTTTTAACTGTTATAGTACTTGCCCCAACTACTTCCTCTGGCAGCTCATTCCATATAGCCACCACTCTTTGTGTGAAAAGGTTGTTCCTTAAGATCCTGTTAATTTTTTCTCCTCTCACCTTCAATCTATGCCTCCAGTTTCTTAATTCCCCTACCTTGGGTATACGACTGTGCATTTATCCCTTGTGGTTTTATACACATCCATGTCCCCTTACCTTCCTGTGCTCCAAGGAATATGTCCTAGCCTGCCCAACATTTCTCTATAGCATTGGGCCTGAAGTGCCAGCAACATCCTCGTAAACCTCCTCTGGCAGCTCGCTCCATACACCCACCACCCTTTGTGTGAAAAGTTACCCCCCAGATTCCTATTAAATCATTTCCTCTTCACCTTGAACCTATGTCCTCTGGTCCTCGACTCTCCTACTCTGGGCAAGAGACTGTGCACCTACCCAATCTATTCCTCTCATGATTTTATAGATGAGTTTAACCTGGCATCATGTTCGCATGGACATTGTGGGCTAAAGGGCTGGTTCCTGCGCTGCACCTAATTCAAGAAAACATGATTCTACACAGACAAAGGAAACCTGTATGAGATCGAATTTCACAGAGCAGTATACAGAGAGGTAGAACTAAGAGGAAAAAAACCAAATGATTTGTTGGAACGTCCCAGCCAGACCAAGTTGCCAGACACACAGTAACAACTATTGGCTCTGATTTCAACTTAGATCTTACAGAAAAAAAGTCTGATAACAAGCGGTTGTAAGTATTTGACCACACATGAGTTCAGAGAAAACCCAAGAGTCTTAAACTGCCCTCCATTCATCACCGATCTTTTTTGTCCAATTTCATTTTATTTTCATTTTGTGTCCATTAACACTGAGGGCCTGACAACGACATTTGCCCCAAATCTGTAATCCATCTGTCTTGTTATTGCTTCTGTCAGTCACACCAGAAGCTAATATCTTTTTTTGTAGCTAGTTCTAAATTTTACTTTCTCCCCCCCCCCACCCCCCCAGGGCTGGATGCTTCCTGCATTCCTCCCATTGGCTGGGTCATGGGTTGTTTGAGCTATTCCACCATGGGGAAGAGTTACAAGGTCATCCGACAGCCGACACACACAGGAAGGGGAGGGGGTGGGGGAGTATTCACTCCGTCTATGGTACAATGGTGGCGCAGCGGTAGAGTTGCTGCCTCACGGCGCCAGAGACCCGTGTTCAATCCTGACCACAGGTATTGTACACACCAGGGACAATTTAAGGACCTGTCCCACTTGGGCTGTCATTTACACGACAGGCCGGTAGTGACTGTCGCGAGCGACATCATGCGTCCGCTCAGCCGTCTGGAGCGCGTGACATCATTTGAAGATGGACACAAAATGCAGGAGTAACTCGGCGGGACAGGCAGCATCTCTGGAGAGAAGGAATGGATGAAGTTTCGGGTCGAGACTCTTCTTCAGTCTCACCCGAAACATCACCCGTTGCTTCTCTCCAGAGATGCTGCCGGTCCCGCTGCGTTACTCCAGCATTGTGTGTCTATCTCCAATCATCTTGGCCCCGCTCTGGGAGTAGGAGTGGGGGCGGATCCGGATCCGCAACGGCCGTGAGCCCCAGGCCAAGCTCGGCGATCGTTTGCCTGCTTCTGCTGCTGTTGGAGGTGAGACGTTGCGCCGCGCCAGGGTCTTGGGCCTGTCCCAGCTTGGCCGTCAGTTATGCGACAGGCCGATGGCGTGCGGAGATTTCGTTCATGACAAAGTCCACACTCCTCCACGACACCCCATGCGCCCGTCCCACGCTACCCACGAGCTACCCACGCACTACCCACACGCTACCCACATGCTAGCGGAATGACAGCCAAGTGGGACAGGCCCTTTACAATCTTTACCGAAGCCAATTAACCTACAAACCTGTACGTCTTTGGAGTACGGGAGGAGACCAGAACACCCAGGAAAAGCCCAGAGCTCCCGGAGAAAAGCCATGCAGGTCACGGGGAGAACGTACAAACTGTACAAACAGCACCCATCGTCAGAATCGAACCCGGGTCTCTGGTGCTTTAAGGCAGCAACTCTACCGCTGCACCACCGTGCCGCCCCAGTGTTGATCAGCACTGCTATTGTGATCAATATATTTCATGACTTATGCAAGAAGGGAAAATCATTTTCTTTCAAAAAGAGACAGTAAAAATATCTGAAAGCTACAAATTAGGGTGAGGAATTTGTACTGATAGATAGCATTCTTTTTATCGAGCTCTCAAAGTTCTGCCAAGTTCAGTCATTGTAACATTAACTTGCGTCATTATGTAAGTTACCAATCATGGCCTCTCCTTCAACTGTTGAACCTCTGCAATTCCTCTCTCCAAAACACTTCTGACGCTCAACCTCCCTTTTCGAAGCTGTTTAAAATTTTCCTCTTCGCCATAAGGCTTTTGCGAACTATCTCGCCCAGTTTTGTTGTAAAGTGCGTTGTCTCCACTAGGGGCGCCACATTGATGGCAGCCTCTGCCTACAGTCTGTCTGTTTTTCTAACTTTTTTAAATGTTTTACTCTGTTTGAAAAGTATGTTTTGGAGGTTTCTTTCGTTTTTCTATGTGGGCGAGGGTGGTAGGGTAAGGGGGGAACCGTTTCCCAGTCACTTCCTGGCGAGGATGCGACTATTCTCCGAGTCGCGTCCTCGCGCCCCTCCTCGCGGCCTACCAACTGGATTGGCGCGGCCTTTCCTGCCGGGGACCGGACCAGAGCTTCAGCAGCGGCGCAGCACTGGATTCACCGCAGAGCGGGCGATGCCTTGCCTGGATCGCCGTTTGAATCTCCAGAGTGTTGGGCCTGCTGCTTCAACATCGCGGAGCTGTGGTTTGTAGAGCCTCCAGCGCGGGCAGAGCTGACTTCAATATGGCGGAGTCCGTGGATCCCTTTGCCGAGGGCCGCCAGGGTGAACGTCCGCCCAGCGCGGCCTGTGGACTTCGGGAGCTGCAGATTCCGTTAGGAAGTGGCCGATTCGGATATATAAGCCACTGAGGTTGTTCTCCCGTTCCGACGTCGGAGTTCCATCATCCCGGCGAGCGGGCCTTAACATCGGAGCCCCCCCACCACGGATGAACAACAGAGGACGACAGAGGGGGATGACTGAACTTTGGTGCCTTCCCAGACTGATTCCTGGGATGTCAGGACTGTCTTATGAACAAAGACTGCATAGACTCGGTTTATACTCTCTAGAATTTAGGAGATTGAGAGGGGATCATATAGAAACTTACAAAATTCTTAAGGGGTTGGACAGGCTAGATGCAGGAAGATTGTTCCCGATGTTGGGGAGGTCCAGGACAAGGGGCCACAGCTTAAGGATAAGGGGGAAATCCTTTAGGACTGAGATGAGAAGGGCTTTTTTCACACAGAGAGTGGTGGGTCTCTGGAACTCTCTGCCACAGAGGGTAGTTGAGGCCCGTTCATTGGCTATATTTAAGAGGGAGTTAGATGTGGCCCTTGTGGCTAAGGGGATCAGAGGGTATGGAGAGAAGGCAGGTACGGGATACTGAGTTGGATGATCAGCCATGATCATATTGAATGGCGGTGCAGGCTCGAAGGGCCGAATAGCCTACTCCTGCACCTAATTTCTATGTTTCCCTCACAGAGGGAAACTTTGATTCCGCTGTGTGGGGATGTCAATGTTAAAGACTATCGTGTTCTGTGCTATTTTTTTATTAGTATGGCTATATGGTGACCATACATTTCACTGTACCAATTGGTACATGTCACAAATAAATGTCTCTCTTGTCTCTTGTCTTGTGCTGCTTTTTACTAAATTAAAGACAATACTGTATATGTATAAAGGTCCTGACCCAAAAGTCACTTATCCATGTCTTCCAGAGATGCTGCCTGACCTGCTGAGTTCCTCCAGCACATCCTTCCTCAGATATGGGGCCCACATTTGCTCACAATACTCCAAATGTGGCCTGACCAGCAACTTACGGAGCCTCAGAAGTACTTGATTGTAAGTCATATTTTAAAAATTATTTTTGGATGCTAGAGGCAGGAAACATGTTCCCGATGTTGGGGGAGTCCAGAACCAGGAGCCACAGTTTAAGAATAAGGAGTAAGCTATTTAGAACGGAGATGAGGAAACACTTTTTCTCACAGAGAGTGGTGAGTCTCTGGAATTCTGTGCCTCAGAGGGCAGTGGAGGCAGCTTCTCTGGATGCTTTCAAGAGCTAGATAGGGCTCTTAAAAATAGCGGAGTCTGGGGATATGGGGAGAAGGCAGGAACAGGGTACTGATTGGGGATTACACAAAAAGCTGGAGAAACTCAGCGGGTGCAGCAGCATCTAAGGAGCGAAGGAGATAGGCGACGTTTCGGGACGAGACCCTTCTTTTTGGGGATGATCAGCCATGATCACATTGAATGGCAGTGCTGGCTGAAAGGGCCAAATGGCCTACTCCTGCACCTATTGTCTAAAACCCAGGTGGGTCACGGGGAGAATGTACAAACTCTGTACAGACAGCACCCGTAGTCAGGATCGAACCCGGGTCTCTGGCGCTGTGAGGCAGCAGTTCTACCGCTGCACCACCGTTCCGCCCCTAGATTTGGTAACCAATATTCCATGACCAGGAATGGAATTAGTACCAATTACAGATGCTGGAAATCTGACATAAAACCACCTCCTTCCCCGTGGTCTTTTTTTGACCGTTCATTTGCTTTCACACAAACTAGAAAAATTGTTGCTGCTTTGTGAATGTTTCATCTGCTGAATACATGCATTCATTTTTTTTGGCAAGGATCTTGTCCTTGACATCTTGTCCTCAACATTCTTGTTAATAATAATGTCTGCTGCATGTTGTGCAATATTATAAATTCGACCAGTCTTCCCATGATAATGTTTCTGGGACATGTTTGTAGCGAAGAGAGAGGCCCACAAGAAAGATATTAGATCGCTAAGTGCAATTGTAATTCTTCCACTGGGATTTGGCACAGTTGATAATTATCTTGCTGATGAAGGATAAACCAGCATGGACTGTGCAATGGCGCATTTAGTAGCCTGCTGCCCTGTCGCTCCAGTGAGCCTGGTTCAATCTTGTTAAAGAAGGAAATGCAGATGCTGGAGAATCGAGGGTTACACAAAAAGCTGGAGAAACTCAGCGGGTGCAGCAGCATCTAAGGAGCGAAGGAGATAGGCGACGTTTCGGGTCGAGACCCTTCTTCAGACTGGTCAGGGATCAGGGAAACGAGAGATATAGACAGTGATGTGGAGAGATAAAGAACAATGAATGAAAGATATGCAACAAAGCATCGATGATAAGTACTGTTTCCTCTATCTGGAGTTGCTGTTGTAATTTGTCCTGGGTATGCAGGTTTGGTTTGGTTTAGTTTAGTGATGCAGCGCGGAAGCAAGCCCTTCAGGTCCGCACTGACCAGCGATCCCCGCACATTTACACTACCCTGCACACACTAGGGACAATTGTTACATTTTTACAGACCTTTATGTCTTTGGAGTGTGGGAGGAAACTGAAGATCTCGTAAAAAAAACCCCACACAGGTCACGGGGAGAACGTACAAACTCCGTACAGACAGCACCCGTAGTCAGGAGTGAGGCCGGGCCTCTGGCACTGTGAGGCAGTAGCTCTACCACTGCTCCACCGTGCCACCCTACACCAAGTGTGTGGTAGAATCTGGGAGAGTTGAGGCGAATGTGGGGAGAATAAAATGGAGTTAGGATTAGTATAGATGGGTGTTTGACTGTTGGTGTGGATTCGATGGGCCACAGGGCCTATTTGTGCACTGTATAATTCTACAACTATCTGAGTGGTAATTCTTAAATGAATTTTGTCAGTGGTTTGATGCGTTTGTTTTCAGTTTTCTTTATGGCTGTGGGTATGTATTCAAATGTACGTAAAACATCTTGCCTACTTGGTTTTTCCTATGTGCTTCTACTTTTTTTTTCCCCAAACCTTCATGTTACCAAGCAACGCTTTTCTGAAGCCAAGGCTGTTTATAACTGCGGAGGATGTTAGGCCGTTTCCATGTTGCTGTGTGACGCAAATGAAGAACTACACCCAGGCCACGTGCCTGATCTCCCCGAGTGTAGATTTATTATTGTCCACGTGTACCGAGGTACAGTGGAAAGATTTGTTCTGATCCAAACAGATCAGATATATCATCCATAAATACAATCAAGTCAAATTCAAGTACAATAGGTAGAGCAAAGGGGAAAATACAGAGTGCAGAATATAGTTCTCAGCATTGTAGCCCGTCAGTTACTTATAGGGTTGCCAACTGTCCCGTATTGGCTGGAACTTCCCGTATATTAGGCTTAATTGGTTTGTCCCGTACGGGACCGCCCTTGTCCCGTATTTGACCGCTACTACTTGGGTCGAGGGGACTGTCGTGTCGGAGCACTGCGTCCGGCCCTGCATCACCCGTCTCAACGTAGTGCAGCCCATGGAGTACAGCAGCAGCAGCAGCAGCAGCAGCAGCAGCGCCTCGCCCGTGGCCCCGTCGGTCGGCAGCCCAGCCAGCTGTCCGACCTTTGGACCTTCGCTTACCGCCAACACCACCACCACCCCTCCTTCTCATGGCCGATCATGTGTTCATGAGTTGGATGGGGTGCTGAACTTTGCGAGTGACATAGACCGAGCCAAAACTCCTCAGCTGGCCCGCCAGCTGGGCTTTGTGTGCAGTCCAGCACCCGGGCCAACTCATCATTCACCCAGCCACGGCCGAGTTGGCCGATGAATTGCCGTTCGGGAACGTGTCCCATATTTTGACCTTTCGTCCCTTATTTGGGAGTGTGAAAGTTGGCAACCGGAGTTATTTTGCCAAAGTACAATGTTGGTAATAGCACAGAGGTGAATTGGACAGTAACCTAATTTACAACAGGTCCATTCAGAAGCCTGATAACAGAAGGAAAAAAGCTGTTGAAACAACGAACTGCAGATGCTGGTTAATGGACAAAAAATACACAAAGTACTGGAGCAACTCAGCAGGCCAGGCAGGTGGGCTGCTGTGGCATATGGCTCCCAGCGGGCTGTGGAGTAGCCAATGCCGGAGCCCCTGGGTTGGCAGGGTCAGTGGCGCCCACGGCCGAGGTCGGAGCCCGACGCAACCAGTCGACGGAGCTCCATGCCACTGGATCCTGACCCAGATCTGTCAAGGACCGTGGGGTGGCTGTCTGTGCACCAGTCTCCCCACATTAAATAAAGTCACGCATAGGCGTCCTCCATATAGGGAACAGCACCCTGGAGACACCCATGGTCAGCCACGACCGAAGGGGGCCCAAGAAGAAGAAGAAGAAGAACCACGTTTAATTTAATTTATTTTACAGATACAGCATGGAAACAGGCCCTTCGGCCCACCAGGTCCACACCGACCAGCAATCCCTCACATTAACACTATCCCACGCCTACTAGGGACAATTTTTACACATAGGCCAAGCCAATTAACCTACATACTTGTATGTCTTTGGAGTGAGGAAGGAAACCTACTCAGTCACGGGGAGAACGTACAAACTCCATACAGACAGCACCCGTAGTCGGGATCGAACCCGGGTCTCCGGTGCTGCAAGCGCTGTAAGGCAGCGACTCTACCGCTGCGCCACCGTGCCGCCTGTGTAAGCAGAGGAGATTTGTTTAACATTATCTCCGGTGTGATCATTGTGGGCTGAAGGGCCTGTTCCTGTGCTGTACTGTTTGTCTGTGTGCCCAGAAAGATCTCAGCGAGAAACAAAGTGATGGGTGTACAATCAGTTGGTCGCCCTGGATAAATAAAGGGCAGGACATCTGACAGGTGGAACTCTGTGACATTGTCTCTTTATACAGTGCGTTCGGATGTGGAAGTGGGGCTTGAACTCACGCCCTCCTGGATGTGGGCGTTTGAAGTGAAGTCTGACAAATGACAGGGATGTAACGCTGAGGCTCTACAAGGCGCTGGTCAGGATGCATTTGGAATATTGCGAGCAATGTTTGGCACCATAGCTGAGGAAGGATGTGCTGGCTCGGGAGAGGGTCCAGCGGAGGTTTACAAGAATGATCCCAGGAATGAGTAGGTTAACCTGTGATGAGCGTTTGACGGCACTGGGCCTGTACTCGCTGGAGTTTAGAAGAATGACAATTGAAACATGCAGAATAGTGAAAGGTTTGGATAGAGTGGATGTGGAGAGGATGTTTCCACTAGCGGGGGAGTCTAGGACTAGAGGTCATAAGCCTCAGAATTAAAGGACGTTCTTTTAGGAATTAGGTGAGGAGGTATTTCTTCAGCCAGAGGGTGGTGAATCAGTGGAATTCTTTGCCTCAGAAGGCTGTGGAGACCGTCAATGGATATTTTTAAGGCAGAGATAGAGTGATTATTGATAAATATGGGTGTCAGGGAGTATGGGGAGAAGGCAGGAGAATGGGGTTAGGAGGGAGAGATAGATCAGCCATGATTGAATGGCGGAGTAGACTTGATGGGCCGAATGGTCTATTTCTGCTCCTATCTCTTATGATTTTATGAAATGAAAACAGAGGCTTTGGATTATTTTTTGGATTGAGTATGAATCTGCTGTGAGTCATTCGGTGTGGGCAAGCTTTATTATATCCCATCGTGATGCATTAATAGTTGCATTAGCGATATTAATCAATGATTCTACCTTTAAATATCAGAATTCAGTTTTCATTTCATGGAACATCTGACTTAACAGATCAAATTATACTGACTAAAATGGAAAATTTAAGAGTCCATTTACGATAACACAATCCTATTATTTATTTTGTATACTGCATTTTTAACATCAAGGAGGCTGACTCTTCAATAAAAGCAGCACTCAAAGGATTTAAATACATCACTGACTGCACCATCCTGATTATTGTTCGTATTGGGTGCATTGCTATCTTTAAATACTTTGTTTAAATGTGAAATAACATCCTCTTATCTCGTTCAAGCTCAGAAAACCTGGCAGGCTTGGGACTTTTTGATGGTGCTGGACTTGGAATTTTTCTGGATATTTGTGCTATTAATACACAAAGACACTTAATTTCACTTTTTTATCCGTTGCACAGTTGTAATATTAATTTCTTCCGGTGGAACCCAAGGAGTTTAAAGGGGGACGGTGAACATGAAAGCGGTGCAGACCCTGGCAACTGCTGCAATCCGCTCGTTTCTTCTGGACTTCAAACCAAGCTCCATCCACAAAGCCAGCCCACACTCCCACCCCTGGGGTATGACCGCTCTCCGGACCCTGGGGCCTGGCCACACTCTAGTCCCTGGTCTGGCCCCTGCGTCTCACCACCCTCCAGTCCCTGTCCCGTGACACGCTGGCCCCTGGGGTATGTCGGCACTCTACCCCCTGTGTCTGACCCAAGATGGCCCTTGAGGGTCTGACCTCTCTCTGGCCTCTGGGTCTGACCACTCTCTGGCCCCTGGGCCTGGCCACATTCTGCACCCCCAGTCTCGATACTCTCTGGATCTCCAGTTATGCCCTTGTCCCACTTAGGAAACCTGAACGGAAACCGCTGGAGACTTTGCGCCCCACTCAAGGTTTCCGTGCGGTTCCCGGAGGTTTTTGTCAGTCTCCCTAATGGTCGAAAGTGGTTTCCGTTTTTAAAATCGGTAATTTTTTAGTCAATGCCGGTTGCAATGCTAGTTGAAGGTGGTTGCCGGAGGACAAAAACCTCCGGGAACCACACGGAAACCTTGGGTGGGGCGCAAAGTCTCCAGAGGTTTCCGTTCAGGTTTCCTAAATGGGACAGGGGCATTAGGCTACACTCCGGCACCCTAACCCTGACCAGACTCAGGAACCCATCCAGGCCACACTCCAGCACCCAGCCCTGGCCACATTGCACCCTGTATTCCCCGCTCACACTCTGGACCACTGAGTGAATCAGAAGGCGGGCAATCGGGCTATCAGTACTACTGAACAATTGGATGCTGGATTATTGGAGTTTTACTGCACTGTGGGATATAGGATCCTGTGTGGAAGAGGAGTGTTTCAACATTTTAACCAAAGTGATCAATGTGCCATACAATGATAACATCTAAAACCACATAGCTGTGTCATTGTGCAAAATATAGCTTAATCTCCTCCTGGCCAGAGTGTATACAATGCATAGGAAGGAACTGCAGATGCTGGTTTATACCGAAAATAGACACTTAGAGCTGGAATAACTCAGCAGGGACAGGCGGCATCTCTGGGGACAAGGAATGGGTCTGAAGAAGGGTTTTGACCAGAAACGTTACCCAGTCCTTCTCTCCAGAGATGCTGCCCGTCCCGCTGAGTTACTCCGGCATTTTTGTGTGTCTACACAATGCACGTGCGTTACTCACCGGCAGGCGAATCCAGCATTTACCAGCGTTAATCTGCAGATCCTGGCAAGTGACCAAATGCATGAAAGGTTTGCTGTTATTGGGTGGTATCTCTCCAGTTGTGGAGAATAATCAAGCAGCCCTCTGGTTTTTGTTTAGCAAAAGAATTCCAAACACTCGAAAATGCTCAAAGCCTCGAGTTCAAAGATCAGCTGAAGTTCAGTGGTAGAGGTGCCTTGTTGTTGGAAGCTTCCCATCGGTTTTAACTCTGCCAGGCATCTTTTCTATGGTTGCCCCTGGTAACGCATTCTTACCGTGGGGCCTGCTGGTGACAGGTCTACGGTGGAATTCCATGGAGCCGGCTGAATTGTTTGCTGAGAGCCCTTTGGGAATTTGGCGGGGCAGTGGGGAAACTGAGAGCCGATTTGTTTAATTTGCTCTAAATTTTTATGGGAACAGGTCAGAGGTTGAAGTTGGGAATGGAGCTGTTGGTTTCTTTAGCGCAGAAGGCCATAATTCAATTAATTCTTTTATATTATGTTTTTCTCTGGGCAGGATTTTATTTTGTGGGTTATATTGGAATGCAGCCCAATAAATTATATTGTTAACCCTGCAGGTTTCAGCCAGAATAGAAATGGTTCTCAAACAGGAGAATGGGTTTGAAAAGGACTTTACGCTTCTTTTCAAGTAAATAAAACAGACCAGGGTTCTCACAAATAGGCTCACAATAAGGCTGAAGGTGGAACTATTTGAATCTGAATGTGGTGTCACTCAGGATTAGACTCGGTTGCAAATGGTTTGAAACTGAATGTCGGCCTTTGGATACGACGGGGTGAATGGCTGTCTGTCTTCAAAAGTTAAACACTCGACCAACTGAGAGTACTAGCAGTCAGAGCCTAAGAGGGGAGCACACTCTGATGCCATTCCAGGGCTGTGGCAATGGATGTGAAGGCTGGGAACTGAAGGGTTGGTGCCCATTGAGTGCGAGAACAAGCACAATGGGACATTACTGATGGAGCTCAGCCACGGTCGCTGTTTTTCCATACGAGCATCATGCTGATGAGGTGTGAGATCAAATTTCCTGCGCCTGAGTTCAGCACAGTTTATCATCCCCTCCACCGTACGCTCATCTCCATTCTGAAGTAGACACAAAATGCTGGAGTAACTCAGCGGGACAGGCAGCATCTCTGGAAAGGAGGAATGGATGACGTTTTGGGTCAAGACCCTTCTTCAGACCATTCCTTCTTTCCAGAGATGCTGCGTGTCCTGCTGAGCTACTCCAGCTTTTTATGTCTATACTGGATAATAATGTTGTGTGTTAATGCAATATTACAATGTTTAAACATCTCACTGACAAATTGTTCTTGATATGCCATTTGTCTCCAAAATTAATAAGGTTTACCTCAATGTCATGAGTCAGGATTTCAAGTTCATCTTCTTAAAGATTAATATTTCATCTGATGGGCCTTTTCAAATAATTGAATACTGTTTTCACAATGCACTGTCATGTTGATGATTATCATTCCTACTTCTCAATCATTGTGTTGTGTTTCCACACCAACCTTTGCCTGTAATTTTGCATATATCTCTGTCTTCCACTCATAGGTCGCTTCTTAAGGATTTTGTTTTCAATTGGGGCAGCACAGTGGCAAAGCTAATGAAGCTGCCTCCTCACAATTCAGCCAACCTGTATTGAATTATGCCCTTTGGTGCTGTCTGCGCAGAGTTTGCATGTGAATGATTGAATGAATGAATACTTTCTTGTCACATGTGACAAATCACGGTGAATTTCTTTGCTTGGATACCTAAGGTATGCAAACAGCCGCCATATAAAGGGCAATGACAAAGTTACAAAGTATATCTTCCCAGTGAACGTGTGGGTTTTCCACGTGAAAGCGTGTTTTCGACTAGGATTCTCGTGCAGATTCGCTGGTAGTTTTAACTTAGATTGAAGAGGCATGGGGGAAGAGGTCATAGCTTTTGACCATGCACGAGTTTGACCACGAGTAACATCAAAATGTACTTATACAAGAAGAAGTTTGGATGAATATCTTACTGTTTGTACTACAACAATAAAGAGACTATTAATTAGGAGACAGTGTTTGGAAGATTTATCTTTCAACGGCATTGAATGTCTCGTGGAGAGCTCGTGAGTGTGTTTCGATTATCTCCTGAACTCTTGAACTTGTGCAGGGCTGGTCCCGACATCGCGTGGGGCTCCAAAATTCTGGCAGTGTCCGAAATCTTCGGCACGTAGGCGCATTGCAGTCGTATGCAGCATCTTGACGTTGTACACAGTGTCTTGATGCCGTACGCCTAACGGTACACCACCCGACGCTGTGCGACGCCCAAATTCAAACGGCCCGCTTCCTGCCCAGCTGATTGGTAAGCATGACGCAAATGACGTCACGCGCGAACTTCACGTGAACTCCGCTTCCGTTTGGTCCCGCCAAACGCACGCAATCGCATGTAAGTGGGACAGGCCCTTAAAGGAAAGATTCCTTGAACAATGTGAAAATCTGTCATTATAACTACTGTGTCACTTTGTATATACTACTATAGCGTCATGGGGTCATACAGCATGGAAACAGGCCTTTCAGCCCATCTTGTACATGCCGACCAAGATGCCCCATCTATACTAGTTCCACCTGCCCGCATTTGGCCTATATCCCTCTAAACCTTTCCCATCCATGTGCCCGTCCAAATGACTTTTAAATGTTGTTATGGTACCTGCCTCAACTACCTTATCTGGCAGCTCATCAAAAGTTACCCCTCAGGTTCCTATTAAATCGTTCCCCCCTCACCTTAAACCCATGTCCTCTGGGTCTTAATCTCCCTACTCTGGGTAAAATATTGTGCATCTCCCCAGTTGTATATCCACCCTATCTATTCCGCTCATGATCTTATACCCCTCTAAAAGATCACCCCTCATCCTCCTGGCATTCCTAGCCTTCCCAAACTCTCCCTATAGTCAGGGCCTCTAGTCCAGGCAACAACCTCAAATAAAATCTTTTCTGTACTATTTCCAGCTTAAGATCTTTCCTATAGCAGGGTGGTCAAAACTGAGCACAATACTCCAAATGGGGCCTCACCAACATCTTGTACAACTGTAACATAACGTCCCAATCTGGCACCTTTTGTGATCACAGACTCTCCCAGTCTAATGAAGTGCCGTAACACTCAGGCATTCTGTACTTTGTGCTTTTACCTGGTCTCTGTGACTCAGTTGGTAGCATTTTGTGTTGCAAGATTATGTTCACATTCCACTCCAAACATGTGAACACTGAATTCCAGATTATCACACTTGAGGGAGTAGTGCATTCCTGAAAGTCTTGTCCTTCAGAAAAATAAATCAACTCAACTCACTCGCCAGATATCCCACAGCCGATCTGAGAGTGGAGGATTTAGCCTGGCATTTTGGGCCAATATTTGCCTTTTAAGCAATAAATCATTATTAAGCAGATAACATCATTAAGCAGATGTTCTGGTTGTTATCAGCTTGTTGTTCATGAGACATTGGCTACTGTGTGCCTTTTGTACTAACAACGAATGCACTTTTCTTGGGAGATTTTTGAGTTCATGATCCTGAGTTCATGAATGTGGTGGAGATACAGGTCTGGTTTTTTACATTTGAGTTATTGTTTGATCCTATCCTTGGATCACACTCTGTGTGAAAAAGTTGCCCCTCAGGTTCCATCTTTCCCCCCTCACCTCAAAGTCCTCTGGTTCTTGATTCCCCTCCTCTGGGTCAGAAGGGTCTCGACCCGAAACTTCACCCATTCCTTCTCTCCAGAGATGCTGCCTGTCCCGCTGAGTTACTGAGTTGCATCTATCTTTGGTGCATCTACCCTAGATGGGCAGCCACCCTTTCTATTCCCCTCATGATTTTATGCACCTCTCTATAAGATCACACCTCATCCTCCTGCACTCCAAAGAATAAAGTCCTTGACTGCTATCCTTGGAAAGTTCAAACTGTGAAACAAAAACAGCAAATGATATAAACATTGAGACATCAGACTGAATAAGTCTCTATTTTCAAAGTTAACTCTGTTTCTCCTTCCACAGATGCTGCCTGACCTGCTGAGTATTTCAAGCATTTTTTGTAGGAATCTCAGCCTTCCATTCCTCTTTTTTTCATACTTTGCAACATGAGTTGCAACTCGCAATGAGGAGTTGAAATTCCCAGCGATGCTAAAGGTGGGCGGCATAGTGATGCAGCGGGTAGAGCTGTTGCCTCACAGCGCCGGACCCAGGTCTCACCCTGGCCTTGTGCTGTCTGTGTGGCGTTTGCACGTTCTCCCTGTGACCACATGGATATCCTTCAGATCCTCCAGTTTCCTCCCACATCCCAAAGACATGCGAATTTGTAGGTTCATTGTCCTCTGTAAATTGCCCCTAGTGTGGAGGGAGTTGGTGAAAAAGTGGGACAACGGGGGTGATCAATGGTCAGTGCGGACAAGGTGGGCTAAAGGGTTTGTTTCCATGTTGTATCTCTAAACTAAACTAAACAAAGTGAAGTCTGACTTCTGTTTACTGGCTATCTACCGTCCAGTCCCATACATACTTCCTCCTCCAGTCTGCATGCTTTTGAAAGTAAAACTTGGTAACTTATAAAACAAGTTTCTGAGGTTTTTTTTCTCCAAACTTTTGGTATAGTCCTAAACTCTTCAGATTTCCCAATCTATTAAACCCTCCTGAACAAAACCCAACCAGGTATGCTGCTGAAGAATTAATCCTGGTGGATCACATGTTGTATTAACATACAACACAGGAACTGGCCCTTTAGTTTCCAAGCTGCTGAGGAGTGTTCACCCGACGCCGGAGTTCCAGCTTTCCGGCAAAGAGGGCCTAAAAACATCGGACTGACTGTGGAGGCCACAAATAGGCCCCGACCTCGGGTGTTTCACAGAGGAAGAGGACTTAACTTTTTGATGCCTTTCCCCACAATGGAACATTTTGACTCTGTTGTAGGGGGAATGAATTATTTTTAATTTTTCTATGGATGTACGGAATCTTTATTATTTCTTTTATGTACAGCACTTTGGTTTCAACGCGAGTTGATTTAAACGTGCTATATAAATAAAACTTACTTACTTAGCCCACAAAGTCCGTGCCAAACATGGTATTAGCTTAAAGTAATCTACTGTGCCTGTGAGAGATCCATATCCTTCCATTCCCTGCATCTCCACATGCCATATATACCATAATATAATCTCTCCACATAGGTCCATAAATGTAGAAATTAGTTAATAGCACTTTAAGGATATAGATTATGATCAACTAAAAAGTGACTCCAATTTGTTTATTAAGAAACTTGATGGTTTGGCATTTGTCTCACCGGTAATGCTGGGTACACTCCCTTGAAACTACCTGGGCTCTGGAGTTCCCAAACTCACTTGAAACTCACCCGATTCACTGGAAGATTATTACACTGTGTAACATTTTTAAGAAAGTGAATTAAAAGTATTGGGGTATAAGTAAGAATAATATCCAATGGCCTAGAAATCTGCCAGTCCAGCATCTTGGAAGTCTAAAGCATGCTATTTTATCAGAGTTTTACTCTATTCATTTTGTCTCATTCATTCCATCCTGCCCAGTTATCTAATCTGTACAGTTTTCATTACTACCATGAATTTTTGATCACTCCAAGGTCTTATGAGGACTCCTTGTGGGAACTTGTGTAAATGCAGCATTTTGCCCTAGCTCACAGATGGTTTTGGAACTCAAGCTTGCCAGCACCACAGAGTTTAGTTTAGTTTGGAGATACAGCATGGGAACTGATACAGCTTTGGCCCACTGAGTCCACGTCAACCATCGATCACCTGTACGCACGAGTTCTGTGTTATCCCACTTTCTCATCCACCTTTTCATCCATCAGGGGCAATTTGCGCCAGTTTCCACAAATTAAAGATTCATCTCCAACGAACAATCCGGACAAAAGAAATGTGGACCATCAAAGAAAAACTATAATATTTAAAATTTTATCTGAATAATTATTTTCCCAAAGGTTTGGAAATGAGAGGAGGTTGGTGGAGGCAAAGATTGTTTTACTGGCAAACATACTCTTCAGATACAGTTCTTCTTCAGATTGGGATGAGAAGGAAACATACAGAGGCCACCAGTGAAGGGACAGTAATTATGAAGTCAGACCATCAGAGGTTTTTTTCTCAGGGTAGAAATATCAAAGCTATAGGACATGGATATAAGGTGAGAGGGGCAAAGTTGAAAGGAGATGTGCGGAGCAACTTTTTTTACACAGAGGTAGTGGATGCCTGGTATGTGCTGCCAGAGATCGTGGTGGGGACATATAAAATAGTGGATTTATGAAGGTTTTACATGCAGAGAATATGCAGAGAGCTGTACAGTGGCACAGAGTTAGAGCTATTGCCCCAGAGCACTAGAGACCCGGTTCGATGCTGACCTTAGGTGCTGTCTGGGTGAAGTGTTCACATTCTCCCTGTGACCGCATGGGCTTTCTCCGTGGGCTCCAGTTTCTTCCCATATCCCAAAGTCACATGGGTTTGTAGGTTTATTAGCCTTAGTAAATTGACCCTAGTGTGTAGGATAGAACTATGGTGTACGGGTGATTAACAGACTCGGTGGGCCGAAGGGCCTCTGTCCACGCTATATTTCCGAACTAAAACTAACAATCGAGGGATACAGATCATGTGCACGCATTTTAGATCAGCTTATTCTGGCATCATGTCCAGCATGGATATTGTGGGCTGAAGGGCCTGTTCCTGTGCTGTACTGTTCTATGTTCTTGTTAGAGATTATTAGAAAACGCCACAATGACATTTAGAGTTGACAACTAACTGAACTAGCAGTCTCCTTTGTTTGAAATTGTTATTTTGTTTATACTTTGGAGATACAACATGGAAACAGGCCCTTCGGCCCACCGAGTCTGGTAATCACCCGCACACCATAGTTCTACCCTACACACAAGGGACAATTTACAATTCTTACCAAAGCTAATTAACCTACAAACCTGCACGTGTTTGGAGTGTGGGAGGACACCAGAGGACCTGGAGAAAACCCACGCGGTCACGGGCAGAACGTTGAAACTCCGTACAGATTGCACACGTAGTCAGTATTGAACACGGGTTTCTGCCGCTGTAAGGCAGCAACTCCACTGCTTTGCCACTGTGCCGCCCCTCATTTCATTATTTGCTTTTCTTATCCTCACTTGTACTGTAATTGTTGGTTCTATGCCTGGGGTGGAATCTGGTTTGGAACGATAGAAAAAGAATGCAGGGGCTCTGATGTGGTGTTTGAGCAGCCTTTCCAGTATTCTGGAGCAAACTCTTTAGCAATGTGTGTTAGCAGAGTATTTCATCATGGTGCTTAACTCAATTCTGTCCACACATGCCTCATTGGCAAAGAGTTTGAATTCCAGATAGTTTTTTTCTTTGCCACCCTGGCCAAAGGTAACTCTTTAATATCACTCCAGCTGATTATTTAGTCATTATCAGATTGTTGCTTTTGGAAGCTTGCAATATAGAAGTTAATTGCTGCAATTCCCACATTAAAAGAGTGATCACTCATCAAGACATATGTAGTCATAGAGCGATACAGCACAGAGGTAGCCCTCATTTGCACGTTGGGATGCTGTAAGATTACGAAACGGGAAAAAATTCAAAGCTTGTCTTTCTTACTTTGTAGAATTTAAGTAGCAATATGTTACCAGCACAATAAATGGGTATATCAGATAAACCCCAGGGTCCAGTGAAGCATAGGATTGGGATTAAATGGATGAATCTACTGAAGAGCTGGTACAGGAATAGCAAATGAATTACATTTTTCCCCTGCAGTATGAAGGGTCCCAAACCGAAACGTCATCTGCGCATTTCCCTCCATAGATGCTGCCTGGGCTGCTGACTAACTTCCTCCAGTAGTTTGTTGTTTCGCTCAAGATTTCAGCATTTGCTGAGACCGCCTGAGACAAACATCGCGGAGCCGCGGGTCTGTGGAGCGGCCAGCTGCGGGCGGCGGCACTGAACTTCAACATCGGGAGCCAGGGAGGAGCTCCATTCAGCGCGGCCTTGTCGGCTCTGGAAGCCGCGGACTCCCGTAAGGAAGCGGACGTTCCGGGTGTCCCAAGCCGCTGAGAGGATTCTCCCGATGCCGAGTACCACCACCCGGCGAGAACAGCCTGGAACATCCGGCCTCCGTGAAGGCCACTGCGGAGGCCTCAATATGCCTGACTATGGGTGGACATGGGTTGGGGACTGGACATTGTGCCTTCCCTCATAATTTGTGGGGGGATGTTTTTATGTTTAAATCTCTTTATTAGTGTTGTGTCTGTATTCTTTATTTTATGTGCTGCATGGCAAGAAGCATTTCACTACACCAATTGGTGTATGTGACAAATAAACTAACCTTGAACCTTGAACCTCTTGTCTTTTTTTCTCTATCATTCTAAGATTCTGTGAGAACTTCGCCGATCAGGCTTATTCCATCCACCACTGTAACACGGGCAGATTCAGTCTCTTGCAGGTGAGCGATCACACATCTGCCAATCGGATAGATATTGCCAGTGGTGGGAGAGTCTAGGACCAGAGGGCACAGATTCAGAATAAAAGAACGTACCTTTAGAATGGAGATGAGGAAAATGTCTTTAGCCAGAGGATGGTGAACCTGTGATTGCTACTGATGGCTGTGCAGGCCAAGTCAATGGATATTTTTAGAGCAGTGATTGATAGGTTCCCGATTGGTCAGGGCGTATAAGGTTACAGGATAAAGGCAGGAGAATGGGGTTGAGAAAAAAAAATAGATCAGCCACGATGGAATGGTAGAGCAGACTCGATGGGCCAAATGGCCTAATTCGGCTCCTATGTCTTATGATCTGACGAGTATACATCTGTACTTCAACATACGTTCCTCAATCAGTCACTGTATTGTAATGGGTTAAATGTTCTTGTCTGATGCTGAAGTAATTGCTGTAACAGCTGCTTCTGTTCATTATCTTCTGTTCTTGCTTAAAGCATACAGTATGTGCTGGCATTAAATGAAGATATGATTAACTTGGCCAAGATGATTTTATGGCCGAGCATCCAAACACTGCTGTTGAACATTTCTGTATTAAAAACGAGAAAATGAACAACTGAGGCAGCGTGAAAACAGACAGACCCATTAATTAATTTAGTGGTTATGTTTAAGAAGGAACTGCGGATGCTGGAAAATCGAAGGTTGACAAAAATGCTGGAGAAATTCAGCGAGTGAGGTAGCATCTATGAAGCGAAGGTAATAGGCAACTTTTCGGGTCGAGCCCCTTCTTCAGACTGATGTGAGGGTGGTGGGGGGGGGGCGTGGGAAGAGGAAACAAAGAGGCGGAGACAGTGGGCTGAGGGAGAGCTGGAAAGGAGAGGAGAAAGCAGGGACTACCTGAAATTAGAGAAGTCAATGTTCATACCGCTGGGGTGTACACTGCCCAAGCGAAATATGAGGTGCTGTTCCTCCAATTTACGGTGAGCCATGAAGGAGGCCCAGGACAGAAAGGTCGGATTCGGAATGGGAGGGGGAGTTGAAGTGCTGAGCCACCGGGAGATCAGGTTGGTTATTGCATGGTGTCATCATCAGATCCAATATTGTCATTTCGATTTTGCTTTAGCTTTCTCGACATTTATTTCGGACACATGAATACCATCCCCAACTCCCCAAAATATCCAGGAACAGAAAATTGTTGGAGGAGCATTTATTCCTCCAAAATATTCACTTGTTTTTGCCCGAGGCAACCTCCAGAATATGGTCATGTGAACATGACTGATGATTAACATTGAATAGTGAGTTTCCATTTGGAGTCATGAGGTTGTACCGCACAATTACAGGCCCTTCAGCCCACCTTGTCCATGCTGACCAAGTTGGCATTCTGGGCTAGTCCTACATACCTGCATTTGGCCCATATCCTTCTAAACCCTTCCTATCCATATATCTGTCCAAATGTCTATTGAAAGTTGTAATTGCTATTTTAAATGTAGAAATACCAACAACCGAAGGTATTAGAAGAGACTGGGAACAAGAATTAGCTATTAAAATTTCAAAAGAGAGGTGGGATAAACATTTATTAAATGTCCACAAATGTTCAATTAATGTAAGACACACTTTAATCCAATTTAAAATTTTACACAGATTATACTATTCAAAACCAAAATAAGTAAACTTTTTCCCAACGTATCACCTATCTGTGATAAATGCCAGTCTCAAGAAGCTACTATAGTGCATTTGGTTTTTTTTTGTATAAAAATTCAAAAATTTTGGACTGAAATCTTTGAAATCTTAAAAAAATTATTTAAAATAAAACTGATACCAAAAGCAGAATGGATTATCTTTGGAACAACGGAAGTTAGCCCTGAACTAAATGTGTTTCAAAAGAACCTATTTGAATATGGGTTAATAACTGGAAAAAAGCTTATTTTAAAATTTTGTAAAAACGCTCCTATACCAACAATAACTATGTGGATTTCAACTATGTTTGAAACACTACACCTGGAAGATATGAGACTCCGCCTGGCAGGAAAATCAGATCGCTGTTATAGGACATGGTCTTCATTTATAGATTTACTACAAGGATAAGGTGCAATAGTACTTTAAAAAGGCACCGGTGTCAGGTCTTGGAAAAGTGTCAAGTTGGTATATTCCTTTTGCGTGATGTTTATAATAGAGCAACTGTCTTTTCCTTTTTTCTTCTTTTCTAGGGTCTATCTCTTAATTTCCTTTCTCTAATTCCTCGACTAAGGGGTCTTTCTTCTTTCCTTTCGTCACGCTTTCAAATTCTCTCTCACTTTCTCTCTTTTCTCAATTTCTATCTTTTTTTAATAGCTTTAAAAAATGAAGGGGTACAATCAATGTGATAATATATACGGGACGTGTCTTAATGTAATTTACTGTACTTCTAATATTTTTTTTTAATTAAAAAAAAATAAAGTTGTAATTACATCCACTTCTATAGCTTTAAAGAAGGAACTGCAGACGCTGGAAAATCGAGGGGACACAAAATGCTGGAGAAACTCAGCGGGTGCAGCAGCATCTATGGAGCGAAGGAGATAGGTAACGCTTTGGGCCGATCAGTCTGAAGAAGGGTTTCGGCCCGAAACGTTGCCTATCTCCTTCGCTCCATAGATGCTTGCTGTTGCACTCGCTGAGTTTCTCCAGCATTTTGTGTACTCACTTCTATAGCTTCCCCAGGCAGCTCATTCCAGATACAGACTACTGTCTGAGTGAAAAGTTTCCCCTGAAGTCCCTCCCCTCTCACATTAGTCCATGCTCTCCTGCTTTAGACACTCTGAAGAAGAGGTCTCGACCGGAAACGTCACCCATTCCTTCTCTCCAGAGATGCTGCCTGTCCCGCTGAGTTACTCCAGCGTTTTGTGTCTACCCTTGAGCTTTAGAAATCTTACCCTGGTAAAATGACTGTGAGTGCTCATTTTATCTATTTGACAGCAGAATAATATTACTAATAAGACCACACAGGCTAATCTACATATGAGAACAGGGAATAGGAGAACGGAGAACTTGATCAGATGCAACGTATTTGACTGATTTTCTCTCTGCATTTCATGAGGCATTCAAGTCAGATCAACATTCCTGATACCATCCCAAGTGAGTAACCCCAGCCCTCCTGATTAATTATTGAAATTCACCAAGAGAAAAGAGCCCCATCAATTATTGAAGCTCTCCCTAAAACACTAGGTACCACTTTCTACGGTTGAGACCAGTTCTGTGAAGCCGAACAAACAAAGAGACACTGATATAGCCCATTAAATGTGAAAGATTTAGGATCGGATTAGCAGGGAAAGAATACATTTGTCAAACTTGAAACAAACTAATAAAATCTTGTACAGACGCGAGGAAGTAGAACAGAAAGTGCTGGGGTAACTCAGTGGATCAGGCAGCATCTATCTTCAGACAAAAACCAAAAGTTGTAATTATTTATATTTTGCTACTTCAACGCAGGTAATTCGTGGCTTAATGCGGTCAGTCACTGCTGCAAGGTAGTGAATGCGGCCGATGGGTTTCCATTTCACAACATCTTCAAACAACATTCCATTAATAAGCAACTTGATATTCTGATAGACACAAAATGCTGGAGTAACTCAGCGAGTCAGGAAGCATCTCTGGAGAAAATGGATAGGTGACTTCTCAGCTCGGGACTTTTCTAAAGACTCAATTTGATGCTGGTTGAGGGATAAATGTGGGCCAGGACATCAAATGAAACTCGAGACACAAGGAACTTCAGATGCTCGAATCTTGCGCAAAACACAAAGTGCTGGAGGAACTCAGCGGGTCGGGCAGCATTTGTGGAGAGAATGGACAGATAACATTTTAGGTCAGGACCATTCTCCCTTACTCTTCTTCCAATAATGCACAAATGCTCTATGCAAAAGCAATCCAACTAATCCCATTTCTCCATCCTCTCCCAATAGCCTTACAAATGGCATTTGTGGAATGGCTGATAAAACTGAACTGTACTTACTCTCTCTTGCCTCAATTTAATTATTCCACTCTGCAATCTATTCCCCACTTAGATTAGATTAGATTAGATTATCCTTAGATTATCCTTGATTGTCATTCAGACCTTTCGGTCTTAGAGTCTCTGTCTTCTTCCCTCCTTGTTCTCCCTCTGCGCTGAGGAGATCCAGGCCTCCGATGTTGGCGTCCACTAGACTCGCGGCCGAGCGTCCGAAGCCGGGCTGCCGCCACCGCCGTCGCCGGAATGCCGGAACACCGCCACAGGGCCCGCCGCTGGAACGCTGGAGCACCGCAGCTCCAAAGCCAGGTCGCCGCTGGAACGTCGCTGGAGCACTGCAGCCCTGAAAGCCAGGTTGCCGCTGGAGCACCGCAGCCCCGAAAGCCAGGTCGCCGCTGAAGCTCCGAAGTCGTGCCGCCGCTGCTGGAAGCTGGAAGGCCGCCATAGCTCCAAGGCCCGCCAGCTCCGCCATTAGGGCCTCAACACAGACGGAGACAGTGACAGGGGACACGACAAGAAAAGTCGCGTCCCCCCGAACGCAGAGACTAAAACCCTGTTTCTCCCACCCTCCCCCCCCCACACACATACATACACAGCCTAATAAACCAAAATAATCACTAAAACAGACACAAGAAGACAAAAATAAAATAAAAAATATACGGACTGCAGGTGAGCCACAACTGCCAGGCAGCGCCGCCACTTCCGGACTTTCCGATATCATAAATTGTTAGAAAATATGAATGTCTGCAGTTCTTTATCAGAATTTGAATTGTTTCTGATGATTTCAACTTCTCGACCACCAAATAAAGAAAGAGGCCTTGTCTCTTGAGAGAAGGAATGGGTGACATTTTGGGTCGAGACCCTTTGTGAGTCTGACCTAAAATGTCACCCATTCCTTCTCTCCAGAGATGCTGCCTGTCCCACTGAATTATTCCAGCATTTTGTGTCTTTGTTCAGTGTAAACCAGCACCTGCAGTTCCTTCCAACACAAAGAAAAAGGCCTAATCTCCAAAGCTCGTGGACCATCATTCAGTAAGAGGATGCTTCATTGCGACACACTGCCAAAGATCAAAGCAATTGCCTTGGCTCATCTTCCTCAACCACATCTCTTTCCTGTGTTGGCAGCAGATGCTTCACACATTCCTCTCACACTGTTCCACTACAACTTGAAAGCTCAGAGAACTGTTTCAAGAAGATCTTTTTTTTAACTCCTTGTATTTTCTATTTTAATTTTGAGACAAAGGTTTGAAACAGTGGGAATGCTCCCTGGTGTGAAATAAAATTAATAAATAATTGATACATTTCACGCGTACAGAGAGAACAAAATGCTGTATTAGATCACGGAAACTGTACATGATGGAGTTGCAACACATGGTTTAAAACTTCCACTAGCGTATTACATAAAAGAATGTTATATTCATGGCAAAAATTATGCTTTTACAGCTAGATTTTATTCTGCAGACATGATCGCAGATGCTGGGATGCTGGAATCATTTATACTATTTAGTAATGTACAGTACAAAAATGTGGCCACAAGAATGCAATAAAAATGAAATAATCAGAACAGGCAGCCTAATCTAAAAACATTAGAAGATTGGTGATTGTTTACAAGAATTCAACCAACATGTAGTCAATGGAATGAGTTTGGATGTAGGGTACAATGCTTCTTTATAGTAAGTCTTGTACTAATGACCAGCTATTAACTTCTAGACAAAGTGTCTTTGTCTATTGACAATGTGGGGTTGTGTTTGACCCACCACTTCATGAAACCAATCTCAAACTTCAGAAATATACTTTTGAGAGAAATTGACTTTAGGGGTGGCGCGGTGGCGCAGAGGTAGAGTTGCTGCCTTTCAGCGCCAGAGGCCCGTGTTTGATCCTGACTACGGGTGCTGTCTAAGTGAAGTTTTTACCTTCTCCCCGTGACCTGCGTGGGATTTCTCCGGGAGCTCGTTTCGTCCCACATTCAAAAGACGTACAGGTGTGTACGTTAATTGGCTTGGTAAATTGTAAATTGTCCCTAGTGTGTAGGATAGTGTTCGCATATTGGGATCGCTGGTCGGCACAAACTCGGCAGGCCAAAGGGCCTGTTTTCACGTTGTATCTCTGAACTAAACTAAAGAATTAAAGTTGAATACTTGTTGGAAAGAAATGCTTTTCATGAGAATATGCTTCACAGAATAATAGTAAGATTAAACGAGAACTTACCAGTTTGAAGTTTGATCTTTATTTTATGAGGAGTTACGATGAGGGATTACGTGAAGACCCCGCCAGCACGCATGCGCGACATTCTTCAAAGCAGTGGTGTGAAATCACAGAACAAACAGTAATCCCTAGACTAATATAGTAAGATAAAAAAGAGAACTTTCATACCAGGTGATCTTTATAATAGAGGGTTGGGAGCGGAGGGCACGTAATCCCTCATCGTAACTCCTCATAAAATAAAGATTAAACTTCAAACTGGTAAGTTCTCGTTTAATCTTACTATTTTACTTCGGAGTCACGTGAGTGACTACGTGAAGATTTCAAAGCTCTGTGATTTCATGCCCTGGAAGCTCCATGCTCACACACTGCTAAAGTTGGGATAAGAGGATGAACGTAATTCAGACAAGACACTGGCTGAAAAACAAAGAAGGTATTTAGTCATACCTAAAATGATATGCCCCACATTGGGTAAATCATGTAACAGAAACCCAACATATTCCCCGCAACGTCTCAGGAGCGGCCACGGGTTATAAAAGAAGTGCTGAAAATCCGTTCACTCTCCAACCCGCTGTAGCAAAGGATGTGGTCCATAGGAACTCCCATCATCCTAGCCGCTGACGTGGATGCAGCCTTAGCTATAAGACTGGATCCGTTGTGCTGTTACAAGTGCCATAAGCATAACCATATAATATGTAGTTATCCAGAGAGTGCCCCAATATTGGTGTCCATCCTCGAAGCATAGTAAATTTTATGCCTAGGTCCCATGTACGAGTGGATCTGGTCTAGGGGAAAATATTAATACCCCTCATCAGATTGATACCAGAGGGTGTGATCCTATACGCAGGTGATCACCCCCTCGGTCCAGGTTGGTAGGTAGGGCACTCCTGCAAATTTAATGGCATTATAGCTCAAACCTTCATGGAAAGAAGGGTGGCCAGAACTCCTGCAATCCAGTGATGGTGGCCGAGTCATATGAAGTGTTTGTTCTGAAGAAGAAACACTCCCATCTGCTGACATATGTCAGTGCTGTCCCTGGTGGACTCCCTCACGACGAGTGATGACATTGATCGTCCTGTCGGAGTATCCGAAGTCCAGAATGGCCTGTTCAGAAACAGCATCAATAGGTTAATGCGATCATGGCACGGATAACTTACCCGTCACAGGGTGTGCCAACAGGCCCGGCCGTTTGAGGATCCGGAAGCAGTGTTCTGCGGCCATCTTTGTACTGCTGGGGACCATGGTTGGGTAGGCCAATCGGGAACCCGAAATACCAGTTGCGGAGTCTATTAAATTTTTGTAAGACCCGACTGATGAGGCAGAAGGGGGGAAATGCTTAGCAAACAATCCCCCCAATGCAGCGAGAAACATCCATCGCTGCTGGCCCTGGTCCCGATCCAACATCCATTCATTGTTGTCGTTGAATTGCGTGACCTGGTGTTCGCCACCGTATTTAGTTTACCTGAAAGGTAAGTGGCTGAGATCCAAATCTCTCTATCCAGACACCAGTGCTAGTTGTAAAAAAGGCAATTCATCACATGATATCGATTTTATTCCACACAAAAGATTAATATAGGCCACCACTGTGGTATTATAATTTGTAACCATACATGCAACTGGTGCATATCTAAGCAGTAGGCCCCCGGGTTCCACGAATGCTTCCAGTATTTCTAGATAACTAATCCCTAGTGCTCCCAACAGGGTTAAATCTTGTGCATTCCATCTGCCACCACAACAGTGGTGGTATTAGCTGCTCCCCACCTTTAACACTGGCATCAGTCTGTAATGTAACCGAGGGATTTATGATAATGATGGATTTGGAACAGAATTGAGCATTTCCCATCCACCAATTTAATTCAACTCTTGCCTTTTCTAATAACTTCATAGGCCTGTTGAAATGGTATGACTTTTGAGAGCTATAATTTTAGCTCTTTGTAGGTTTTGATAATGTAGTGGTCCGAATTGCACTGCGGGAAAGCAGCCACTATCTTCCCAATACCATGGCCACCTACCGTATGGATGGATCCCTGATGCCAGTAAGGCTTCTGCAAGCTTCTACCAAGTCCACCACCTTGTTCGGTGGTAAGGTGGTAGACATTTGCACCGAGTCAATGGTGAACCCCAAGTAATCCATGGTAGTAGAGAGTTCCAACTTTGATTTATCTGGATGTATGATGAACCCCAGCTTTTGAAAGAGATGTTTTATGGCTAGAAACTGCCAATGTAGCCGTTTCCAATTATCCCCGACAATGAGGATATCATCAAGATAGGCCATAACAGTATGATTTTGTTTCCTTAAATAGGCCAAAGCTGGTAATTTGTTGAACAGCCTGGGTGCTGATGATAACCCATTGGGTAAGGCTATATATTGCCATAATTGTCCCATCCAGATAAATTTAAGGTATTCCCTATGATCCTTGTGTATTAGTACTGAATAGTATGCATCTTGAGGTTAATGCATGCCATGTAGTACCCATAGCTATAAGCTGGCTACTGTGTCCATTTTGAAATGAACATACTGAACAGAAGTATTCAGTTCGGTCAGGTCTATGATTATGCGGCATCCGCCATCTTTTATTTTTGGTAAATATATTAGATACGAACTCCTGTGATTCTCTCAATAACCCCTCTTAATAGTTCAGCATGGCCCGCCGTTCTTTCTTTGTGAAAATATAACTTTCGGCTAGGCGAATGCTGGACCGGGGCAGGGAGTTCGTAAATGAATTAATTTTATAGCCCTGAATACTTCCGAATATGTAAGGATCAGAGGTAAAAGTGCAACCGGTCTCCCCCATAAGATGAATTTTAGACATATGATGTTCCTGGGGGAGGCAGACCCACCTACCTCCAAGGTATTGCCGGCGTAGTGTCCAATACCACCGTTATTTCTTCTGTTTGAGTTGATGCGTTGTAGGGGTGGCGCATTTTCCAAGAAGGCCGGGCTGGGCCATGGCCTAAAAAGGCTGTTGTGCAGGTGGGCCGGCCTTCGAGCTTTGGGTGTGTAGGGGTGCTGTAGCTGTTGGCAGTGCGCTTGGAGGTACTGGGTACCTTATCAGCCCTATGGCCTCTTTGTCCAGGTCTTTCACCTGTTTGGGGAGCTCCGCACAGCAGATATGGTGGTTGAGCGTACCTGGTTTGCATAACCCCGCAATTTGGGGTGAATTGCTCTTCCTGTAGTTATTTTCAAACTGTGTTCACAGTAAGGCCAGAGCATCCTTTTCCTACCGGTAGCTCTATACCCACCGCAGTACTGGCACTGCCGAAATACCGGCGGTCAAAAGCTTCAGAATCCTCTGAAGTTTGACTCCTTGCCCTCTAATCGTAGGGCTCATGATCCCCCAAATAGGGTATTTACCGCGGGAACAATAGCGAGTACAATTATCAGGAGCAAAGTACTTATCAGCTATAGCATAGATGGCTGCTCCTGAAGCTGGTTTGTAGTCATATAATTAAACTAGCTGCCAGCTTAGGGTGGATAGGTAACCTTTTAGAAGGAACTGCATGTTACTTACCATATCCAGAACTCTTCACTGCACCCCTGACACTGTTGGTTTGTTCAGCCAACTCCCCCTCTTCGGGTCAGCCCAGTTCTGACCCCCAATGCTCCCCTCCGAAGAGGGTGAGACATTTAGGCAGTCCATAATAGGATCCTGCCGTGGGCCTGCGAAGAGGCCCACTGTGACCCTGCCCCTGCTAAAGCAGGTCACGCTGGAGCAATTGCTCCACCATCCGCTCCATGCGGGTAAGACGACCTCCGTTGCTGCAGCGAACGGGGTGTCCTCGGGACTGGACCCAGCTGAGTCGACAGTCCCGATCGGCTTCCGGGTGGATTTACCGCCTGTCCGTGGCGAACCAGTCCCGGTGGATTTACCGCCTGTCCGTGGCGAACCAACCGCCCTCCCGGGCGGAAGTCGGGAGCTGCAGGTAGCACCTGCAGCTCGGGGAAAGATTCGGGTGGATTTACCGCCTGTCCATGGCGAACCAGCAGCCCTCCCGGGCGGAATTCGGGAGCTGCAGGTAGCACCTGCAGCTCGGGGAAAAAATCGGGTGGATTTATCGCCTGTCCATGGCGAACCAGCAGCCCTCCCGGGCGGAATTCGGGAGCTGCAGGTAGCACCTGCAGCTCGAGAAACGAACGGGTGGTTTTACCGCCTGTCCGTGGCGAACCAGCAGTCCTCCCGGGCTGAATTCGAGAGCTGCAGGTAGCACCTGCAGCTCGAGAAACGAACGGGTGGTTTTACCGCCTGTCCGTGGCGAACCAGCAGTCCTCCCGGGCTGAATTCGGGAGCTGCAGGTAGCACCTGCAGCTCGGAGAAAAAACGGCACGCTGCTGGCTGCCCTCTATAGCAGCAGCTCTTGCCGTTACTCTCGCCGCGCTCACCACTCTGGTGAGTCTTACCGTTCCATCGCTGGAGGAGCCCCGCTCCTCCCGACTGTCGCTTCCGCATGCGAACGACGATATGTCGCGCATACGTGCTGGCGGGGTCTTCACGTAGTCACTCACGTGACTCCGAAGTAAAATAGACATTTATGGCACAAAAGGATGCCTTTTGTTTATATGGTACCAAGACAGCTGATAAAGAACCTGTACACTTTCCAGCTCTCAACTTGTGGCTTCAAGTGCATATCAGAGTTTATCTTATATGTACGGTAAGTTTCTGCCTCTGATGCCCTTTTAGCCAATGAATTTCAGACCGTTTTCACCTTTGGTTAAAATAAAGTTTGCAATTACATTAATCTCACTTCCTCCTTGGTGTGGAACCATTTGCTGATGGAAGTAGTTCCTTCCTACACCCAGGGCCGGATTTACTTATAAGCTTCACAAGTTTAAGCTTAGGGTCTCGAGATCTAGGGGGGGCCTCGGCAGGACTGGATTTACTTACAGGCCTCATTGGTTGAAGCCTAGGGCCTCAAAATCTAGGGGGCCTCCGGCCGAGGTGTTTTTTTCCCAGAGTAAATAACATCCAGAGAAAAAAAAAATTAGAGCGCTATCAGCGTTTCCACTTTGACGGAAATTACCCTAAATTCTGGTTCCGGCCGCTGGAAGTTTTGGGGAAAAGAATTGCGACCATCCCCGCCTGCGCAGTTGGGGGAAGCCGGTCAGTGCGCAGTGGGCCCGGGCGGGTTCAGATCTCCATTTGCACTCCACACAATCACCTCGATGCCTTGTGTCTGCCAAAGATCCTAGGTGTCTTACTCCAGGTAAGTATTGGAATATTGCGTTGCAGGAGTGCCCGTTTCTCCGGGTCGGGGGGGGGCTGCGGTGTCTGCGGCATGGAGTCGGAGCCTCGCTGCGTGGGAGGGAGAGAGAGGGGGGGATGTGAGAGGGGGAAAGGGGGGGTTGAGACAGAGGAGGGAGAGAGAGGGACGGGAGGGGGAGAGAGAGAGAGGGGAAGGGGAGAGAGAGTGGGGAAGGAGGGGACGGGGAGAGAGAGATGGGGAGGGAGAGAGAGGTGGAGGGAGAGGGAGGGGTAAGGAGGAGGGGGAGAGGGAAAGGGGGATTATCTTTAGTGAGATTGCAAAATTAAGGTAGGTTTTAGAGTAATTATATTTTCTCCTCCATATGAATAATATCAAACAATTGGAACTGCTTTCTTGATAACAATACTGAAAAATATAAATTCCATAGTGTGCGACTTCATTTTGCATCATATTTTTAATGTGCACATACTAACAGTTGAACAGTAACAGGCAATCAAATCAACACACAAAACTTTTTCTAAAAGGTTTTATTTACTGTAAAAACTTACAGTATTTTATTTGCATTGTTTGCATGCTCCTTTATAACATTTTACATAACATTTTACAGTACAACTTGATTATTAAAACAAAGACAGCTTCAATTCTTGATTTTTTTAAATGTATACAAAATGTATACAACATTTACCCCAATCATCCCATTCCAGCCACTCATTACTCTTGACTCAACCAAAATTATTTCTGAAATATTGGTCATAAATCTGGTGCAAAAATGCTCCAAAATAAGGCTCAGAATGCACCAGAGAGCATCTAAAACCCCAGAGCTTCCAGAGCCCGCTTAAGGGTCTTTGAGCTTTGCGCTTGTGATATGTGCTGCGTGCACTTATTTCACATAAAATGTTTGTAATCCTGCCATGCCACACCCCTTTTTGAAAAGCTTTGTACGGGCCTGGTGTATAATATTTTTGACACTGTCATAGGCCTTTCTTACATATGCTGTCACAACGCACTGTCGTCTCTAAACAACACTTCAGTAATTTTCCTTGCCCTCCATTTCAGAATAATAGTTTTTTAAGCTGATAACTCGACACTAGCACTGGCAATAAATAAAAAGCGCATCTCATTGCCCACGCTCGGTGTCAATCTGGTGGACCCTTCCATCTTCCTCTCATCGTGGGGGTGGGGGATTGGGAGGGGCCTCACAAGTGGAATAGCCTAGGGTCTCTCTTCATCTAAATCCGGCTCTGCCTACACCCTTCATCTTGGCCACACATAATTCTATATACCTCAAATATCTTCTCAGCCTAGGGTATTCCAAAGGGTATTATCTCCAACTTTCCTCATATTTTCTCATGACTAAAATTATTTTGGTTCAAGCATCATACCTGTGAATCTCTTCTTTCCCCCTCTAGGGTAGTTGCATCTTGTGCAGAAAGTTGATAGAAATCTGATGTGGTTAAGTGCTTTATACAGTTCCAGCCCTACTTCCCTTATATTCTAGAAATCAGCTAAAAATGTATACCTTATGCCTCCTTAACCATTTTGTCTTCCTGACCTATTATCCTTGTATTTGTGAACACTCTCTCCAAGATCCCCTTTTCTTTACACATTATTTTAGTATCCTATAATTTAATGTGTTTTCAATGCCTTTTGTTCATTCAGTCCCAGCCACTCCTCAATGCATTATTTCACACTTCTCCAAGTGTAATTCCATTTGCTCACTGCCCATCTGCTACTTCATTTTATATTTTCCTGCAGGCAACTGCTGTCTCCCCACCATTAATTACACGTAGCCCACTCTACTGACGTACTGTCTGAGGATTCATGCATCTGTGAGACGAGTCATGTTGTTCACTATACATTTGGTCAGACACATGGGTAGGAAAGGTTTAGAGGGATGAACACAAACTGCAGGCAAATGGGACTAGCTTAGATGGGGCATCTTGGACGACATGGAAATGTTTGGCCAAAGGGCCTGTTTCCATGCTGTATGATTCTATATTTTACTGGGATGATTGGTACTCATTACAATTTCCTCCAGAGCCCTCTTCTGTGGTGAATGAACAGAGGAGAATGGAGCCATACAGCCCATCAAGTCTTCTTCGCCATTCAATCATAGCTGATCTATTTTTCCCTCTCAACCCAATTCTCCTGCCTTCCCCTGTAACCGTTGACACCCTTACTAATCGTAAATCTACCAATCTCTGATTTAGAAGTACCCAACGACTTAGCCTCCACCGCCATCTGTGGCAATGAATTCCACAGATTCACCGCCCTCTGGAAAATAAAATTAATCCTCATCTCTATTCTGAAGGTATGTCCTTTTATTCTGAGGCTGTGTTCAATGTTTTTGTGACTCTCCCATTACTAGAAACATCCTTTCCATGTCCTCTCTATCTAGGCCTTTTGATATCCAGAGAGTTTCAATGAGATCTCCCCTCCATGCCATGTGCTGGATTGCATTTGGTTTCCTGTACCAGAGTGCAGAATCAGTGTGTGGCCATACGTGAGATGAGGACATCCAGAGGCAAGGGCTGGGAGTGCAGGAAGGCTGGAGCAGTGTTCTGGAATATGGGCCAGGCACGTGGTCAGAACAGGAGCTGGGGTCAGGAACAGTGAGTAGGATTGAGTCGCAGTGTTGGAATGTTTCAGCTTGTTTTGACAAAAAGTTGTAATATCCACAAAGGGAAAATGTAGAAACAAAGAACTGCAGATGCTAGTTTGCTAAAAATGATAGAAAGTGCTGGAGTAATTCAGCAGGTCAGGCAGGGGAACATGGATAGGTGACGTTTCAGCTCGGGACGCTTCTTCAATCTAGAGGGTCCCGACGCGAAATGTCTCCTATCCATGTTCTCCACAGATGCTGCCTGACCTGATGAGTTACTTGAGCACTTTGTGTGTTCTTTTAATATCCATACAGGGGTTGACTGAAGTGTGTCATTACATCCTCCTTAACATCCGTGTTTTTTGTGTCATCAGCAGTCATCTTAATTAAAGCGTCTACATTCAATCACTTACCATACAAATTGTATAACTTCAATACTAAGACTGCCTGGACTTACGGGCTTGAGATAGAGAGAGATTTATATCATTTCCCATCAGGACCTTTTTTAAGACATTCTCCAGAGGTGCTGTCTGACCTGCTGAGTTACTCCAGTACTATGTGTATATTTTTTGGTAAAACAAGTCTGTGGAATTCTCTGCCTCAGAGGGCGGTAGAGGCAGATTCTCTGGATGCTTTCCAGAGAGAGCTAGATAGGGTTCTTAAAGATAGCGGAGTCAGGGGATATGGGGAGAAGGCAGGAACGGGGTACTGATAGGGGATGGTCAGCCATGATCACATTGAATGGCGGTGCTGGCTCGAAGGGCCAAATGGCCTACTCCTGCACCTATTGTCTATTGTCTAAACCAGCTCCTGCATTTCCTTGTATCTCCAACAGTTTAAGGAGTTAGCTCACCCCATTTTGAAGATTGCTTCAGTGATAAACTCAACGGTGATCGCTGTGGAAAGGTGTGTGGCCAAAAAGCCAGCAGCTTCCATCACTTTCAATGGGTGGTGAAGATGAAAATGGTAGGTTACACAAAAAGCTGGAGAAACTCAGCGGGTGCAGCAGCATCTAAGGGGCGAAGGAGATAGGCGACGTTTCTGGTCGAGACCCTTCTTCAGACTGGTCAGGGATCAGGGAAACGAGATATAAACAGTGATGTGGAGAGATAAAGAACAATGAATGAAAGATATGCAAAAAAGTATTTATGATAAGAGAAACAGGCCATTGTAAGCTGTTTGTAGTGTGAAAATGAGAAGCTAGTGCGACTGGGGGGGGGGGGGGGGGGGAGATGGAGAAGGAATGTCAGGGCCCGAGGGCTGAGGGAGAGGTGGGGAGGGGTGGGGGCAGTCTGGGTTAACAGAATTGAGAAAAATCAATGTTTAAGCCCAGAGAATGCAGACTCCCCAAGCGGAATATGAGGTGCTGTTCCTCCAACTTGCGGTGTTGCTCACTCTGGCCGTGGAGGAGGCCCAGGACCGAGAGGTCGGATACGGAATGGGAGGGGGAGTTGAAGTGCTGAGCCACCGGGAGGTCGGGTTGGTTATTGCGGACCGAGCGGAGGTGTTCGGCGAAACGATCACCCAGCCTCCGCTTGGTCTCACCGATGTAGATCAGCTGGCATCTGGAGCAACGGATGCAGTAGATGAGGTTGGAGGAGGTGCAGGTGAACCTCTGTCGGACTTGGAATGACTGCTTGGGTCCCTGAAAGGAGTGGATGGGGGAGGTGAAGGGACAAGTGTAGCATCTCTTGCGGTTGCAAGGGAAAGTGCCCGGGGAAGGGAAGAATTGACAAGGGAGTTGCGGAGGGAGCGGTCTTTGCGGAAGGCAGACAGGGGGGGAGATGGGAAGATGTGGCGAGTGGAGGGGTCACGTTGGAGGTGGCAAAACTGGTGGAGGACTATCTGTTGTATGCGCTGGCTGGTGGGGTGAAAGGTGAGGACCAGGGGGACTCGGCCCTTGTTGTGAGTGGGGGAATGGGGAGAGAGGGCAGTGTTGCGGGGTATGGAGGAGACCCTGGTGCGAGCCTCATTTATAGTGGGGGAGGGGAAACCCCGTTCTCTGAAGAACGAGGACATTCGTGATGACCTGGTGTGGAACACGTCATCCTGGGAGCAGATGCGGCGTAGACGGAGGAATTGGGAATAGGGGATGGAGTCCTTACAGGAAGCAGGGTGGGAAGAAGAGTAGTCCAGGTAGCTGTGGGAGTCAGTTGGTTTGTAGTGGATGTCAGTCAGGAGTGTATCACCTGCAATAGAGATGGTGAGGTCAAGGAATGGTAGGGAAATGTTGGAAATGGTCCAAGTATATTTGAGTGCCAGATGGAAGTTGGTGGTGAAATGGATGAAGTCAGTCAGTTGTGCATGGGTGCAGGAGGTGACACCAAAGCAGTCGTCAATGTAACGGAGGTAAAGGTCGGGGGTGGGGCCCTGGTACGCCGAGAACAAAGATTGTTCGACGTGCCCAACATAGAGGCAGGCGTAGCTAGGGCCCATGCGTGTGCCCATAGCTACGCCTTGTGTTTGGAGGAAATGGGAGGAGTCAAAAGAGAAGTTGATGAGGGTAAGGACCAACTCCGCTAGGTGGAGGAGGGTGTCAGTGGATGGGTATGGGTTGCTCCTCTGGTCGAGGAAGTACCGGAGGGCTTTGAGACCATCCTGGTGGGGGATGCAGGTGTATAGTGACTGGACGTCCATCTGGTGAAGATGAGAGTATGGGGGCCTGGACAACGGAATGTGCGGAGCCGACGGAGAGTGTCTGAGGTGTCTTGAACATAGGTGGGGAGGGATTTAACAAATGGGGATAGGATGGAGTCAAGGTATGGATCAGTGTGGCCTCTTGACCACTGCTAGTCAGTGCCCTGGGATGCACGCGACCCTCTGGCAGGGTGTAATCCTGAGTCCCACATCCCAGCATTGAGCTGCTGCTTTGTTCAGTGCATCCCGTCCGACACCAGCCTCCACAGGCAGCTTCTTCACCCCGGGCTGTGAGATGATTTGCTGCTGAATTTGCATCATGCTCCTGGCAGACTGATGGGGAGGGGTTTGTGCCAGGTTCCCAGCACAGTAGGGGTGTCAATAAATTGTCTCTCTATACTTTATCATTGGTTCCTTCAGGTTCTTGTGCAGGTGTAGGAAGGAACTGCAGATGCCGGTTTAAACCGTTGTACATGGTTCATGTTACAATGACAATAAAGAAAATATACTATACTATACTAAACCGAAGATAGACACAAAATGCTGGAGTAACTCAGCAGGACAGGCAGCATCTCTGGAGAAAATGAATGGGTGATATTTTGGGTTGAGACCCACCCTTCTTCAGACTGTCTGAAGAAGGGTCTCGACCCGAAACGTCACCCATTGCTTCTCTCCAGGGATGCTGCCTGTCCCACTGAGTTACTCCAGGTTCTTGTGCACCCTGTACGCTAAGCAGAGTAATTAAAATCGAAAAATTTGCAAAATATGTCGACGTTCAAAAAAATGCTGCAAATGTGTGCCTGGGAAACATATCCTGTCAGAAAATTATTTCTGGAGTCACTGGGTCCTTGTGAAGTACGATGTTTCAGTAACAATGCTGTTCTATAAATGTGTTGTCAACAGAGTGCAATGGAAAAATATATAGGAAGCAGGTTTGACACTTACAGGAATTGTGTGTCATAGATAAAACTGTTAATGAGTAAAGGACAAATAAACAGTGCATTAAAATTGTTTTTTTAATTTAGTTTAACAGAATAAATTTGCATTTATGTTGTATCGCTTATGGTCTCTGAATATGTAAATTGTATAGCCATGATATGAGGGGCATAACAAAGCATGTCAGGCAATAGGTGAACACAGGTGAGGGTGGGGGGGGGTTGATAATTTTCTAGCACTTACTCAATAAACAAACCACCCAACTAATGTACATACAGCAAGATGCCAGAAACACTATTAATGAATATGGGTTGTGATACAAATGATAGCAAACTCCTTGTTCCCTTGAGCTAGAGAGCTTCCTACCTGAACATTAAAAATACCTGCGTATGTTGAATATCTGAAATCAAATCAGAAAATGCTGGAATTGCCCTGCGGGCAAAGTAGCATCTGTGGAAAGATAAAAGCATTAACATTTAAGGGCGGTAGAGTGGCGCAGCTGTTGCCTCACAGCACCAGAGAAAGGGGTTCGATCCTGACCTCTGCTGCTGCTGTCTGTACGGGCAAACATTGTGAGCAAACGCTGCTTGTCTAAGGCCAGCAGTATTATAAAGGACCCCACACATCTCCATCATGGACTGTTCACTCTGCTGCCCTCGGACAAAAGATATCGTAGCATAAGGAGCAGAACGTCAAGGTTTTGCAACAGCTCCTTCCCACGAGCCATCAGACTCTTGAATGCCATGTAATGGGCTGCCACCATTGTCTATTTTATCTTTTTATCCATTTTATCCTTCTGTTTATTATTGTGTTGCACGGGGAGCCAAATGCAACGGAATTTTGTTTGGAATTGCATATATCGATGTATTTCTAAATGCCAATAAAGTTTGATTGATAAAGTGTTTGTACATTTTCCATGTGGAGTAGGTATGTTACAAAACTTACCTTGAGCAGCGCTGCAGTTCTGCCGCTCCCCATGTGCGTGACTTTGGCGCCTTTCAGAGGGGGGCGGGCTTAAGTGCCGTTTTTCTACAGACTGGGAAAATCGATCCATGTCGGGCGATTTCGTTGCTAAAGAAAAATCGCTCCGACATTTCATTAATGAAGGTATTTTTAAATTACGCTAGATTATTTATTATCTAGAGTAATTTAAAAATCACCTTCAAAAGCCATGAGCGCCGACAACGGGAAGGATTTTGCGTAGGGGAGAAAAAAAGGTACACAGTTTATTTTTATATTAAAAGTTGGTTTTTATGGAGGCTTTAATCATATTTTCATGTTGCGAAATGGGGTCCAAAAAAAATGTATGAACCAACAGTATTTTTCCTCCCGACCTCACCGCAAACCGCAACGTTCTAATCCACCGCATTCCACTAAAACCCACTCGCTTGTTGATTTAAATGGACATTAATTTACAGGCATTAAACACTAAATTCCTTCCATTTGGCCCAGAAATTCATGAAAATTAGATTTAAAAATTATGTTATATTGTGGATTATAGTGTGAATGTTATTTTGACACTTAGGCAATTTAAAAAAAGTTTATCTTTTCTTGGATAGATGTTTAGATCTACTCATTGAATTTTGTAATTAGCTACAATTAGATAACTAACTAATTATATGCTTTAATTTCAGGTCTTCCAAGTAAGATTGTTTCATATTTTTTTCAGAATGCTTCAATCCATAATAACTGAAAATTTCATTGAGTTCTCTTAATTTTTAAGAAAGTTATGGGCTTTTAACGGTTCTAGATCACAGCTTTTGAGTTAAGTCAATTGAAAGGCAATGGGGAACAAGATGCTAATTTCCGAGTATGAAAATGGTCATAGCTTTCTTAATACTGAAGATATGAAAAGTAAATTAAACTTCTTTTTATGCTTTACCTGATGGGATAAATTGCACACTTGATTTTTAAAATCTCAAAATTTTGTAACATTGCTATGTGGAGCACCTCTGGAGAGATCATCGCCAGTAGGATCATTGGTGCTCCACTCCCTTTCCTGTTGGAGATCTATCATAAGCGTAGCATCCATAAAGCCATCTCCATTATTAAGGACCCACATCACCCATCACATAACATCTTCTCCATTCTGCCATCTGGGAAGAGCTACAGGAACATCAGCTGCAAAACCAGCAGGACGCTACACTGCTTCTTCCCACAGGCAATAAAACTGGTTAACGGACTGTGTCCCCTCCCCATACATCATACACCAAATCATCTAACCTCGCCCATACTTTGACAGCTAGGCACCTGTCAAAGCATGCTACTGTTCGGTCTGAATGTCTGTTTTTTTTAGTTCAAATTTTAGGCCTACTTTTAGATATGTTAATTTTAATTTTTTAAACTCGTATGTATTAAACATGGAAACATAGAAAATAGGTGCAAGAGTAGGCCATTCGGCCATTCGAGCCTGCACCGCCATTCAATATGATCATGGCTGATCATCCAACTCAGTATCCTGTACCTGCCTTCTCTCCATACCCCCTGATCCCTTTAGCCACAAGGGCCACATCTAACTCCCTCTTAAATATAGCCAATGAACTGGGCTCAACTACCTTCTGTGGCAGAGAATTCCACAGATTCACCACTCTCTGTGTGAAAAATGATTTTCTCATCTCGGTCCTAAAAGACTTCCCCCTTATCCTTAAACTGTGACCTCTTGTTCTGGATTTCCCCAACATCGGGAACAATCTTCCTGCATCTAGCCTGTCCAACCCCTTAAGAATTTTGTACGTTTCTATAAGATCCCCCCTTAATCTTCTAAATTCTAGCGAGTACAAGCCGAGTCGATCCAGTCTTTCTTCATATGAAAGTCCTGCCATCAAATTTAACAGTTTTCTGCCATCAAAACTTAACATTTAAGGGCAGTAGAGTGGCACAGCTGTTGCCTCACAGCACCAGAGAAAGGGGTTCGATCCTGATCTCTGCTGCTGTCTATATGGTGTTTGTACATTCTCCATGTGCAGTTCAACCCGTCAAAATGTGAAACCATGCGTGTCACCAAAAAGAGGAATCCAGGCGAAACATCTTACAATATACTTGTTGCCACCCTTGAAGAATCCAAACAAACCAAGTATCTTGGCATCAAATTGCAAAATGATCTGCATTGGAATGGTCAGACTCATCATACAACGGAGAAAGCAACAGGTGTACTAAATTTTCCGAGGCGCACCTTTTATCATTGTTCAATTTCTGTCAATTTGTGATTCCAGTTTGTCCAATTTGTGATTCCAGTTTGTCCAATTTGTGATTCCAGTTTGTCCAATTTGTGATTCCAGTTTGTCCAATTTGTGATTCCAGTTTGTCCAATTTGTGACTCCAGTTTGTGATTCCAGTTTGTGACTCCAGTTTGTGATTCCAGTTTGTCCAATCTGTGATTCCAGTTTGTCCAATTTGTGATTCCAGCTACCAAGACAGATGTGTACAGCAATTCGTTCTTCCCCCGCACAATTAAAGAATGGAATAATCTCCACCCTACTATAGTTACCCCAACCAGATGCAACTAAATTTAAGGTAGCTCTTTCTTCCCAAAAACCCTTTCTGGCTTAAGTCCTCCCTGCACCACCTCCATTTGGAGGACCAAGAACCAAGAATGTTGAGCACCTCTGGAGAGAAGGAATGGGTGACGTTTCACTGTCTGACACAAGCAGGCAGGCGTGCAGCCAGCGATGACGCAATGCCTCGGTGACGCGGCGTGTCACGTGGGGCGGGCTGGTCACGTGCCCCCCGCGCCCGGCTCCGGCTGCCGTCGTCCTGCACTTGTCGGTTGGAAGCTGAGGCGGGGGGTTGGGTTGTGGGCTGCAGGCCGTGGCGCTGAGCAACGACCCCAAACCCTCACAGGGAGGTTACCGGGCCAATGTCAAAGATGGGTCAGTGCGGGATAACGTCGTCTAAAACCGTGCTGGTGTTTCTAAACCTGATATTCTGGGTAAGTCTGTCAGTCAGTTTGTCGGTGGGTGGAGCGGGAAGGACTTACCGTCCGTCGCCATGGCCGTCTGCCGGTGTAACCTAACCTGATGACCGGAAGCTGGAAAGGGGGCGTGATTGACGCGGCGCCGGGCGGCCTGATTGGCTTGGCCCGCCGTTGCTTAGCAACGAGGGCGGGATTATCCACGGCGTGAAGTTAGGGTGCACGGAAAACCAGTGGTGCTGCAGCTGTGGCTGGTTGTCAGGCTGCCACACGGTGGAGCAAATATACAGACTCGTCACTATAAATCAGGCTTTATTCTCCGAATTTTATCTTAAAACCCTTTCATAGATTTACATTTTAGCATTCTTGAGAAGATGGGTTTAAATATAGCATTTTCCCTTTAGATCCAAGTAATTCTCATGCATTTTTTTTAAATGCAGCATTTGTCCCTCGCTTCATTGCTGAATGGTTTTATGAATTATATACAACTAGCCAGCTTTTACATTTCAAAGACCTGTGTTTGGACACAATAAAAACGAAGCTTCACTTCAGTAGTTCACCAGTTTCTCTCTCTCCAAAGGGTTTCGGCCCTGAAACGTTGCCTATTTTCCTTCGCTCCATAGATGCTGCTGCACCCGCTGAGTTTCTCCCAACACTTTTGTCTACCTCCCCTTTCTGAATGTTAACAGCATTTGGTTTATTTTTACAGATTTGAAAAAGAGAAAACGATTATCTGTTTTTTCTTCGAGGAAAAAATCCCCTATGTTTTAAATGGGAAGGGAAGATGTAAAATCTTAGATGGAAATAGCTCTGGCCAGCTCCCTTTTAAATGATTCATATGCCAAGTTAGATATAGTTACTGGGTAATTCAATACAGTCTCCCATTGTATTCATTGCCTCAAGGCTTAAATTATGTAGAAAGAGTCTTTATTCAGATGAAATTTCTAATCTAAAACATTATCGAGATGCATATTCAATTTGACACCAGTTAATAAAATATTACAATTTATAAACAAAACATCACTCATTGCAGTTCGAAAAATAGTGTGGAATTGAGAGTGCCAATTTGTATTTAGTGTCATTCAACCTTGGGTGTCTTTTGACTGTACCTTGTACACCAAATTAAATTGTTCGTTTAAAATCAAAATGCCACAGATGCTATAAATCTGGAAAAATAAACAAGATTTTATAAATATTCAGAACAAGTAGTACTTTGGGGAGAGAAAAACTAGTGAAGTAATGAAGTCAAGCTTTGTTTTTAATTTGTCTAAATACTGCTCTAGTTGCATATAGCAGATTTGGCATACTTAAGTGGTTTAATCAAGCTTCAATATCCTTCTTGTGTCATGTTTCCACAATTTGGAAGGCTAAAAGATAATTTGTTCAAAACTGTAATGAAGGGTAACGGATGGAATGGATAGTAATATTATAGCGCTGAGAAATGTAGCCTTAAATCTAGAATCAGGTGAGTAGCTACAAAGAGTTGTGAAAATTTCGGGACATTTTCTCCAAGTAGCTATAGTAAAGTTGTTATTTTAATAATTTTTTTGTCAACCAAATATAGTACAAATTTTTGGTGAGTAATCACCATGTGGTGTTGGGTCACCGATCAGCAAATGTGAAATGTCACCTGTCCATGTTCCCCACCTGCCTGACCCACTGAGTTACTCCAGCACTTTGTGCCATAATTGATTCCTTATCCTTGATAGTTTTGGATCTAAAATATGTGGAATCCTCTTGCAAAATCCATACATTCCACTCACCCCTACATTGCAGCATTTGACATCACCAGCATCTTGTTTACATATAACTCTTTATGGAATTGAACATTTTAATTAATGCAGTGCAACAGGAGATATTAACAGCAATGTTGGTCAAAATTGTTGGTTTTAAGATGCCTCAAGGTAGGAGAGAACAGGATGTTGGATCAGCATTTGTGAAGGTTCTATTGAAGATGAGATTTTCCTCTGTTGCTATCCAGATGATCAAGCCGCGTTTTAATCATTCCATTTTTTTGTTGCCTTTTTTGGAAGTCAATAGTGATCAGAACTAATCTGCCCTTGTGCCCGTGTAGCAACACATTCCAAACATTATGATGCATATTGTTAGATGGTTTTGCTCGTATTATTTCACATTCATGAGACTCCTAACCTAGCCTATGCTTAAGGGTATATAAAGCCAATGAATTGTTGCACTGCTTGTTGTCATTAGCTTTGAGCCTTGAAGGGATTTTTATCTTTCTCTCCTAAACAAGATAGAATCCACTACTTTGTACAAACTTTTGATCATTTCCCTTAATGTTCCTTTATATGATTCAGGTGCACTTTCAGACAGGTGTGAATCATAAAAAGTATGTAAGCACGGTGGTATTGCTTCCCCCTGATTTAGACTTTCCTGGCTTGACAAGGTAGATCTCTATGGGCACCATTTAGGCACATTATCAAGAACTGCCTTTTTAGAAATGTTTGGAAATTCAGGGGCCACTGCTAACGAAAATACGTTCTTTGTTAAGTCACAAAGATACAAAGCTTGCACATTTGTGCTTAGTGTGTTGAAATACCAGGATAACATTTACACAATGAGGATTGATTCTTGGAAAAGGAAGGCGCAGAAATTTCATGATAAAATAAGATGCAGACGGGGCTATTAGAAAAAGTTGAATTTCCGGTTATGGCTCTCACATAAGTGGCAGTGAATTCTATTCCTGCTAGCTGGTCTGAAGTTTCTACCACATTAACATGGGACCCACACCCCCATTCCATTTTTTTTTTTAACCACTTCCCATAAATTATATATCTGGTTTCATTAAATAAATGATTTTTCTTTTTGTTTCGTTCATATATTTTTTGACTTTCCATTCACCACTTCCCCTGTTTTGTTGAGATAAACGACAGCAGTATTTTGAGCTAAATCTTCTTCTTCTTTCGTGTGGCGCGCACAGCCTAAAGTTGTTGGACAACTTGTTCTATTTGATCTTCCATTTGTGCACGTCGAGTTGATTGCATTAGTCGAATCAGGGCGGACCACTTGAAGATTGCAATGTTTCACCCCAGCTAAATCTTCAACTGGATTTGAAAGCTACCTACCATGTACAGGCAGTGGTATGATTAGAGAAATAAAATCTTCAGTGTGTATTTTACATCTGAACTTATTTGTTCCTCTTGTCATATCCCTACTAATACTGTACGCCCATACTACATTCAAAGGCAGGTTTAACTGGTTGAACCATGTATCCAACTTTTGGTCGAAGTACGAGTGTGGCCGCCTAAGCAACTTGCCACATTTATACTCCGTGTCCTAACTGATGAAGGCAGGCATGCCATATGCCTTCTTTATCACCATATCCATTTGTGTTGTCGTTTTCATGGACTAATGAACATGGATCACAAGATCCCTTTCAATGCTCCTGAGGCTCCAGCCATCTACTGTATATTTTCCTCTTGCATTTGATCCTTCAAAATACACCACCTCTCGCATGTCCAAATTAAACACTCTGTTGCTTCTCCGCCCTAATTTCAAACTGATGTGTATCCTACCTGTGTTCTTTGACAACGTTCCCCTACAATTCTTTTTTTTTTTTTAATTACATAACTTAACTTCAGACAAAAGTAAAGGTTAAGAATCATTATTAAATATGCCAGATTACACTGAAGAAAGGCAGAAACATGAAATAATATTGAGGGACCTGTAATAATATCCTCCAGTAATTTCTTAATATTTAGTTGACGACGGGGGAAAAGAAAGTGGCAGAATCTAAGACTTCTATTCAGCAATATCAAAAGCTACCGAGTGTTGTTAACTTCAATGTAAGTTATAATCGGTAGCATTCAATTACATGATCAAAGCAATGCGTAGGGCTTATTAATTTTGTGGATGTATCAACCATTATTCCAAAAACAGAATTTTTCTCTTCTCTCCCAATGTAGTATTTGAGGATTTAATATTTTTCTCTGAAGGGCCACATTGATTTTGTGAAGTGACCTTATTCCCACTCCCCCTTCCCATATATCATTTACGTGATCAGATTTTTGTACATATTTTTGATGGAACAGATGTGGCAGCTGAGTGGTGGTAACTTGATCATTGGAACAAAAATCGATTTGCAACTACTTCCCCAGGGCATGTCGTCTAATTAAGGTACTGCACTTAAATCCTGGTCGGTTGACTTAGCTGATCGTTTTAATAACTAACTTTTAAGCTGGTCTGTGCTGTCTTAGGATGCAAATCGTGATTGAGATAAATTGCTGCAGCAAAATCGTTTTTCATATTTAGGACTTTTGTTCTGTTCACCTCCTGCTAGATGGAATCTAAGTGTCTATTGTATTGAAACCTACAAAATAATATTTCGGAGTAGGTTAAAACCATTTGTATAAATCTTTTTTGTTAGTAACTATAGCAGCTTAGTTTATTATTGCCACATGTATCGAGGTACAGTGAAAGGTTTATTGTTGCCTGCTTTCCAGTCAACAAAAATACCAAATGGTTCCAATCAAGCCGTCTACAGTGTACAGATACAGGATAATCGGTACAACATTTAGTGCATGATAAAGTCTGATTATTGATTATAAAAACATCTATTGACGCTCCTGAACACATCATCAGTGATGCGACATGGGGTCATTGGGTGTTTCAGGTCTTGCAACATCAGACACCCTCACCCAGGCGGCCCAGCCATGGTTGATCAGACCACGACTTGTATTAAAGATAGCTTGAAGGTCTCCAATGCAGTAGATGTGAGAATATTACATTTCTGTGATTGTGGAGTGAAGTTGGTGACTGAGGAGGAATGGACCAGAGTTCCATGCAATGAAGTCTCAAGACCTGTTGACCTTATTAACAGTGGATACTACTTTTTTAAATTATTTTTGACAAAGGTGACATAAAAAGACTTTTTCCACATATGTTAAAACCAAGAGGGTATCGAAGGGAAGAAAGTAGGACTGCTCAAGGATACAGGAGGGAACCTATGCTTTGAATCTGCGGATGTAAGCGAGGTACTAAATATGTACTTTAATATTTACCAAGGAGAAGAACATGATGTTTAGTGAGATTAGTGTGGTATATACTACTGTAGTAGGGCAATTTAAGATCAAGGATGTGGTGTTGGGTGTCTTAAAGAGACACTCTAGCCATGGGTGGCACAGTGGTAGAGTTGCTGATGTACATTGCCAGAGACCTGGGTTTGATTCTGACTAGAGGTGCTGTCTTTAATGAGTTTGTATAGTCTCCCTGTGTCTGCAAAGGGTTTCTGGGTGTTCTGGTTTTCTCCCACTTTCCAAAACAGTACAGGTTTGCAGCTTAACTGGCTGCTGTAAATTGTCCCGAGTGTAAAGGTAGAACTAGTGTACGGGTGAACATTGGTCAGCGTGGACTCAGTGGGCCAAAGGATCTATGCTGAATCTCTGAACTAAAGAGCATTAAGGTGGATCATTTTCCATGGCTTAATGGCATCTATCACAGGTTATTGAGAGAGGCAAGAGAGGAAATTACAGAGCCTTGAGGATGATCTTTGAGTCTTTCATTGGTGATAGGGAAGCCATTGCAAAGGATTCTTCCGGATTGGATTTGCTCTCATATAGAAGAAAATTGACAAATTAGGGGTAGTCAATATAGGGTTCAGTGCTGTGACCACTGTGTGATATATATATATACATGATTTAGACAATGATGTATGTTAACAAGTGCGCAGATGACACAAAAATTAGTGGAGCTATAGAGGGAAGAAGGCTATCAACGGATACAGCAGGATATCGATCAGTTACAGATATGGGTAGGGAGATGACACTTGGGCATTTAATCTGGGCAAGTGTGAGGCGTTTCATTTTGGGGAGTTGAATGTAATGAGAATGTATACAGTTAATGACAAGAGCCTTGAGAGCAGTGATGATCTTAGGATCTAAGTCTATTGCTATCTGAAAGTGGCAACACAGGACATGATGTAAAGAAGGTGTATGGTATGCTTGCCTTCATCGGTCGGGGCATTGGATAAAAGAGTCAAGAAGTAATATTGCACATTTATAAAACTTTGCTTGGGCTGCACTTGATGTTTTGAGTGCAGTTCTGGTCGCCCCATGACAGGAAAGATGTGGGGGTTTAGTAGTGGGTGCAGAAGAGGCTGCCTAGATTAGAGGGAATTAGCTATAAGGAAATGTAGGGCAACCTGATTGAAGTGTGTAAAATTGAGGCATATATTCGGAGATGGTCAAAACCTTTTTCCAACAGGTGGAAATGTCACAGACATTTAAGGTCAGAGGGGGAAGGTTTAATGGAGATGTGCAAGGTACGTTTCTTCACGCAGGGTGGCGGATGTGTGGAATGCACTGCCAAGGGTCATGGTGGAGGCATATATATAATAGTAGCATTAAAGAGGCCTTGAATATGCAGGATATGGATCACATACAGGCAGAGGACAATAATGTAACTTGGCATCACATTTGGCAACAGACATTGCAGACCAAATGGCCTGTTCCTGTGCTGTATTGTTCTGTGTTCTATTTTTTCATCTGAATTGTGGAATATGATCTCCCGAAACCAAGAGAAGTTTCTGTAGGTAACCCATGTGTAAACCTGTAGGTCTGATATTGCTTGGTGTTGGTTAAAACTGATATCATCTTTAATCTGAAATAAATGAGAAATTAATAATTATGAAGAGTAGAATAGTACTGTCCAAGTAATGTCTTTATAAATCAACATTGTTGTTGAACAATACAGTAAATTTCTCAACACTTTACCACGCAGGAATAGGATTAAAAATTGCCAAGTACTTTGAAAGTTGAAGTCATGGTACTGCAGTGTTATCATGCTTGTCTGAACATGTCTCTAGCTGCAGAGATCTTGCAGAACTGGCAGGGAAAGCATATAAATGCTGGAAACATTTTTAATGCTGCTATGAACCAGGATTTTGTTCTTGGTACACTGGTAGAATGACTGTATGGCAAATCAAATTCCTTGTATGTTGCAAAACATACTTTGCTAATAAAGTATGACTGACTGTTGAGATTTAATTGCAATCGAGAGTATTTAAACCCTGGATTTCAGTATTAAGAAATACTAATGTGTATTTCGGACTGTTTATGTCGCTGAATTAATTAGCTTCTAAATTGCTGCTCTTTGTACACTGTGCCTAACCAGACACATATTATAACTTAAGAATTGTACAAACTGGAAGATCTATTTAACTGGCGATGTCGCTTGAGCTTTTTGCTCGAGGCAGCTAATGCTTCTGAATGGTTCCATTGATAATTGCCTGTACAGTTGGCTGCATACAATCACAAAGGTGTTCGACAGTGCTCCATTTGACAAGTTGATTTGCAGTAGTCTTTTTTTGTACCATTGAACTTTTGCTGCTGGTTCTGTCCAGAGTTAGTTTATCATGTATGCAAGGTTTTAGCAGGGTCTGAATTCCTATCCCAAAAGTCCTGGATAGCTCAAAAAGGGTCCTCTGTTACTCCTTGAGGCAGCAAGAAATGATCATTGGTGCCATGCCATCATTGGTGCACCTCGTGAATGTGCTAGTGGTTGGTGACTGGGAACCATGTGGTTCTGTTAAGTTGTAATAATCATTGCTCTTTCTGAGAAGATGTAATAGCACAGATGAGAGACTACACTTGGGATTTTCTTGGTTATACTAACTCAGTGTCGTACCTCAGTGTTCATTTAAAAGCAGCATCTTGGCTGCCCTCCAGTTTGTGTTTCTGATATTTATTTTCCTTTTCGAACACACTGCTGCTTGAATATAGTTTCAGTGTTGCTGGCTGTTCTCTGATACCTTGTCAGTAAAATGGCTATATTCCAAAATGTATACTGATAGTAAGTTCTGTTAAAAGCTACAGCAGTGGTGTATTAAACCTAGGAGTGTTTGACGCTGATGAATAAAGTACAAGGATATTTCTGACTCCCATTAAAGCTCGACTTGTTTCAAGTGTAATATTCCATTTTTAAATTTGAGCTTTGAACATCTTTGCACCATTGAATTTTTAATCTCTACATTTTCATAAGGTATTGAAGGACTGTGAACAAGTTTGTCATATGTTTGCACCAAATATGATGGGCACTCAAACTACCCAAGCCTGCCTTTCTATAGTATGTTTTAGATTGTGAAATTCTTTCTTATTTGAGCTAAGCAAATTTCATTATAATAATGCTTAAGTGTAGGCAATGTACGATAAAGCAGACTGATTGTTCTAGTTTGAATTCAAGTCTGAGTGAGTGAGTCTTCATTTGGAGTGCGCTGGCATTCTGCTTCTGATTGTTCTCCAGTAAAGCTTAAATACGCACAACCAATAAATGGCCAATGGATGCCTGTACACAAGCATCATTTGACTTGGATTCGAGACACACTGCTGTTACAATAGACCTGTTAATCTGAAAGAGTTGCTGCTATACTTGCTACTATTGAGGGCGGCACAGTGGCACAGTGGTAGAGTTGCTGCATTACAGCGCCGGAGACCCGGATTAGGATCCTGAATACGGGTGCTGTTTGTATGGAGTTTGTATGTTCACCCTGTGACCGTGTGGGTTTTCTCTGGGTGCATTGGTTTCCTCCCACACTTCAAAGACGTACACATTTGCTTTGGTAAGATTGTAAATTGCCCTTCATGTGGGATAGTCAATGTACAGGGTGATTGCAGGTGGGCCGAAAGACCTGTTTCCTTGCTGTATCTCTAAAGTTTAAAGTCTTATCGGAAGAAGAAAGGGAATAAGATTAAGTAAAATTGAGCTGTCCTGTTATCTTCATAAAATTGTTTTACAAGGCTATTTTAAAATACTTTTGCTGAAAACAATCAGTGTTCATAATTTAGAATCTGTTGGAAATACTAATACTTTGACGATGTACACCATTTAACTTAATGCCAGTTGTTTACCCACTCATTTTCTAGCATGGACACTAGATTGGGAATCCTTTATTAATTTTCCTCCAGCTGGAGCAGTTTTTATCACATGACAAAGAATGTAACTATTTGTCCAATTGTTTTAAAAGAATCCTGTCTGGCATCTCTCGGTACACTTGACCTTGGGCCAATAGATTGTCAAAAGGATCGTAGTAACTCAATACCCAGTTGTTAATGTTGCATTATGTTTATACTTCATTTGACCTTCAAAGCATCATTTCTGGTGAATGCATTAAAGATTTGTGTTGGATGAAGCTCAATATCAGCAGCTCGACTAGTCTCATTAGATAGTACCCTGGGATCAAAGATAACTAACTTTCACTTTAGTTCTGATGAGTGAAAATGCTTGTGTATTAATTTTTTTGAATGTGGTGGCTGATACTGCCTTACCACCATGTGGCATTGACAGATCAAGGTCTTGTTCCAAAGGCAACCAAGTTACGATTACTAGAGACCAGGCTCTGCTTCACAGATTTGGCACAGGCATACATAGACACGCACATCTAAAGCAAACAGGACTTACTCAGACCAAGGCACACAATCTTGTCTGCATACTTCTCCTTGTCCCTTGGAAGGTACTGGGGAAGATGGGGTTTAGGTAGACTCTTTGCAGTAATCCTCGCATTCCCAAATAATTCTAGAATGCCGAGTAGTTTTGACAGGTATCCGCAGGAACCCACTTGTACAAGATCATTGCAATAGTCTCTTTGAAAGCTTGTCTAAATTCCCTAGTAACCATGTGATCGCTACTAGGGAATGTAAGCACTGGTAAGTTCCCTGCATGTTTGCACGCTGTACCAATTTCAAAGTTTATCACTATTTCCCTTCATCAAATTCCTGGAACATTTTAGCCACCAACGTTTGGGAACATCTTCACTACAAGGACTGCAGCAATCAAAATGTCACGTCAACAGCATCTTCGCAATTAGGAATTAGGAATCCTTGCCATCAGTGGTCACTTTCCATGAATGAATATATATTTTAACAAAAAAACAGTGAGGCCACATAGCCAAAGGAAATCTTTTATAAGGTTTATGGAGGAACGGGGATTAGGTTTCAATGCTAAATAATAGCAACACAATACGAAATGTTAACAAAACTCAACCAAGTTGCCAGATTACAAGAAGGATGGACACAGTTGAACCATAGATGGTGATTTGAATGATCTTGGTCTAAAATATTGTATATAGAGTGAGAAAATAAATCTTTAGAACAATTTACTCTTTGCTTAACCATCATGATAAAATCAGCAATGCCAAGTCATTTGGAAGGGCAGTTACAGTTCTTTATTAAAATGTGAACCGGTTTATGATGTAGTTTAGGTATGATAATAAAAACGCCTGAGCAATCAGAATATATTCCATTATTTATATTTGAAATAATTATATTACCCAGAAAGATGGCAGATGGTGAATCATTATCAACATATCATCAATATATTTGCTGCACCTCTCACACTCATAAAATATAGAGCAGTGCAGCACAGGAACTGGGTCTTCAGCTCACGTTGACTGTGTTTAGCATAGTTTAGAGATATTGCGCGGAAACAGATCCGCGCTGACCAGCGATCCCTGCACACTTATGGGGCTGTCCCACTGTACGTGCTAATTCAAGAGTTCTCCCGAGTTTCCCCTGATTCAAACTCAGAGAATGACGGTAATAGCCGCACGTAGGCACTCGGGGCTCTCGTGCACAATTTTCACCTTGTTACTGTGAAAAACATGTTGAAAAATCTTCACGAGTCTTCCCAAGCACACCACGTTTCCCGAGTACCTACCGTTAGCGTTACGAGCAGATAAGAAACGTCCCGAGGTCCGACGTACCCGCTCCGTATATTCTACGTACTTACCATGAGTTTGATTTTTTTTTAAACTCGCGAGAGCTCTTGAATTACCTCATACAGTGGGACAGCCCCTTAACACTATCCTATGCACATTAGGGAGAATTTACAATTATACCAAGCCAATTAGCGTACAAACCTGTCCGTCTTTGGAGTGTGGGAGGAAACCGGAGATCTCGCAGAAAACCCACGCTAGTCACGGGGAGAATGTTCAAACTTCGTACAGACAAGCACCTGTAGTCAGGATCAAACCCGGGTCTCTGGCTCTGTAAGGCAGCCACTCTACCGCTGTGCCAACGTGCCACTCTTAGAGACATAGTGCTGAAACAGGCCCTTTGGCCCACCGAGTCCGCGCAGTGCTGCACCAATTTTAACCAATTAACCAAGCAATATCAAACCTAATGGTTTTACATCACCTACAACTTACATTCCAAAATTTTCCTTTGTCTTTTGGAGGGCCTGTTCCACAATTCTGTATTTCACTTAATGGAATAAAAAAAATAGAACATTGAACAGTACAGCACAGCACCAGGTCCTTCGGCACAAACTGTATTTGCTGAACATGATGACGTTTGCTGTGCCTGGAATTGACCTATTTCCCTCCATTTTCTGCATATTCATGAGGCTATCTAAAAGCCTTTGAAAACACCAATCTTCACACTTCTTAATGTGACTAGAATTCATAAGAGACAACTGGCTCAATACACGTAGTTCCCAGCAATATTAATCAATGAATTCAATATCCGATTCACAAACATGCCATTGGTTCATATTATATTAGTACTTTTTATATTAGTATATTAGTACCCTAAATATACATCTCCAGTGACAGATACTTCCCATTGGCTGACGGAGACCATTCCTTGCTAATTAGTAATAGTGCATTTAATTACGTTTTAGAATCTTGACTTTGAACCCAATGGTTTTTAACCAAATTAAATTTCTGTACTGGTTCCCCAGACACTGCCTTGTCATTGTACATTCAGAATTTTGTTATACATTTAAGAAAAATAAGATTTGATTTTTTTCCTGAGCAGATCAATCTACCAGGTTTCACATATTGTTTAATCTCTTCAAAATATTCAGTATTATTTTCAAATTGTGTACTTGCTAATCAAACTTGGCGTTCTACCGTCAAGAATTTTACAGTTTGTCTATTAAATCCATTCTAACATATTGGTAATTTCAATAAGAGTCAAATAATTAACGAGATTTCATAACTCCAAACTGACAACAAACCATGTAATGTTTCTATAGTTGATCATAATTTTGTGGCGATGCAAATCTTTTCTCATTACTGCCAGTTTGTTCACTTGAATCATTTTCCCTGTTTTACCAATGTATTTTGATCATGTGTAGGAAGGAACTGCAGATGCTGGTTTACACCGAAGATAGACACAAAAGGCTGGAGTAACTCAGCAGGACAGGCAGCATCTCTGGATAGAAGGAATGGGTGATGTTTTGGGTTGAGACCCTTCTTCAGTCTGAAGAAGTCTCGACCTCAAATGTTGCCCATTCCTTCTCTCCAGAGATGCTGCCTGTTCCGCTGAGATGCTACCTGCTCGAGTGTCTTGATCTATCTTGAGAGAGAAAACTTTGCCTTCCATCACAGTGAGGAGGAGATTCACTATGATGGATGTTTGTGTAAATTGAATTGTTTGTGTGTTTTTTTATGAATTGTTCTGTTTGTATGGGTTGTAGAAACGGAGTTTCGCTCGAGCCTCTCTGAGGTTCGAATGACAAGTAATAAAAAAATCAAATCAATCAAAATCAAAATTATGTCAACTATCAAACTCTGCTTCTACATCATCTAGGTTGTCACTGCAAATTTACTATTAATATCCCTGTATAAATGTGTTTTGAACATTTCAGCTTTGTTGAAATATATAAAATTCTTTAAAAGTCCAGAATGCAGATGTTGGAGATGTGAGATAAAAGTAGATTTGGCCCAGATGTGTAGGTTCAGTTGGCATCTGAGAGAAGAGAAGCAGCTAATAAAATATTAGTCAAAATTGGGAAAGGGAAAATAAATTAGGTTTAAATTACATGGGGATAAGGGAGGACTGGGTAAGACAAGGGTAATACGTCTTTATAGGATGAGACCAGAGTTGCCAAGATAATTCCATTTGGTCAGTGGATTAATGGGACAATGGACATGTGAAACGCAGGTTAGAACTGTGCTGAAACCAAAAGAAAAATGCTGAAAAAGGGCAGCAAATCACATAGTGACCATGAAGAGAGGAAATAATTATGTTACGTTTGGATTACCTTTCAGCAAAACTAGCCAGTTTTGATACAATCGGAAATAGCAAATTGCCTGAACTTGTTGATTTCAATATTAAGTCCTGAAAGCTGCAAAGTACCCAGATGGAAGATGAGATACTGTTCTTCAAGCTTTGGGGCATTGACAACATTGCAGATGGATATTTTGGACTGGATCCTTGTGCAGTTCTTGAGATATTCAACATTGATTTTCTTGTAGCAATGTTACTGCTATTCCTTTTGGGGGTAGCTGAATGGAGATAACATTGGAGTAGGTGCTGGTGTACCACCTACCTATACACACAAACAAACAAACTAACCTTGAACCTTGAACATTTTCATGCTTTCATCAGCCCAGCTCAGTCTAAACTGTCCCCAGAGCCTCGGTCTAAGTTCAATCACTGTAGTTAAAAAATTGTGAAGATTCAAAAATACTTTCCTCTAGTTTTCTCCAATATAAATGCCTGTACGATCTATTCTGATGTGGATCAAATGGGAAGTTGGGTGGAGCAGTGGCAGATAGAATTTAATCCAGACAAGTGTGAAGTAATGCACTTTGGGAGGTAAAATTCTGTTAGGACATATATAGTAAATGACGGGGATCTTAGGAGCTTTGATATACAGAGACCTTGGTCTTCTTGAAAGTAGTGACATGAGTGATTAGGGTAGTAAAATATGATATGCTTGTCTTCAATGACCAAAGCATTGAGTATAACATTTGTGACATTATGTTGAAGTTGTTAAAGCACATTTATACGGTTTTGATTGCTATAATACAGGAAGGATGTGGTAACAATAGAGAAAGTAGAAAAGAGATGGCCAGGATGTTGAGTAAAAACAAACTGCTGGGGAACTTGGCGTGACAGGCAGCATTTGTGGAAGGAATGGATAGACGACGTTTCCGGACCCCTGCTTCAGACTCGTGAAAAAGGATCCAACCCAAAATGTCGACTGCCCACAATACTGCCTGACCTGCTGAACACTTTGTTTTGTTTTTGTTAAAATTGTTGTATCTGCTGTTTCTTTTGTTTCCACTTACCAGGATGTTGCCGGGAATGAAGGGCTGTTATACGGAGCGATTGGGTAGACTGGGCTTATTCTAACTGAAATGTAGGCGGCTAAGCATTTACTTTATAAGATACAAGGATATATGGTCAGAATCTTTTTCCTAGGTTTAATGTGAGAGGGTAACAATTCAAAGGATACAGGGAAGGTAAGCTTTTCACACATTGATTAACTATCTGGAATAAGTTTCAAGAGGTGATAGTGGAGGCAGATACAATGGGGGAAAAAACACTCTAAAGGGCATTTGGACAGATGCTTGGTTAGGAAACTGGTAGAGTGATACAGACCTAATGCAGGTAAATGCAGTTAGTAGAGATGGTCGGCATTGAGAAGGTGGATTCAAAGTGCCTGCTTCTGCACTGTATCTTTCTATGATTCTCAGCTGCCTTATTGGATGCTGTTTTGTTTTATGTGACATTTCTCAAGCTTGAACAGAGTTTTATGGAGGTCACAATTGTTATCTGATCCAGTGTTGTGATATATTTGGGGGCAGCTGGATGATAAATGAAGGGTTGCCAATATCCACATTCCAACAAAACTACGGCGGACCCAGTGATTGGAGATCAAATAGTTAATAAGGACTGTTGTGCACAAATTTGGCTATTCCAGTGAAAAATAACTGCAGAATAATTAATGTGTTCCTTTTGTTTACCCACACAGGCGGCTGCAGGAATCCTTTGTTACGTTGGTGCCTATGTCTTCATTACGTATGATGATTACGATCACTTCTTTGAAGATGTATACACGCTTATTCCTGCTGTTGTCATCATGGGGGTCGGGGCGCTCCTGTTCATTATTGGTTTAATTGGCTGCTGTGCCACCATCCGTGAAAGCCACTGTGGCCTGGCAATTGTGAGTTGGTCTAAATGTTATAACTAATAATTTACAGTAAAATGTTCTGTCTCCAAGTACACAATGTAGCTTTCATAATTGAAATGTTGAAAATATTTTTGAAACATTCTAATTTTAAAATCACTGTTTTGAAACTAGGATCCTTGTTGGATCAAAAATGGTTTGAGTATCATACTTGGCTTAAAGATTGTTTTCCAAACTCTCTTTGCAGAAAAGATCAATCTGAGGAAAGCAGTGTTGTATGGGAGAAATGGTGACAAATGAGCCAAGAAGAACTGTATTTTAAATTGTGTCCCTTGTAGGCATGTTTGTTGAGTGACATTTAAACCATTGTTCATACCATGTAGAAACAAAGAAATGCAGTTGCTGGTTAATACACAAAACGACACAAAGTGCTGGAGTACCTCAGGCAGCATCTCTGGAGGTTACGTTTCGGGTCGAGGCCCTTCTTCAGGCTAAACAAGGCTCTCCAATTGCTTGAGGGTCTCAACCCGAAATGTCACCTATCCAGAGATACTGCCTGCCCTGTGAGTTACTTCCAGCATTTTGTGTCCTTTCATGAATGATTGTGCCTTTTTATAAAGTTCCAATTTTTTTTTTTCTCCCTTACATTTATATATTTAATAACTCGTACTGAGATGTGATTTCATCAACATAACCTTTTTTCCATCAGTTCATAAAAAGCAGTCAATGAGTGAAAGGAAACAAGCAATTTTGTCCCGGGGTTCTCTTCATCTGAGTTTATTCATCTGAGTTGAATTGGCTCAGTCAGGTTGGGAATCAAATTTGGGATTTTTAGGTTTGTATGTTTTAATTGTATAATCTTCAGTAAGTAAAAAAATATTGGGGAAATGGGGTTTCTATGCTGACTATGTGAATAAACAAGTGTATGCTCGTGGTTCCATTGGTAGGTCTGTGTAAAATTTACTGTGCCTAATGATGTAATGCACGTTTAAACAAATCATTCTTATGTCAATAACACTGTGCCCCTGCAAATAAATGCCTCTACATGTGTCACCTTGCCGAACAATGTAAAGAAAAGAGAACTTTATCAACAGGAGACTGACTATATAAAATATATGTTGAAAGGTGCCGATAATGATTTGTACTTAAAATACACCTGTGCAGCTGAAAGTTTACATAGTGCAAATCGTGCTGTGCCAAAACAATGTGGGAAAATGTGCTCATTGCTAAACTAGGATTGGATGAGTAACATTAGAAAGAGCATTCTCTATACTTGAATTTTGGCATCCACCTGAGATTCCTAGATAGATTCATCAACATGGAAAAGAGCCCTTCATCCCACCATGCCAAGCCATAAATTTACTACCCATTCTAATCTCTCCTACCCACACTAGATCCATAGCTGACTATACCTTGTTCATCTATATATTTAACTGTTTCCAATTACCAGATTCCAACCAACCTCTGAGTGAAATATTTCTTCCTCAGATCGCCTCTAAATCTCTTAGCCCCATGCCCGTGCACTCTAGTTTTATATACATGTGTAATGAGGAAATGTATCCTACAGTCAACCCTATTGATACCTCTCATAATTTTATATTTGTCAGGCTTCCTCCTTGGCTCCAAGAAAAACAGCCTGTCAGATCTCTCATTGTAACTGAAATGGTCCATTCCAGGCAGCTTCTCCAGGGCAATCGCATCCATCCTGTTGTGTGGTGGCCTTGTTGGCCAATTGGTATTGCCCATATGATATAATGGAAAACCAATGCAGTGGAACCCTTTAAATGTGTTGGGGTTTGGTGGCAGGCTTGCACCTGATGGTTGCCGGGTTAGTTGACTGCTGAATGGCCAAAATATGTTTTTTTTTCCTTGAAGTTTTATATTCCTGTTTAGAAACATGTATTCTTAGATAAGTAACGTAACTGCACGACAAAGGAAGGAAACTGATTTAAAATTAGTTCAAAGGCTTATTTGTAACACGTTAGTTGCATAATTTAAACTGCAGAAACTGAAATACTTTTTCTCTTTTTTACGCAAGTTTGTGCTGATTCTACTGATAGTTTTCATCACGGAAGGAGTTGTCGTGGCACTCGGCTATATCTACAGAGCAAAGGTAAACATAATCCTATTACTCAGCACCCATGGTTAGTCATGACCGAGGGGAGCCTAGGACATTACCTCAGAGACTGCCATTCACTACTGAAAAGCTGTAGGGTAAAGGAATACTGTTGTTGCGATCATATTTGAATGTAATTTCTAGGTGCCAATTATAAAGCAATAGCAGTAGATAAAATGTCTCTAATTTGTATAATTAAATGTCAGTTTGTGATTGTATAATTAATTTGTTAATTTGTATAATTAAATGTCAGTCTTATGACTAAGATGTTTAGCTTTCCGATCCGGACTTTCTTTGAATGTTATGTAAGAATTGACACAGCAAGTATAAAGCTGCAATATATTGTCACCATTCAAAGTGGCTAAATTTAATCTTAAGATACAAGGCTGTGAATTTTGTATCCACCAAGGTACCTGATCTTTGTGATCTTCTTCTTATTGCGTGTGGCGTGCACAGCCTAAAGTTGCAGGACAACTTGTTCTATTTGATCTTATTTGATTGTGCACGCCGGGTCGATTGCATTCGTCAAAACAGGGCGGACCACGTGAAGGTTGCAATCTCCCACCCCGTCTTTGTGATTGCAAAGAGTGAACCGAAAGGAGTTTCAAGATCATTTGTTCATGTTGTAAACTTAATTTATAAACGTAAGGTTAGAGAAACTAGGATCTATCTTCAAAATGTTTTGTAGAAAGCAACTTTGCAAGAAAGATAAAACTGAATAAAGGTGTGTCAGCAAAAAGGCAAAGTTGAGTTGGATATACAGTTAACTAGTGAACAGGGGTGATCCATTGAATGGAGTAGTGGTGGAGAAACTGAGAAATACAGTCATTTTTTAAAAGTATAAAAGATAAGATCATTGTGGAGACTCTGACCTGTTCCTGAGTCATCCTTGCGTTTAACCAAACTGTAGTCTTTAGAGATGAAAGAAATATGATGATCCTCATTACAAAGTGCTATTGTGATGTTATTATAGAAACGTGACTGGGTATGAAAATTCAGGATATGACAATTCGGGCTGTGGATTTGCTGGAATGCTTGTATTCTTGAATGCTCGGGGGCACGGTGATACAGTGGTAGAGTTGCTGCCTTACAGCGATAGAGACCTGGGTTTGATCCTGTCCCCAGGTGCTGTCTGTACAGAGTTTGTACTTCTCCCTGTGACCACGTAGGTTTTCTCCGGCTACTGCGGTTTCCTCCCACACTTCATAGATGTGTGAATTTGTAGGTTAATTGGCGTTGTTAACTGTAAATTGTGCCTAGTGTGAGGGATAGTGCTAGTGTACGGGGTGATCATGGTCGGTGTGGGCTCGATTGGCAGAAGGGCCTGTTTCCACACTGTATCTCTAAAGTACAGCATCACTAAAGTAACACTAGTTTCTGTATTTTCATTGTGTTTTCACTAGTTAACACCCCTCAACCTATATGGTCCTCTCCAACACCGAGTGATCAATTACAAGAGCATTAGACGCAATGCACAGCTGCTTGTATTACTTCTTTGAGATTTTACATTCTATGGTAGAACTTTAGACTATGTCCCTTGATCCATATCATCTGAATTTGCTTTTACAGATGTGTAAAAATCATATGAATTATTTACATGCAAGGCAGTTTACAGGCAAATGTTAGTCTTTGCAATTTATTCCACAACAGACCAGGATTAATTTTGGTCTATAAAGCTTCAGATACAACAGAATTATTAATTTCATGCCAAATTAACATGCTTTCAATTGGGATTGTACGCTTGTACTTGGGGCTAGTGTAATCCTTCTGTAAACTAAGGTTGCTCTTGGTGACGTTGCACCATCCTTGTCGACTGTAATGGTACTGTCATATTAAGTATTCAAGTTCTCTGGCATTGCCCACACCTGGTAAACTCTGGGGTATAACTAGTTAACTTCCTGCATTTTCAGCTGCTTTAAACAAAGCTGTGGGTCCGAGTGTTTGCCAAATGTTTAGAGGTTGTACTTTCAACTTATATCCTAAGTACAGTGGGTAAAGATGAGTTTAAAACTAACATTTAACTAAAATATTTTTTCAAACTACTGTGAAATTAGCTGACCATTCCTAAAACTTGTTTAAATTTGCACAGGTGGAGGATGAGGTTGATAACAGTATTCAGAAAGTGTACAGTGAATACAATGGAACATACCCAGATGCTGCCAGCCGAGCAATTGATTATGTACAGAGGCAGGTGAGATTAATTTAGCAATTTTCACATCATTTGGTTTATTTTTGGCTATTTGCACAAAGTATGTAAACCTCAGAAGCTGCCTTTCAATAAATCCAAGTGCCTGGTAAACATTCTGCTTAAAATTCAGTACATAATTTCATTGTTCAATCTGGGACATTTGACAATAAAGCACTCTTGACTCTTGATGTAGGTTTAAGGTAAGGGGTGAGAGATTTAGAGAGGTTCTGAGGAAGACCTTTTTCACCGAGAGATGTTTGGAATCTGGAGCACACTACCTGCTTGTTGTGAATGCAAGTAGGAACTAGCGGGTGAAGTACTTCAATCGCCATTGCAAAGGTTATGGACCTGGTGCTGGTAAATAGGATTTGCATGGATGGGTACCTAATGGTCAGTATGGGCATAGTGTATCAAAGGGTGAGCTTCTCTGCTACACACTGTGAGAGTGGCACAGCAAAGCCTCGCATCTCTGGTGACTGTTTCATCCTGACTTCCAATACTTTGTGTGTGGAATTTGCATGTTCCACTGTACCCCATGAGTTTGCTTCAGGTGCTTGGGTTTCCTCTCATGTCCCAGCAATGAGCAAATTGATCAGTTACTTGACCACAGTAAATTGCCCCTAACATGCAAGTGCACAATAGAATTAATTTTGGGTGATGAGAATAAAATGGGCTAGAGTAGAAATAGTGAAAAATTGCATGCTTGACTATTGGTATGGTAACACTGCAAGCACAGAAATAGGAGTTTTGGCCTACCAGGTCCATTTCAACCATCAAGTGCAGAGTGGGAGAGGGAGAGACAGTTAGGACAAGGAGGTAACAGGATGAGCCCAGGGCTGTATGATGATAAGATATTGATGAAATCATTGGACTGAGAGAGAGATTCTACAGGTCATGGCACATCATAAACATCGAAGTAACCTTTCTACTGTGCTTGGGGATGCTGCCTTTACAGCTCTTTCCAGCACGGTGTTCTAGATTCCTCCCACCCTCATTTTCCTCCCCTCAGCCTACCACCATTTGTTTTAAATGGTGCCTCTTTTTTTTATCACCACTGAGAAAAATGTGGCGTACTTAATAATTCTGTCTTGGCCCTCGTAATGTTATACGCTAATTAAGTCTCCTCTTATCCATGTCTACTTCAGTGAAAATAACCTTGCCTCAACCAATTTTGCTTCATGGGCAAACATTTCCAATCTTGGTAAGGCCCATGTAAAGGCTGAAGAAGGGTCTCGACCCGAAACGTCGCCCATCTCCTTCGCTCCTTAGATGCTGCTGCACCCGCTGAGTTTCTCCAGCCTTTTGTGTACCCAAGGCCCATGTAGATATGCTTTGCATCCAGTCAAGTGGAAATGTATCTTTCCAGTGAAAGAGTGCCAAGAATCGTACACAAGGCAATCTATGGCTTAACTAGTGATGTATGCAGTTATAACATTCTTTGGCCTGATATGTGAACTGTTTCTCTCCCCACAGATGCAGCCTGACCTGCTGAGTATTTCCAGCATTATCTGTTTTTATTTTAGATTTTCACCATCTGCATTTTTCTGATTTTCATCTTTGCTGTCTTCATAACTGACGGGTTTGGCAATCTACCAAAAGCAAATAGTTGCAGGAAATGTTATTACGTTTGGTGATAGGAAATGTGCGAGCCAAGCCAAAAAAACCTGCATATCTGGTTATTTTCATTCCATTTAACAGTTCAATGTTGCAAGTTTGTCAACTGTGCAGTAAATGATTTCCACGTCTTTAACTAACTTGTTCCCCTTCCTTCTGAAAGTTGCGCTGTTGTGGCATCCACAATTACTCTGACTGGGAAGATACACAGTGGTTCAAACAAACCAAGAATAATAGCGTGCCAATCAGCTGCTGCAAATCAGGGGTCAGCAACTGCACAGGCAGCATGAGCCGTCCTTCAGACCTGTATGCTGAGGTAAGGATTTGTGAAGAATGGTGGGTATTATTGAGAGAAATCAGCCAAAGTGCAAAAAAAGTTTCATTTGCACCGTTTCGGAATTAAACAGCCCAAAAAATCTATCAGAAATAAATGAAGTAATCGGACTGAGAGAATGATTCTGCAGATCATGGCACATCATAAACATCTAAGTAACTTTTTTAATGGGAAGAAGCTATTCCTGAACCTGGTGGTCATGTTTTCAGACTCTTATTGCTTCTTCCCAATGGCAGGATGCAACGAGGGTGGTGTGGGTTTTTGTTGCCTGCTGCCTTTTTGAGATAGCGGCCTTTTATAGATTCCTTCGATGGCGTGGAGATTGATATCTATGATGGACCGGGCAATGTCTACCACTCTCGATAATCTCCTTTGTTCCAGTCCATGATGCAAGGGTTAGTTAAAATGCAATGGATACTGGTTTTTATAAGATATAGGAGTATTGATGGTTAAAAATGAGGCAGAACTTAAGGGAATGTGAAAAAGAGAAAGGCATCATTTTTATTTCCTTTAATCTTTCACCGCAGGGATGCAAAGTTCTGGTGGTGAAGAAGCTACAAGAAATTATGATGTACGTTATCACAGCTGCTCTAGGATTTTCCGCGATTCAGGTAAGGATGGAATGAATTGATAAAGAAACTAATGGCACTGAAAGAGGCCATTGACCCATCTTCTCGCTCCATGTTCTCCAAAAGGATTACCAAACGCTCTTGTTCACCTTTGAGTATTGATTTTGATGACCTACCCCGGAAATAAGTACCTGAGACTAGCAGTAATGGATTGTTACACAAGACTATTGAATCTTCAAAGCTTGCTTTTGACCTACATCCTAATTGTTGATTTCCCTACGTGTATTTGCCTGCTTGTAAACCACACCTGCGTCTTGTATACCATCTGGCAAATAGACTGACGCAGAGGTTGCAAACTTGTTTTATAAGTTAACCCAAAATGGTGAAGCCACGAGTGGAACTTGGAAATTTCTTTCAATCTTCTCTTGTGTTTCTCAGCTGCAGGTTAATCTTTTTTTTTTCATGTATGGCAACAACATAGCATTTGAGGAGGAGGAGACAAAATGTGTAGGAAAGAACTGCAGATGCTGGTTAAAATCGAAGAGAGACACAAAATGCTGGAGTAACTCAGTGGGGCAGGCAGCATCTCTGGAGAGAAGGAATGGGTGACGTTTCGGGTCGAGATCCTTCTTCAGGCGGATCAGTCTGACGAAGGGTTTTGACCTGAAAAGTCATGCATTCCTTATCTCCAGAGATGCTGCCTGTCCTGCCGAGTTACTCCAGCATTTTGTGTCCATCTAGCATTTGAGGATCCAGTTACAGGAAATTTAGGTTCTTGTGCAGTTAAGGTTTGGTGGAGTTTGAAGAGTTTATGGTTTGTGTGGGGTTTTTCTTTGTTTTAATCTGTTGCAGGAAGTTAATTTCCTTTCCATATTTGTGTGTATGTATAGATAGATAGATATATATATAGATTATAGATATAGATTATAGATATATATATACATACATATGTGTGTGTGTGTCTAAACCTGTCATGGTTTACCTTTAAATTATGCATCAAATTCAGCGTTTTATCTCTTCTTCTGCGTGCATGAGATTCTCCTTCACACGTTTTGCTGTCTTTCAAAACTTGAGAGTTTAAATTGCTATAAACAATCCTATTTGTTCTTTCCTCTGGAGAATGCGATGTGCATTATCTTTGATCTGTCTCCAGGACTTGAATATTTCACCCATGTAAGGGGTACGTGGATAAAACACATAGCTGGAGAAAATCAGCAGGTCCTGCAGCATCTGTGGAGGAAATGGACAGTCGATATTTTAGGCAGTGATTCGAGTGGAGGGGTGAAAGCTGGAAAAGAGAGGTTGGGTCCGGACAAAGGATAACAAGTGATTAGTGGATACCTGGGGTTGTTTGGCAGACGGCTGGAGTAAGTGACAAATACTAGAGGTAAAATGTTGACAAAAGGGGTCAGGTTAGGAGGGAAGAGGAAGAGTAAAATTTAAAGCTAGAGGGAGGGGTATGGGTGGAAGGGGAGGGCAAAGAGGGGAGCAAAAAGGGAAATGTGAGACTGAGATGAGTGTATGACTGAGTGGAAATGTTTACAGTGCCGGGGAGTGTGGTAGATGGTGGGAGAAATGTATATGTGACCGGGGTGGTGGGGCAGGGGTAATGAGAGGGGAATAGAGGGCATTACTTGAAATTGGAGAATTTAATGCTCAGACCGTTGAGTTGTAAGGTTACATGAAAATTGTTTGTGTACCTGCCTACAAAAGTCCTTTGTCAAAGTTTGGATTCTTGATGTGTGTAGCTATCGAGAGAAGCCCTGTGCGAGACACCAGGTTTGAGTGGAGCCACAACTGATACTGTTGTTCAATGGACAAATATTTCCAGCCATAAAAGTTCATTATTCATTGATCTGCACGGACTTCTAAGGTCGATTGTTGTGTTGTTTAATGGCCATTCAAATCCATTTAAGTGACTGGTATCTCATTGTAATCTTTTATTTACACTAGAAATTATCACAAGATTTAATTCTGATGCCTACATCAGATGGTTGTGTTATGGAAATTATTGATGATAATTTATCGTCAATGCTACTTGATTTTGCATCAGTGGCCCCTTTGGTGTGCAGTAGTTGACACAGTCAACAGAATTTGTCTAGGGTAACTTTACAGGAGCAAGACTAAACTCTGCTACAAAGTTAAGTAGAGATAAATGAACATGAATTCTGACCTTGCCATTACCCAAGTTGAAAAGGCGAGGGAAAAAAACCAATTACCCCAAAGGTGAGGAGACTGGTTGTTTTGGTAATGCGGCTTTGTGGAGCTGTTAAGTGGTTGAAAGTTACGTTTTTAAGCATGGAAGACAACAGTGGCATTGTAATATTAATCCCGATGGAAACAGCAGTGAAGAAAGAAAATGTACTCCCTTGATTGCTATCCAGCAGTTCCTCCTAAAATGTACGCACATCCGGAAATTGACTAAGAATATAGATTTCTCCTGGCTGCTCCAACATCCTCCCACATCGCAAAGAAATAGATGGGTTAATTGGCTGCTGTCAATTGCCTCGAGCAAAGGTAAGTAGTAAAATGTTGGGGAATTGAAGAGAATGTGGGGAGAATTTAAAAAATGGGATTAATGCAGGGATTTGTGTAAATAGGTTCTCAGTACAGGTTGAGTGGATTGAAGAAGCTGTCCAAGTTGAATTTCACTACAACGTTGCCTGTTTTTAAAAAAACCCCAAAACTTGTATTGTGGTGGCATTGTGCATCCAGGTTCATATAGAATGATTGGCAACTTGTGCTATAAAGAATGAAGGCATTTGACCTTCTGAGTCTGAGTGATGTACACGGGACAGAAAGTGTTTGTTGACATGAACATAATGCAATGTCGTGTCATAGCCAATGATGACAGCCATGGATTTTTTAAATCAATAAAAGGCCGTCTGCTAACATGTTACCCCCTCGCTAAAGTTCATATTCTATTTGCAAAATAGCACAATAGCCCGTGCTTATCACATGGCATCAAACATTCCGTTGTAAATATTGGTTGTGTATTTTGTTTCTTTGAGTTGTGTTCATAGCCATAAATTATTGATTTTGTTTTTGAATTGTGGTGAAAGTCTACACTTCCATTTATCAGTCCCAAGCAGCCTTTATGCACAGTACCGTGCTAGAACTACTGGTGTCCAGTACTCAATTTGCAATGTTGCCAAAGGAAACTTGCTATCAACTGCTAGGCAAAAAGGGAATGGGGATTCCCTTCTTCCATCATAGATGAGGCGCCCGCACGTGTCTCCTCGGTATCCAGCAGCTCCGCTCTTGCTCCCCCTCCCCTCAGTGACAACAGGGACAGAATCCCCCCCCTCAGTCCTCACCTTTCACGGCAATCAGCCGTCGCGTACAGCACATAATCCTCGGACAAATTGTCCACCTCCTACAGGAGCCCACCACCGAACACATCTTCCCATCTCTATACCTTTCCACAGAGACCATTCCCTCCGCACCTCCCTGGTTAACTCATCCTTTCCCACCCAAACCACCCTCTCCCCAGGTACATTCCCCTGCAACCGCAGCAGATGCAATACCTGTCCCTTTACCTCCTCCCTCGACTTTGTTCAAGGACCCCGACAGTCCTTTCAGGTGAGGCAGTGGTTCACTTGCACCTCCACCAACCTCATCCACTGTATCCGCTGTTCCAGGTTTGAACTATATATTGGCGAAACCATGCCAAGGCTCGGCGATCGTTTTGATGAATATCTTCGCTCGGTCCTCCTAGACCTATGTGATCTCCCGATTGGTAAACACTTTAACTCCCCCTCCCACTCTCATACTGACCTGTCAATCCAGGGCTGCCTCCACTGTCAAAAAGAGGCCCAACGCAAATTGGAGGAACAGCACCTCATATATTGCTTGTAGACAGAAATGCTGGAGAGACTCAGCGGGTGAGGCAGCATCTATGGAGCGAAGGAAATGGGTGAAGTTTCATGTCGAGACCCTTCTTCATATTTTGCTTGGGTAGCTTACAACCCAGCGGTACGAATATTGATTTCTCTAACTTCAAGTAACCCTTGCTTTCCCTGTCCGTCCCTCCGATTAGTTCTACAGCCCCGATTAAATATTACTGATTGTATGCCACATTGTCACTTTCCCCCTCAGCTAACTGTGAACCATTCTACATTTCCTTAGCATCATCTGCTTTCATACCCTGCCTTTCCATATCTCTATTCTCCCCCTCCCCTGACTCTGTCTAAACGTCACCTATTCCTTCTCTCCAGAGATGCTGCCTGTCCCGTTGAGTTACTCCTGCAATTTGTGTCTATCTTTGGTGTAAACCAGCATCTGCAGTTCCTTCCAAAGCTTGAAGGTCTAGTCATACAGCATGGAAATATAACCATATAACAATTACAGCACGGAAACCGGCCTTCTCGGCCCTTCCAGTCCGTGCCGACCATTTATTTTCCCCTAGTCTCAACTAGTTCCCCTAGTCCTGAAAGGACTGTTCAGCCCAACTTGCCACACCATCCAAGATACCTCATCTATACTAGTCCTACCTGCCAACGTTTGGCCCATGTCCCTCTTAACCTTTCCTATCCATATACCTATCCAAATATATTTTATGTTGTTATCGTACCTGCCTCCACTACCTCCTCTGGCAGCTTGTTCCATACACCCACCACCCTCAAGTTCCAAAATACTGTGAAGGATTGCAAAGCATCTTGCGACTTGAAGGTTATCTGTGGGGTGTGGTGGTCCTTTGTCCCTGCTGCCATTGCGATGTTTTACAATAAAGATCCCAGGACTGGGAGATGGTGTTTGGAGTAAATTAGAGGAATATCTGCACTGTATTTTGTAGATGGTACATGCTGCAGCCACTGTGCCAGAGTTGGGGGAAAAAGCAGCCATTAGGATAATACGCAATATCACTCTAAAACACAAAGTGCTGGAATAAATCAGCGGGTCAGGCAGCATCCATGGAGGGAATAGATAAGTGACGTTTTTGGTTGTGACGCTTCTTCAGTCTGCTCACGTACACGCTCTAGGTGAGACCATTCCTGAAATATTGTGCACAATTTAGGCAGTCAGGCCCATTAAATACACACTTGAGTCTGTACTTTCCTTGCTTAGAAGAATGAAAGTTGATCTCTTTGAAAATACAAAATTCTTGGAGGGCTTGCAAGAGGGATAGGGCATGGATGTTCCCTTCTGGTGAGCTTAGGCTATTTATAACTGAAATGAAGAGATTTTTTTTCAGAGCAGTAAATGTTTGGAATTCTCTATCGAAGAGTGCTGTGGAGTACATGGTTTTTAGTTTAGTTTGGAGATACAGCGTGGAAACAGGCCCTTCGGCCCACCAAGCTTACACTGACCAGCGATCCCCACACATTAATACTATCCTGCCCACATTAGGGACAATTTACACTTATACCAAACCAATTAACCTACAAACCTGTACCTCTTTGGAGTGTGGGAGGAAACCGAAGATCTTGGAGAAAATTCTATGCAGGTCACAGGGAGATCGTACAAACTCCGTACTGACAGCACCCGTAGTTGGGATTGAACCTGGGTCTCCGGTGCTGCAAGCACTGTAAAGCAGCAATTCTACCGCTGCCCCCGTGATTGTTAGGTTGCTGGTATTAAAGGAATTGAGTGATATGAGGATCGGGAAAGGAAATGGTGTTTGAGATAGATTGCCCGTGTGTCTTTGAATGTCAGAACAAGCTCAACAGTCTGAAAGGTTTTCTCCTGCTCCTCCTCATGCGCGGCATAGGCAATTAATGCTTAATTGTGGGTACTTTTATGCTTTTGCCGCAGTTCCATTTGTGATGGTTTAAATGCCCTGGTATTGTTTCTCTCATTGGGCTTTCACAGCCTGCAGGCATTCCTCCTATTAATTTTTGAGGTGAAAGTTGTGAGCCAGAGCAATCACAAAATTACTCCCATGCCCAAATTCTTTGCAGAAGAGTTGGTTCATCTCTCTGCCGAGAGGCTTCCTCCCATCTTGGAACTAAACGCCGCATCAATTACTTTGCAATATTCATAGATATTAAAATTTGAAAATGCTGGCAATGTACCACAGATCTGCCAAAAGAGAAAGCACAGAGCAGCGTTTATCAACCTCTCCCTGAATTTTCCTTCGCAGAAAAACTGGTGGTCGTTAAAAACTGACCTGCATTTCTCATAGTGAAAAGCAGCTTTATGGCGGCAGCTTTGTTTCTGCAGATTTGCATGCGTTGCTGGCTACTTCTGTATACCGTTTGTTATGTTAAAACACTAATCCTCTGTCTGCAGCAGCAGAGGGGGCAACAGTTGTCCCTCCAAGTTTATCAATAGAAAGCCATTTTCCTTTTTAAAAAGAAATAGTTTTGTGCAAGTTTTTATGGAACACTTTTTATTCTTTAGTGATAAATGTGCTTTTTTTAAAAAAACAAGACAAAACTTTGTGCTAATTAAGCTTTACCCCATATCATCCAATATTTCCCAACCATGTGTGTTGCTTTGAATGCCATTGCATTTCCACATTAAATGTACGTGATTGCAGACTGGATGAATCATCTTTCACGCATTGTGGGGAAAGCTTATCTTGGTGAAAATTAAGAACATTCGGAGGCATGGAAAACTCCAACAATCTTTCCTTTCAGCTTTTATAATTTGCCAATAACCTCTCATAGTTGATGGGTTTTTAAAAAATTCATACACAATCCTAAACATTGTTTGCTCAATTTGACTTTGTACATCACTGGAATACCAATATTGCCAGACGGTGTTGGTTTTCCTTTAAGTACTGGGGTCAATATACACTGCGTAGTATTTTCACAATACAATCTTGTAGCAATCCAGGCGGCTAAAATGATATAGCTTGCTTTGGTTTCTGTTTTCAACCTGGAGCTAAGCACGATTCGGATCCAATAAAGAAGTCATTCCTCAGCAATAACAATTTACAGAACTTCAGTCGTATTTGGACTTAACATGATGGTTCCGGGAACGAGAGATTTAAACGCAATTAGATTAGAGAAGCTGGGACAGTTCTTGGGGCAAAAAAAGATTGAGAGAAGGTTTGATGGACATGTATAAAATCATAACTGGTTTAAAAAGGGTAAATGGAAAAGCTGTTTTCTTTAAGAAATAGTTCAAGCACTGGGGCAACAAATTGCAATTAAGGGGGACAGGCAGCATCTCTGGATAGAAGGAATGTGTATCATTCAGGTCGAGACCCTTCTCCAGTCTGAAGAAAGGTCTCGAGCCGGAACGTCACCCATTCCTTCTATCCATAGATGCTGCCTATCCCACCGAGTTACTCTCTAATTGTGAGTGGATTGGAGTTCTCAGATCAAAGTTGGAACTAATCCAACTTCTTTTATCTTTTATCAGTGGTATTTGCTGGGAGCAGCTTAGTCTTGGTTAGTCAGCTGGTTGGGGAGTGTAAATATTAATAACTCATTTTGCCTCCTGAAGCCCACAGCTCCCAACCCGATACCAGCCGACAATAAATAAGGTTACAATGAATCGTAGTGGACAAAGGGAGAAATTTAAGAACATCGATCATGCACCTGGGTACATCCTTCCAAAAGTGTTTTGTCAAGACCTCCATCACTCTTAGACTGTTCTATTGATCTAATGAGCCCTGTCGGATTTTTGCATTTGCAGGCTGTCAAATATGCACCTGTTGGCTTTGAACTAGGTATAAATGACACCTGACTCTGATATATGAAGGCGTACACTGTCTGAGATAACATGAGTAAAGGTGATTGGTGCGGTGCTGTTGAACTGTATTCCACAGAAGTAGAATTGCCAAGCAAGGAAAATAAACTTAATTTCATTGGCAATGAAAACGCATTAAGGACTTTAGCTCTGCCACACTTGTCTTGGACAGGCGATCAAATTAAGCTGACATTATTTTGTCGTATTTTCCAAATAAAATGGTTGCTACATTTTATTGGAAACCATTTAGGTCACTTATTAATTTGTGCTTGAAATTGAATCCCTGTTCAAAGTGCAGACTTAAGTGCAATAATCTGCAAAGTTATCAGTTCTTGAAATTTATGCCTTATGTCACATGTCACGTTTACCTATAACATTTCAAAAATACTTGATGACCAACCTAAAACACATTTACTGGTAGAAAGAAAATATAGCGTGTTCACGACAAATATCCCTTGGCCATTGTGTTATTTCTTATGGAGCTGTAAAAAAAAATTACCTTGTGGAGGTTTATCACAAACCGACTGCAGAGTCTGAGGTGCTGCACTCAACATCAAAAGACCATCGCGGTAATCTTGTCCACTTTCTATTGCGCTTCAAAGGGCAGCTTTTTTTTTTGTTTGTGTGACTGCTTTGCTAATGGGCAGCTGGCCTCCAGTGACTTCTGCTTTGGAATTAGATTTAGGGTGTGGGAAAAGTTTGCAAGAAGCAGCGTAGAACACATCCCTTTACCTATTGTAATCTGCTTCACATTGTTGACCGACTTTATTTGTGGTTGAATTACTCGGCCTAACAATCGAGCATTCTGCTGGGTGGTTCTGTAGTTTTGCTCTGTCCCACCCCACCTCCCAGTATCCAAGCTTTGTTCTCTCTCTCTAGCTGAGCCTGAGCAGTCTTTTGTGCCTTCACTTTGAGCGCAGCAAAAACATGTGAGGAAAATAAATGCATTTAACAATGCTTTACGTCCTCATCTTAAAATCTTCACAACATTAACATAATTCTCAATTCTGGATTTACAAATATTCATTAAATTAAAACATCAAATTAAAACATTGCCACCCTTTTCCAGGAAGTACTCCAGCCCCTGCAGCACAGGGATCCAGAAGGCCATCATAGAACAATTCTTCGCCCTGTGCTCTCTACAGGGACATTCTGGGATTGTTATATCCTCAGAAGTGGGACCGACTAACTGTTGGCTGTTATCAGGCAACTGAACCATGCTATCACTAACTAGAGAGCGATCCTGACAAACCATCTACCACATTGGACACCCTTGGACTATCTTTAATTGGTCTTTATCTTGCACTAAACTTTATTCCCTTTATCTTTTTAACGTATACTGTGGACGGCTTCATTGTTATCATGTATAGTCTTTCCGTTGACTCGATAGCACGCAACTATCGTGCTTTTCACTGTACATGTGACAAGCTAGTGCAAAAAATATATATACTATTGCCTGGACCTGTGAATGCCAATCTTGGAGCAGACTGTGGAGATCCTCCAACGAACTCATGCCCCCATGCACCCGTAGTCAGGATCGAACCCGGGTCTCTGGTGCTGTAAGGCAGCAACTCGACCGCTGCACCACCGTGCCGCCCAATTTTGAAAAGAACCTGAGCCTTATCTGAAATCGTTTGTAGTTATAGTGTGTTATTTTTGCTACAGCTTTGAATAAATTTAAGTCTAATCTTAAACTTTGCAGTTAAATCCCTGATTGCAAAACCTCCATTGTTTTTCCATTGTGAAGGGACTAGTCTTGATCACCATAGCCAATGTGCTTAGTTAGACATAACTGTAATCTAGAATTCTGCACGGCCAGAAATTATTATAAGGTGGTAATCTAAGGGTGTTGCATTACATTGCAATTGCCAGCGTGAAGCCAAATTGAGTTGACTGCTGTCTGAACTTATCTATTTGATTGCAGTCTTGATCCACTCCTGGCAGTTGATGCATTTTCAATTTTGTATGGGTTTTGTGTTCACCATGCCAGCAGCTGCTGTCAGTAAGGATACCAACTGTCAACGTGGCTCTGTACTTGATGCTTGCTCCTATAACAGGATTAACTGAGCATTGCCAGGAAATTGAGATTCCTTAAACATCTGAGGTTTTCATTTGGCTAACCCTCGATGTTGCTTATAGACAGGGGACATGCAGGAGATTGTTTGGAGTCAGTTACAGCTTGGACAATTAAAAATCCTGGAACACTAATATAATCCTGCAATACAGTGGCACAGCGGGAGAGCTGCTGCCTCACAGCACCAGAGACCCAGGTTCAATCCTGACTAGGGGGCTGTCGGTGTGGAGTTTGTAACTTTAGTTTAGTGAAACAGCGTGGAAACAGGCCCTTCAGCCCACCGAGTCCTTGCCGACTGACAATCCCAGTATACTAGCACTATCCTGCACACTAGGGGCAATTTACAATCTTTACCAAAGCCAATGAACCTGTACATCTTTGGCATGTGGGGAGAATCCAGAGCACCCAGGCAAAACCCACGCAGTCATGGCATTAAATACATTGACTAGGTTTTGACAGAAGTGAGATCTGAAATATGTGAAATCTTGTTGAGCAATCCTTCATTCCTCATTTTTTAAATTTCAAAATATACTTTATTCGAGAAATAAATATATACTATACATGATCCTTACAAAACTCCATCCGACATTCTCTATAAAGGGCCTGTCCCACTAGCGCGCGATTAGACGCGACAAGCGCGACCTACCGTGGTCGCTTTAGTCGCCCGGCCTCGCGTGACCCTGTCCCACTGCGATCGCCGGAGTCTCGTCGAGTTGTGTGTAGCTGGTGTCGACATCGCGCGTAGTGTCCAAAAACCGACACTGCTTAAAAAATTACGCGCGGCAAAATCCTGTCGCGCAGAACGTGATTAACGTGATGACGTTTTGACGTTGTGCGTCTTCAGCGTGGCGTTGCGTGATGACGTCACTACCCGACGTCGTGCAACGCGCATGCTCATGCGCATCGTCACGTGATGAAAAATAACGTCCTTCCTTCGGACGTCGCGCGTGTAATCGCGCGCTAGTGGGACAGGCCCTTCACTCGCACCGGGATCGCCTGACCCCCACGCGACCCCCGCGTCCGAATTTGTCGCGCTTGTCGCGTCTAATCGCGCGCTAGTGGGACAGGCCCTTTAGGCTATACATACATTCAATACTGTTTATACAAATGTATCCTCCACCCTTGCCCCTCATGTGGCCCACTGGCGTGGAAACCATTCCTCACTCGCTATCTGTAAATGTATCCATTCCGTTCCACAGCTTTACTAAATCCTCCTCTGCTTCTCCCTTTTATTTAAAAAAAAATGTTTGTTAAAACCTAATCTCTGACTAATCCACAGTCACCTGATTTCTTTAGCATGCTTGGTGTTGGTGTTTTTTTTAATCTCTGGGAAAAATCTTGAGGCTATGCTTTATAACATAGCAACCACTTTATAAATTACATTTGCTGCACTACAGGTTTTTGAAATCACGCTCTATAGTCGGGCATCAAGATTGGCAGATCTAGTGCTAAGGATTGTGCAGTTGAGTCTGGTGATCAATTCTGTGCCTGCTGTGTAGCAGGAGGTTGGGTGGAGCAGTTTTGCCTCAATTACGTAATTCGCATATTATTCCATTATACAAGTGCCTCTCTCAACAAATGCTCAACCAAAGAATGGCCGTGCTATATATTACAGCTACTGTTTGGCATGCAGCCAATGCCCTGTCCTAATTTTGTGGTTAACATGCATGTTGTCTGTGATTTAAGCACGGAAACAGACCCTTCGGCCTGCCGAGTCCGCACCAACCAGTGATCCCTGCACATTACAACTATCCTACACATAATTTACAATTATACCGAGCCAATTAGCCTACAAACCGGTACATCTTTGTAGTGTGGGGGAAAACCGGCGAACATGGAGAAACCCCATGCAGGTCAGGGGGACAACGTACAGACAAGCGCCCGCAGTCAGGATCAAACTCTGGTCTCTTGCGCTGTGAGGCAGCAACTCTACCTCTGCGTCACCCTGGCGTCCTTTAAGTCCTTTAATAAATAGGACACTATTTTGAGGTTACTAGTCGAGTAACTACAATCTCGCCAATGGAATAGGCATCCTCGAGGAGATGCAAATGCTTTACCCACTGGAAAAGAATAATTAGAAGGGACTTGGGGTTGGACTGCTTGAACAAAAATGTCTGTCTTCACCTGTATCAGTTTGTGATCTTGTTTGGCCAGGTAGGGAATTAACTTGCGAAATGTTTTTTTTTCTTTGCTCTCACTGAAATGATTTGTTCCATTTTAAATTGCCTGCGCTTATTGAAGCGGGGGGCAAAATGTGCTGGTTATTGATCTTGATGAGTTTGTTCACTTAAAGGTGAGAATTTTCCGTTGCAATTTACACTGTTTAATATTTGCTGTTTTCCAGTTGCTGGGCATGTTGTGTGCCTTCGTGGTGCTGTGCAGGAGGACCGGCGACCCTGCCTACGAGCCCCTCATCCCCGGAGGAACCTATGCATAATCTGCTTCCTGGATATTCTGTTTCTTTTCCCTTCCCTCTGCCCCTCTACACCTCCCATCACCATTCCCCAACATCCCTTCCATATTCAAAATGGCTTAGCCATTTTTACCACTGGAAGTTCGGGTTGGATTGTGACCATGTATGTCTATGGCACAAAAGTGGTTCTCCTTTTTTTTTTCTGTATATAAAGTAAATTTAAAGCACATCTTACAGTCTGAGCTGCTGGGGATAATCCTCACAAGTGTACACACAATAGCTATATCTGAGGCTGTAGAACTAGTCGAGATTAAACCGTACAAAAATGACTAATACTGTAGCAATCAAGGAACGTATAATCAGAAGTTACTATGAATTGTTTCAAAAGCCTGATCTTCCAAGATTTAAGCATCAACTCTAATCTATAACCTGAATTTTGTTTTAGTTTTACTGTGTACTATCAAGGTATTTTACATTGTATAGTTTTATTTCCCAGTTTGCTGTATTTGTAGTGAGAGTTCTGATGAACCGTTTTAAAATGTCTCTTGAAATAATGCAGCCTTGTAGCAAGGATACGATATGTGAACTGAATTAATAAATATAAAGATTGTTGAAACTGAACTTGTGCCATTTCTTTCCCCTCCGGTTTGAGTGCGGTTGGATGCTTAAAACATCCACCGCCTGATTAAAACACAAATGTGCGGAAGGAACCCAGTGGGTCGGGCAGCATCTGTGGAGGGAATGAGCAAGTGACATATTGGCATGGGATCCTTCTGCAGATACGAAATGCCACCCATCCAATCCCTCGCAATTGGCGTCCGACCCGCTTAGTTTCCCCACCTCTGTGTTTGACTTGAAGATTTTTGTTTTGGAGAAAAAAAGCAACTGTGTTTTGGTCAAGATTCCCGCACCTTCAGTGCTGGAGGAGCTCAGCAGGTCAGGCAGCAACTGTGGAGGGAATGGACAGGTGACATTTCTGGTCGGGGCGCTTCTTCAAACATGTTTTGTGGGATGTGGAGATGATTGACCTCGTCTATTCAACATTTTTTAAGTAAAATTTGACCCTTGTCCCCAAAATTCTCACCACCAATTGTTTCCTCCCCTTTAATGGGGGTTTGCCGCAGACAAATAATTTTTCATGTAGGAAATATTGTAGCAAATGTCCCTACTTCTGAAGTACCTTTCACATGCTGCAAAGTACATTGAACCATTGAGTTTGTGGAAAGTGTTTCATAAATACATTTTAATACTTTAAACACATGACTACTTTGGTCCCTCGGGAGCTCAGAGTGTTTATCTCTGATGTGCCTGGTATTTGCAGACATGGTTACGCTAAGGTCCTAAATAAGAACAGTAAATGTGTGGCGGTATAATCCCTTTTTATTTATAAGTCATAGTCACCAGCGTGAATGATTTCAGCGTTTAGTATTTCTCAAAGCAGTTTGAGCTTCAGGGAAGCTAATGATTTTTAGCAGCTGCATTAATCTTTTGCATTCAAAATAAATGTTGCAGGACTTTTTAACATCAGAGGTCACCTCAAAGGTTCCTGCTCTTTCTTCTGGTGTTTCTCTGCCATTATTTCCTCTGCCTTCCATTGCTTCCCCAGCTCATCTGCTCACCTTCCATTGCCCAGGAGATGTTAAACACCTGAATAATTAAGTGGATTGAATAAGGTGGAACATTTGAGGGCCTGTCCCACTTGGGCGGCCTAATCCGCGAGTTCTGGCGAGTTTGCCCTCGACTCATATTCGCAGCATGGTCGACACGAGGTCATAGGAGGTCTGTGTAACTCCCCTTCATGTTCGGGAGTGGTTCCGCCTACTCGAGGCCTCAGCTAGGTCGCGGCATTTTTTTCAATATTTAAAAAAATGCCCACGAGTAAACAAAGGTCGCCATGGAAAAAATCGATACTTTTCTTTAGTAATAGTAGGTCGACATGTTAGTCGTAGGTAATCGAGGGTAGTCGAAGGCAGCCATAGATAGTCTTCATCATAGTCGAAGAGAGGTTGAAGAGAGGTAGAAAGGAGATCGAAGGAGGCAGTCTTCACTCTTCACTATTCGGTGTCCAATTTTCCCGAAGTTAGTCGTAGCTGGTCTTCAACAGAGTCGAAGGAGGTCTTCAACGTGTCATTTTTTCAAACTCTTCTAAACTCGCCAATTAGGTTGCCCAAGTGGGACAGCCCCTTTAGATTCTGTTTAGTGTTGGGCTATTTGGTTTCACCATGGGGGTATATAGAGGAGGGGAGTTGAAGGCATGGGGTGGGGAGGGAAACGAGCAAAACTCAAATGGCTGGAGGAATTCAGCAGGTCAGGCAGCAGCTGTGGAGGGAAGTAGACAGATGACATTTTGGGTCGGGATCCTTCTTCAGACTGGGAGTAAACTGGAGGTAAAGAGTGAAGAATATTTTTGTGTCAAGAGTCCCAAAATGGAATAATTAAATTATTACTTGCAGCAGCACAACAGGTATGTAAATATTATCTGTAAAAAGGAACTGCAGATGCTGGTTTAAACTGAAGATAGACACCAAAATCTGGAGTAACTTAGCGGGACAGGCAACATCTCTGGAGAGAAGGAATGGGTGACGTTTCGGGTCGGGACCCTTCTTCAGACTGGTTAGGAATAAGGGAAACGAGAGATATAGACGGTGATGTGGAGATGAATGAAAGATATGCAAAAAAGTAATGATGATAGAGGAAACAGGCCATTGTCAGCTGTTTGTGGGGTGAAAATGAGAAGCTAGTGTGACTTGGGTGGGGGAGGGATAGAGAGAGAGAGAGAGAGAGAGAGGGAATGCCGGGGCTACCTGAAGTGAGAGAGATCAATATTCAAACCACTGGGCTGTAAGCTGCCCAAGCAAAATATGAGATGCTGTTCCTCCAATTTGCGTTTAGCTTCACTCTGACAATGGAGGAGACCGAGGACAGAAAGGTCTGTGTAGGAATGGGAAGAAGAATTAAAGTCAAGTCAGCTTTAATTGTCACATACACATACAAGATGTACAGTGAAATGTAAGCGTCCAGCAACCGGGAGATCGGGCTGGGAGAAGGTGTTTCGCGAAACAATCGCCCAAACTGCGTTTTGTCTCGCTGATGTATAAGAGTCCGCATCTTGAACAATGGTTACAGAATAGATGAGGTTGGAGGAGGTGCAAGTGGACCTCTGCCTAACCTGGAAGGAATGTCGGTGTCCCCAGAGTGGATGGCGACAGGCGGTTGCAGGGGCAGGTACCAGGGGAGGGGGTGGTTTGGGTGGGAAGGGATGACTATACTCGGTTGATAGCCTTCTTCTTGCGTATGGCGTGCACAGCCTAAAGTTGTAGGATAACTTGTTCTATTTGATCTTATTTGTGCACGACGGGTTGATTGCATTAGTCGAAAAAGGGCGGACCACGTGAAGGTTGCAATCTCCCACCCCGGTTGATACCGTAATAAACAAAAATTCAATAAATTAAAAACATATATAGTGCAAAAACGGAGCCCAAAGTCCCAATGTAATCAAGGTAGTTCAGAGTTTAGTTGGAGTTTTTAATAGCTTGAGGGTGGTTTGGAAAAAGCTGCTCCTGAACCTGGACGTTAATTTATGGGTTCCTATACCTTCTTCCCGACAGCAGGAGTGACACGAGATCGTGGCTTGTGTGGTGTGGGTCCTTGATGATGCTGGTGAGGACAGGACAAAGCCTGGCAAGTGGTAGGGGGGAGATACAGGTGAGAGGTGTCGTGGGGAGTGATTGGAAGATGGGTGGAAACAAGTGACATAGGCCAGAGGTGAAAAAGAGACGAAAGCGTGGCAGATAAGGAGAGAGAAGGAGGAGTGAAAGGTCAAGCTGGAGGGAGGGATGTGGGTGGAGTGGGAATAAAGGGCAAATTAGGGATGGGAGGTCAGTGTACAGAGACTGGGAAAGGAGCAGGTTGACTGGGAAGGATGGTGGGAGAAATTGGTGTGCGCCAGGGAAGGGGGGGAGGGAGACTATATAGATGGGCTGGGGGTTACTTAAAATGGGAGGATTGAGTGATCATATCATTGGGTTGTGCGCCTCCAGGAATTGTCCAGCGTATCTGCCTGCCCAGCACCCTCTGCTGATGAGATGGCCTTCTGATCCAACGTATCTCCGTGGATTGCCACCTTGCCGTGGTGGGGAAGCTTGTGTGGTCCGATGCTCCTGGTAGGGCCACCCATGGCGGGGAGGTCCCTGCCAAAGAGAAATCCAACCAAGGCCTCAACGGTGGAACAGGCGGAGGATGATAGCCGACCTTAGTGGAGCGTCACAACTGTTGGGAAGGCGGATGAAGGCTGCAGCAGAAAAGGGTCTCTCCGATCGTCTTGGACTCAAAGGACAAAGGACATTTATTGTCACATACACCAATTGGTGTAGTGAAATTTGACTTGCCATGCCGCACACAAATAAAGATAAGACCCAACACTAAAGAATTAACAATGAACATAAAAACGTCCCCCCACAATGGTTCCCACTGTGGGGGAAGGCACAAAGTCCAGTCCCATCCCCAAGTCCACCCATAGTCGGGCCTATTGAGGCCTCTGCAGTCGGCGCTACGGCGGCCCGATGTTTTAGGCCTTCTCGCCGGGTGTTGGTGTTCCGGCGTCGGGAGAGTCCTCACAGCGGCTTGGGACACCTGGAACGGCCGCTTCCTTGCCGGAGTCCGTGGCTTCCGAAGCTGACAAGGCCGCGCTGGATGGAGCTCCACAACTGGCGATCTCGCCGAGAGATCCCAGGCTCCCGATGTTAAAGTTCAGCGCTGCCTCCCGCAGCCGGCCGCTCCACAGTCCCGCAGCTCCGCGATATTCTCCTGCGGTCTCAGCATTCCGGAGCTCCAGCGCGGCGACCCAGGCAAGGCATCGCCCGCTCCGCTCCCCGATGGTGCTCCAGCGCTGAGCCGCTGCCGAAGCCGAGGTTCTGGGCGGCCCCCTCAGGGAACGCAGCTCCAGGCCCGCTGGTAGGCCGCGAGGACGGGTCGACGGTGCAACCCGGAGAAAAGCTGCCTCTCCGACCAGGTAGGGACCAGGAAAAGCAGTTTCACCCCCCATATAAAAAAGGCTAGGTCTCCAAAACAAAACACTAAAACTCACTAAAAATAGAAGAAAGAAGTTAAAAAACAGACAGCTGCAGGCTGGGCAGCCATACCAACTGGACGGCATCCCCTAGGGAATCCCGACCCAGATCTGTCGAGGACTGTGGGGTGTCTGTCTGTGCACCAGTCTCCCCACGTTAAACAAAATCACGAGTCCTCCCGAAAGAGGACACTCATACTCGTTTCAAGTGACCGCCGATAATGACATTCCAGTAAACTATCCTGAGTGAGGTGGTTGGGTTGCAAGCAGTAGTCGACCCCAACACCTTCCAAGAAGAAAAACTAGAAGAGACAGAAATATAAAACAAGAGGGAAATAAAATGGAGCTTTATACGCACAGTGTTGAGCCCTCTGCTTAATGGTGATATAAAACTTTGCAATAGCCTCCCTGTGACCCCGTGGGTTTTCTCTGGGTGCTCCGGTTTCCTCCCACAAAACAAACATAGAACTAGTGTGCAGAGAGGAACTGCAGATGCTAGTTTACACCGAAGATAGACACAAAATGCTGGAGTAACTCGGCATTGGACTGGTCGAGGAAAGGTCGCGATCCGAAACATCACCTATTCCTTTTCTCCAGAGATGCTGCCTAACCCGCTGAGTTTCTCCAACATTTTGTGTCCACTGTGAATGGATAAATCACACTCAATCGACTTGGGTCGGCTTCTAACGCCGTGTCTCTAGTCCAAACTGAACTAAAATGGGTCAGATGTGAATTAATGGTCAGCGAAGGTTTACAATTCCAGGTCAACAATCTCAGTCCAGTTTCTGATCGAAGGTCAGTCGACTAGACCACAAAACGCCATTCACACAATAAAGGCCTTAAAAGTTCCAGAGTCAAGGAAAGTTCTATAGAAATGCAAATTCTTCCTTTATGCCTGTGGTTAACTTCCTTTAATTGTGCTTGAATTCTGCAGTGTCAGGTTTTGTCCCCGCTGTTTGATGCAGGGCTCCAGCCTGTTTGCAGCTGCAATGTAACAGAGCACTCAGTGGAACACCCTCCCAACCTGCAACTGGGGCCAGGCTGCAGTGACCGGAATGGGGTCAGGGTGACACTTCAGCCAAGTATCGTTCCCTCCCAACTCCTGCACGATCCAGCGCCGAGCTGAGCAGAATCGATCCTTTGGAGAACAGGAGTATTTATGGCTGAAGCCAAATGTTTACAAGCTGTGCATCCAGACATTTTAAATTATTATTTTTAAAATTCATTAGACTTCCATGTAGTCAATTTACTCACAATGCGATAAAGCGTTTTGGTCTGAAGAAGGGTCTCGACCCGAAACGTCACCCATTCCTTCTCTCCAGGGATGCTGCCTGCCCCACTGAGTTACTTTTTTGTGTCTACGGTTTAAACCAGCATCTGCAGTTCCTTCTTACACAAAGCATTCTACTGTTGTGCAATATAAAAGTCACCCTGTTCCTTTCTCTTCCCCAATCCATCCCATATTTCTCCCCCTAGCTGTTTTCTTTCCATCCTATTCTCGTTATCTGACACCCCTTTGTCTCCTTTTCAGCTCTAGCTTTTGTCACTTACTCCACTCATCTGTCAACCCCCCCCCCGCCCTCATCTTATCCATCTATCATTTGCAAAGCTTTACCCTCCACATTACCCCCTCTTGTCCAGCTTTCTCTCCCCATTACTACCATCAGTCTGAATTGGGGTCCCGATCCAAAACATCATTTGTCCCTTTCCTCCACAGATGTACAGGTCTGTAGGTTAATTGGCTTGGTTAAATTGTTGCTAGTGTGTGTAGGATAGTATTAATGTGCGGGGTTGGCTGGTCAGCGCGGACCCGGTGGGCCGAAGGTCTCGACCCGAAACGCCACCCATTCTTTCTCTCCTGTGTTGTTGCCTGTCCTGCTGAGTTACTCCATTTTTTTTTGTGTCTATCTTTGGTGGGCCGAAGGGCCTATTTCCGTGCTGTATTTTTAATTCCATCAAAAACAGAATTCTTACTAGTAATGGAAGCAGAAATTGCAGAGGAATTAACAACCTTAGCGTTCTACAAAAAAATATTCCGTGGTTATTTCCTATGGAGATGTATTAATGATTTTATGTCGTCCCTGGGACCAAGTGTATGTGTGTGTGCGTGTGTTTAATGATAATCAAAGCAACCACATAATTTCCAAATATTCAATGATTGTTGCTAACTGTTTTGGGAAACAGGAAATTCTTTCCAGAACGTTAGTTAAAAGGGGAATTTGATGCTCTGCAGTAAAAGATAATCTATTACACTCATGCGGCTAGAAGATTTAGTAACTGAAAATGGTTTGATCTTTGTTTCAAAGAGAAAAAACAGGGGTCAAGTTACAAAGCATCTGAGAGCCTCTTATACATAGCGTGTAAACTGACTATGCACACTAACCCCCTTCCTGCTTTACTGTTGCTGAAGCCGTGTGTGTGTGTGGATTTCCATGAGAATGTCTGGGAAATCCACGATAATTATTCTAATTGTTGTTGACCTTGTTGGGAGGGCAGAAGCATTGTCATTCCACGGGCCCGGAAAGGTTACCATTCGTACATTTTCCCAGCTTCAAGCTACAAGTGGTGCTCGCAATCTGCTTTCGCAGTCACAGACACTTCACAGGCACTAGTGTACAATCACCAAGGGAGATGGCGGAGGTTAAATTGAAAGCGGAGACCTTTACTTGCCCGGAGAATCCAGCTCAAAATCGGTGATAAGCATTTAGCAATTGTATCACCAAGGACTTTCAACTTGGAAATTTGATTCTCTTTCCACAGATGCAGTCTGACCTGCTAAGTGTTTCCAGCAGTTTTTTGTTCTTAATTTGGGGTGAGCAGCCTTTGACGATTTCAGAATGTACTTTATTTTTTTTTTAAAAGGACTCAAAGTGCTGGAGTAACTCAGTGGATCAGGCAGCATCTTTGGAGAACATAGATAGGCGCCTTTTCAGGTCAAGACCCTTCTTCAGACGATTTGTGATAAGGGGGGAGAAGAAAGCTGGAAGAGAAGTGGGGGTGGGACAAAACCTGGCAGGTGCAGAGGGACAGTGAAAAAAGCTTTTTGTTGCGTGCTCTCCAGTCAATGAAAGTTAAAGACAATACATGATTACAGTACAGATTACAGACCGCTCCCTCCGCAACTCCCTTGTCAATTCTTCCCTTCCCTCCCGCTCCACCCCGTCCCCGGGCACTTTCCCTTGCAACCGCAAGAGATGCTACACTTGTCCCTTCACCTCCCCCATCCACACCTTTCAGGGACCCAAGCAGTCCTTCCAAGTCCGACAGAGGTTCACCTGCACCTCCTCCAACCTCATCTACTGCATCCGTTGCTCCAGATGCCAGCTGATCTATGTCGGGGAGACCAAGCGGAGGCTGGGCGATCGTTTCGCTGAACACCTCCACTCGGTCCGCAATATTTTTTTTTATTTCAAAATAGACTTTATTCAAGTAATAAATATTTACAATACATCAACCGTGCGAAAAATCCATCCGACATTTTCGGAGGCTATACAAATTCTTCCATGCAGTCTATATACATTTTTCAAATTTTACTAATTAATCCCCCACCCGTGCCACTCATGTGGCCCCCCGGCATGGGATACCTTCCCTTATTTTGAGGGGCGTCTCCACCATACAGTGCCCCCATGTCCAGCAGCGGAAGGACCTTAGACTGTGGCCCTCCCCCACCGAGCCTTGGCGTTGGCTGCACCGAGCTTCAGTGCGTCCCTTAGTACGTACTCCTGCAGTCTGCAGTGGGCCAGTCGGCAACATTCCCCGACGGACATCTCGCTCTGCTGGGTGGTGAACAAAGCTCGGGCAGACCAGAGAGCGTCTTTCACCGAGTTGATAACCTTCCAGCAGCACTTGATGTCAGTCTCTGAATGTGTCCCTGGGAACAGTCCGTAAATCACAGAGTCCTCTGTGACAGAGCTGTTTGGAATAAAGCGTACCAGGGACCCTTGCATTTTTCTCCAGACTCTTTGGGCAAATCCACACTCTGCAAAGAGGTGGGCGACCGTCTCCACTCCATAGCAGCCGTCCCGAGGGCAGCGTGCGCTGGTAGTGAGGTTCGCAATAACCAACCCGACCTCCCGGTGGCTCAGCACTTCAACTCCCCCTCCCATTCCGTATCCGACCTCTCAGTACTGGGCCTCCTCCTCGGCCAGAGTGAGCAACACCGCAAGTTGGAGGAAGAGCACCTCATATTCCGCTTGGGGAGTCTGCATTCTCTGGGCCTAAACATTGAATTTTCTCAATTCTGTTAACCCTGGCTGCCTCCTCCCCTTCCCACCTCTCCCTCAGCCCGCGGGCCCTGGCATTCCCTCTCTCTCTATCTCTCCCCCACCCAAGTCGCACTAGCTTCTCATTTTCACACCACAAACAGCTTACAATGGCCTGTTTCCTTTATCATCGATACTTTTTTGCATATCTTTCATTCATTGTTCTTTATCTCTCCACATCACCGTCTATATCTCTCGTTTCCCTGATCCCTGACCAGTCTGAAGAAGGGTCTCGACCCGAAACGTTGCCTATCTCTTTCGCTCCTTAGATGCTGCTGCACCCGCTGCGTTTCTCCAGCTTTTTGTGTAACCCTCGATTCTCCAGCATCTGCAGTTCCTTCTTTAACACATGATTCCAGTCGATCCATGTACTGTGTATAGCTACATGATAAGGGAATAAAGGGCCTGTTCCACTTACGCAATTATTTTTCGTTGACTTGCCGGCGCAGCAGGTCGCCAAAAATGTTCAACGTGTTGAAAACCCAGCGGCGACCAGAAAAAGGTACGACTCTTTGGGCAACTACTCACGACCAAACTGGCGCCACATATCGCGGGGTGAAGCCGGTTTGGTCGTGAGGAGTCACCGGACCTTTTTCTGGTCGCCGCTGGATTTTCAACATTTTGACATTTTTCAGCGCAACTATGACGGGCGCCGGCAAGTCACCAAAAGAAAATCGCGTAAGTGGGACAGGCCCTTGACATTTCCAGGAGTCGAAGTCAGGACAGATCCGAGAGGAGTTTAAGAAGATTGTAGTTAAAGTAAGAAATGTTGCTGTCGGAGTAGAGAGTTAAGAGTGTGGAACGATTGTAATATGTGATTGTGGATCTGCGTCTGTGGCGAGCGAGCGGGCCTGTGTTGGGCTCCAACTTGGAACCTTAATGATAATGGAATCTTGGAATGTTAAAGATAAAGAAGGAACCGCAGATGCTTGAAAATCGAAGGTAGTCAAAAATGCTGGAGAAACTCAGCGGGTGAGGCAGCATCTATGGAGCGAAGGAAATAGGCGACGTTTCGGGTTGAGACCCTTCTTCAAACTTAAAGATGAGTACAATGGCTGTGTTAAAGAGCACTGTTGCAAAGATTGTCGTGGAATCTGTAGTCTTTAGGGATATTACATAATATATTCATAGTATTTGGTGGGGAAATGAGTTGCAACAGCATGGGTAACATAGAAACATAGAAAATAGGTGCAGGAGTAGGCCATTCGGCCCTTCGAGCCCGCACATCCTCATTGTTGCAGGTTCTTCTTCTTTCGTGTGGCGTGCACAGCCTAAAGTTGTTTGACAACTTGTTCCATTTGATCTTCTGTTTGTGCACGTCGAGTTGATTGCATTAGTCGAAACAGGGCGGACCACGTGAAGGTTGCAATCTTCCACCCCCGTTGCAGGTTAAGAAGGAACTGCAGATGCTTGAAAATCGAAGGTAGTCAAAAATGCTGGAGAAACTCAGCGGGTGAGGCAGCATCTGTGGAGCGAAGGAAATAGGCGACGTTTCGGGTCGAGACCCTTCTTCAGACTGATGTGGGGGTGGGGGGGGGGGGGGGAAGAACAAAGGAAGAGGTGGAGACAGTGGGCTGTGGGAGAGCTGGGGAGGGGAAAGAAGGAGAAAGCAGGGAATACCTGAAATTGTCTATCCTCATTGTTGCAGGTTATTCTTGCACTATTTCCTTCAGCAGTGCAGGTTAAAACAAGAACATCTAAAGTAGAAACCACCCAGTGATCCCGGCGTTCGGGATAAGAGTCAGGAAGTCGTGCTGCAGCTTCATAAAACTCCAGTTCGGCCACATTTGGAATAGTGTGACAGGTAGCATCTTTGGAGAGAAGGATTGGGTGACATTTCAGGTCAAATTCGGCTCGACCCAAAACGTCACCCAGTCCTTCTCCCCAGACATGCTGCCTGTCCCACTGAGTTACTCCAGCATTTTGTGTCTATGGTTTAAACCAGCATCTGCAGTTCCTTCATGCACATTTGGAATAGTGTGTGCAGTTCTGGTCACCCCATTACAGGAAAGATGTGGAGGCTTTTTGGCGATGGTGCAGCAGAGGTTTACCAGAATTCTGTCTGGGTTGATGCTGGTGTATTAACTATAAGGGGAGGTTGGACAAACTTGGATTGTTTTCTCTTGAGTGCTGGAGACTGAGGGGAGAACCTGATAGAGGTTTGTAAAATTGAGAGGTTTGGATAGGGCAGGCAGTCAGAATTTGTTCCCTGGGTGGACTTGTCAAAGACGGGTGGTTATTAGTTCAAGTTCAAGTGAGTTTATTGTCATGTGTCCCTGATAGGACAATGAAATTCTTGCTTTCCTTCAGCAGAACAGAACATAGTAGGCATTGACTACAAAACAGATCAGTGTGTCCATATATCATTATATACATAAATACACACATGAATATATAAACTGATAAAGTGCAAATAACGGATAATTGGTTATTAATGTTCACAGTTTTGTTCGAGCCAAGTTTAATAGCCTGATGGCTGTGGGGAAGTAGCTATTCCTGAACCTGGTCGTTGCAGTCTTCAGGCTCCTGAAGGTAGCAGGGAGATGAGTGTGTGGCCAGGATGGTGTGGGTCCTCATAGCTATTATAGCTTTAAATTGAGAGGGGGAAAGTTTAAAGATGTCTCTGGCAATTTTTTTTCATAAGAGTGAAACTTGGTGCCTAGAATTTGGCACAGACTTTGTGGGCGAAAGGGCCTATTCCTGTGCTGTACTCCATCTATTTACTTGTGGTGTGATTAATAAATGCAAGGTGGACCTCTGGCACCATCTATGGGTGAAAAATATCACCTGCAGCTGCTGGAAACCGTCAAACAATATCCACCTAAAATGTTAGACGGATAAGGAACTGCAGATGTTGGATTACAAAAAAGTGCTGGAGTAATTCAGCGGATCAGGCTGCGTCTCTCTCGCCCATTGATAGGAGATGTTTTGGGTCGAGACCCTCCTTTAGACTGAAGAGGTGTCCTGACCCAAAACGTTCCCTGTCCATGTTCTCCATAGGAGCAGGGAGGTTCTACTGCAATTGTATAGGGTCTTGGTGAGACCACACCTGGAGTATTGCGTACAGTTCTGGTCTCCAAATCTGAGGAAGCACATTATTGCCATAGAGGGAGTGCAGAGAAGGTTCACCAGACTGATTCCTGGGATGTCAGGACTCTCTTATGAAGAAAGACTGGATAGACTCGGTTTATACTCTCTAGAATTTAGGAGATTGAGAGAGGATCTTATAGAAACTTACAAAATTCTTAAGGGGTTGGACAGGCTAGATGCAGGAAGATTTTTCCCGATGTTGGGTAGGTCCAGGACAAGGGGTCACAGCTTAAGGATAAGGGGGAAATCCTTTAGGACCGAGATGAGAAGGACTTTTTTCACACACAGAGTGGTGGGTCTCTGGTACTCTCTGCCACAGAGGGTAGTTGAGGCTATATTTAAGAGGGAGTTAGATGTGGCCCTTGTGGCTAAGGGGATCAGAGGGTATGGAGAGAAGGCAGGTACGGGATACTGAGTTGGATGATCAGCCATGATCATATTGAATGGCGGTGCAGGCTCGAAGGGCCGAATGGCCTACTCCTGCACCTAAGTTTCTATCAGATGCTGTCTGACACGCTGCGTTACTCCAGCACTTTGTGTCTCGTGCGGGCCAATGGGGTCAGCGCACATGGGCATCGCTTGCATGGAGGAGATGGGCCAAAGGGCCAGTCGCTATGTTGCACGGATCTGAAAATAGATGCAGTTCTTAAGGCGAGATACAGCTATTCATCATCAGTATCAAAACAGCTTTCCCAAGAAGCCAAAAAAAAACATTACTGAAAAGCAAATTATAAACCAACTTTATTAAGCATTTGCTAATGAGACAGGTAGACATAAAATGAGTCTTGTGGCTATATATTAGTTCGGCCCCTTAACTATTTACAACGATTAATACTTAAATCACACACTTTCACTGTGTAGAGATTTCTGTCACTTTCTCACTGTCACTATTTATATAAAACTATATGCAACTTTTAATACAGGGATCTGAATACTGCTCTTGCTACCACGTCACACATCGAACAAGTCCAGCATTTAACAGTACTGTTACACTTACTTATAAATTCACCAATTGCTCACACTGAGATGGTGAACACAGTTATAACACAAGAACATGCTCCATTGCACCGCCTCATGGCCAGAAATTGCAACTGCAACACTACAGCCGGCCGTTTGCAAGTTTTGCAGCTTAAATGTCAACGAAAAGTAGTTTCAATGTTAAAACCTTTCACATAAATCTATAACGATAGATTGTGACAACTGCAAGATAGTCAGTGTTATGCACACACATACACATGCTTTTGGAAAATGGAAGTGTTTTCTGACTTATTCCAACTAACGGCTAGAAATCGCAATGATTATTAGACTATCTAAAACTAAACACTGTACAATAAAACCATCAGGAATAAAGAAAAGGAATTGACAATCCTAGATTCAGAATCGATAAACTCCAGCATTTCTTTGCCGAGACATTTTCTGGGAACAATTAACCACTTGGATTGCCATTGTGGGATCTGAAAGGCTGACAGAACTCGACTGATGGATCCTTCTTCAACTGCTCAACCAAAGCAGTGGGGTCCCTCTGCAGCGGGGGCCTGGGGTGGAAGGTACTGCACCAAGGAATCCCGTGCAAACTGTTTCTCTCGTGGTCTCATCACAGACTTGCCAGCCGCCTGCCAGTTTTCGGGCTGGAAGAGTCTCTGTTCCACGTGCGTACATGGAGTGCATGAGGCTTCAGCCCCTGTTCCAAATATCTAAAAAGGGCTGCTCCTCGCCTCCTGGCTGCACTTCACCCCCACATCCTCATCTGTGGACTCCCTGTGCGTAGGGGAGAGGATAGGGCTGAGGATGTCCTGGTTGGGTTGCTCCTGGGCCGGGCCAAGCCGGCCTGCCCCGAGTCACGGGCTCTGCCCCCTTTCCGGGGGTACGTACGCGCCCGGGTGATACTAGAGAGGGACTACGCACAGTCCACTGGTGCCCTGGGGGATCGCTGTACACCACGGGGGGTGGAATGCATTCTCAATAAGGATGGGGGAATAGTGATTTAATATTTAAGCATATTTTGTATTATGGTGGTGCATTTGTGTGTATTTTTGTAAATAGCTGATTTTAAAATTATTTTGGGTATCTCCAGCGTTGGTTATACATTGTTCTCAGACTCTCCTTTAAAGTCTCTCGTTAATTCATTCGTGAAGGTGAGGACTCTTTCACAAACTGCCCCGAGTTGGTTAAATGATCAAAAGTTTGATAATTGTTAACCTGAATAACTGGTTAATTGATCAAACATCTGATACAACTTTGTTGTTCACATGAACAGTTGGGGTCAGTGGGTGGGTTGGGATCAGTGGACAAAAAAAGCCGGAGTAACTCAGCGGGACAGGCGGCATCTCTGGAGAGAAGGAATGTGCGACGTTTGAGGTCAAGACCCTTCTTCAGACCAGTCAGGGGATAAGGGAAACAGGCCATTGTTAGCCGTTTGTTAGGGTGAAAACAAGAAGCTAATGCGACTTGGGTGGGGGAGGGATAGAGAGAGAGGGAATGCCGGGGCTACCTGAAGAAGGATCTCGATCCGAAACGTCAACCATTCCTTCTCTCCAGAGATGCTGCCTGCCCCGCTGAGTTACTCCAGCATTTTGTGTCTATCTTCGGTTTAAACCAACATCTGCAGTTCCTTTCGACAGAAGTACAGGGTAGATGCTTTACAATACATGCACTGGTCAGTAGCCAAAATAGGGCAAAAGTGGAAGTAGAACAGAATGCCACAAAGTTCCCGGAGTTCATTAGTACAAGAACTTAATTTCGAGATGTGCGGGAATAAGTTATCCCGTGCCACAGGAACGCATAATATACTTCTGCAGTAATGTTATACGCGCTCTCTGCCTCAGAGGGCGGTGGAGGCGGGTTCTCTGGATGCTTTCAAGAGAGAACTAGATAGGGCTCTTAAAAATAGCGGAGTCAGGGGATATGGGGAGAAGGCAGGAACGGGGTACTGATTGGGGATGATCAGCCATGATCACATTGAATGGCGGTGCTGGCTCGAAGGGCCAAATGGCCTACTCCTGCACCTATTGTCTATTGTCTAAGTTACAACACAGTACTGGCCTACAAGTGATAAATCTACAATGTGCGACCATCAACAGCATGTAATCAATCACCTCACGTAGACATTAAAACAAAGCAGCAGGCGGCCGCCATCGACCGCTACAACAAGTTTCCCTGTTCTTCAATCGACATGCAGCTGGATTTGTGCCGTCCTTGGAGCTCAGGCTTTCTCCAAGTAGGTTCTGGGGACGAGGCCACTCCGCCCGTTCCGGCTTGCTGTCCACCACCCATCTTCACTCTCGTCTGTGATCTGGATAATGTCGTCAGCGGCAATGTCCAACTCGTCGGCATTCTGACGAAGACACAGCGGGTTGAGAACACAGGAGGTACACGTTCATTTTACCAGCAGCCCAGGTCATAAAACTGACCCCAATTCCTCCCCCCCCCCCCCCCCCCGTGTCTATGGAAACTAAGACACTATGGAAACTAGGAAACCATGGAACTATGTATGCTAAGGAAAGCAATATAAATGACACATTTATTATCTTATGAAAATATTATATTGATAGCAAGCAAATGGAGAAATGGATCACCTACAGTATTTCGAGGACATTTCTGGGGTCACTATCGGGGACAAAAAAAGTTTGACTTTGCAAATAGCTGATTAGTTTAGAGATACAGCACAGGAACAGGACCAGCGATCCCCGCACACTAACACTATCCTACACACACTAGGGACAATTTACAATTTTACCAAGCCAATTAACCTACAAACCTGTACGTCTTTGGAGTGTGGTTGAAAACCTGAGCACCTGGAGAAAACCCACGCAAGTCACCGGGAGAACGTACAAACAGGCAGCACCCGTAGTTGGGATCGAACCAGCAGGTCGGGCAGCATCGCTGGAGATGCTGAGTTACTCCAGCATTTTGTGTCTATCCTCGCTATAAACCAGCATCTGTAGTTCCTTCCTGCACACTGCAGACTTATACAGAAGGTAGACAAAAATGCTGGAGAAACTCAGCGAGTGAGGCAGCATGTATGGAGCGAAGGAAATAGGCGACGTTTTGGGCCAAAACCCTTCTTCAGACTGATGTGGGGGGGGGGGGCGCGGGAAGAAGAAAGGAAGAGGTGGAGCCAGTGGGCTAAGGGAGAGCTGAGAAGGGGAGGAGAAAGTAAGGACTACCTGAAATTAGAGAAGTCAACGTTCATACCGCTGGGGTGTAAACGGCCCAAGCGAAATATGAGGTGCTACTCCTCCAATTTACGGTGGTCCTCACTCTGGCCATGGAGGAGGCCCAGGACAGAAAGGTCGGATTGGGAATGGGAGGGGGAGTTGAAGTGCTGAGCCACCGGGAGATCAGGTTGGTTAATGTGGACCGAGCGGAGGTGTTGGGCGAAGTGATCGCCGAGCCTACGCTTGGTCTCACCAATGTAGAGCAGCTGACATCTAGAGCAGTGGATGCAATAGATGAGGTTGGAGGAGGTGCAGGTGAACCTCTGCCGCACCTGGAAAGACTGCTTGGGTCCTTAAATGGAGTCAAGGGGGGAGGTAAAGCGATGATTTTTCAGCATCTGCAGTTCCTTCTTAAAGAATTGTATAGAAGGCTCTTTTGCAAGGAGAGACAGCGCCTCACCAGAGAGTGGCAAAAGAGAAGGGTCTCGTTTACCTGGGCAGTGTAGTCGTAGAGCACTCTGTAGCTGTTTAGGGTTTCCTCCTGTGTAATAGCAACACTGGCGTACAATTCTTCTGCTACTAAACACAGAAAACCAACATAGTGTGAGCACTGCAAAACCTTTATCTAGAGGTTAAGACAATGTTTACATACTTGGCTCATAAATTAATTCCAATTACAATTACAACTCTATGTTATTAATTTGGTCTGCACATCACAAGCAATGGCTTAATTCCCTCCTCCCAGTTTATTTTGAGTATTTATATCACTGAACATCACCCAGTGACTGAAAAACGGATCATCCCTGAACTAAGAGCGCTGAACCCGGCCTGTGGGCAATATTTATCAGTGAGAACGGTTGCAGACGGATTTTGTGGGATTCACTGTTTTTGCAAAAGCAGACCAATGTTGCCATCTAGTGGTAAGTGAAAGCCTGTACCCACGTCCAAGGCAGGTAACTATCATAACTCTCTAGGGTTACACAAAAAGCTGGAGAAACTCAGCGGGTGCAGCAGCATCTAAGGAGCGAAGGAGATAGGCGACGTTTCGGGTCGAGACCCTTCTTCAGACTGGTCAGAGATCAGGGAAACGAGAGATATAGACGGTGATGTGGAGAGATAAAGAACAATGAATGAAAGATATGCAAAAAAGTATCGATGATAAAGGAAACAGGCCATTGTAAGCTGTTTGTAGTGTGAAAATGAGAAGCTAGTGCGACTTGGGTGCGGGGGGGGGAGATAGAGAGAAAAGGAATGCCAGGGCCCGAGGGCTGAGGGAGAGGTGGGGAGGGGGAGGAGGCAGCCTGGGTTAACAGAATTGAGAAAATTCAATGTTTAAGCCCAGAGGATGCAGCCTCCCCAAGCGGAATATTAGGTGCTGTTCCTCCAACTTGTGGTGTTGCTCACTCTGGCTGTGGAGGAGGCCCAGGATCGAGAGGTCGGATACGGAATGGGAGGGGGAGTTGAAGTGCTGAGCCACCGTGAAGTCGGGTTGGTTATTGCGGACCGAGCGGAGGTGTTCGGCGAAAGGATCGCCCAGCCTCTGCTTGGTCTCACCGATGTAGATCAGCTGGCATCTGGAGCAACGGATGCAGTAGATGAGGTTGGAGGAGGTGCAGGTGAACCTCTGTCGGACTTGGAATGACTGCTTGGGTCCCTGAAAGGAGTGGAGGGGGGAGGTGAAGGGACAAGTGTAGCATCTCTTGCAAGGGAAAGTGCCCGGGGAAGGGGTGGAGCGGGAGGGAAGGGAAGAATTGACAAGGGATAACTCTCATAACTCTCTAAGTGATTAGGAGCAGAATTAAGGCCTGTCCAACTTGGACGACCTAATCCACGAGTTTAGAAGACCCTAGACGAGTTGAAAAAAATGTCAAGGTCATGTTGACTTGCCGAAGGTAAAAGACCACCTACCACTATGTCTACGATCTCCTACGACCCCCCTCGACCTCAGTCTTCCACACCCAAGGCCAACTACGACTAGCTACGAGTGGAAAATGATCACATGATAAAATGATATCATGTTTGCATTCTTTCTTCTCGGCCCAGTTACCGACCTACGGCTACCATCACGACCTACTACGGCCTATCTATGGGTAAAAAGTATCCATTTTTTCCATGCCGACCTTTTTTTACTCATGGACATTTTTTATCAGGCTGGAAAAAACGCCGCGACCTACTTGAGGCCACCAGTACGCGGAGACCACTCACGAGCACGAGGAAGAGTTACGAAGACCTCCTACAACCTCGTGGCGACCATGCTGAGTCAAGGGCAAACTCGGCAGAGGTCTCCAATTAGGTTGTGAAAGTGGGACAAGGGCTTTAAGCCATTCAGCCCATCAAGTCTACCTCCTCCATTCAATTGTGGCTGATGTATCTCAACCTCATTCTCCTGCCTTCTCCCCATAAATCCCTAACACCTGTACTAATCAAGAATATATCTACTTTTGACTTAAATATATCCATGGACTTTGCCTCCACAGCCTTCTGTGGCAATGAATTCCACAGATTCACGTACCTTCTGACTAAGGGAATTCCTCCTCATCCTCCTAAATGAACAGCCTTGAATTATGAGGCTGTGGCCACTTGTCCTAAGTGGGAACATTCTCTGCACATCCACTCTACCCCGGCCTTTCCTCAGATTACCAAGTATACTCTATGCATGGTTATGCCCCTGTCCCACTTAGGAAACCTGAACGGAAACCTCTGGAGACTTTGTGCCCCACCCAAGGTTTCCGTGCGGTTCCCGGAGGTTTTTGTCAGTCACTCTAATGGTCGAATGTGGTTTCCATTTAAAAATCGGTAATTTGTTAGTCGAAGCCGGTTGCCGGAGGACAAAAACCTCCGGGAACCGCACGGAAACCTTGGGTGGGGCGCAAAGTCTCCAGAAGTTTCCGTTCAGGTTTCTCTAGAGAATGCAACATCGATAGCAAATCTGATCACAAACTCCAGTAATTTTGTGCATTCACCACCTTCCTAAAGAGTGACCACGGAAACAGGAGGAATTGACAGTAATGTATCATAGCTGCTAAGGGCGGCACGATGGCGCAGCGGTAGAGCTACTGCCTCACAGCGCCAGAGACCCGGGTTCGATCCCGACTACGCCAATCAACCTACAAACCTGTACGTCTTTGGAGTGTGGGAGGAAACCGAAGGTCTTGGAGAAAACCACGCAGGTCACGGGGAGAACATACAAACTTCGTACAGACAGCAACCATAGTCAGGGTCAAACACGGGTCCCTGTAATTACACGGGTGCTGTAATGGGCCTGTCCCACTGTACGAGCTAATTCAAGAGTTCTCCCGAGTTTCCCTTGATTCGAACTCGGAGAATTACGGTAATGGCCGCTCGTCGGTACTCGGGGCTCTCGTGGACATTTTTCAACGTGTTGAAAAATCTTCACGAGTCTTCACAAGCTTACCGCATTTCCCGAGTACCTGCCGTTAGCGTTACGAGCCGCTAAGAGACGTCCCCGACCTCCGACGTACCCGCTACGTTCATTCTACGTGCTTACCACGAGTTAGATTTTTTTTTAAACTCGGGAGAGCTCTTGAATTACCTCGTACAGTGGGACAGGACCATAAGGCAGCTACTCTACCGCTGCGCCACGCAAAAATAATAATTCTGAAAGCATAATATTTGGCAATACCGTTACTCACCAAGGGGTGGTGCAGCGGCACTGACTGAGTTGTTGCTGCTGGATTTGGAATTATGGCCGGGCAAAAGATTAGAAATCCTAAACAAGGAGAAACAGGGTAATCAAACAGTTAACTCAACCACCAACAGTCAGGAATATAAATCAGCCATGATAAATAATAAGATCGACTGATGTCCGCCTGTACTACTTCCCCTATGTCGTGGGGTAGACTGACTCCCCCTCCCCCCCCCCCCCCCCCCCCACCCCCACCCCCACCCAATCTTTGCACATCCCCAATCCTGGACTTTCCACTCATCACTTTAATTGATCACTAACAGTCTGACCTGGTCGAATAACATCTCATCAACAGTTAAGAGAGCGCAGCAGCGGTTGCACTTTCTGCGCCGGATGAGAAGAGCTCACCTCCCCCATCCCATCCTCACTACTTTCTACAGGGGCACCATAGAGAGTATTTTGACCAGCTGTATCTCTGTCTGGTTTGGGGACTGTAGAGCCTCCGACGGGAAGTCCGTGCAGAGAGTGGTGAGGACAGCGGAAAAAATCATCGGGACCTCTCTCCCCTCAAGCGGGGATATTGCGACCAAACGTTGCGTGTCTAAGGCCAGCAGTATTATAAAAGACCCTACACATCTCCATCACGGACTGTTCACTCTGCTGCCCTCGGGCAAAAGATATCGCAGCATAAGGAGCAGAACATCAAGGTTCTGCAACAGCTTCTTCCCACGAGCCATCAGACTCCTGAATGCCATGTAATGGGCTGCCACCATTGTCTATTTATCCTTTTATCCATTTTATCCATGTCTATCCTTCTGTTAATTTATCGTGTTGCACAGGGAGTCAAATGCAACGTAATTTCGTTTGGAACTGCATATATCGATGTATTTCTAAATGACAATAAAGTTTGTTTGACTTTGACTTTGACTTTGGCTTTCACATTTAGTTTTATCTATCTTCTTGTGTTTTATGACTGTTGGCAAACCAATTTCCCTCCTGGGATGAATAAAGTTCTATTGTATCGTATTATTTGAGCTAACTGGTTATTTTCATATTCTGCAACTCTGTCAGAATATTGCATTAGTTAATACGTTTGTATACACGGTGTAACGCAGCGTTAGATAAACAGCCATCGCGGTTTAGTAGTGGGTCTTAAATTCTTGCCTCCCTCTTCCTAAACCAGAGGGTATCGACAGGATCAGGGCCGGACTTTCACCTGCTGAGGCCCTAAGCTGTATGAAATTTGAGGCCCTTCTCTAAAAAAATTTGGGTAAAAAATGATAAAATTAAAATGAGGCCCCCCGAGGGTGTGTGGCCCTAAGCTATAGCCTATTTAGCTTATAGGTAAGTCCAGCACTGGACAGGATGTGCTCTCTCAAATAGGTAGCCGATATCAAAGACCCACACCACCATGGCCGCACTCTCATTTCACTATTACAATGGGGAGGGTGGTACAGGAGATGGAAAACCAGGTTGAAGAATATCTTCTTCCCATTAGATCCTTGAACACTGCACACTACCAACCACTACCTCAGCAACTATGATCTTCTCATGACTTTGGATGCATTATGGACTGAGGTTTTGCACTTATATTGTCCAGAGAATTTCATGGTCCTATCTGGGACACATGGCAATAAACTCTCTTGTCTTGTCTTGTATATGGACCCAGATCTGCCAAGGACCATGTGGTGGCTGTCTGAGCCTCCGTTGTCAGGATGGAGGGGATGAGAAGGAGTCTCTTCCCAGAGGCCATTAGGATTGTAAACTCCTATCTTTTTTTCCCCCTTTTTTCCATCTACCAACAATATTTAATATGTAGAAGAAAATGAGATTCTGTTCCATTCTGTTTGTAGTTTGTTTGGTTGTTTGTTTGTTTTTTTGCACAAAGTCCGCTAGCTTCGCCACTTTTCATTTCACTGCACATCCCGTATGTGTATGTGACGAATAAACCTGACTTGAGTTCTATGCTATCCCACCTTGGCATCCAGTCCCTACACACTACGGGCATTTTGTAGAGGCCAATTAACCTACAAAACCACACTCGTATGACAGTCCCGCCATCCTGGGAATTAACCTTGTAAACCTACGCTGCACTCCCTCTATAGCAAGAAAGTCCTTCCTCAAATTAGGAGACCAAAACTGCACACAATACCCCAAGTGCGGCCTCACCAGCGCCCTGTACAACTGCAGTAGGACATCCTTGCTCCTATACCCAAATCCTCTTGCTATGAACTTAGTATTTAAGTGTTAATCGATAAGTCAGTGCAAAGCAGGGGTGTTAATTGCTGATGAGTGGTTGAGAGGTGTAGTCTGTAGCACGGTTCTGCTCAGTGGACATAAATGCGTCAGCAAAGGTTATTGTATTTCTATACCTGTAGGGTAAATGCAAAAAGTTAGGACAGTATCTGAAACACAAAATATTGAAACAGGTTAATGACAACACAGTTGCTGCCCAAATACATCAAGCAATAGCTACACATTAATGTATAACACAAAGGTGGACAAAAATGCTGGAGAAACTCAGCGGGTGCAGCAGCATCTATGGAGCGAAGGAAATGGGCAACGTATCGGGCCGAAACCCTTCTTCAGACTTATAGGGGGTGGGGGGAGAAGAAAGGGAAAAGAAGGAGGAGGAGGCTGAGGGAGAGGTAGGAAGGGGAGGAGACAGCAAGGGTCAACTGGATGTTCATGCCACCAGGATGCAGACTCCCCAAGCGGAATATGAGCTGCTGTTCCTCCAATTTACGGTGTTGCTCACTCTGGCCGTGGAGGAGGCCCAGGACCGAGAGGTCGGATATGGAATGGGAGGGGGAGTTGAAGTGCTGAGCCACCGGGAGGTCAGGTTGGTTAGTGCGGACCGAGCGGAGGTGTTCGGCGAAACGAGTGACACTTCCTGTTTTAATATCCTGTGGGAGCAATAGATCAGGTTGATGCACAGAATCTCTTGCCCAGAGTAGGTGAATCGAGGACCAGAGGACAGAGGTTAAAGGTGAAGGGGAAAATATTTAATATGAATCTGAGGGGTAACTTTTTCACACAAAGGGTGGTGGGTGTATGGAACGAGCTGCCAGAGGAGGTAGTTGAGGCTGGGACCATCCCAACGTTTAAGAAACTGTTAGCGCAATCATGTCTCACAATACGCAGGCATGTGGGATTAGTAGAGACAGGCAGCGTAGACACTTTGGGCTGGAGGGCCTGTTTCTTACATTGAATCTGTGAATATAATATGTTGTGATCTAAAGAGCCAAATCTCACGGGGGACGGAGAAAATAAAAAAAACTTGTAGTCGTTACCTTTTCATCATCCCGCCGTTCTTGGAAGAGCTCAAGGTGCGATTTTCCCCAGCAGATAGTTTGTGGTAGTAGTTCTCATACTCAATGGGAGCTGAGAAGGGAAGAGAGAACTTACTGCAGACACTCAGTGGGAAATGTAAATTGGGAAACACATCTCTCAATCTCTTAACATGTGATGCACAACATGGATGTTTTAGATCAATCAAACACAATTTGCACCGTTTCACAAAGAACACACAGGCAGTATTATAACCCAATTATGTCAGATTCAGAAGACCAATTCTTGATGGAGCACGTTGAAACAATGGAACTGAAGATGCAGTTCTATGCAAAAGGAGGCAAAGTGCTGGAGTAACTCAGTGGGTCAAGCAGCATCTCTGGGGAACGTGGGTAGGTGACATTTTGGGTCGGGATCCTACTTAAGACTGAGGAATTATGTCACCTATCCATGTTCTCCAGGGATGCTGCCTGACCTGCAGAGTTAAGGGCCTGTCCCACCAGCATCCGACTCCATGCGATGAGCGCGATCAAACTAGAAGCGGGGGCCGCGCGGAGGTCGGGTGATCCCCTGTACAGGGCTGTTCCCACCAGCATGCGCCCGCATGCGGCAAGCGCGACCAAACCGGCAGCGAGGGCCGCGCGGAGGTCGGGTGAGTGGCGCAACGCGGCGCAAAGTGAGGCGAACTTGGAGCGAAGTCTTAAGGTAAGTTCGCCAGGACAGAGAGGGGCACACAGAGAGGGACACAGAGGCACACACACACACAGAGGGCCACGGAGCCACACACATACAGGGTCACGGAGGCACCTACAGAGAGGGTCACGGAGGCACCTACAGACAGGTTCACGGAGGCAGGACATCGAGACGGTGTGTCATGCGTCGAGGCGACTGCGAGCCGACAAGCCGTTGCCGCGCTGAATTTTTGAACATAGTCAGTTTTTCGGAGCCCCGCGCGATGTCGGGACGAACTCCGTACAATTCCGCACGGCTCCGGCAATCGAAGTGGGACCAGCCCCACGACGCCGGACGACTCAAGCGACCACGTTAGGTCGCGCTCATCGCATGGAGTTGCATGCTGGTGGGACAGGCCCTTTACTCCAGCATTTGTGTTCTTTCTTCGTCCCAAACTTGGAAGTACTTTGCCTTCCGTGACCGAGTCTGAATCCTCACTCTCTGCCCAACATCACTAAGGGAGCGCCTTCACCAATAGAACTTCAGAGGTTCAAGATGGTGACATCTACATCTTCTAGGGCAGTTGTACGTCAGCTACAAATACTGCTTTTGTCAGCACGGACAACGTCTTATGAATCAGCTCCAAACCCAAAATGGTGTAGGCCAACAATTCCCCAATAGCTGATACTCCAGGAATCGCTAGCATCTCCAGGAGACCAGAGGAGGAAGGGAAACTGAAGAGATAAATCAATCCTCATCTGGATCTCAATCCCCATGCATCAATTCACTGGCACTTATTCCTGGAGATCGATTGTTGTGACGCATGAGCCCTTGGCGTGGAGTAAGTGTCTTACCAGGAGGAGTCAGCCCAGTCATCTTCTTCTGAATGAAGCAATCTATATCTGCATCGATGTCGCACATCTCCAAAACCTTCCTTGTCTCCTCATACAGCTGTAGAGACACGAGGGATTTCATCAACGCCAACCTCAGCGCTCACATTCACAAGACATGCTGGAAATGTCCAACCTATCCAGATTGCGTATAAACAGCGCCGAAACTGGCTCTTCAGATCACACATTTCTCATCAAACTAGAGCATTAATTTTACAGTCACTCACCGTTCGATGTCAACTCACTGATCAGTGACCACAGCTTGCTTGACCTTCATCAATGGAAGGCAGCTACTTGCATTGGGCAACATGTGGGGGTCCTATTACAACAGGGCAGCCCAGAGGTGCAGGTGGTAGATCTGCCACCTCACAGTGCCGGAGACCCAGGTTCAATCCTGACCTCGGGTGCTGCCTGTGTGGAGTTTGCACGTTCTCCCCTTGACCGCGTGGGTTCCCTCCCACATCTCAAAGGTCTACAAGCCCTTTGTAAATTGCCGCTGGTGTGCAGGGGGTGAATGAGAACATGGGATACCTGTAATATGGGACTAGTGTGAACAGGTGATCAAAGGACAGTGTGGACTCTATGGGCCGAAGGGCCTGTTTCCATGCAGTATCTTCACTCAAGCAATCATTGAGAGGTGAATTAATTCAACCAAGAGTGCAATCCAATTAGAACTCAAACGCTTTTAAAATGTCTTTGTTACAGAATCATAGAGTGGTACAGTGTGGAAACAAGCCCTTCGGCCCAACTCACCCACACCGGCCAACAATGTCCCAGCTACGCTAGTCCCGCTTGCCTGTACTTGGTCCGTAAACCCTCCAAACCTGTCCTATCCATGTACCTGTCCAACTGTTTCTTAAATGATGGGATAGTCCCAGCCTCCACTACCTCATCTGGCAGCTTGTTCCATACACCCACCACCCTCTGTGTGAAAAAGATTCCTAGTAAATCTTTTCCCATTCACCTTGAACCTGTGTCCTCCGGTCCTCGATTCCCCCACTCTGGGTAAAAGACTCTGTTCATCTAGCCGATCTATTCCTTTCATGATTTTGTACACCTCTATAAGATCTCCACTCATCCTCCTACGCTCAATGGAACGGAGATCCAGCCTACTTAACTTCTCCCTATAGCTCACACCCTCTAGTTAAAATGCATTAAGGACGATGGAGGCACTAGATAAATGCAAGTCTCTCTTTTTATGACTTGCTTTGCTTACACAGATCGTCCACTGAACAAAGTTCAGTTCGAACATAGAACAGTACAGCTCAGGAACGGGCCCTTGAGCCCACAATGTCCGTACCGAACATCATGCCAAGACTAACCCTTATCTGCCTGCACATAATCCATATCCCTCCATATCCATGTGCCTTTCCAAAAGTCTCTTCAATGCCACTGTAGGAGCCATTTATGTTTAGGCTAGCTACCATTGGCATATCATATTATTTTGTCTAGATATATCTTGCAGTATTATTCTGGACACTAGGGGGCGGTCATTAGATGCACTGGGTGGCGTATATATAAGGGCATAGGGGACAGGAGGTGACAGGCACAGGGAGGGAGAGCATCCAGTTCTCACCAGACCAGGGACAGAGCAGCTAGCTACAACTTGCATGCAGAATAAGGAAAACTCTTTGTTTGTACAACTACTTCAATAAACAAGCAACTAAACTGGAAATAACGTCAGGAAGATCTGTTCTATTAGGTCTGCGTAACATCACTTCTACTGTACCTGTGTAGTAATGGCAAGTGGAAAAGTCGGAAATTTGCCATTACAGCCACTCTCGTATCTGCCTCCACCACCAGATTCAGATTCTGATTCAATCTATATTGTCATTGTGCAGTGTACAGTACAGAGACACCAAAATGCAGTTAGCATCTCACCTTGAAGAGCGAACATAGAATAATGGAACAGCAGAATATATATATGTACATAATAATGGAACAGCAAATTATATATATGTACATATATATATATATGTGTACACCACCACCCCTGCTAGCGTGTTCTAGGCACCCACCATCCCAGTGCAAATAAATAGCCCCGCACATCTCATCAAGTGCTGTACCTCATCATCCTTCACACACTGCATTGAGAGTTGGTTGCAATGAACCCACAACGAGTTCCTCAGGTTATTGATCCGGTCACTCTCCTGCTGGTGAAAGGCCTGCAGACAAAACAAAACAAAACTCCGCTGGGAATTCGTCGTGTCGGAAGGAACTGCTAAACACGGCTTACACTAATGACAGACACAAAAAGCTGGGGTAACTCAGCGGGTCACGCAGCATCACAGGACAAAAGGAATAGGTGACGTTTTCGGGCCGAGACCCTTCTTCAGACTGGGAGTCAGGGGAGAGGGTAACGAGAGATATAGACGGTGATATGGGAGATGGTGAACAAATAAATGAAAGATGTGCAAAAACGTAACGATGATGAAGGAAGCGGGCCATAGTTGGCAGTTTCTCGCCCACCCTTGCCATTGCACTGGTTTTCTGTCTGTGTGCGTCTGTATAACCCGTTTACACCCGGCCCACAGCCAACAATGGAGCATTTCCTTGATCATCGTTACTTTTTATGACAATGTTTCTTCGGGACCTTTCTCCGGGTTGATGGAGTAAAAGGGAGATACTGTTCAAAACGTTAACACTCAAAACATTGTCTGTCCATTCCCTCCACGGATGCTGCCAGACCCGCTGAGTTCCTCCAGCATTGTGTATTTTGCACAACTCATTATTATGTTCAAGATCGACACAAAATGCTAGAGCAAGGGTGGGGAACCTCTTCATGTTGGGATGCCGCATTAAGTTCGCTGTAATCTAATAAAGGATAAGGGGGGAAATCCTTTAGGACCGAGATGCGAAGGACTTTTTTCACACAGAGAGTGGTGAGTATCTGGAACTCTCTGCCACAGAGGGTAGTTGAGGCCAGTTCATTGGTTATATTTAAGAGGGAGTTAGATGTGGCCCTTGTGGCTAATGGGATCAGAGGGTATGGAGAGAAGGCAGGTACGGGATACTGAGTTGGATGATCAGCCATGATCATATTGAATGGCGGTGCAGGCTCGAAGGGCCGAATGGCCTACTCCTGCACCTAATTTCTATGTTTCTAAAGCCACATCCAAGAAACTCCAATTATATACACTTCAAAATGTACATTATGTTGTTAAAATATCCCTCATGACTCACTAATGTTTTAATTGAGGCCGTCAGTCGGGGAGGATTGTTTCATTGAATCTTCTTTTACTCTTTTACTTTTAATTTAAGATTAAAATAAAAATAATAAAAGACAAACAAAAACATATTAATAAAAATAAAAGGATGAGGTCTACAAAATTTGGATTCATTCAAAAGGCCGCACTTAATGGCCTGGAAGGCAGCATGTGGCCATAGGCTGCAGGTTCCCCACCCCTGTGCTGGAGTAACTCAGCGGGACAGGCAGCATCTCTGGAGAGAATGAATGGGTTCCTTATTAAGTTTACCAGTGCTAACAATTCTGTCAGTATTTCAAGGCTAACATTTCCTCTGAACCTTGTATTTATTTGCTGACATTGGTTCAAGTGGAATGGAATGAATTCAGTTGGGTCGTTGATCTAAAGGCCATGATTTATTTCATTAATGGTTAACCTTTGTCTTCAGAAACTAACCAACGGTAGAATATTAAAAACCGTCCTTCCTCAAGCCTACATGTGCAAGTTCATTGAAACATGAGGCATCAAATTCCGCCCATTGTTCCTGGACTATGCCATGTTGCAATCACCACCAACGCAGAATTAAGGAAGGACATCATGGTTCTCATTCCTCAACACGGCCCCGCAGCAGAAGCGTCCGTGTCGCCGGGCTGGAAACTGGAGGTATCCCGAGCTAATTCTGCTACCATCATCATCTCTACTGCGATAAATGTGAGGTTATCCACTTTGGTGGCAAAAAAACGAAAGCAGACTATTATCTAAATGGTGGCTGATTAGGAAAAGGGGAGATGCAGTGCGACCTGGGTGTCATGGTACACCAGTCATTGAAAGTAGGCATGCAGGTGCAGCAGGCAGTGAAGAAAGCCAATGGTATGTTAGCTTTCATAGCAAAAGGATTTGAGTATAGGAGCATTGAGGTTCTACTTCAGTTGTATAGGGTCTTGGTGAGACCACACCTGGAGTATTGCGTACAGTTCTGGTCTCCAAATCTGAGGAAGGACATTATTGCCATAGAGGGAGTGCAGAGAAGGTTCACCAGACTGATTCCTGGGATGTCAGGACTGTCTTATGAAGAAAGACTGGATAGACTCGGTTTATACTCTCTAGAATTTAGGAGATTGAGAGGGGATCTTATAGAAACTTACAAAATTCTTAAGGGGTTGGACAGGCTAGATGCAGGAAGATTGTTCCCGATGTTGGGGAGGTCCAGGACAAGGGGTCACAGCTTAAGGATAAGGGGGAAATCCTTTAGGACCGAGATGAGAAGGACTTTTTTCACACAGAGAGTGGTGGGTCTCTGGAACTCTCTGCCACAGAGGGTAGTTGAGGCCAGTTCATTGGCTATATTTAAGAGGGAGTTAGATGTGGTCCTTGTGGCTAAAGGGATCAGAGGGTATGAAGAGAAGGCAGGTACGGGATACTGAGTTGGATGATCAGCCATGATCATATTGAATGGCGGTGCAGGCTCGAAGGGCCGAATGGCCTACTCCTGCACCCATTGTCTATGTTTCTATGTTTCTAAGTGATGGCTTCCACCGATTGTCGCCGGAAGCTCCTTTTCAGGACGGACAATGACAGCGTTGCCAACATTTGTAACAAGATGGACACGAAAATAAGATTTCTGAACATAAGCCAGAGATTGAGGGTGAAATACGCATCCATGACAAGAATTATTGGCTTGACAATAATATTGTAAACCAAATCAAAAGAATTGTTGAATAATCTTCCAGCATTTAATAACTAGGTTTATAATTATTAAAAGTCAATTGTACAAAGTAATGGGGATATCTTAGGGAGACTATTAGTGCGCCCCTTAACAAAAGATAGGTTGCATTCCCATAAACAAGAGCATACCCCATTCAATAGCCCAGAACTAGTACATATTTCAACTACTGTCGATGTACCTCACAAGTTTTGATGTGTTCCTGTTCCCATTCTTGTCTAACCTTGTCTAGTTGGTCGATGTTCTGTTGATAAACTTGCTCTGAAAAACAAGGAGTCCTTTTTAATGTGCAGGAAGGAACTGCAGATGCTGGTTTAAACCGAAGATAGACACAAAAAGCTGGAGTAACTCTCAGCGGGACAGGCAGCATCTTTGGAGTGACGTTTCGGGTCGAGACGGAAGAGGAATCTCGACCCGAAACGTCACCCATTCCGTCTCTCCAGAGATGCCGCCTGTCCCGCTGAGTTACTCCAGCTTTTTGTGTCTATCTTCGAGTCCATTTTCATAACCGGTTTCTCTAGCTTCACATACGACACGACTTACAGAAAACCACCTCTGGACGAGAGACTGGGTTCAGTTAATCCACATGATTCTTTCCAGTAAAGAGATTCACCAGATGATGCCGGCCAGACTTGAGTCAAAGTTGCAGAAATAAAAGCTAAATGTCTAAGCTGTATAAATTATATTATAATCCATACGTCCATTCAGCCCACTAAGTTGTAGCAGATCTCAGGGCAAAATGGTTCCATCACCATTTGATTAGTACGGGTGTCAGATGTTATGGGGAGAAGGCAGGAGAATGGGGTTAGGAGGGAGAGATAGATCAGCCATGATTGAATGGCGGAGTAGACTTGATGGCCTAATTCTACTTCTATTCCTTATGGCTTTAAGACCAATTATGTCTGCAGGCTTATCTCCCCGCTCCCACCAAGCTCTCACTTACACACTGGGAACAAGACGAGGGTTTGGTAGGTTAACTGGTCACCTAATCTACCAACCCACGTCTTCGTGATGTGTGAGGAAACCAAAGCACTTGGGAGAAACTCACAGGGAGAACGTGCAAACTCCACATAGGTTTCAGGTAAAGAGGAAAAGATTTATTAGGAATCTGAGTGGGTAACCTTTTTCCACTCAAAGGGTAATGGGCGCATGGAACAAGCTGGCAGAGGAGGTAGTTGAGGCTGGGACTATCCCAACGTTTAATAAACAGTTAGACAGTTACATGGATAGGACAGGTTTGGAGGGCTATGGACCCAAGCATGGGCAGGTGGGACTAGTGTAGCTGGGACTTGTTGGTCGGTGTGGGCATGTAGGGCTGAAGGGCCTGTTTCCAAGCTGTATCACTCTATGACTCCATGCTGACAGCACTGGAGGTCAGGATTGGACCTCTGTCACGGTGAAGCAGCAGTTTTACTAGTTGAGCTACCATGACACCAATAGGTTTCGAAACTTTTATAGTCATGATGGCTGCTAACATGGGGCTACGTTCTGCACTCTGTATCTTCCCCTTTGCTCTGTGGTACTCGAGTATGAACTTACTGTATTTATGTATGGTACAAGCCAAACGCAGGCAGGTGGGACTAATGTAGATGGGACATGTTGGGCGGTGTGGGCAAGTTGGGCCTGTTTCCACACTGTATGACTCTACGACTATGACTCCATATCTGATCCAATTGGATATTGTGCAAACGCAACACCTTTCAGTGAATCCCATAAGTGTAACAATAATCAACCTAAGCCTATTAGATTGAATTCCATTGGGCCATTGGTTCCTGAGGTCGCTGACTGTACTATCCACAAGCCCTTCTATTCCCAGAGCCTTTGTACAGCCCAGTGGAGAGTATCCCAATAGGCTTCTGATCTTTGCCTTGTATGGGCTTCTTGAGTATGGCGTGCACAGCCTAAAGTTGGAGGACAACGTGTTCTGTTTGCTCATATTTGATTGTGCACGCTGGGTTGATTGCATTCGTCAAAACAGGGCGGACCACGTGAAGGTTGCAATCTCCCACCCCCTTGTAGATTGTGAGAAGGCCAAGACCCAACAGCAATACCCAATGAAAGATCATAAGTCCATAAGTTCACTATCTCCCATTGGAAAGGCTGGTAGAATAACAGCAGAGTTAGGCTGTTCAGCCCATCGAGTCTACTCCACCATTCAATCATGGCTGATCTATCTTTCCCTCTCAACCCCATGCTCCTGCCTTCTCCCCGTAACCCTTGACACGCTTAAAGCCCTGTCCCACAGCACGAGTTCATTCCAAGAGCTCCCCCGAGTTAAAAAAAAATCTAAGTCGCGAATGAACGTAGCGGGTGCGTCGGAGCTCGGGGACGTTTCTTAGCGGCTCGTAACGCTAACGGCAGGTACTCGGGAAGACTCGCTAACGGCAGGTAAGCACAGGAAGACTCGTGAAGATTTTCAACATGTTGAAAAATGTCCATGAGAGCCCCGAGTACCGACGAGTGGCCATTACCGTAAATCTCCGAGTTCGAATCAGGGCAAACTCGGGAGAGTTCTTGGGATGAACTCGTACCGTGGGGCAGGGCTATTACTAATCAAGAATCTGTAAATCTTAAAATTGACTTTTGAATTGACCTGCACAACTGTCCGTGGCAATGAATCCCACCGAGGACAAAGATGTCCTTGACCCTCGTCGCAGCGGCCTCTGCGGTCTGTCTGTCTTTTTTAATTTTTTGTCTCGTTTGAGTGTAGTTAGTGTTTTTTTTTCAGCTGGATATGTGTGCGGGGGTGGGGGGTGGGGTGGAGAAATTTTAAAAAATATTTTCCCTGTATGGAGGACCCGACCTTTCCTCTGTCGGGTCTCCGTTGCCGTTGGGGCCTAGCACCGTGGAGCGGCCTCCAACCGGACCTGGGGCTCCAGTCGCGGAGCTGCGGGCTACTCACCATCGTGGAGCTGGCTGAGTTCGGCACGGGAGGAGCTGTGGTGGCGCGCTGCTGCTGCCCGACCCCGGAGATTCGGAGGCTCCAGCTGCAGGCCGGTGGACGGTAAAACACCGGGAGCTCGCGGGTCTTTGGTGGGAGACCGCTTTTCGGAGCTCCCGTGGCGGCAACTTCTCCCGCCTGAGTTGCGGGGTCGAAAATGACCTGGAGCGGGGCCTTACATCGACCGGTGCGGCTTTAATGGCCACGGGACTTGCTGGCGCCTGCCGGGGGCTCCAACATCAAGACCCGGAGTGGGGCCTTGCATCGCCCGGCGCGGCATGAATGGCCGCGAGACTTATTTACCGTCTCCCACCGGGGGTTTTGACTCTGACATCGGGAGAAGAATGGGGAGTGCAGGGGAGAGATACGACTTTGCCTTCCATCACAGTGAGGAGGTGATTTGTGTAATGGATGTTTGAGTAAATTGTGTTGTGTCTTGGTTCTTTTCTTGTTTGTATGACTGCAGAAACTAAATTTCGTTTGAACCTCAATGAGGTTCAAATGACAATACACGGTACTGTATTGTATTGTATTGTAATGGAGCAGTAGAAAAAAGTTGCCTTAGCAACCACGAATCTCCATAACAACCAGGCCTACATTACTGGTAAAGGAATGATGAGTTAATAATTTCAAAGATTCACTTTGTTAAAGAGGTTAATAATTAAAAAGACTGAAGAAAAGTATTTAACAAAAGTTCTCCAATCTGCTTCTATTTTAGCACCCAGAAAGAATAATATTATTTCTTTGTTGAGAGGCATCGCTGAATATCTAATGTTGATTTGGTGCCAGACATTATGTTTGCGATGTGAAATATTTCAGGATGCCAATTAAATATTTCGCCACCTCTGTGTAAATCAAAGATGGTGAAAACTGTTTAAAATTTTGTGGTGGGATTCTGAACACTGATGGAACTTTAGTCACACGTTTTTACTTTTTAAAAAAAGATTAAAAGTTTACCACCGCTAAAAGGACGCAGCGGTAGAGTTGCTGCCTCACAGCCCCAGAGACCCGGGTTCGATACTGACTACGGGCGCTGTCTGTACGGAGTTTGTACGTTCTCCCCGTCAGTTTTCACGGTTTCCTTCCACACTCCAAAGCCGTACAGGTTTGTAGGTTGATTGGCTTGGTATAAATGCATATTATCTCTAGGGTGTGTAGGATAGTGTTAGTGTGCAGAGGTCGCGGGTCAGTGCAGACTCGGTGGGTCGAAGGGCCTGTTTCCGCGCTGCATCTCTAAACTATAAAAAATGATTTGAAAAGCTCATGGAAGACACAGCACATTAATGGGGCGAAGCACAATTTAGAAGGGTCTCGACCCGAAACATCACCCATTCCTTCTCTCCAGAGATGCTGCCAGTCCTGCTGAGTTACTCCAGCATTTTGTGTCTATCGTCGGTTTAAACCAGCATCTGCAGTTCCTTCCTACATGTTAAATCTACCATTGTTTGAAAGGAAAGCATAAAATAGCCACGTAAAACAGGAAACCTACAGACACACAGGTGAGTGTGCTTCAGGTTGGGACTCTATCCAAAGCTTTCACGACTGTCTCTAATGGCAGGCTCAGACTGTTTAAGGAGCTCTGAAGAAAAAGTCTCCTGCCCATTCCCTCAACAGATGATGCCTGCCACTTTGGCAGCTTTTTCCACTCAGAGGGTATATGGAATGAGCTGGCTGAGAAGGTAACGGAGGCTGGTACAATGACAACATTTAAAAGACATCTGGACATGGACATGGACAGGAAAGTTTAGAAACATAGAAAATAGGTGCAGGAGTAGGCCATTCGGCCCTTCGAGCCTGCACCGCCACTCAATATGATCATGGCTGATAATCCAACTCAGTATCCTGTACCTGCCTTCTCTCCATACCCCCTGATCCCTTTAGCCACAAGGGCCACATCTAGCTCCCTCTTATATGTAGCGAATGAACTGGCCTCAACTACCTCCTGTGGCAGAGAATTCCAGAGATTCACCACTCTCTGTGTGAAAAATGTTTTACTCATCTCGGTCCTAAAAGACTTCCCTCTTATCCTTAAACTGTGACCCCTTGTTCTGGACTTCCCCAACATCGGGAACAATCTTCCTGCATCTAGCCTGTCCAACCCCTTAAGAATTTTGTAAGTTTCCATAAGATCCCCCCTCAATCTTCTAAATTCTAGCGAGTTTAAGAGGGACATGGGCCTAACGTGGGACTAGTTTAGATTGAGCACTTTGGTTAGCATGAACAAGTTGGGCTGAAGGGCCTGTTTCCATGCTGTATGACTATGGGCAGTCAAGGAGGGTACTAGGCAGTTAGTATCAGTGCAATGTGAACACGGAGGATGAGGTGCAAAAACACAAATTATTATTGAACGATTCTAGTGTCAAATATTGGCACAGCTCAAAAATGAGCAGAAATCCAAACTGTTCGATATTTATTACCAATTTATTTGAGTCCAGCCACTACCTCACAGTGCCACTGACCCAGGGGAATGTTTATGTGGAGTTTGCACGTTCTCCCTTTTAAGGCAGCACGATAGTGCAGTAATAGATTTGCTGCCACACAGTGCCAGAGACCCGGGTTCGATCCTGACTACGGGTGCTGTTTGTACGGAGTTTGTACGGTCGTCCCGTGACTGCGTGGGTTTTCCCCGGGTGCTCCGGTTTCCTGCCACACTCCATTGATGTACAGGTTTGTCAGTTAATCAGCTTTGGCAAAAATTGTAAATTGTCCCTTGTGTATCAGATAATGCTGGTGAATGGGGATAACTGGTCAGAAGGTGGGCGCTGTGTTTCCAAACTGAACTAAAATATGTGTGTTTGTCCTTGGACCTCTCACATCCCAGAGACTTTAGTAGGCTAACTGGCCTCTGTAAATTGCTCCAAACATCTGGGTAAGTGGTGTAGATTGGCGAAAGTGAAATAAAGTGAGGATTGGTGTAAATGGATGGCCAGTGGGACTCGATGGGCTGAAGGGCCTGTCTTTGGTCTCTCTCTCTCTCTCTCTCTCTCACTCTGCCCGTGCAGAACTCATAGAGGGGGGAATTAAACACATCGAGCTACACGACATCCAGTAGCTACTCCAGTAGCAGGTAGACGAGGAGACGGAACCTGCTGCCAAGCGCAGCTTCACGTGCATTTCCTGTCAGAAGCCTGCAGTCAGAGATGAGCTCATTCCTGCGATGAGTCATCTGCTCACATTCTCCCCACCGCTGCTCTGCACATACTGATGCGCCATGCCCGAACTTCCCTGCGACGCTGGTCACGATGAACGCTGCTCAGTTTTCCACCGCTCACTGCACAAGAGGAGACCGCGCGAAACGAGGACATTTTCTTCGACAAAATTAATTCTGTAACTATTGCAATTTTTCTGCAAAAGCAGAAGTAAAACAATGCGCTGGGGGTGGGTTGGCAGATTAGGCGGCCAGTGAACCTACCAAACCCTCCTCTTGTTCCCAGTGTGTAAGTGAGAGTTTGATGGGAGCGGGGAGAATAGGCTACAGTAATAATTGGTCATAAGGTCATAAGGAATAGGAGTAGAGTTAGGCCATTCGACCCATCACGTCTCTACTATCTATCTCTCCCCCCTAACCCCATTCTCCTGCCTTCTCCCCATAGCCCCTGGTACCTTCAACCAGGGTTCGAATCTGAGTGGGGAAACTGCATTGGATTTTGAGTTCAACACCTTAACTGCTCGGCTATCGACTGGCGACCATGACCATCTGGCATGGGACTAGCTACAACGGCCATGATTGAATGGCGAAGTAGATGGGCCAAATGGCCTAATTATGCTCCTATCTCTTATGACATGATCATAAGAGATAGGAGCAGAATTAGGCCATTTGGCCCATCTACTCCACCATTCAATCATGGCTGATCAATCTCTCCCTCCTAACCCCATTCTCCTGCCTTCTCCCCATAACCTCTGACACCCGTACGATAGGTGCGACAATCAAACCAAACACTCCAATGGACGCAGAATGAGAAAATTCATCAGAAAAGATCATTTACAACACGTTATGTCGGAAGGAACTGCAGATGCTGGTTTAAATTGAAGGTAGACACAAAATTGCTGGGGTAACTCAGCGTGACAGGCAGCATCTCTGGAGAGAAGGAATGGGAGACGTTCCGGGTCGAGACCCTTCTTCAGGCACATTGTTACTTGCTACCATTTAGTTGATGGCCGTTGTATGTAAAACAACTCTACCAAGTTAGAACTAGCCTGTTTTCTGCAGAGCATTCAATTCTATACATCTTGGAACACATTTTCAGAGCAAGGTGCTACAATGAAACCAAACCAAGGGATTGGGCAATCGGCCAAATCCCAATTCTTGCGACCCATTATCCAAAGACCAAGAGAGCTGATGGTACATACCTGCATCTCCCGCCGACTCGTGAGACTGCTTGAGCTTGTTCTGACACTGTGGAGCAGACAGAGACATCACCATTGTAGACACTGTTTTGTTCATGAAATGCAAGATCAGGGTTGAATACGGAAGGTGATTGACTTTACTCTACCAGTTATTAAGCAAATTGTTGAACTTTGGGTGGTAAAGCAGCCAATGTTATGCCTATCCTTGCCGTGGCACACCACAACGTGCTGGAGGACCTCAGCGGGTCAGGCAGCATCCAAGGAGGGAATGGACAGACGTCATTTCAGGTCGGGACCCTCTTCAGACCCAACCCAAAACGTCGCCTGTCCATTTACCTCCACAGATGCTGTCTGACCCATTGAGTCACTCCAGCACTTTGTGCTTTGCTCCATATTTCAGCATCTACAGTCTCTTATGCCTCCATTCACACTGGCACAGTTCTGCCCCTGTCCCACTTAGGAAACCTGGACCGAAACCTCTGGAGACTTTGCGACCCACCCAAGGTTTCCGTGCGGTTCCCGGAGGTTTTTGTCAGTCTCCCTACCTGCTTCCACTACCTGCAACCTCCGGGAACCGGACGGAAACCTTGGGTGGGGCGCAAAGTCTCCAGCGGTTTCCGTTCAGGTTTCCTAAGTGGGACAGGGGCATTCCTTGACTGCAGTAATGTAGCAATCAGAAAGCAAATGCTGGCCACAGCCATTCCGTTCATGCCCTGGTTCGGCAACTTGGGTGCCCAGAAGCGAAGAAGACTGCAAAAAGTTGTGAACACTGCCCAGTCCATCACCGGCTCTGACCTCCCTACCATCAAAGGGATTTACTGGAATCGTTGCCTCAAAAAGGCAGCCAGCATCTTCAGGGACCCACACCACCCTGGCCACACACTCATTGCACCACTGCCATCGGAAAGAAGGTACTGGACCTGAAAACTGTAAGGTCCAGGTTCAGGAACAGCTTCTTCCCGACAGCCATTCGGCTATTAAACACAGCAACAAATACGCTCTGAACAACATGGATATTAATGTTATTATTGCACTATTGTTGTTTGTTTTTTGCATGTACATATGTGTGCATGTGTGTGCGCTTGCGTATGTGTATATATATAAATATACCATATATATATATACTACCATATATATATATGTGTGTGTGTGTGTAGTTGTGACTATGTGTCTATACACACACTGAACTTTTTTTTCTCTCTTATTTATTATATTGTGTACCATGTTAACATATTCTGTTGTGTTGCTGTAAGTAAGAATGTCATTGCTCTATCTGGGACATATGATAATAAGACACCCTTGACTCTTGAAGCAAAGTTTCTTCAACTCAACCAGCAGAGATCTGGCCGAGTATTGAACCTGGCACTTGTTCAAGGGATCAGTCTGGAAAAGGGTTTCGGCCCGAAACGTTGGCGATTTCCTTCGCTCCATAGATGATGCTGCACCCGCTGAGTTTCTCCAGCACTTTTGTCTACCTTGTTCAAGGGAGATTGGTGGCTCAGTGTGACCACTAGTCCTAGACTCCTATGACCTCTAGGCATATACTCTCCCACTAGTGGAAGCATCTTCTCCACACCCACTCTATCCAAGCCTTTCACTATTCCCTATGTTTCCATGAGGTCCCCCCTCATTCTTCTAAGCTCCAGCGAGTACAGGCCCTGTTCATCGTAGGTTAATCTACTCATTCCTTAGATCATTCTTGTGAACCTCCTCTGGACCCTCTCCAGAGCCAGCACATCCTTCCTCAGATATGTTCAGTTATATTATATTCACATGTATTGCGTTCAGTTCTGGGCACCATATTATAGGAAAGATACTGTCAGGCTTGGAAGGGTTCAGAGAAGATTTACGAGGATGTTGCCAGGACTAGAGGGTCCGAGCTATAGGCAGAGGTTGAGTAGACTGGGACTCTATTCCTTGGAGTGCAGGGGGATAAGGGGTGATCTTATAGAGGTGTATAAGATCATTAGAGGAATAGATTGGGTGGATGCACAGAATCTCTTGCCCAGAGTGGGGGAATCGAGGAGCACTTGGGGGCATAGGTTCAAGGTGAAGCGGAAAAGATTTAATAGGAATCTGAGAGGAAACTTTTTCACACAAAGGGTGGTAGGTGTATGGAACAAGCTGCCAGAGGAGGTAGTTGAGACTGGGACTATCCCAACATTTATGAAACAGTTGGACAGATACATGGATAGGACAGATTTGGAGAGATATGGACCAAACCCAGGCAGTTGGGACTAGTGCAGCTGGCACATGTTGGCCGGAATGGGCAAGTTGGGCCGAAGGGCCTGTTTCCACATTGTATCACTCTCTGACTCTATATGGTGCCTGAAATTGCTCCCTCTGTGTGGAGCTCCAGCTGTGACATCTTCATATGGTTGTGTGGGCTGCAGAGGGATCGCAGATTAAAAATATCACCATGTCCAGATGGTGCTGGAAGGCTCATTGGTACAAATGAGCAGTGGCAAGGAAGAGTGGCGGGGACAAGCGTCTGTTTAATATAAATAAAGACATTGACAGCCCTGTAGGCACCACTATATTTGTGCATCAGCACCAGAAACACTTCAACCATCGCCAGAAACCATCCAGAGATTTCACCTTGTATTAAAAACACTTAAAGACACAAAATGACAATAGACAATAGACAATAGGTGCAGGAGTAGGCCATTCGGCCCTTCGAGCCAGCACCGCCATTCAATGTGATCATGGATGATCATCCCCAATCAGTACCCCATTCCTGCCTTCTCCCCATATCCCCTGACTCCGCTATCTTTAAGAGCCCTATCGAGCTCCCTCTTTAAAGTATCCAGAGAACCGGCCTCCACCGCCCTCTGAGGCAGAGAATTCCACAGACTCACAACTCCCTGTGACAGAAAGTGTTTCCTCGTCTCCGTTCTAAATGGCTAACCGCTTATTCTTAAACTGTGGCCCCTGGTTCTGGACTCCCCCAACATCGGGGACGTGTTTCCTGCCTCTAGCGTGTCCAAACTCAGTAACTGAGTAACTCAGCGGGACAGGCAGCATCTGTGGAGAGAAGGAATGGGTGACGTTTCCGGTCGAGACACTTCCTCAGCATGCTTGACAAGAGGCGTGGAGACAGATGAAAGAGATGGGATGGAGTGTGGTTAGAGGTGCAATGGAGATCGCCCCCGCACGTTCTCATTTACACGAGAGGGGTGCAGACACAATGTTCCACTGCGTGACATTGCTCTGAATTTAGGACCATGGACACACCGTGCTTTCAACTCTTCAAGACGCTTACTTTCAGAGTATTTCAGTCGATTTTAACCAAGTGCGGTAACACATAGCGACCAAAGAAGTGAAATTCTGGCCCTACTAATGACCGAGTGGTGAGAAAGCCAATATATGCCGGATGTGAGAACAGAGCTACCTTAGGCCAGAGTGCTTCAGGACTCGAAAAATGTACAGTTCTATTCTTGGGTCTGCTGCTGAAGACTGCTAAAGTGTGTGCTTGTCTGTGTCAGAGCCATCTTTGGCAGATCAAAGAACCCTTTTTAAGAGTCAGTAATACAAGAAATCTTGGAGACGCTCGGCAGATCAGGCAGCATCTGTTCACATAATTAAGTCCCCATTTTGAACATAGAGCGTAGAACAGGACAAGACAGGATCAGCTCCCTCTGCCCACATTGTCTACGCCAAACATGATGCCAAGTTCAACTAATCTCATCTCAACTTGCGGCACGGTGGCGCAGCGGTAGAGTTGCTGCCTTGCAATGCTTGCAGCGCCAGAGACCCAGGTTCGATCCCGACTGCGGAAGCTGTCTGTACAGAGTTTGTACGTTCTCCCCGTGGGTTTTCTGCGAGATCTTCAGTTTCCTCCTACACTGGTTTGTAGGTTAATTGGCTTGGTATAATTGGCTTGGTATATAAATTGTGCCAAGAGCGTGTGGGATAGTGTTAAGACTGAAGAAGGATCTCGCCCCAAAACGTCACCCATTCTTTCTATCCAGAGATGCTACCAGTCCCGCTGAGTTACTCCAGCATTTTGTGTCTATCTTCAGTGCAAACCAGCGCCTGCAGTCCCTGCCTACAGGGATCATGGCAACCCTCTTCTGCACTTCATCTCACCCTATCAGAGATATTACCCTTTGTTCCATATATCCATCACCCACTGCAAACTAACTTGCTTTCTGCCTTTTATCATGCTGACAATGGGATGCGGGCTTCTTAGAATAAAGGGGAGGTCATTTAAGACTGAGGTGAGAACAAACCTTTTCACCCAGAGAGTTGTGAATTTATGGAATTCCCTGCCACAGAGGGCAGTGGAGGCCAAGTCACTGGATGGATTTATGAGAGAGTTAGATAGAGCTCTAGGGGCTGGTGGAGTCAAGGGATATGGGGAGAAGGCAAGCATGGGGTTATTGATTGGGGATGATCAGCCATGAATGAAGGTGCTGGCTCGAAGGGCTGAAAGGCCTCCTCCTGCACCTATTTTCTATGTTTCTATGTAAACGTTAGCTGTTTTCTCCATCCACAGATGCTGCCTGACCTGCTGAGTGTTTCCAGCGCTTTTTGGTTTGTTTCCAATTTGCAGCATGGACAGATTTTTCTTTTTCCTTATCGGCTCAAGGGACGTGCTCGGAAAAAACCGCGGTCCGTGACCAAACACACGTCCACATCCGCAGAAATAACGCACTTCGCTCTTCCGTTACCGCCTCTCTCTCTCTCTCTCTCTCTCTTTCTCTCTCTCGCTCCAGGGAGAGAATACAGGGCTTGTGCACCAAGAGGAAAAATTGCTAATACACAAGAGACAACAGCAGTTTGGGCCAAAGCACAGATAGAATATCAAATTGGATCTAAATGGGATGTATCACAACAGGATTAAATCACACCATCAAAGTAAAAAAGCACAAAGGACTTTCTAGCAGGACTTTCAAGTGCTGAAAATTGAAAAATATATATTAATAATCAAGAGGGAATAGAATGTGGGGATATATTTGGGGATAAGACTTTGCCTTCCATCACAGTGCGGAGATGTTGGAGATCGTCTGTGACGGATGTTTGTGCAAACTGTGTTAAGTGTGGGTCTTGGGGTTTTTTTGTAATGTAAGACTGTGGAAAATGAAATGTTGTTCAAACCAAGCTGTTTGAATGACAATAAAAGGCATTCTATTCGATTCTATTCTACATAACAAACAATAATAGTCCAAATACAAAAGCAATGACCCCAAGTCAATGTAGTTTGGAGATTATTTGGAGGTTGTAGTGTTTAACAGCCTGGTGGTTGTAGTCGAGATGCTTTTCCTGAACCTGGATGTTAAGGGTCTGGACCACTTGGTAATTTTTTTCTGCGACTGTCTGCATCATTGACTGACGCATCAGGTCACCGACAAAGTCGCGGCGTGACGGCGTATTGACGCGCGGTGTCTCCTCAAGCGTCGAAACATTTTTTTTGTCGCCGCTGGATTTTGAAATGTTCAAAATCTTTTGCCACCCCTAATACGTCAGTCAATGTCGCCAAAAAAAATCGCCAAGTGGGGCAGGGGCTTGACAGTTTTCAGGCTCCTATACCTTCTAATTAAGGACATTAGTGCGCAGCGCCTCGTACCTTTTCAACTTGCTTTGGGTTTCCTGTGGCGTTTGCACGGTCCGAACTCTGCTCAGCCTCGTCTGCCTCTCTGCACTTCTGCTCGTAGTATTTCTTTGACTGGAAAAGGACAAAACAAATCAGGAAACGAAGCACCAGAATTTCTGTACCAGCAACGCCATGGTCTTCATTGTTTGATGTTCAATATTAATACCAGAGTTTAACTTCCAAAAAGGCTCAGCCTAGAGCGGGGTGTAAGACTAGGAGATTCTAGAGATACATTGGCTGAGGTACAGGCTTGTACAGCCTCACCACCTTACAAAAGGTGAACGGACCCTTTCTCCAAATCCCAATAACACTCATTGTATGTTGGCCCACTGTCTCCTGCACTCCTTACACACGGGGCAATTTAGAGGCCAATTAAACTACAAACCCGTATGTCTTTAGGATGTAGGAGGAAAACTGGAGGACCTGGAGAAAACCCACGTGGTCCCAAGGAAAACATCCAAACTCCACACACACACACACACAGCGCCCAAGGACAGGATCGAACTGGCTCTTTAGTGCTGTGAGGCAGCAGCTCTACCCGCTGTGCCAATGTGCCACCCATATGAAACAAAAAGGCAAAATAAAGACTCCATTTCTTTTATTGTCCTGTCTCACAGGAGATAAAGAAGACTTGGGGAACAAAAGGCTGATGGGCTAGTATATAAAACCATGACTCGGGTTCCTATTAGATCTTTCCTAGATTAGAATGAAACCCAACTTTCAAATGAAGAAAGACTGGAAAGACTCGGCTTGTAGTCGCAAGAATTTAGAAGATTGAGGGGGGATCTTACAAAACTAGAAACTTACAAAATTCTTAAGGGGTTGGACGCAGATGCTAGATGCAGGAAGATTGTTCCCGATGTTGGGGAATTGCAGAACAGGAGGTCTCAGTTTAAGGATAAGGGGGAAATCTTTTAGGATCGAGATGAGAAAACCATTTTTCACACAGAGAGTGGTGAGTCTCTGGAATTCTCTGCCTCAGAGGGCGGTGGTGGCAGGTTCTCTGGATGCTTTCAAGAGAGAGCTAGATAGGGCTCATAAAAATAGCTGAGTCAGGGGATATGGGGAGAAGGCAGGAACGGGGTACGGATTGGGGATGATCAGCCATGATCACATTGAATGGCGATGCTGGCTCAAAGGGCCGAATGGCCTACTCCTGCACCTATTGTCTATTGTCTATCTTCAACATGTTGAAAATTTCAGCGACCTAACATGGGTGCCTGTAAAGGTCGCGTGAGTGGGACAGGCCCTTTAGGTGATCAGGGACCGATTGCGTTTTTACCAATAGTCTTGCAGTTCTAGCTTACCTCCATGGTCTTCTTGTATAACGTTACTTTGCTCTTCTGCACACGTTCCATGCAATTTTCAAACTGTTGGAAAAGATGTGCTTCTATTAAAAATGCACCAATTTACCAAGAGACCACACAAATAGAATTCATTGATGAAATGCAGATCAAGCGATAATTTTAATATGGTACAGCACTGGAATGTTTACTGTGAACATGTCACCGACACATGTTCTCCTGGGAGATAGGCACAGTATGCTGGAGTAACTCAGTGGGACAGGCAGCATCTCTGGAGATAAGGAATGGGTGAACATCAAAGAGGAGGATGACTGAACTTTGGTGCCTTCCATCACAGTGGGAAACTTTGAATCAACCATGTGGGGATGTCAATGTTAAAGGCTATCGTGTTCTGTGCTCTATTTTATTGGTATGGCTGTATGGTGACCACAAATTTAACTGTACCAATTGGTACATGTGACAATAAGTGTCTCTTGTCTTGCCTTGTCTTGTGTTGATTGATGTTTCATGTCAAGACCCTTCAGTTCTCCTAGGATGTTGCCTGACCCGCTGAATTACTCCAGCACTTTATGTATGTTTGTCTTTGGTGCACCAGCATCTACAGTTCCTTGTTTCTACTAGTTGTTTGACAAGTTTCTCAAGTTGTTTTACAGACGTCACTTCCCTGAACGAACAGAAACACACGGAACAGCCCAGCCTGTTTCCCTGTCGCTGTGACTAGCAGAAATCTGAACACTCAGGGGATGCCAGAGAAGATTTGAAGTTAGTTTTGTCTGTTGGAATGAGCGAAGGCCCTTCACATTGTAGCTTAGAACCACCTGCAAATGTGACACGGGTCCCACCCTGCACAAACGTGACCCAGCCCTTGCTCATTAAAACAACAGCCTCTCAAAATCTCCAAGTCACCGTCCATCAGTTTAAGGTGAAGGGGAAAAGATTTAATAGGAATCTGAGGGGTAACCTCTTCCCACAAAGGGTGGCGGGTGTTGGGAACGAACTGCTAGAGGAGGTAGTTGAGGCAGGGACTATTGCAATGTTTAAGAAACAGATAGACAGGTACATGGATAGGACAAGTTTGGAGGGATATGGGTTAAACACGGGCAGTTGGGGGAGATACAGTGAAGCTGGGGCATGTTGGCCGGCGTGGGCAAGTTGGGCCAAAGGGCCTGTTTCCACACTGTATCGCTCTATCATCATTTTTACCTTCTTCCGTGTCTCCTTCTGCCTCTCTCGAAAATCCTCCAGTCGCCTTGCCTCCTCTTTTAGCTCAGCACCCAGCTGAATGTGCAGGTTACCGATATTTTCCAGCTCTGAAAGAGCCAAATAGCAAAAATCATTAAATCCACCCTCGTATATTCGTCACCCATAGTGACACAGTTTACCCCCATCAAAATACTTAGGGGCGGCACGGTGGCGCAGCGGTAGAACTACCACCTCACAGCGCCAGAGACCCGGGTTGGATCTTGATTACGGGTGCTGTCTGTATGGAGTTTGTACGTTCTCCCCGTGACCTGTGTGGGTTTTCTCTGAGATCTCCGGTTTCCTCCCGCATTTCAAAGGCGTACAGATTTGTAGGTAATGTAAAATTGTCCCTAGTGTGTGTGTGTAGGGTAATGTTAGTGTACGGGGATCGCTGGTCGGTGGGCACTGTGCCTCTAAACTATACTGAATACAGTCGTTGAGTCATATAGCATGGAAACAGACCCATCGCTTCACCAGAATCCAAGTCAATCATCAACCACCCATTTGCATTAGTTCCACTTTAATCCCTTTATTCTCTCCCCTTATTCATCGACTGTCCCCAGATTGTACCAACACCTACGCATTGGGGCAAACTTAGTGGTTAATTACCTCCCAATCCGCACATCAGAAGGGAATAGGAAACTCTATCAGAAAGTGCCCGAGGTCTCCCTGTGACGTTGCGAGGTTCCTCCAGGTGCTCTGGTTTCCTCCCACATCCCAAAGATGTGTCGGTGGTAGATTTACTGGCCTCTGTACATGGCCTCTAGTGTGTAGACACCATGGTAGAGAGGGGATAAGCACAAAGAGCTGGAGTAACCTCAGCGGGTCAGGCAGCATCTCTGGAGAGAAGGAATAGGTTGCGTTTCGGGTCGAGACCCTTCTTCAGACTGAGAGTTAGGGGAAGGGAATTGCTGAGAATGTGGGCAGAGTAAAATAGGATTTGTGTAGATGGGTGATTGATAGCAGACATTTGGTGGCCAAAGGACTTGTTTCCAAGCTGAATGACCCGAGAGCAAAACAAGTTCTGAAAAGTACAGGATTGTGTTGCATGCTGACACACACTGATTCAAGTTAAAATTTAGAATTTGTTTTTGAAAAGACATTAACACTGGGAAAATTCCTTCGACGTACCATTGGTATTTGTCAGAAACAGTCAAACTGGTGCTACTTACGTTGCTTGAGGCTGTCGAAGGCGAGTCGCAGAGTACTGAAATCGAGGAGAGAGCAGACTTCATTAGTATGCAGTTAGCGAGGAAGTCCTTTATTTCTCTGCCTAATAACAGAACCATTTATATTACAGTCACACTCCCTCACTTTGCAATGGTTGGAGCGAGAGATGGAACATCATTGCACTTCATTTGCGTGATAACGTTCTTAGTGTAATTTAGTTTCTCATCGTCACATTTCGTGAGATACAGTGAAAAGCTTTTTGTCGCATTCTATCCAGTCAGCGAAAAGACTATACATGATTATAATCCAACTGTCCACAGTGGACAGAATGTGTAGGAAGGAACGGCAGATGCTGGTTTAAACCGAAGATAGACACAAAAAGCTGGAGATCCCGGATAAAGGGAATAAGATTCAGTGCAATATAAAGTCCAATAAAGTCCAATTAAACCATATACCATATACAATTACAGCACGGAAACAGGCCATTTCAGCCCTTCCAGTCCATGCCGAACACTTACTCTCACCTAGTCCCATCTACCTGCACTCAGACCATACCCCTCCATTCCCTTCCCGTCTATATACCTATCCAATTTATTTTTAAATGATAAAATCGATCCTGCCTCCACCACTTCCACTGGAAGATCATTCCACACAGCCACCACTCTCTGAGTAAAGAAGTTCCCCCCTCATGTTACCCCTAAACTTTTGTCCCTTCATTCTCAAATCATGTCCTCTTGTTTGAATCTTCCCTACTCTCAATGGAAAAAGCTTATCCATGTCAACTCTGTCTATCCCTCTCATCATTTTAAAGACTTCTGTCAAGTCCCCCCTTAGCCCTCTGCGCTCCAAAGAATAAAGATCAATGTTTCTCTGTAACTTAGGTCCTGAAACCCAGGCAACATTCTAGTAAATTAAAGGTAGTCCGAAGGTCTCCCATGAAGTAGATGGGATGTCAGAACCGCACTCTAGCCAGTCGGAGGACGGTTTGGTTGCCAGATTATAGCTGGGAAGAAACCATCCCTGAATCTGAATCTGAAGGAACGTGTTTTCAAACTTTCTGTACCTCTTGCCTGATGGGAGAGGGGAGAAGAGGGAGCGAGACTGGCCCTTGCTGAGGTAGCGTGAGATGTAGATGGAGTTCTGTAATCATGGTGGCAAGTTTTGAGTTTGTACTTCTCCGCCAAATTCCAGTACAAAGTTCACAAAGAACTGCAGATCTGTCCGAGGAAGGGTCTCGACCCGAAACGTCACCCATTCCTCCTCTCCAGAGATGCTGCCTGTCCCGCTGAGTTGCTCCAGCATTTTGTGTCTACCTTCGATTTAAACCAGCATCTGCAGGAAACATGTTCCCGATGTTGGGAGAGTCCAGAACCAGGGGCCACGCAGTTTAAGAATAAGGAGTAAGCCATTTAGAACGGAGACGAGGAAACACTTCTCACAGAGAGTGGTGAGTCTGTGGAATTCTCTGCAGTGGAGGCAGGTTCTCTGGATGCTTTCAAGAGAGAGCTAGGTAGGGCTCTTAAAAATAGCAGAGTCAGGGGATATGGGGAGAAGGCAGGAACGGGGTACTGTTTGGGGATGATGAGCCATGATCACATTGAATGGCGCAGCTGGCTCGAAGGGCCGAATGGCCTCCTCCTGCACCTATTGTCTATTGTCTATTGCAGTTCTTTCCTATCAACTGAGTTATCATTCAATTGTTGGAAATCTCCTTCAGTGGTGGATGTGGAGTAGGTCCTGTCCACCTGCCCCACTTGATATTGAATCTGCAGTGGACGATCATTAACATTGCACAAGGGTGAGATCAAAAGGATGTGGATTCCTCTCACATTATCCTCCAATGAATGAAAATTTCTAATTTAGATACAGTGCAAAGTGTGTATACAACCACTGTTCGAAAGTACCAATATTATTGAATGAATTATAAAAGGACTGGACAAGCTAGATGCAGGAAAAATGCACCCAATGTTGGGCGAGTCCAGACCAGGGGCCACAGCCTTAGAATAAAGGGGATGTCATTTAAGACTGAGGTGAGAAAAAACTTTTTTACCCAGAGAGTTGTGAATTTAGGAATTCCCTGCCTCAGAGGCCAAATCACTGGATGGATTTAAGAGAGAGTTGGATAGAGCTCTAAGGGCTGGTGGAGTCAAGGGATATGGGTAGAAGGCAGGCACGGGTTATTGATAGCGGACGATCAGCCATGATCACAATGAATGGCGGTGCTGGCTCGAAGGGCCGAATGGCCTCCTCCTGAAACCTATATCCTATGTTCCTATGAAAGAAAGAAAGAAAGATACCAAATGCTGGAGTAACTCAGCGGACCAGGCAGCATCTCTGGAGAACATAGATAGGTGTCATTTCTGGCATTCCCGACACAAAACATCACCCATCCACTTTAGTTTTTAGTTTTAGTTTTAGACATACAGCATGGAAACAGGCCCTTTGGCCCACCGAGCCCGTGCCAACCATCGATCACCCCAACACTAGTTCTATGTTATTCACCTTTCCCATCTTGCACATGAGGGGCAATTTACAGAAACCAATGGAACCTACAAACCTGCACGTCTTTGGAATGTGGGAGGAAGCCGGAGCACCAGGAGGAAACTATGCGGTCACAGGGAGAACATAGAAACTCCGCACAGACAGCACCTGTAATCAGGATTGAACCTGGGTCTCTGGTGCAGTGAGGCAACAGTTCTACCGTTGAGCCACTCTTCAGGGATGCTGCCTTGGTTCTTGGTTACTTGGTCCTCCAAAATATTCCATCTGGAATTTAAACTGGAGGTGGCGAAGGGAGGGGTTTAGCCAGAGAGGGTTATTGGGAAGAAAGTGCCACTTTAAATTTAGTTGCATCTGGCTGGGCAACCGTGGCTTGGTGGAGATTATTCCATGCTTTAATAGTGCGTGGAAAGAACGAATTGCTGTACACATCTGTCTTTGAGGCTGGGACCACAAATTGGATCGAATGCCCTCGTCTGCTCCTAATTGGTTTGGGGTTGGTGTAGGTCTTGTGATCTATGTCTAGCTGACCATTTAGGCCTAAAGGGCCTGTCCCACTTGCGCGTCATCATTTACGCGTCACGATGCACAACGCGCGTATCGTGACGTGCACATGGCGTGCATTACGCGCGCATGGTGCGTAGCGAGACGTGGTGGCATAGGCAGGGACGAGCTGCCACACGCAGCACCCCAGGATTTGGGGATTCACAAAATCCTCGCGTGCCACCTTCGTGGCGTGCAAATAAAGCCCAAAGGCCCGTAACCCGTTGAGTTACTCCAGCACATCAAACACTGGAGTGCCACAATTTACCACTTTCAATTCTGCTCAGTAAAGACTGAAGCATTACTGCCCTACTTCGACAAAAGGAAACAACTGACAATTTTGTCAAAATTGAGTTATTGCTCGTTTTTGCGCCTTTGAGAGATGCTCTACACAATGCCGAACAAAATAAGTCTTCTCTGAGTACAATTTGAAAATATTCATACCAGAAAAGAAATTCCATCACAGAGAGCTGAAAGAAAAACACGTTTTCCTCATTTACAAGAAAACGCCTTCCTTTTGTCAAAGTACGGCAGATCAGTACACGCTGTTAGTTGCAGTCTAACCTTGGCTGCAATTGTTAATTACACATTCTGCTTAATGCCAGGAATGGATCACTGGTACCCATTTAACAATTTTCTTGCAAAACACGTAAGCAGTGTCATTTTGAAACTGCAAGCGCACAGTTAGACTGTGCACTGGTTCCTCTTTTCTGATGTTTATGGCTTTCCTGGCTTTCAGTGGCTTCCAAAACCTCATTGGGCGGCAAGGACAAAGAACAGCTCCAGAGGAGATCCTGGGATTTATTATAAACCAAGGGAGACCTTTGCCCTAAACACCAAAAGATTCTCTGAAGAAGGGTCTCAACCCAAAACGTCACCTATTCCTTTTCTCCCGAGATGCTGTCTGACCTGCTGAGTTTCTCCAGCTTTTTGTGTTTGACTTTGGTTATCAACTACTATGTCGACCGGGTGAGAAAGGTCCTGGATTATGTTGGCTGCTTTCCCGAGGCAGCGCAAAGTGTAGATGGAGTCAACGGGGAAGGCGGGTTTGCGTGATGGACTGAGCTGCATCCACAACTCTCTGCGATTTTCTTGCAGTGTTGGGCTGAGCAGAGCCAAACCCAGTTGCGATGTATCCTGGACGCACACCTGTAGAAGTTGGCAAGAGTCACTGGAGACATGCCAAGTCCCCTCAGTCTTCTTTCTCGTGCTATCTCGGCCGTAACTGCAATGTGGCTGGACCAGGGCACAATCTTGGTCAATTTACAGGATGTGTAGGAAGGAACTGCAGATGCTGGCTGAAACCGAAGATAGACACAAGATGTTGGAGTAAAGGGCCTGTCCCACCAGCATGCAACTCTATGCGATGAACGCGATCAAACTAGAAGCGGGGGCCGCGCGGAGGTTGGGTGATCCCCTGTACAGGGCCGGTCCCACCAGCATGCGCCTGCATGCGGCAAACGCGACCAAACCGGCAGTAGGGGCCACGCGAAGGTCGGGTGAGTGGCGCAACGCGGCGCAAAGTGAGGCGAACTTGGAGCGAAGTCTAAGGTAAGTTCGCCAGGACAGAGAGGGGCACAGAGGCACACACACACAGAGGGCCACGGAGCCACACACATAGAGGGTCACGGAGGCACCTACAAATAGGTTCACGGAGGCACGATGTCGGGGCGATGTGTAAATGTCGAGGCAACTGCGAGCCGACAAGCCGTTGCCGCGTGGAATTTTTTCGGAGCCCTGCGCGGTCTCGGGACGAACTCGGGACGAACTCCGCAAATTCCGCACGGCTCCGGCGATCGAAATGGGACCGGCCCCGCGACGCCGGACGGCTCAAGCGACCACGTTAGGTCGCGCTAATCGCATAGAGTTGCATGCTGGTGGGACAGGCCCTTAACTCAGTGGAACAGGACAGCATCTCTGGGGGGGGGAAGGAATGGATAACGTTTCGGGTCACAACCCGTCTTCAGACAGGTCTGAATTTTGAAGATGGGTCTTGACCCGAAACATCGCCCACTCCTTCTCTCCAGAGATGCTGCCTGTCCCGCTGAGTTACTCCAACATTTTGTGTCTATCTTTGGTAAATTTACACCCAGATGTCAACACACATAATATCAACCATCTTCACTTCATCACCATTGATGTAGACTGGGGTATGTACTCCACCCCACCTCCTGAAGTCACAACTAGTTCCTTCCCCAGGGAGAGGGTCACTATTTGCACAACCTGTTGCACAAGATTGCCCTCACGGTTTGATATGATTTGCCTGAACACGTGCAAACCACCTTTTTTTAATAGCATCTCAGGACATCTAACAATAATATACCAACATAAATTTACATAAACCACAACTAGTTGGAAATAGTGAGGTATCGAAATTCAGATTTAGTAACAGCAATATTTCCATTGAACGCATCAAAGAGAGTTTGAAGATGTGCTGAAAATTATCTTCGATGTAAATATATTTTTTAGGCTCAGTGTTTTTCCATTAACGCAAATTTGCTCTGCGTACTTGTTCGAATATAAATAATTTCAAGTATTTTGAAAACTGATACCAATATATTTTTTCAGGAGACACTGGAATTTCAGGAGATGCTGGAATTTGAACAAAACAATAAATTTGTTCCCTTGTGTTCACTGACTATACGTCCAGCAACACGCCTGTTTTTTGTCCAATCATCCTTACGGTTCTACCCCGCTTCCTGTAACTTTTTAGATTTTAAATACAAACAACCACCAACAAATAAGGGCGGTCACGGTGGCGCAGCGGTAGAGTTGCCGCCTGACAGCTCTTGCAGCGCCAGAGACCCGGGTTCGATCCCGACTACGGGTGCTGTCGGTACAGAGTTTGTACGTTCTCCCTTTGACCACGTGGGTTTCCTCCGAGATCTTCGGTTTCCTCCCGCACTTCAAAGACGTGCGGGTTTGTAGGTCAATCGGCTTGGTATAAGTGTAAATTGTCCCCAGTGTGTGTGTGTGTAGGGTAGTGTTAATGTGCGGGGATCGCTGGTCGGTGGAGGCCGAATGGCCTGTTTTCACACTGTATAGGGCCTGTCCCACCAGCATGCGACTCCATGCAGTGAGCGCGACCTAACGTGGTCGCTTGAGCTGTCCGGCCTCGCCGGGCCGGTCCCACTTCGATTGCCAGAGCCGTGCGGAATTGTGCGGAGTTCATCCCGATATCGTGCGGGGCTCCGAAAAACTGACCGTGTTCAAAAATTCCGCGCAGCAAAGGCCTGTCGGCCCGCAGTCGCCTCGACGCATTACACACCGCCTCGACGTCGTGCTTCCATGACCCTCTCTGTGTGTGCCTCCGTGGCCCTCGCTGTGTGTGTCTCCGTGGCCCTCTCTCTCTGTGCCTCCGTGCCCCTCTCTGTGTGTCCCTCTCTGTCCCTGCGAACTTACGCGGACTTCGCTCCAATTTCGTGCCACGTCGCGCCACTCACCTGACCTCCACGCGGCCCCCACTGCCGGTTTGGTCGCGCTCTCCATATGCAGGCGCATGCTGGTGGGACCGGCCCTGTACGGGGGATCACCCGACCTCCGCGCGGCCCCCACTGCTGGTTTGGTCGCGCTCACCGCATGGAGTCTCATGCTGATGGGACAGGCCCTTACATGACACTTCAACAGAGCTCGAAGCATACTTGCCTAGATTACCTAACTTGCCTAAACTAACCTAAACTGCAGATGTTGGAATGTTGAGCGGGTCAGGCAGCATCTGTGGAGGGATTGGACAGGTCGGAACATCAATCTGAAGGAACTAGACCCGGAACGTTATCTGTCCATTTCCTCCACAGATGCTGCCAGACCCGTGGATTTCCTCCAGCACTGTCATCTTTTACTGTTGCACAATCTAGAACACCAGCCAAAGAAATCAATCTGCAGTCTCTTATGCGTCTAGTTATGGACTCGAGGGCATGAGCTACAGGGGGAGGTTGTGCAGGCCGGCAGTTTGTTTCTTGGAGCACAGAAGGTCAAGTGGTGATCTTATAGAGCCGTATAAAATCATGAGGGGAATAGATCGGGTGAATGCACTGTCTTTGACGCAAGGGAGGGGAATCCAAAACAAGAGGTCATATGTTTAAGGTGAGAGAGGCAAAATCTAATATGAACCTGAAGGTAGACAAAAATGCTGGAGAAACTCAGCGGGTTAGGCAGCATCTATGGAGCGAAGGAAATAGGCAACGTTTCAGGCCAAAACCCTTCTTCAGGGTTTTTCAGTCAAAGGGTGATGGGTATATGGAATGAACTACCAACGGTAGAGGCAGTACCATAACAGCATTTTAAAGAGTCTTGGACAGGTAGTAGTATGGGAAATAATTTAGAGGGATATGGTGGTACTGGCTTAGATGGGGCATCTTGGTCAGCATGGATGTTGGGCCAAAGGGCCTGGTTCCATGCTGTATATCTTACTTGTTTTATTGTCCCAAGGAAGTGGAAATGGTTTTTTTCCCTGAAACCCACCAAGCCCTCTTGATTTTTGTGGTGATTTCTCTGGGGATCGGTGCACTCAGATCAGACTTCATTCACATTATATGCCTGGATATTGGTCTCACACTGCATGTTCCTGCTATGCTGTAGGTTCCGCACGGCTTCATTTCGAGTCTCAAACTGCAGATGCTGCTTTTAATCAAAGGTGGACACAAAATGCTGGTGTAACTCAGCGGGCCAGGCAGCATCTCTGGAGAGAAGGAATGGGTGACGTTTCGGGTCGAGACCCTTCTTCAGACTCTGACCCGAAACATCACCCATTCCTTCTCTCCAGAGATGTTGCTTGTCCCGCTGAGTTACTCCAGCATTTTGTGTCTATCCAGGCATATAAGCCTGTAATGAGCCATATAGCATGGAAACAGGTCCTTCAGCCCAAACCCGACCATGCCAAACAGAATGCCCCTTTCTAAACTAGCCCCATTTTCCCACATTTGGCCCATATCTCTCTAAACTTTTCTTATTCATGTATCTGTCCAAAAGTCTTTTCAATGTTGTATCACCTGCAACTACTAGGAGGGTCTCGCCCCGAAACGTCACCCATTCCTTCTCTCCAGAGATGCTGCCTGTCCCGCTGAGTTACTCCAGCATTTTGTGTCTATCTTCAAATACTTCCTCTGCAGCTCGTTCTATATAACCACCATCCTCTGTGTGGAAAAAAGTTGCCCCTCAGGTGCTTGTTAAATCTTTCCCTTAATCACACATTAATCCTACACCCTCTCGTTCTCGATTCCTCTCCCAAGGAACAATAGTAGAATCACCCCAGCTATTCCCTTCATGGTTGTATCCACCTCTATAAGTTCACCCCTCAACTTCCTGCACTCTAATGAATGAAGCTGGAAAGGGTTCAGAGAACATTTACGAGGATGTTGCCAGGACTCTTGGCACTGAGCTAAAGGGAGAGGTTGAGTAGGCTTGGACTCTATTCCTTGGAGTGCAGGGGGATGAGGGGTGATCTTATAGAGGTGTATAAAATCATATAGATCGGGTAGATGCATATAGATCGAGGAATAGATCGGGTAGATGCATAGGGTACACAAAATGCTGGAGAAACTCAGCGGGTGCAGCAGCATCTATGGAGCGAAGGAGATAGGCAACGTTTCGGGCCGAAACCCTTCTCCAGAAGGTAAATGCACAGAGTTGCCCAGAGAAGGGGAGTTGAGGACTAGAGGACATAGGTTCAAGGTGAAGGGAAAGAGATTTAATAGGGATCTGAGGGGTAACTTTGTTACACAAGGGGTGGTGGGTGCATGGAACCATTGAGGCAGTTGAGGCAGGGACTGGATAGTTAGACAGGTACGTGGATGGGACAGGTTTGGAGGGATATGAGCCAAACGTTGGCAGATGGGACATGTAGATGGGACATGATGGCCAGCATGGGCAAGTTGGGCTGAAGGGCCTGTTTCCACGCTGTATGTCTCTATCTAAGTCCTAGCCTGCCCAACCTCCCATTTTAGCACAGGATTGAAGTTGTCTAGAACAGATTAAGAATGGTCTTCAGATACCAAGAGTGTGACCCATATCCTGCTGAAACAACTTTGACGTGTAGCAAGTGCACTTTTTCATCAGTCCCATCATTTCCTATCTTGCTGCAGCAACAACCACAAACTATTTTAACAGGCAGGAAATGAACACATGCTGTGCGGAGAAGTGTTCTGCTGCAAATGAGTCAATTCTTTTTTTAAAAGCAAAGTGCTAATTAACGCGTTAAACAAAACCTATATTTGCTGAAGAGAAAGGATTGGCTCCAGAGATTTGAGAATCCAACCACGCACTCCGAGAAAAGGCGAAAGATTATTTTTATAGCTTTCATCAGAAATCCAGAACAGCTCCTTTGCCATTATAATGGGCCAAAGAGAATGTCCCTACAAGGACAAGACAATTGCTGGTAGACAAAAATGCTGGAGAAACTCAGCGGGTGAGGCAGCATCTATGGAGCGAAGGAAATAGGCAACGTTTCGGGCCCGATGCTGCCTCACCCGCTGAGTTTATCCAGCATTTTTGTCTACTTTTGATTTTCCAACATCAGTAGTTCCTTCTTAAACAAGAGAATAAAGCCCCTGTCCCACTTACGTGTCCTTGGCACGCTAATTACACGACCTCGTGGTCGCGTAATTAGCGTGCCGTCACGCGCGATTTCATGCGGCCGTCTGGAGCGCGTGGCATCATTTGAAGATGGACACAAAAAGCCGGAGTAACTCAGCAGGACCGGCAGCATCTCTGGAGAGAAGCAATGGGTGACGTTTCATGTCGAGACACTTCTTCAGTCTGAAAGAAGGGTCTTGACCCGAAACGTCACCCGTTCCTTCTCTCCAGAGATGCTGCCGGTCCCGCTGAGTTACTCCAGCATTTTGTGTCCGTCTTCAATTTTCTTGGCCCCGCTCTGGGAGTAGGAGTGGGGGCGGATCCGGACCGCAATGGCCGTGAGCCCCAGGCCGAGCTCGGCGATCGTTTGCCTGCTTCTGCTGCTGTTGGAGGTGAAACGTTGCGTCACGCCAGGGTCTTGGGCCTGTCCCACTTTGGCCGTCAGTTACACGACAGGCCGTGGGCGGGCGAAGATTTTGTTCGCTACAAAAATTTCGGAGCCCCGCGCGATGTTGCGCACAACTACAAACCCCTCCGCGCTTCTCAGTGGGACCGGCCCCGCGCGGCCACACGATGCCCGTGCAGCTCAACGCGACGACGAGGTCATGTAATCTGCGTGCCAAGGCATGTAAGTGGGACAGGGCCTTTACTGTTTGACAGCTCTGTCCAAGACCTCACAAAATCTCAGAGCATAATCAAGGATGAGTCTCACCCTGGTCACTCCCTCTTCTCCCCTCTCCCATCAGGCAAGAAACACAGAAGTGGGAAAACGCACGTCTCCAGATTCAGGGACAGTTTCTTCCCAGCTGTTATCAGCAACTGAACCGTCCTCTCACCAACTAGAGAGCGGTCCTGATCTACTATCTACCTCATTGGAAACCCTGGGGCTATCATTCATCGGACTTTGCCCTGCACTAAACTTATTCACTTAATCCTGTAACTGTACACTGTTGACAGCTTGATTATAATCATGTATAGTCTTTCTGGTGACTGAATCGGCACGCACCAAAAACGTTTTTCACCGTACCTCAGTACATGTGACAATAATCTAAACTAAGCGACCACACTCTTGGTTTCCTATGGAGCTTTTTAAACCTAGCACATCTAATTGTTATTTAAATCTAATCTGTGATGAGGAAGTGTGGGAGGGAACCGGAGCACCCGGAGGAAACCCACGTGATCATGAGGGAACGTGCAAACTCCACACAGACAGCACCCGAGGCCAGGATCGAACCTGTAGATGGAGGAACCATCACAGGACCATTCAAAAAGAAAGTTGGTGGAGTGGCAACCAGATAAAATTCACTTCAGTTTAAAAACTGCAAACACTTCCTCATCATAGATTAGTTAGACCTTGTACATTAAAAAGTTCAAGAGTGTATTAAGGAATTCAAGAGTGTATTAGCTTAGTTTATTGTGCCTGTGCAGTTGCTGCAAGATTGTCATTGTACCTGTATCACACTGTACTTATGCCTTTGACAGTAAACTCAACGACGCATCAGCTCAAGCGGACCCCCCGTTGCACTTACTTCAGCTCCATTTGCCCCCCGGCCTTGCGTGCAATATTCATCAACTCCTTTCCGTACTTTTCTTCCGCTATCGCCCTGGGCAAAAAGACAGAACATTTTTTCAGTCATACCCATTAACCGTTATATATATAGAACGAGCTGCAGAGGAAGTATTTGAAGATAGACACAAAATGCTGGAGTAACTCAGCGGGACAGGCAGCATCTCTGGAGAGAAGGAATGGGTGATGTTTCGGGTCGAGAACCTTCTTCAGACTGGATTATTCAACCACCATAGTAGGTTGTGTCTCTTACATGGGGGAGACTAAAAAGGAGTGGGTCAGGGAGTTGGAGATGTGCAGCAAGAAACATCAAACGAGGCGGGGTGTGACAGGAAACTTGCTCAGCGATGTGTTTTAATGGCCTGGATTTGGCCGTTAGCCCTCTAAACCCTCCCCATCCATATACCTGATCAAGTGTCTTTTAAACGTCAAAATTGTCCCCGCCTCCGTAGATATCTCGTTATAGATATGGAATACCCTCCGAGTGAAAAAGATGCCTCCCGATCTCTCTTGAATCTCTCCACTCTCGCCTTAAGCCTGTGCCCTCATGTTTTAGGTGTTGGGCAGTAGTCAGCAATGATGGAGGGACTGAACCCGCAGTCCTGTGTTCAACCAGGAGTTGACAAAGGCCGAAGATAGACACAAAAAGTTGGAGTAACTCAGCGGGACAGGCAGCATCTCCGGAGAGAAGGAATGGGTCGAGACCTTTCTTCAGACTGGATTATTCAACCACCATAGCAGGGGAGACTAAAACAGGGGGGGGGGGGGGTCAGAGAGTTGTAGATGTGCAGCAAGATACATCAAACTAGGCGGAGTGCGACTGGATATTTGCTCTAGAAAGACTAGGAATGGGTGACGTTTCGGGACAAAGACAGGATAGCCAGGGAAAGGGATGGAGTTAATTAGAGACTGGGGAACAGAGATTAAGTTGGGGACCAAATCAGTGGTCTCAATCTTCCCAGTATTTAACTGGAGAACATTTCAAGCTCATTCTCAACTTGAGATGCCAAGCAGAACTGGGCAGAGTAGTCGGGAGGGAGAGATGGAGGAAGGAGAGCAGAGCTGCGGAAATCACAACTTGATCCCTTTCAGAAAGTAGGAAGAACATTTGGCCTCAAAGTAGAAATGCATAAATGGGCGAGTTATGAGGAAGTTTCCCTTCCACGTCATGGGTAACATCTTCATGCGTAAAATAGTTGCCTCAGAAGGAACTCCGTCAAACCTTACCTCAGTTTCAGAAGTTCCTCCATGTCCTTGCAGATCTTTCGGCCTTCCCGTAACCGCTCCAGTAGGACCTCATGCCCGACGTAACTGGTGAACTCTGGACACTGTGAGAGTAACACAAAGACGATGACTTGTCACACTTTCTCCATTGTCACTGCCTTCCAAATCTATACTCAAACTGTTTCGCAATCCAGAAACTCAGCCCATCTCCTCATCATCTCATAGGTCATAGAATGGTACAGCACAAGAACAAGCCCTTCAGGTCACAATGTCCATGTCGAACATGATGCCAAGTTAAACTCATCTCTGCTTGCATGTGATCCATGTCCCTCAAGTCCTTGTGTATCTTTGATTAGTTCAGTTTGGAGATGCAGCGTGGAAACAGCCTCTTCAGCCCACCAAGTCCACACCGACCATCAACCATCTATACTCTGCCTCTATATTATCCAACTTTCGCATTCCACAAACTAGGGGCAATTTACAGAAGCCAATTAACCTACAACCCTGCACATCTTTGGAATGTGGAGGATATCGGAGCACCCAAAGAAAACGCAGTCAAAGGGAGAATGTACAAACGTCACACAGCGAGCATCCGTAGTCAGGATCGAACCTGGTTCTCTGGCGCTGTGAAGCAGCTGCTCTACCACTGCGCCACTCAAATATGCCTGTCTAAAAGCCATTTATTGCATCAGCCTTCCCAGAAATACTTGCTGAGAAGAACAGTTAAAAATGATCAGGGTGGTTTTCAAAAGTTCAAAGAAGGGTCCCAACCCAAAACGTCACCTATCCATGTTCTCCAGAGACGCTGCCTGACCCACTAAGTTACTCCAACCTTTTTTTTTTGTTTGGCATCAGCCAAATGTCAGAGAGTTGCAATATTTAGATGGAGGGGACGGGAGGTCAGTAATCACGATGGACCTGGCAATGTCCAGCATTTTGTGCAGCCTCCTTAGCTCTGGGGCATTCGAGTTACTGAACTAGGCTTTGGTGCAACTTTTTACCGTACACATGTGGAAGTTCAATGGAATATTCAACGACATGCAAAGACGTACGGAATCAAGGGATACGGGGAGAAAGCAGGAACAGGGTACTGATTCTGGATGATCAGCCATGATCATAGTGAATGGCAGTGCTGGCTCGAAGAGCCGAATGGCCTACTCCTGTACCTATTTTCTACGTTTCTGAGTGAAGTACGGAAGATCTCCTGAGGGATAATCTTTGTGCCAGTCTACATGTGTCTAGATGGCATCCAACAACTCTGGCTGAGATATCGTCAGCTTGAAAGAGGCCACGTAATAGCTTAACACTGCAACTAAATCAGAGGCCTTCCTTGTTCCACGTGGTTCAGTTCCACATGGGGTACGTAATTTATCGGATGAGGGAGAAACGGGGAAGTTGCACGTCGGACAAGGTCCCCAAACTTCTCCTTTCGTTTCCTCGGTTTTGCTCCTTTTCCGAACCGCCAGTGTAAGTTGAGCCAACCTGACCCCATTCCCAGGTACTTCACTTCTGCAAAGCTCGTATCAAAGATGGACTTTGGAATGAATTTTTTTCTTCACCTCACTCCTACCTTTTCTGCAATGTAAAACATGAGTGATTTCTAATTTCCCCCCCATCTGGTTATCGACCAGAAGTGATTGGAGTCTGTAGGAAGGAACTGCAGATGCTGGTCCACACCAAAGAAAAACACAAAGTGCCGGAGTTGAATGTTTCAGTTACTGAGACTGTAACCATTTATTGATAAACCAGTAAAATATTTGTACATTAATCATCGGAAATGTCTTAGAGAGCCTAGAAATGCACACACCAACACATTCCAATCGTATAAAGAGGCCAAATAAGTAAAAAGGAAATGTTAATTAAAATACATTTTCCGCCTTCGATATAAATGTCTCAAGTTTTTGTGCACCTGTGGTTTTTGCAATCTTGTCATGTCACGCTAGAGGCAGGAAACATGGTCCCGAATTTGGGGGAGTCCAGAACCAGGGGCCACAGTTTAAGAATAAGGAGTAAGCCATTTAGAACGGAGACGAGGAAACACTTTTTCTCACAGAGAGTGGTGAGTCTGTGGAATTCTCTGCCTCAGAGGGTGGTGGAGGCCGGTTCTCTCTTTCAAGAGAGAGCTAGATAGGGCTCTTAAAGATAGCGGAGTCAGGGGATATGGGGAGAAGGCAGGAATGGGGCACTGATTGGGGATGATCAGTCATTGAATGGCGGTGCTGGCTCAAAGGGCCAAATGGCCCACTCCTGCACCTATTGTCTATTGTCTATCGTCTATTGTCATTGCGAGTTTTCTTATCCAAGAGGACAAGGGAGAGGTTGGTACATTCTGGAGTACAGCCCGAGCAGTATTATGCCACAATTAGAACATAGAAGAGTACAGCACAGGAACAGGCCCTTCGGCCCACAAAATGTGTTCCGAACATGATGCCAAGTCAAGCTGATATCATCTTCCTGCACCTGATCCACATCCCTCTCCCTCTAATCCTTACACTTACTTCCATGTGTCTATCTAAAAACCTCTTAAATGTCACTATAGTACCTGCCTCCGCCCCAACCCTTCGCAATGGTTTCCATGCCTCCGCCAACCTCTGTGTAAAAAAACTTGCTCCACACATCTCCATTAAACTCTCCCCCTCTCACCTTGTACCTATGACCTCTAGTGATGGATATTTCCACCTTGGAATAAAGGTTCTGACTGTCTACCCTATCTATGCCCCTCATAATTTTACATACTTCTATCAAGTTTCCCGTGGACCTCTGATGTTCCAGAGAAAACAATCCAAGTTTATTCAACCTCTCCTTGTAGCTGAAACACTCTAATCCAGGTAGCTTTCCGGTAAACATCCACTTCAACCTCCCCAAAGCCTCCACATCCTTCCGGTGAAGGGGAAACCAGAACTGCACACAATTGAGACACAAGCAACCGCAGATGCTGGGATCTTGAGCAAAAGACGAGGTGCTGGAAGAACTCAGTCTGAAGAAAGGTATTTCGGCCCAAAACGTCATCTATCCATTCCTTCCACAGATGCTGCCTGACATTTTGAGTTCCTCCAGCACTTTTGAGTTTAGGCCACAATTGAACCGGACTCTGCACAAAGTCTTTTTAGGTTTTCAATACATGCCACCATCCTGGATAAGACAAGCACACACGTTGACTTAACCTAAAAGCCCTTAAAAAGATGATGGCAAGGTAGTCTACAGAATTCAATCAAACGTTATGAACTAGGTTCATCATTCGGCCCCCTGCTCACACAGTCCATACAACCAGTCTGTATTCCTGCCCATCTCTGGTGACCATTCAACCCAAAAACCTTTCACCCCTGCTCACAGTTCACCCTTGACGTCAACATGAGCCCATCTACCCATGCCTTAAAAATACTCAAGGACTCCATAACCACCATCCATTGAGAGGGTTCCAAAAACTCGGAAAGTACATGAAATTCATCTCTCTTGAATGGCCATCTCTTTATTTTTTTAAACAAATTATCCCCATTTGTAGACTATTGTTTAAAGAGAGAAACATTCTCTCTAATTCTCAGTAAAGACCCCTCAATGGGTCTAATGTGGACAAAAATGCTGGAGAAACTCAGCGGGTGAGGCAGCATCTATGGAGCGAAGGAAATAGGCGACATTTCGGGTCGAGACCCTTCTTCAGACTGTTGTGGCGTTGGGGGGGGGAAAAGAAGAAAGCAAGAGGCGGAGATAGTGGGAGAGCTGGGAAGGGGAGGGGGAAGAGGGAGAAAGCAGGGACTACCTGAAATTTGAGTCAATGCTCAATGGAGCAGCTGGGGCTTGTACACTCTGGAGTTTAGAAGGATGAGTGGAGATCTCATTGAAACCTATAAGATTGTTAAGGGCTTAGACACACGAGAGGCAGGAAACATATTCCCGATGTTGGGGGAGTCCAGAACCAGGGGCCACAGTTTAAGAATAAGGGGTAAGCCATTTAGAACAGAGACGAGGAAACACTTTTTCTCACAGAGAGTTGTGAGTCTGTGGAATTCTCTGCCTCAGAGGGTGGTAGAGGCAGGTTCTTTCAAGAGAGAGCTAGATAGGGCTCTTAAAAATATCGGAGTCAGGGGATATGTGGAGAAAGCAGGAACGGGGTACTGATTGTGGATGATCAGTCATGATCACATTGAATGGCGGTGCTGGCTCGAAGGGCCGAATGGCCTACTCCTGCACCTATTGTCTATTGTCTATTGTCATCGTGTCTGCTTCGACTGTCTGCTTGTACATCGACGCTGCCTTGCCTTGCTTGAGAAATCAAAACGGCAGTCGGGCAAAGGGAATCATATTCTGGGATCGCAGGCTGCCAGAGGCAGGAATCCTGCACCTAAGTGTCTATCGTCTATTGTCTATTGTCAATGGGTCTAATGATCTATTACACATTTTCCTTGAACTACGTCCCCTTTGATCTCTCCTTTTCACACCTTATCTTTCCACATCTGTGTCTCCCTTTCCCTGACTCTCAGTCTGACCCGAAACGTCACCCATTCCTTCTATCCAGAGATGCTGCCTGTCCCACTGAGTTACTCCAGCATTTTGTGTCTATCTTTGGTGTAAACCAGCATCTGCAGTTCCTTCCTACACCCCTCAAAACACATTGTCTCGTCCAACTCTTTGAAACACTATATACACAGGCGTAGCCTGAGCAACCTTTCCTCCCTGCCAGTCTTTGCCTGGTGCTTGCTAGTGGCTTCCTCCTGGGTCAGGGGCGGGTAATGGCTTGCCCGCTGTTACTGGCAGGCGTTTAGAGAGACTGGGATCAGAGTAGCTGCTTGTGGCTACTCCGCCCACCACAGTTCAGTGGCACTTGATGCATTCATCTGACCACTAAACCATTGGGGACAACCTCAGGATCTGAAATTAGAAACTGTTTGAGACGATTCTAAAAGGGAAATCCTGCCCTTCTTACCAGACTGTGGAAATCCAGAAAAATAATATGCCAAGCAAGGATGTAAAATGTTCTCCAATTTAGTTTAAAAGCTGAACTTACAGAAACTGTAGATGTCATTGTGCATGCCCTGAGTCATCAGTATTAATTTCTCAATTCTTCCTGCACCGGTGTTTTTTTGCAGTAGTGCCTTTGCGAGTTTTTATTTCATATCCGAGTGTAGAAACAAGGAACTGCAGGTGCTGGTTTACCAAGGAAAGAAACGCGAAGTGCTGGAGTGACTCAGTTGATCGCTGGAAAATGTGGACAGGTGATGTTTCAGGTCGTGACCTGTCTAGCTTTCTTTCCCCCCAAACCCCCCCCCCCCCCCCTCACACCTGCAGACTTCATTAGTCTGAAGAAGGGTCCTCACCGGAAAACACACCTATCCATGCACCTTTGACAAAAAATAGTTTAGAGATTCAGCGTGGAAACAGGACCCTTCGGCCCATTGAGTCTGCGCCGACCAACGATCACTGGTACACAGTAGGGACAATTTACAGAAGCCAATTAACCTACAACCTGGGGTGTGGGTAGGAATCTGAGAAAACCCACGCAGTCACGGGGGCAACGCACTGTATAATCTCCGTACATTACGTCTCCGTAGTCAGGATCGAACCCGGGTCTCTGCCGCTGTGTGAGCATTTCTGGAGAAGAGGAATGGGCGACGTTTCAGGTCGCGACCCTTCTACAGAATTTCCCCTCCTCTCTCCGACGAGAATCCAGCAGCTCCTCAAGAGCCGTCTCCCATGTTGGACGAATCTCTATGCCAATCATATTGGCATATTTTTGATTCAGAGTCAAATTTATCAACAGCTGAGCTTAACTGACATTATGATTCAGAGTTTTATTATTTGGTAATATTAACTATGGCAGCATAATTGAGGGTAAAGTACTGAAAGTAGTGAAAGATCAGTATTAAAAGATGAAGAGAAGTAAGGACACTATAATTAACTATGTGCTAATTACCGTTGCCTTTTCGGTTCATACACATATCCGGCAGAGTCTCTCAGCTGCTAAACTACCATCCAGACAGCATACTAATGCTCTCTCTGTAGACAAAAGTGCTGGAGAAACTCAGCGGGTGCAGCAGCATTTATGGAGCTGCACCCGCTGAGTTTGGAAACAAACTCAGCGGGTTTGTTTCCACAGAGGTGGAAATAGGCAACGTTTCGGGACGAAACCCTTCTTCAGACTGAAGAAGGGTCTCGGCCCAAAACGTTGCCTATTTCCTTCGCTCCATAGATGCTGCCTCACCCGCTGAGTTTCTCCAGCATTTTTGTCTACCTTCAGGCCAAAGGCTGCTAGTTTGATTTGTAGAGGGGGCTGGAGGAAGAAAGATGGGTAGGATTAAGGACATTTGAGTCTGAGGAAAGGTCCCAACCTGAAATGCCATCTATCCATGTTCTCCAGAGATGCTGCCTGACCCGCTGAGTTACACCAGCACTGTGTGTACTTCTTTGTAAGCCAGCATCATAGTTCCTTGTTTCTATATTAAGGATATTTGTGATGAGATAATATTTGTAAGGCCCGGGTTACCGTGGTGACGAGCTATTGATTAACCAATGTGGCTCACAGGGTAATGAAGCATTTCGAGAAAAAGAGAACTACAAATAGTAAGTTTAACTTCAAGCATGACCAAGTTATTGAAATTCCAAGCCATGGTATAAGCCTTCATTTAGGTTAATCAGATTAAATAGGGACTCAACAAAGAAATCCTGACCAACTCCACAGCATTTCTGAGGGCACAACACAATCCAATGCATCTGGTGGTGCGAACGTTGATTTTACAGCAAAGCATTTGGCGAGGCCCCACATGGTAGACTGATCACAAGAACTAAAAGCCGTGATGTCTGGGGCTGTGGACTAAGTGCTAGAATGTTGGGATAAGCCAGGTAGCACTTTACTAGAATGTTGCAGATTTACTAGAATGTTGCCTGGGTTCCAGCAACTAAGTTCCAGAGAAAGGTTGAACAAGTTAGGTCTTTATTCTTTGGAGCAAAGAAGGTTGAGGGGGGACTTGATTGAGGTCTTTAAAATGATGAAAGGGATAGACAGAGTTGACGTGGATAAGCTTTTCCCATTGAGGGTAGGGAAGATTCAAACAAGAGGGGCATGACATGAGAATTAAGGGACAGAAGTTTAGGGGGAACTTCTTTACTCAGAGAGTGGTGGCTGTGTGGAATGATCTTCCAGCAGAAGTGGTGGAGGCAGGATCGATTTTAACATTTAAAAGTAAAGTGGATAGGTATATGGATGGGAAGGGAATGGAGGGGTATGGTCTGAGTGCAGGTAGATGGGACTAGGGGAAGATAAATGGTCGGCACGGTCTGGAAGGGCCGAGAAGGCCTGTTTCCATGCTGTAATTGTTATATGGTTATATGGTTAAAAGCACAAGGATTCAAGGAGAGAAGAGGCGAACTGGACCCAAACCAGCTCCATCATCAGCTCAGAGTCCCACAGCACGGGAACACACTCTTGGTCCAATGTATTCCACGGGCCATCAAGTTACCAGTTTGTAAAATGTGGATTATGGAAATGACCGAGACCTTGCATTTGGAAAAAATAAGATTTGTCTTAATTGACAAACCAGAACTATTTTTTTTAATATGGTCTCCATTTATTGAATTTTAAAAAAAATGTAAACTAATTTAACACAAAATGAAAGTCACAACTTGAGTTTAGGGTTGGATGAGCAACTGTACTCAACATCTCCCGGATCTATCTCCACTATCTTTATATTTGTAATCTCCTTTCTTTCTCGCTCTTCTTTCCTTTCTATTAGTTTACACTTTCTCTTATCTCTTTCCTTCTCTATTTCTTTTCTTTAAAAAAAACTTAAAAAATTGAAGCTATGTAAGAACTCTGTAACCAGTTTGTCGTTTATTATCATTTGTACAAATGCTATTAAACATTTTTTTTTTAAAGTTACCATTTTGTAGCCAGGTTTAGGAATGATTGGATGTGCACTGGAAGAGCCCTGATCTCTGGGGCTGTGGACTAAGTGCTAGAATGTTGGGGTAAGCCAGGTAGCACATTATCATAGATAGAAACAAAATGAACGAATGGGTGACGTTTCGGGTCGTGACCCTTCTTCAGAATTCAGAGGTATCTCGACCCAAAACGTCACCCATTCCTTCTATCCAGAGATGCTCCCTGTCCTGCTGAATTACTCCAGCATTTTGTGTCAACCTTTGATTTAGACCAGCATCTGCAGATCTTTCTAGCACATTATCATAGATGGGCTGAACAGCCTTTGCTGCATTGTACACTTATGACTATGGTTATTCTATTCAAACACATTAAGCATGTAGATAAGACAACTTAAATCTGCTCGATATGAAATTTCAATTCAACTTGTTTTCAAGTATAACTCATGAAAGTGCACAACAGGATATGTAGACATATGTCCTTTATCAGTAGACTCGGCCCACCAGACCAGATCAGACACGTCAGAACCACAAACTTATTATTGCTTTCACACATCATCACACCTACTGCGTATTTTGCAATTTTAGAGTCATAGTCATGTAGCGTGGTCCTTTGGCCCAACTCTTCAATGGGGACCAATCTGCCCCCAATGTTTTCCCATATTAATTTGAACATTCAAACTTTTAAAACTTACTAGACATTGGAATGGACATTTATATTCACCGCACAACAACAGTCTATTTTTTTTTTGTTTGTTCATCCACAGGATATGGGGACCCCTGGCCCATCCCCAACCCAAGACCATTGTTGGACCATTTCATGGGCCCATTAAAGAGGTAACTATGTTGGTGTATTTTTAGCGAAACATAGAGGCCAAACAACGCAAGGATAGCAAAATTCGCTCTCTGAAAGGCCATTAGCGACTGAGACAATTTACAAACTATCCAGAACTTTGCTATTATTGCATAACACACAAGATTTCAAACTTAATTTGAAATCTGTTTTGTATGAACAAATTAATCATAAACTCAATTGAGATTTTCCATCTAATAAAAACCTTTTGGTTAGTTTATTGTCGCGTGTACTGAGGTTGAATGGAAAGCTTTTTTGCTGCAAGCTAAAATAGTCAGCTAAAGATTTTGCTGGGTGCTAACCAGTCAGTGGAAAGACTATACATGATCGCAATCAAGGCCACCCACAGTGTGCAGATACAGGATAAAGGAAATAACATTTAGTGAATGATAAACAGGGGTGTGTTTGACCTGTCCCGACGTCGGTGTTCCAGAGGGCTTGAACATCGGGCCGTCCGTAACGGCGACTATAGAGGGTCAGTGCCCCGACCACGAGTGGACTGTCTGAACTGTATTGCCTTCCACCACAGTGAAGAATGCTGTGGTGGATGTCTGTGTTGAATTATGTTGTGTATTGTTGTGTTGTTCTTTCATAGCAAAAGGATTTGAGTATAGGAGCAGGGAGGTTCTACTTCAGTTGTATAGGGTCTTGGTAAGACCACACCTGGAGTATTGCGTACAGTTCTGGTCTCCAAATCTGAGGAAGGACATTATTGCCATAGAGGGAGTGCAGAGAAGGTTCACCAGACTGATTCCTGGGATGTCAGGACTGTCTTATGAACAAAGACTGCATAGACTCGGTTTATACTCTCTAGAATTTAGGAGATTGAGAGGGGATCTTATAGAAACTTACAAAATTCTTAAGGGGTTGGACAGGCTAGATGCAGGAAGATTGTTCCCGATGTTGGGGAGGTCCAGGACAAGGGGTCAAAGCTTAAGGATAAGGGGGAAATCCTTTAGGACTGAGATGAGAAGGACTTTTTTCACACACAGAGTGGGGGGTCTCTGGAACTCTGCCACAGAGGGTAGTTGAGGCCAGTTCATTGGCTATATTTAAGAGGGAGTTAGATGTGGCCCTTGTGGCTAAGGGGATCAGGGGGTATGGAGAGAAGGCAGGTACGGGATACTGAGTTGGATGATCAGCCATGATCATATTGAATGGCGGTGCAGGCTCGAAGGGCCGAATGGCCTACTCCTGCACCTAATTTCTATGTTTCTATGTATTGTGTCCTTTTTTAATTGTAACACTGCAAGGTAAATTCCATTTCACTGCTAACCTTATGGTGCATGTGGCAAATAAACTTGAACTTGAAAGTTCAGTAGATTATGAATCGTTCGACGGTCTCCAATTAGGCAGATTGTCGTTCCAGACCACTCTCTAGTTGTGGTAGGATGGTTCAGTTGCCTGATAACAGCTGGGACGACAGATGATGGTTTATACCAAAGATAGACACAAAGTACCAGCTGGAGTAACTCAGCAGGTCAGGCAGCATTTCTGGAGAACATGGACAGGTGATGTTTCAAGTCAGAATCAGTCTGAGCTAGGGTCTTGACCCGAAACATCACCTATCCATGTTCTCCAGACATGCTGCCTGACCCGTTCTTGGTTCTTGGTTCTTGGTTACTAGGTCCTCCAAAATATTCCAACTGGAATTTAAACTGGCGGTGGTGAAGGGACGGGTTTAGCCAGAGAGGGTTATTGGGAAGAAAGTGCCACTTTAAATTTAGTTGCATCTGGCTGGGCAACTGTGGCTTGGTGGAGATTATTCCATGCTTTAATTGAATAGAATAGAATAGTTTCTTTATTGTCATTGTAACATGAACCATGTACAATGAAATTTTAAAATGTCAGCCAGGTACATGCAAGGTAAAATATTAAAAAAGATGATGAATAACTAAAATAAATATGAAATATAAAAACAGCACGCATAAACACCCAACCCTACATCCTTCTGTCGATTTCACAGTGTACCAACCACAGTCCCTTAGTCCCCGCGTTCCTTGGCGGCTACATTTAGTGCCTTTATAGCAGTGGGGTAAAAACTGTTTTTAAGTCTGTTTGTCCTTGTCCTTGTAGATCTGTACCGTCTGCCTGACGGCAACAGTTCAAACAGGGAGTGTCCGGGGTGGGAAATGTCCTTTATAATATTCTGGGATTTTTTGATGCAGCGGGAATTGTGTAAGTCCTCCAAGGTAAGGAGAGGGCAGCCGACAATCCTCTGGGCATTGTCAATGGCCCTCTGGAGCGCTTTCCTCTGAGCCGCTGTGCAGCTGGTGTACCACACGCATACACAGTATGTTAGGATACTCTCAATGGAGCACCGATAAAAGGACAGCAGCAGTCTCTGTGTGATGTTATTCTTCCTGAGCACCCTCAGGAAGTGCAGTCTCTGCTGGACCTTTTTCAGCAGCGCAGAGGTGTTCACGCTCCACGTCAGGTCCTCCTCAATATGGATTCCCAGGAAGCGGAAATCCGCCACCCTCTCCACAGTCCAATAGTGCGTGGAAAGAACGAATTGCTGTACACACCTGTCTTTGTGGCTGGGACCACAAATTGGATCAAATGCCCTCGTCTGCTCCTAATTGGTTTGGGGTTGGTGTAGGTCTTGTGATCTATGTCTAGCTGACCATTTAACATTTTGTAAAAACAGGTCAAACGGTGAGCTTCACGTCTGTCTTGGAGAGGGTTCCACCCCGTTGAGTTACTTCAGCACTTTGTGTCTATCTTTGAGATTTTCCATTCATTAGTCGTGTTATTCATCGATCAGCTTCATGTACCGCTGCAACCTTTATTTTCTGCTCAGCCCGCCATCTCTCCTTAAATATCCATGTTTAGAATCTGGGCATCACTAGCAATGCCGCCGTTTATTCCCCGATTCTAATTGCTCCTCTGGGGCTGATCGCGAGCTGTCCTTAATAGACAATAGGTGCAGGAGTAGCCTATTCACCCCTTCGAGCCAGCACTGCCATTCACTGTGATCATGGCTGATCATTCACAATCAGTACCCCGTTCCTGCCTTCTCCCCATATTCCTTGACTCCACTATCTTTATCTAACTCTCTCTTGAAAACATCCAGAGAATTGGCCTCCACTGTCTTCTGTGGCAGAGAATTCCACAGATTCACAGCTCTCTGGGTCAAAACGTTTTTCCTCATCTCCGTTCTAAATGGCTGACCCCTTATTCTTAAACTGCGGCCCCTGGTTCTGGACTCCCCCAACATTGAGAACATGTTTCCTGCCTCTAGCGTGTCCAAACCCTTAATAATCTTATGATGTTTCAATGAGATCCCCTCTCATCTTTCTAAATTCCGGTTTACAAGCCCAGTGGCTTCGGTAATCACTGTGAAGGTGTTCCTTCTAGCGCTGCTGGGGAAGGAGCTGCAATATTTATACCCAGCAACAATGAAGTTTGGATATATATCCATGTCAGGGTGGTGTGTGACCTGGAGGGGAACCAGTAGGTGGTGGTGATCCCATGCACCTACTCCCCTGGTGCTAGAAATTGTTCATTTAAGGGGTGCTGTCCTAGTAGCTTATATGATAAACATGGAACATTCAGCACAGATATGGCCATTTGGCCTGCAATGTGCAAGCCAAAAATGATGGCAAATTAACCTAATCTCCTTAGCCTGCCTGTGATCCATATCTCTCCATTAATTGCATATCCTGTGAGCTTCTTAAATGCCACTATCATTTCTGCCTCCAAGACCAGCCCTGGCAGCACGTTCCAGGCACCCACCACTCTCTGTACAAAAAATAACTCATTCCGCACACCTCCTTTAAACTTTGCTCCTCTCACCTTAAAGTGATGCCCTCTAGTTTTTACTGGGTGCACTTTATAGGTGGCACTGGATGGAGCCGTTGAGCGCTGGTGGGGGAGGGAGTGAGGGTTAAGGGGGGTCAATGGGTTACCAGTCAAACGGGCTACTTCATTAACTCATCCACTTTTCCCAATTCAAATATTTGTGAGAGAGCAAGTCAAGTCAAGTCAAGTCAAGTTTATTGGTCACATACGCATACGGGATGTGCAGTGAAATGAAAAGTGGCAATGCCTGTGGAATGTGCAAAAAACTACAAAACAGAATGGAACAGAATCAGTAATTACATATTGGTGAGAAAAAAAACCCCAGCAATATTTAAAAGACACCACACAACAGTAGTTTGGTGCAGCAAGTTAATCCCTGGTGAGATAAGAGTTTACAGTCCTAATGGCCTCTGGGAAGAAACTCAGTCTCGTCCTCCCTGTTTTCACAGCATGACAGCGGAGGCGTTTGCCTGACCGTAGCAGCTGGAACAGTCCGTTGCTGGGGTGGAAGGGGTCCCCCATAATGTTGCTGGCTCTGGATCTGCACCTTCTGATGTATAGTTCCTGCAGAGGGGCGAGTGTAGTTCCCATAGTGCGTTCGGCCGAACACACTGCTCTCTGCAGAGCCTTCTTGTAGAAACATAGAAACATAGAAATTAGGTGCAGGAGTAGGCCATTCGGCCCTTCGAGCCTGCATCGTCATTCAATATGATCATGGCTGATCATCCAACTCAGTATCCCGTACCTGCCTTCTCTCCATACCCTCTGATCCCCTTAGCAACAAGGGCCACATCTAACTCCCTCTTAAATATAGCCAATGAACTGGCCTCAACTACCCTCTGTGGCAGAGAGTTCCAGAGACCCACCACTCTCTGTGTGAAAAAAGTCCTTCTCATCTCGGTGCTAAAGGATTTCCCCCTTATCCTTAGGCTGTGACCCCTTGTCCTGGACCTCCCCAACATCGGGAACCCCTTAACACCTGTCCAACCCCTTAAGAATTTTGTAAGTTTCTATAAGATCCCCTCTCATTCTCCTAAATTCTAGAGAGTATATTGTCCCGGGTGGAGCAGTTCCCAAACCAGATTGTGATGTTGGCGGACAAGATGCTTTCTACAGCCGCTGAGTAGAGGTTTGATTTTTTTGCCACTTACATCCAAGGCATTCGAAAAGTATACATTAAAGGAACTTTGCAACATTAATTTCTTTGTGTAGCACACATTTATCCATTAACATTATTTGCAGGGCTTTGGAATTCACACCATTTCTCAATTACCACAGATTCTGAATGGAACTAGTTGAATTATTGGGCAACGATATCAACGGTTACAGAATCGAGAAGGCGAGAGTTCAAATTTGGTTCTTCCTTGGTCTAATTGAAAGGGGAACAGTCTCAAGAGGCTGAACTTCTACCATTAAGAGTGTATTTTGTAGTATTATGTAATTCTATCAAAAACAGGATAAATCTTTAACATAGATGCCGAGACATTATTTGCTCCATTTTTGGAGTATTAAATAATTGGTGCAAGGTCTCCCCACAACAGCTTGAATTTAAATTATGGTCGTAGCACAAAAGAGCAAGTGAATTAGTTTGATGAATACGTCCATATGTGGAAACCAGTGTTAGTCATGATACCCGCACACGTAGTTCACAGTAGTCAGCCATGTAGCAATTACTGCAATATGCGTCACAGCTATACAGTACAAAACAGGCCCTTCGGCCCACCTTGATACTGACCAAGTTATACTGGGCTGTACTTTCCTGCTTTCGGCCCATATTCCTCAAAACCCTTCCTATCCATATATCTCGTCAAATATCCTGTGAAAGTCATAATTGTATCCGCTTGATAGACACAAAAATGCAGGAGTAACTCAGCGGGACAGGCAGCATCACTGGAGAGAAGGAATGGGTGATGTTTCGGGTCGAGACCCTTCTTCAGGCTGTCCAGACCAGATTTCTCCTGTGTCAATCTCATCTCAATGTTCACTTCATGGCAAAGACGTATTGCTTGGGTTTCAAACACAGATGGAAATTTTAGATAAAACCTTTATCCACCAGATGAAATATTTGGTAACAATATTTATCACTCCCGTTCTTGAAAGTTGCACCTTTAACTCTGGGGATTTGACCGTGATACCAGCCAAGGCCGTAGAGTTTATGAGTGCCCATCTTTATAGAGATAGCTTGCAAATTGTACTTAATGGGCTGTCCCACTTTCACGACCTAATTCACGACCTTTTTTATTTGTGGACATTTTTCATCATGCTAGAAAACACGCCCCGACCTACTTGAGGCCACGAGTACCTACGACCTACCTACGACTTCCAACGACCTCCTACGACCTTGTGACGACCATGCTGCGAGTATGAGTCAAGGGCAAACTCGGCAGAGGTTGTGAATTAGGTCGTGAAAGCGGGACTGGCCCTTTAAGCAGTCTCAAGTGAATGTACACAGGGTTTAAAACGTAAGCTTGTAACTGCTCTAACTCTGAGAATAAGTGACAAAGAAAGAAAAATCACAGAGCTGCTGAAGTAGGAACTGATACATTGGCACTGTTGTAGCGGCGTGCAGAGGGAAACATGACCAATTTGAGTGAAACATGACCAATTTGCTCCCTTAAGAAAGACACCAGAGGTAAATGTAAATATCCATCACACCACTTTGGATGAATTGAAACGACAACTGAGATGTCAACACATATTGGATGAAACCAAAGCGTAAACAGCTCTTTTAAGGTTGACAATGAGACAACTCGCAGAGGAAACATATTTATTTTCCAGCTGAAGCAAAAAACTGCAGATGCGGAAAATCCAAAACAAACGCATACTGCGCTTGAAGCACTCAACAGGTCAGGCAGCAATAGTGGGGAGAGAAACGGATGCCACTTTTCAGGTCAAAATAACGTTAGATCACAATCACAATCGCTATAGTACTTTATTAGCCAAGCATGTTTTCCAACATACGAGGAATTTCATTTGCCAAGTCGGTCAAACACATAAAAAGCAACGGAACACACAAAACACATTTTAACATAAACATCCACCACAGTGACTCCTCCACATTCCTCACTGTGATGGAAGGCGAAAAAAAGTTCAAATCTTCCCTGTTCTAACCCAAAATCAGTCTTTGGTCTGATCTGGATCCTTGAATATCCAAATGCTAAATTGCTAAGGAATACGACGAATCTGCTCCAAATCAGTCAAATAATGGGACAAGGGTTACACAAAAAGCTGGAGAAACTCAGCGGGTGCAGCAGCATCTAAGGAGTGAAGGAGATAGGCGACGTTTCGGGTCGAGACCCTTCTTCAGACTCATGGGACAATGGGACAATATGGTTCCACAGATTCTGCTAAATTCCAGTTTCAGCGCTTTAACAGTTTAAACTCGCAGGCTTGAATTTCATGTTTGATTTGGATTTTCCGCATCTTGATTTTGATTTTTTTTTACAAAAGTTCATTACTCTAGGTTCAGGGGTCACTGGCAAAGCCGGCATTCATCGCCCATCGCGAACCCTCATTCAAAAGTTGGAAGTAAGTTGCCTGCTCGAACTGCTGGAGTCCCCCCAGTGATGGTACTTGTACAGCGCTGTTGGAAGATGTTGGTCGAGGGAATGGCGAGATTTCCAAATCTGGATGGTCTGTGAGGTGGAGAGGGAACCTGCGGGTGGTGGTGCTCCCTAGTATCCAACAAGGCCTTGTACTTCTGGGTGGGAGAGGTGGCAGGTTTGGGTCATACTATCAGAATAAACTAAGCGAATGTCAGCAGTACATGCTCGCATGGAACACACTGCAGCCACTGAGCACTGGCGGTGGGGAGAATGAAGGTGTAGGGTGGTAGATGGAATACCAGGGCGCTTTTTTAGAAAGGAGGTGAGGAGGAACTTCTTTAGTCAGAGAGTAGTTAATGGGGTGGAAGATTGCAACCTTCACGTGGTCCGCCCTGTTTCAACTAATGCAATCAACTCGACGTGCACAAACAGAAGATCAAATAGAACAAGTTGTCCGACAACTTTAGGGTGTGCCACCACATGAAAGAAGAAGGGTAGTTAATCTGTGGAATTCATTGCTACAGAAGCTTGTGGAGGCCAAGTCTGTGGATATTTTTAAGGCAGAGTTAGACAAATTCTTGATTAGAATGGGTGTCGAGGGTTATGGGGAGAAGGCAGGAAAATAGAAACATAGAAACATAGAAAATAGGTGCAGGAGTAGGCCATTCGGCCCTTTGAGCCTGCACCGCCATTCAATATGATCATGGCTGATCATCCAACTCAGTATCCTGTACCTGCCTTCTCTCCATGGGATTAGGAGGCAGCGATCAGCCATGATTTCATAGCGGAGTGGGCCGAATTCTACTCGTATGACTTGTGAACTTGTGAGCCATGTGAGCAGGCTGATTTACCCAGAAAGGCATTGAGCTGCCTCAGTGTTGTTTATGCTCCACTATCTTTACAAGCCTAGAGTATACAATCGCACTTGACTTGGGCCCTGTAGATAGTTGAAAGCATTTGAGGTGCCACTTACCACAGGATGTACATAGTTTCAGTTCAGTTTCTGATTAATGGCGAACTCTTTGGGCAGCAGGTTAAGAGCTGATACTGCCATTGAATGCCAAGGGTGAGTGGTCGTCTAACCACTCCTTCCTTAGAAATGATCATTGACTCAAACTTCGGTGACAGATATGATACTTCCTGCTCATCGGCCCACGGCGTGGCTCATGCAACTTTGGACTGTTTTACTTGACGAGGAGTTCTGAGTAGACTTTTGATTAGTGCAGTTGTCAGAGGTTATGGGGCGAAGGCAGGAGAATGGGGTTAGGAGCGAGAGATAAATCAGCCATGATTGAATGGTGGAGTAGACTTGATGGGCCGAATGGGCTAATTCTACTCCTATCACTTATGACCTTGTGATATGAAGTCTGGAATCATCAGTGAACATTCCCACTTCGGAAGTTATGATGGAAAGAGGGGAAGGCCATTGATATAGTACTTGGTTAGCTTTGAAGAACATGTCCGATTATGTCCTCAGGTTGGGATGGTTGACCTCTAACAACCGCAACCCTCTTCCTTTGTGAAGGGCCTAACGACTGGAGTAACAAGAATTTGTTTCCTTTTATATCCAAGTTTATACCACAATCCACTTCTGCAATAAACAATGAAAACAAAGTGCTGGAGTAACTCAACGGGTCCGAGGCTTCTGTGGAGCCAATGAAGAGGTAACATTTTGGGTCGGGATCCTTCTTTAGAATCTTGCTGATACAATACTCAGTTGAATACTGCCTTGATGTTAAGGGGAGTTACTCTAACCTTTGCACTGGCATGTGGCTCTGGTCCAATTTCAGATTTAGACTCTGACCTGGAATCCAGTGGTCTTGGTAAAATCCAAGCATGGCACCAGGGAACAAGTACCACTTTTGACACTGCCATCAACAACACCTCCTATAAGGTTGCTGATGATTTAGAGCAAAAAGTGGGGGTGGAAGATTGCAACCTTCACGTGGTCCGCCCTGTTTCGACTAATGCAATCAACTCGACGTGCACAAACAGGAAGATCAAATACAACAAGTTGTCCAACAACTTTAGGCTGTGCACGCCACACGAAAGAAGAAGAAGAGCAAAAAGTACAAAGTACATTTTTGGATGGGTTTGGGTAAAACTGTCTCATGCTTTAGGTTCATTGATGTTAGAGTGTCACCACAGAGGCATTGATGTATTCTGACTCCAGGGTTACGGGCAAGTCAGAGTAATAGAAGCAAGCATTAATGGTAGACAAAAGTGCTGGAGAAACTCAGCGGGTGCAGCAGCATCTATGGAGCGAAGGAAATAGGCAACGTTTCGGGCCGAAACCCTTCTTCAGACTAAATAGAATCAAGCAACATAGAACAGGCCCTTCAGCCCAATTCATCCATGCTGTCCAAGCTGCCCCTTCTAAGTCTGAAGAAGGGTTTTGGCCCAAAATGTTGCCTATCTCCTTCGCTCCATAGATGATGCTGCACCCGCTGAGTTTCTCCAGCATTTTGTGTACCCTGCCCCTTCTAAGCTTGTTCAATTTGACCTATATATCCCTATAAACCTTTCCTATCCATGTCCCTGTCTAAGTGTCTTTTAAATGTTGTCACTGTACCTGCCTCAACTACTTCCATGTTACAGATACCCACCACCCTCTGAGTGAAAAAAAAATGCTCCTATTAAACCTCTCACCATAAAACCCTTCTTCAGACAGTTGACTGCAGTGGTATTCTAGCAGGGTGGGGCTCCTAACATCTTTGCTGTTTCACTTCTGCTAATCGGCTTAGATCGTGCGCGCTGTTTTTTGAAAGTCTAGCTCATTCTCCGGATATTAAACCCCCACATTATTCTTATGGTAACCATCATCCCCACCTTCCCTGGCTTACAACAAAATAAAATCCAACCCACGTGAATTAATGTAAGAGCTGGGATGTATTTCTGTACCTTGTTTTAATTTCTACACGGCTCGATTACCATTGTATAACACTGCTGTGCTGTTCAATACGTACATAATAACCAGCAACTCTACCCAAATAGCTGAGTTACTCCAGCATTGTGTGTCTATCTTCGGTTTAAACCAGCATCTGCAGTTCCTTCCGACACTCTGTCCAAATGTCAGATTTCAGATACATGGATATTCAGTACCCAAGGAATCACTGCACCCAGTTCATATCTCAGACAATAGACAATATACAATAGACAATAGGTGCAGGAGTAGGCCATTCGGCCCTTCGAGCCAGCACCGCCATTCAATGTGATCATGGCTGATCATCCCCAATCAGTACCCCGTTCCTGCCTTTTCCCCTTATCCCCTGACTCTATTTTTAAGAGCCCTATCTAGCTCTCTCTTGAAAGCATCCAGAGAACCTGCCTCCACCGAGGCCTTCTCTGCCTTCTCTGAGGCAGAGAATTCCACAGACTCACCACTCTCTGTGAGAAAAAGTGTTTCCTCGTCTCCGTTCTAAATGGCTTACTCCTTATTCTTAAAGTAGTCATTCTTCGAGTAGTTTCCAGCACTTGTGTTTAAAGAGGGAATTTCAACCGGGTCCATTGACTTTGATTATTAATTACCAGAAGGTTGAAATACACTTGGGGGGGGGAAAAACAAGTCGCTACGAAACGTGAAACTGAAGTTGGGGGGGAAATCAAATCGGGTTGGCTATATGGAAATCAGCAATGATTTCACCAAGTGCGATCAAACTCCCTGAAGGTGGACCAAATGCTGGAGAAACTCAGCGGGTGAGACCCTCGACCCAAAACGTCGCCTATTTCCTTCGCTCCATAGATGCTGCCTCACCCGCTGAGTTTCTCCAGCATTTTTGTCCACCTTCGATTTTTTCCAGCATCTGCGGTTCTTTCTCAAACTCCCTGAAATCAGTTACCTGATTCTGGGGTTAACTGGCTGCGGGGTTATCCGTGAAAATCTCTATATTTCCAATTTTGTTTTAACATAAATGTCTATTTCATAATAATAATAATCATCACGGTTTTGACATGGAAATAGAAGTTTTGATTACACATTTACACACTTCCAACTACTTTTTGGATTAACACATGCTCCTTTAAACATGTAGAGAGGTTCACTCACCCAAAAGGCATCTTTAAACCGGAGTCGAGTCATACTGAATGGGGAGAGGTGGGTGGGCAAGGTGATTTAAGGGAGAGATTTCTAAGGAGAATACTTTTTTTTTAAAGCGATAATCCGGCGGTGTGTTTCTTTGTTGCATGCAGTTTTCAACATTCGCTTCCAAACACGTCCACCTTCTTCCCCGAGGCACCGTTCCGTTCACTCTTGTTGGTAGCAACCTCCCTTGCGAGGAAGAGCGAGGCGTTTTGTTTTGTGTGTTGGAGCTGGTGATGTCAGACAGAGAGTAAACCGCAATTAACACGCGAGACCTCGGTGGCACACTCACAGACTCTGGAAGCAAGCAGCGGTGTATTTCTGGAGTTGTCGAGAGAAGGGTGCAAGAAAAAAGCAGAAGATTCAGCGACAGGTTTTTTGCAAAAAAAAAGGAAAGGTGTTTGTGAGACAGCTGCCAGCACAGCCGAAGTGTATACCGCGCCGATAGCTATTTGTGCAATAAACTGATGAGGGGATTTTAGTGACAGATGGAACGAGGAAAGGATGTGTTGAAATTCGAGTTGGAACCGAGCATATCGGTTTGGGAGCGAAACTTACCTAAACCTTAATCAAAGTGACAAGAAAAGCATCCCCCAGGTCAGGCAGCATCTGTGGGAAGCAAAGTCACATTCACGTCGATGGTTAGGACAGGGAAAGGCAGTAAAATAAGGGAGATTTAAGCTGCAGAGAAGGCGAGAGGAGGGACTCCAGACTTGATGGGAGGTCCCACAGACTTGGATTTTGGTCTCGACCCGAAACGTCGCCTATCTCCTTCGCTCCTTAGATGCTGCTGCACCCGCTGAGTTTCTCCAGCCTTTTGTGTAAACCTTGGATTTTGTACATATTGTTGGTATTATCACCTTTTAACCGCCTCCAAGTTTACCTCCATCGTGGCCTCCCCTGAAACCAATACCCTCTTTGCCTTATCCACCTTTCCACCACGTTCTCTGGATCGAACTGTGCTTCCCTCTTTTCCCACTTCTGCAAAAGGGTCTTCAGCCTGAAACAGGAACTCTGTCCCTCTTTCCACCGGTACAGCCTGGCCTGCTGAGTGTTTACACCGTTTCCTGTTTTTTAAATTTCAATTGAACGATGCTGGTTTTACTACAAAGGCATAAAACAATTCAGAGGGGCAGGCAGCATCCCTGGAGAACAGTTCAATTCAGTTCAATTCAACTTTAATGTCATTGCACAGATACAAGTATAGGTACAACGAAATGCAGTTTAGCATCAGTTCGTAGAGATAGCAATATAGAAAATAAATACAGAATGCAGACAATGTGGACGGGGAGACTGGAGCAATCTATCAGCGGGACTCCCAGTTCAGCAGTGTGACAGTGTTATTGTAGAAGCTGTTCCTCATCCTACTAGTGCGGGACCTGAGGCTCCTGTACCGCCTCCCTGATGGTAGGAGGGCAAATAGTCCGTGGTTAGGGTGTGAGGGGTCCTTGATGATCTTCCCGGCCCGTTTCAGACACCGTTTTCGGTGGATGGCATCCATGGCAGGGAGCGGGGCACCGATGATGTACAGGGCGGTTTTCACCACCCGTTTTAGTAACATGGCTAGGTGATGTTTTGGGTTTGAACCAAATATTGTATTGCAGCGTACTTGCTAAGCTGAACTCAGGGTCTTGGGAAGCTTGTGGCGATGTACTTGATTGGAAACAGGAATGATGGACCAGTTATGCAAAGACAATGGAGATAGCGATGAAGTTAAGGGGATCACCAATAAACATGCTCAAACCTTTACCAAGGAAATGCGTGTAATTGCATTGTATTGGTCATATGGCCCATTGTAATTAATATGGTGGAAAAATCACGAGTTGACGGGCATGTGAAAGCAAATACGTTTCAGGGCAATAGGTTGGGGAGGTGGGGGGGGGGGGGGGGTACAACGCGATGCTCTGATAGCCTGCATGGACCAAATAACCTCCTTCGACATTACAAGGAAATATGAGCAACGACTGCAACACACTTACGGCCTTATTTGACTTTAAAATCCATTTTCTTAACGGGTGTGAAATTGCTTTAATGATAAGAGATCAAATTGATGATTTTGTCTTCCATTTGAAATTAAGTTCTCAGCTGGCATGCAAAATTCAATCTACTCCCAACAACGGAACTAGAACACTGGATATTAATCTCCCAAATGGATCACAGTGCTGCCAAAACATACTATTGCAGGTTATTTGTTAAGCTGAACTCAGGGTCTTGGATGTACTTGATTGGAAACAGGAATGATGGACCAGTTATGCAAAGACAATGGAGATACCGATGAAGTTAAGGGGATCACCAATAAACATGCTCAAACTTTTCCCAAGGAAATGTTTGGAATTCTCTGCCTCAGAGGGCGGTGGAGGCCGGTTCTCTGGATACTTTCAAGAGCTAGATAGGGCTCTTAAAGATAGCGAAGTCAGGGGATATGGGGAAAAGGCAGGAACTAGGGTACTGATTGGGGATGATCAGCCATGATCACATTGAATGGCAGTGCTGGCTCGAAGGGCCGAATGGCCTCCTCCTGCACCTATTGTCCATTGAAAGACACAAAATGCTGGAGTAACTGTGGGTCAGGCAACATCCCTGCAGAACATGGATAAGTGACGTTTCAGGATGAGACCCTTCTTCAGGAAGGGTCTCAATGCGAAACATCACTTATGCATGTTCTCCAGAGGCACTGCCTGACTTGCTAAGTTACTCCAGCATTCTGTGTCTTTCCATGCACAAAACTATGTATGTTGAGGGAGTATACCAAGAGACACTGAGTTTTTACTACAAGTCTGAAAGGGTGGTAAGGAGATATGATTTCAGGTGAAGTGTTAGGATCTGGTTTGCACTGCCTGAATATGTGGTGGAATGAAATTCAATAATAATAATTATCAAAATGCAATTGGTAAAGGGAATACATTTTCTTCCCGGGCTAAGGAGGAAGTAAGGCATTGGGACTTACATTATTGCCATAGAGGGAGTGCAGAGAAGGTTCACCAGACTGATTCCTGGGATGTCAGGACTGTCTTATGAAGAAAGACTGCATAGACTCGGTTTATACTCTTTAGAATTTAGGAGATTGAGAGGGATCTTATAGAAACTTACAAAATTCTTAAGGGGTTGGACAGGCTAGATGCAGGAAGATTGTTCCCGATGTTGGGTAAGTCCAGGACAAGGGGTCACAGCTTAAGGATAAGGGGGAATGAGAAGAGACCGAGATGAGAAGGACTTTTTTCACACACAGAGTGGTGGGTCTCTGGAACTCTCTGCCACAGAGGGTAGTTGAGGCCAGTTCATTGGCTATATTTAAGAGGGAGTTAGATGTGGCCCTTGTGGCTAAGGGGATCAGAGGGTATGGAGAGAAGGCAGGTATGGGATACTGAGTTGGATGATCAGCCATGATCATATTGAATGGCGGTGCAGGCTCGAAGGGCCGAATGGCCTACTCCTGCACCTAGTTTGTATGTTTCTATGTTTCTATGACTAGCTGGATAAACCATTAGAAGAGCCAGTACAAGCATAATGGGCTGTCTGGGCTGTGCCTGTGCTATGTAATTTAATGTAATCTGAATCATCAGCATTCAGTTTGTATTCTACCAGGACCACTTGGCACCAGATATCATCACTGCATTGATCCAAGTTAAAATTCAAGACCTAATGCCACTAGAAAGGAGAAGTGACTGACTTTAATATTCCAAAGAGTGCTGCCAAACATCCTGACTGCAGGAGATTTCCAACTCAGGGGAATATCTCAAGCTCGAGCATTTTCAGGCACAGCATTCAGGTCTCATCAGGCCCATCAGTGATCAGCTCCATTCAGAACTCCTATAATGAAACAGACTGTGCCAACTTGGAGCAGAGTATGACTTCCAGGCAACAACTTTCTTCCACTATTCTACCCTGAGATGTACAAGACGCGTAATATGCCTGGAAATACTGCAAGATTTTCTCGGCAGTTGTTTAGTTTAGTTCAGTTATACAGCGTGGAAACAGGTCTATTGGCCCACCAAGTCCACACTGACCAGCGATCACCCATACAATCGTTCTATCCTACACACTAGGGACAATTTAAAGAAGCCAATTAACCTACAAACTTGCACGTCTTTCCAATGCGATAGGAAACCAGAGCAGCCGGAGGAAGCTCACGGTCACAGGAAGAATGTACAATCTCTGTACAGACAGCACCCCATAGTCGGGATCGAACCCGGGTCTCTGACGCTGTAAAGGGCCTGTCCTACAAGCATGCAACTCCATGCGATGAGCGCGACCTGACGTGGTCGCTTGAGCCGTCCGGCGTCGCGGGGCCGGTCCCACTTCGATTGCCGGAGCCGTGCGGAATTGTGCGGAGTTCATCCCGACATCGCGCGGGGCTCCGAAAAACTGACAATGTTCGAAAATTCCGCGCGGCAACGGCTTGTCGGCTCGCAGTCGCCTCGACACATTACACACCGTCTCGACGTCGTGCCTCCGTGACCCTCTCAGTAGGTGTCTCCGTGACCCTCTATGTGTGTGGCTCCATGGCCCTCCGTGTGTGTGTGCCTCTGTGCCCCTCTCTGTGTGCCCCTCTCTGTCCTGGCGAACTTACCTGAAGACTTCACTCCAAGTTCGCCTCACTTTGCGCCGCGTTGCGCCACTCACCCGACCTCCGCGCGGCCCTCGCTGCCAGTTTGGTCGCGCTTGCCCCATGCAGGCGCATGCTGGTGGGAACGGCCCTGTACAGGGGATCACCCGACCTCCGCGCGGTCCCCGCTTCTAGTTTGATCGCGCTCATCGCATGGAGTCGGATGCTGGTAGGACAGGCCCTTAAGGCATCAACTCTACTCACTGCACCACTGTGCTGCCTAATGGAGAACATGGTTCAAAACCCTTCTTTAAGTGTTACCTATCCATGTTCTCCAGTGATGCTGCCTGACTTGTGAGTTAGTCCAGCATTTTGTGTTTTTCCTTGGTAAACTTGCACCTGCAGTTCCTTGTTTCTAAAACAGTTACATTGAACATACAGCATATCATTATCATGACATTACTTCCCTCTGTTTATTGAGGAAGCAGCATCACTATAAACTCTGCACGGGTTCTTGTTAGTGTCACCTCCATTCTGAGAATAGGTTTCTTAAAGACCTTTATTTTTGGCAAATTTGCTCTCTGTTTCACACCCATTTTTGGAACTCAAGTGCAAGCTGGCTCGCTTAATTGCAGCAGGACTGTTTGCAAAACACATGCGATGCAATTCAGAGCTGGAAGTCACTTGTAATTAACTAAGTTTATACATTTAGCACATTAAGACTTCTGTTCTTAAACAGGAAGCCTGGCATATCATCTTACACAATCAGCATCACATCTGTGAAATCATCCACAGTGCACAGTCACAGTTTTTAAAACTAGTTTGGCAATAAGAGAGAGAGCCTAGAAGAGCTGGTACGTAAATACTTCTTAAATATTTCCAACGTTATAACCAGAAAATTCATTTTGACTTTTGCATGGCAGCTAATTTTCATACAGCAATATCACAAACTGCAAATGACACCAGTAAACGTTAATCCTAGTCATCGAGTCATACAGCATGGAAACAGCTCAACTTCTGCTGTCTGAGCTCAACTTGTCAATGCCGACCAAGTTGTCACATCTACGCTAGTCCCACCTGCCTGTGTTTTGGCCATATACCTCTAAACCTTCCCTACCCATGTACATATCTCTTGAAACTCACTTTATCCGTGTCGAACACATTTTTTAGCTGGTCCTACGGCAACCATATAACAAAATACTCAACTCATTGTAAAACCTTCCTAGACATCTTTGGGCTGTTAAGTGACTTAAATTTACAGCTATTTTTCAACCTTTCACTAAGCTTTTGGCCGTGCCCATCTGCTTTTATTGATTTGGAAGGTTCAGAACAATTTATTGGTTGCAAAATGTTTAGGAAGGAACTGCAGATGCTGGTTTAGATCGAAGACAGACACAAAAAGCTGGAGTAACTCAGCGGGTCTGACAGCATCTCTGGAGAAAAGGCATAGGTGACCATTCACTGTCTGTATCTCTCAGTTCCCTCTCCCCTAACTCTCAGTCTGAAGAAGGGTCTCAACTGGAAACATTACCTATTCCTTTTCTCCGAAGATGCTGTCTGACACTCGGAGTTACTCCACCTTTTTGTGTCTATCTTTGGTTGAAAAACTCTGGCTTATCATCATGTGATTCTGATTAATCAGATTTTTTTTGGAAACTGTTTTATTAAAGGTTCAAAGGTTCATTTAATGTCGCATACACCAATTGGTGTAGAGAAATTCAAGTTGCCATTGCAGCACATTAAAAATAATACAAATGTAACAATAAAATACATTTAAACATAAAAAGCATCCCCCCGCAATGGTTCCCACTGTGAGGGAAGGCACAAAGTCCAGTCCCCATCCCCATGTCCACCCATAGTCGGGCCTATTGAGGCCTCCGCAGTCGCCGCTACGGGGGCCGATGTTACAGGCCCTTCTCGACGGGCGATTTAGGTAGCAAGAAGGAGAAAAACAGTTAGTACTCGTAAAGTAAAAACAGCTCTTGTTGCCCTACTACTAGTGCATACCAATGGCGGTGAGATGACACAGTGATGAATGCTGTGGTGGATGTTTGTGTTACATTTTTATTGTGTATTTGTGTGTTCCTTTTTCATTGTACCGCTGCTGGCAAATTCATTTCACTTGCACTTTATGTGCAAGTGACAAATAAAACTGATATTGATATTGATTGAAATGTAAGAATTGTCCAGAGCCTGTAATATCATTCATGAACACAGTTCCAAATGGATGCTATCAATTGATCCAAAAAACAAATAGATTAAAAATAATTTGTCTCCCATTCCTTCTGCTGTTTTGGACACATAGAAACATAGAAAATAGGTGCAGGAGGAGGCCATTCGGCCCTTCGACCCAGCACCGCCATTCATTGTGATCATGGCTGATCGTCCCCTATCAATAACCCGTGCCTGCCTTCTCCC